>OY723399.1:82843412-84043412 GCA_963210345.1 Inga oerstediana
CGGGGGTGACCGGAATACAAAATTCTTCCACGCAAGCGTTCTGTCCAAAAGAAAAAGATGTAAAATTGAAGCCTTACAGGACGACAATGGTCACTGGGTATCTGACGAAGCACAATTGAGAGGTATGGCACTTGATTATTTCAAAAATCTTTACTCGGCAGATAAGGTACCATCCCCTTTTTCTCCCTGGTCAGCAAGATTCCCACCATTGGAAAACCTTCAGCTTCACCTACTTCAAAAGACTGTTTCCCCGGTTGAGATTAAAAACGCAGCGTTTGAGATGGGAGCCTTTAAATCCCCGGGACCAGATGGTTTACATCCCCATTTTTCCAAACGCAATGGAATACGGTGGGACAACAGATATGTGAGCTGGTTGCCAGCATCTTTGCAAAACCAGAGGACATCTACGAAATCAACCAAACGAACGTTGTTCTCATCCCTAAGATCGATAAGCCTTCTTCTTTGCAAGACTTTAGACCTATCTCCTTGTGCAATGTGAGCTACAAAATTGTTAGCAAAGTAATTGCTAACCGCTTCAAAAGCATTATGAGCCATCTTATCGCCGAGAATCAGTGTAGCTTTATCGCTGGCAGGCAGGCAGTTGATAACATCATCATAGCTCAGGAGGCTATCCACTCTATGAGGAACAAGAGGGGTAAAAAGGGTTACATAGCAGTGAAAGTTGATATGGAAAAGGCATTTGACAGGCTCGACTGGCGCTTCTTGGAATTTACCCTCCACAGCTTAGGGCTAAGTGGCGATTTTGTTAAGTTAATTATGTGTTGTGTCTCTGCCACTTCGATGAGCATAATCTGGAATGGTATACCATCAGCTAGTTTCACTCCTTCAAGGGGGGTGAGGCAAGGGGACCCTCTTAGCCCGTATCTGTTTGTCCTTTGTATGGAATTGCTCGGCCAGCTAATTCATCAAGAAGTTGGAAATGGTAACTGGCATCCGCTGCGGCTGAAGGCTTCTGGCCCCCAGATCTCGCACCTATTTTTGCCGATGATTTGATTCTTTTCGGTGAGGCGTCAACTGAGCAAGTGAATGAGATACGAAATGTCATGGAACTGTTTTGTCGAGTTTCTGGTCACAGGATAAATTTGCGCAAATCTAAAATGTTTGCTTCCCAAAACGTCCATTTCAACCGAGCGTATGCGCTTAGCCAAATTATGGGGATCGTCTGACGGCTGACCTAGGGAAATATTTGGGGGTTCCTATCCTTCACAAACGAATGGTTAACATGACTTTTGCACCGATCCTCCAGAAGGTTCGCTCAAAGTTGACTAGCTGGAAAGGGAGATACCTAAGTATGGCAGGGCGGGCGGTCCTCATCAAATCTGTTCTCTCCGCCATTCCACAATATCAGATGCAATCATCCCTTGTTCCGAAGGGGGTGCTATCCACAATTGAAAAGTTGAGTCGAGATTTCTTCTGGAACCAGCATGATGAATCCAAGAAAATGCATCTGTTAGCATGGGACGTTCTTAAAAGAAGGAAGTGTGAAGGAGGCCTGGGGATAAAAGATCTTCATTGTCAAAACAAAGCTTTCCTGATGAAACTGTGCTGGGGCCTCATCACTAAACCTGATGCCTTATGGGTGAAATGTCTCCGTGCAAAATACTCATGTGGAACGGATTTCATGCCGAAGGTTCAGAGATTGCGCAATCAATCGGCTGTGTGGACTGGCATAGTCACAGTTTGGAAGGATTTCGAGAGTGGCCTTGGTAAAAATATTAGAAATGGAAGAAACACATATGCTTGGCAGGATTACTGGGGCCCGGCTGATAGGCCACTAAAATACTTCATTGATAGGAACTCGCACCTTCTTGATATTGATGCTCGGGTGGATTCCTTCACAACCGATACGGGACAGTGGGATAGAGCCAAATGGGAAACTTTCCTTCCTGCATGGGTGGTTGATAAGATAATGATGGTGTCACCCCCCTACGAGCAACAATGATGACGTGATTTGTTGGAGAAATGCTCCCGATGGTAACTTTAGTGTGAAGTCGGCCTATGATGGGATCTATCACCAGCAAAATCTCAGTACTCAATCTCACTGGCGACACTTATGGCGCTGGGGAATTCCTGAAAGAGTCAAACTCTTTATGTGGCAAGTTTTCCATGAGAGGCTTCCAACCAACGTTACAAGAGCGAGACATAACCCAACTATTTCAAACACCTGTCCCTTTCAATGTGAGAGTGAAGAGAACCTCCTCCATGTATTAAGAGATTGTGACCAGGCCCAGAGGGTGTGGTCCTCTTTAACTAACACCATATATTACTCTATGTTTTTTAGTGGTTGTTTGCAGGAATGGCTACAATGGAACATGCAGCACTCACCGGGCAACAGGAGAACCTCTAGATGGTCATGGCAACGAGTATTCAGCATAACATGCTGGCTATTATGGAAGAACAGATGCAGTCAAGCATTTGAAGGTGTAGCTGACAAGCCACAAGAGATAGTGCATAGATGCATATTTCACCTCTCAGAAGGAGTGGAGAGCGGACGTTTCCACCACAGATTTTTCAAGTTCCAGAAAGAGGGGCAGTCCACTGGGAAACACCGGACCCGGATTTTGTTCGTTTAGACGTGATGGATCAGTGCTCAATGGAGGTCAGGCCGCCTGCGGAGGTGTTATTCGTGACCAGCATGGCACATGGATTCGTGGATTTCAACAGAAGTTAGGACAATCGTTCCCAACAGCGGCTGAAATCATTGCAATCTATAGAGGCCTTCATCTATGTAAGCAGATGGGCCTCACCAAAATCAACCTGTTCACTGACTCTCTACAAGCTATTCACCTATTATGGTCTAATTGCCCAACTTCTCATCCATTATACAATGTCATTTTGGACACCAGATCTCTTATTTTCTCGGACTGGGAGCTGCGGATCTCCCACTCTTATAGGGAAAGCATCAGGTGTGCGGATTTCCTTGCAGGCCAGGCTCACAGGAATAGCCAGGTCTACGTCGAACTGGGGTCTTCCCCTGCAGATTGTATCCTCCTGTTTGCCCAGGAATGTGGTGCACCACCACATGATGAATTTCTACGGTCAACTTTATAGGCCTGTCACTCCTCAAGCTTTGCTTGCCTTTGTAATACAAAAAGAAAAAAAGAAAAATAAAAAACCTGCTTGTAAATCTTCAACTATATATATAGCTAGCTTTAATTTTCCTGTTCTTGGTTTATAAGTCTGTGCTTTTGCACTTAACAGGGTTCAAGGGCTAAGCTATTTGACAAAGACAACAAGGCTATGGTATGACGTCTGCTCGCTCTCTCTCTCTCTCTCTCTCTCTCTCTCTCTCTCTCACACACACACACACACACAATATGACATAACTAATTGTGTCTATTATTTGTGTCTGTTGATTAGTGGGATCCTCCAAAGTTACAGCTGGTTACCGAAGAAATGGTAAATCAATTCTTCGGAAAGGTTGAGGATGAGAATTGGGAGTGTCTGAAACTTCCTCATAGATCAAACATGCCTGGTAGCAAGCTGTAGAATGGAGCACATCCAAATCAAGAGCTTTTTATGTGTAAAAAAAGATATTAGTGAACTATAATCAAATGAAATAATTTAAACCATGTTTGTTTTTTCATACACAATTAAACCATGTTGTTGTCCCGCAAGAATACTTCAGTATTTTTATGGTCTGGTTGTATTAAGATTTACGTAAGTATCATTTAATAGAATCCGTTCGAATTCGCTGACTTCATTGTCAAGATTGTTTGGTTTATTAGCTTAATCAGTAATGGCAGCATCGTTAACCGTTATGTCAAATTTCAATTACAGCAGTTTCAGCATCGGATTAATTTTATTTTGTGACATTGCAGTGTACGTACGAAGCATATATATATATATATAAGTTGTGAAAATATGAAATGGTATATGAAAATCTTCCTATCTCGAATAGATATATGTAGAGACACCAACACTTAAAAAAAGAAAAATAAGAAGATAGTTATAATTATTGGAGATTGAAATTGGGAAGTATCTTAGCGGAATCTTAGATCGATGCTAAAATTGCAGGGTCAAACCACGCGGTCAACTTTCCTCATCATACGGAGGGTTAGGGACAAGTTGAATGTTTAATTAGGACTCTCGCAATAACACTCACATGGTTCATCGTATGTGCTTTTGGATTTGTTCTAATTAAGGAATTATATCGATTGCTGGAAATTAATGGTCGACCAAGTTATAGTTCACATGCCTTGTTGTATTTTAAAATCAGTACTGATTGGACACAATCTTAGCCGCCTCGGGATCAAATTACAAATTTTACCATGAACTAAAATGCAATATAATGCAAACAACTCGGAATCGTTCTCTTATCAAGGAGCCTTTTTATTTTGAATTCCCTAAGTTAAACTAATTGCGAAAAACATGGTTAGAAAATGAGTTTTGAAATTGGTTTTCTCTAAATTAAAATTCATGAAAATAAAGCTATTTCTAAACTTTTTTGTATTTTTGGAAAAAAATGAAGAAACGTTTGGATTAAAAAGGATTATATGATGACATGAGTCTTAGTAGCAAAGTTGATGGCTTTCCTAGCTTCTTAAAAAGAATTTGGGAGTTAATTATTTTCATCAAATCAAATTGAAAACATCAAACAATCACATTGAGTCTAATTTATCTAATCAATGACTAATCATACAATCGTATCCATAGCCATCTCTTAGATAAATTATTAAAAACTACTTGATATGTGTTTGAAAATCATTTTAAAGTAGTTGCTTTCTCTTAAATGAGAGTATAATCATGATACGCAATATGAATTAAGTTTACTATACACCATAGTAATCACATATAATATATAAACTTATTAAAACATAAGGAAATATATTCAATATAAAATCCAAGTGCTTCAACAACAAAATTAAACCCAAGAGCAATCCATCATAGATAAACAACCTCTCATCTAAGTCTTCTACTCATGTACAAACACAAAATCATCATCAACAGATCCAAATACATGATAAAAGATAATGAAAAACTAATAAACTCCCTTTTATAACACATTGAAGCTCTAGTCACATTCTTTACCACCAAAACTCAAGAGATTTAGCTACTCATTAGCTTAATAGAGATCAAAGCTTATTCAAACATCAAACAATCCCTTGAAGAAGAGTGGAAAGAGCTTATGAATCTGAAATCATAGAGGCTCGCCGGAATCTGGAGTAAGTCACCGGAAATCTCAAGATCTCACCGGAAGCTGCAGAAACTTGCCGGAAAGATCAAAGGAAGAATGATGGACGAAAGTAGAGAGAGGGAGGGGAAGTCTGAAGGTGGTCTCTGAACTCTCGGCCTCTCTCTCTAAGAAAAAGTCCACGTCGCGATATCTCTATCTCAGTCTGTGTTGCTTGCCACCGCCGAAGCGAGTTTCGCTGGCAATAAAGGAAGGTCAACAGGTTTCCAAGTGAAAGGGTTTGACCTTTTGTTCCTCTTTGGTCTCGAATTCAAGCTCTCGGCACTCTTCTCACACACAGAAGCTCAGGCTCCCCGATCTCTAGCTCTGGTCTGTGTTTTCCCGGTTCTCCACTCGCGGCCCCATCCTCTCGGTCTCCTCTCCCACTCTAGTCGCCGGAGATAGAGGGTATGAGGAGGGAGGTCCGATAATGGGGAGGAAGAAGACGCCAAGGTCAGACAACACAGTGGTGACGGTGGAACAAGGCGAAGGTCCGATTCTCAGCCCTCCGATCTAAAGCACTAATGTCTCTCACTGCGCATCTGGTCTTCTCCTTTCCTCTCACCGACGGTGAGAACAAGGTTGGCCAACGGTGGTGGGATGGTGATGAGGTGCGGTGTGGTCAGGGAGTGAAGGCCAAGTTGCTTCCCGCAGTGCAACTGTAGTCTCACATCTCATGTCTATCTAGCGTCGCGAGAAGGAAGAAAACTTTTGGTAAAATTAGGTTTTGACATGGGCCCTTTTCTTCATTGATTTGCAATTTCCAAAAATTTTAAGGACCTTTTTTGTAATTTTTTAATTTTTTTATTATGATTTATTTAATTAATCATTAATAAATTTATTATATATTAATTATTTTATTATTAAAATACATTATATTCATAATTTTTGTTCTAAAGTCTAAATAATATTATTAGTTTAATAAAATCTAAATTTAAATCTAAATCTAAATTCATTCCGTCGAAAATTCTATCACAATAATTTCTAATGGAATTCCGTCACAAACACCTATAGCAAGTTTCCATTCCATCACAAATTCCATCAGAAAATCCCTATTTTTTTGTAGTGGGTTGATTAGAATAATGAACCGGTGAACCAATCTCTTAAATGGTTAGGTCAATAGTTTTGGATAGTTCAATCATGTTTAATTATATATATATATATATATATTCCTTTATTGAGATTGAAACATCATTCTGAGTTAAGAAAAATAAAAGTTCACCAAATTTGTACTTTAGTAACATGTTTTGTTGAATTATACATAGTTTATACATTAATATCCTATTTACTAGTTTGGTTTTCAATTCCTGTAGAAATTTCAACTCGGTGCTTTAAAACTTAAACAAAAGGAAAATGACGCCACAATGGTGACATAAGAAGATTGAACCAGGCACATGGGCGGCAATGCAAGTTGGTCTTCCTTAAATTATTTCTTCTTTTTTAATTCATTACTTATACGTAAGAAGCATGAATTCTTTTTTAACACTTGCCTCAAGCAATTCTTTATTGTTTCTAGAAGTCGTGCGTTGTGTGACAATTATGGGCTTTTATTTTATATTTCTATTAAATTATATTTGTGATATTAATTTAAAATTAATCACAATGACATGCTACGGGGTTCCATGTTATGTACGTCAGAGACATGGTCACTTCCCTTCACAACTTAATGTAAACTGTAAAGTACTAGTAATATACTTTTAACGTAATATATAGATACCAACCATGTTATTAATTGTAAAGGTAGAGTTCTTAACTCTCTCGTTCAATCTTAATTGAGATTTTTGTTAGTCATTCATTTTCTGAAATATGGCGTTCACTTTAAGCTTTGTTAGAGAACCAAACCAGGTATCAATTCCTTCCCTTATTTTTTTAAAGATAATGTTGTTTTTATTTTCCCTTCTTTTTACATACCCTTACATGCTATTAATTAGTTTCCTGAATGAATTCATTCATACTTCATCCTCTGACTACATTAGTATATTTAATTAATTCACACAAATCGAGAAATTTGGGTAAGTTGCGCTATATGTTAAAAAAAATGGGAGCTGGTATTTCTAAAATATCCCTCCTTTTAACCTACATTTATATTGATATATATATATATATATATATATATTTTGGTGGTATAGGTAGTTTTCGCAGGAAATTCTTGTGTGAAGGAAGTGATACTAATTAAATAGGCCCCATAAGTCGAATAGTCTCAATTGCGAAATGGCTAGTGCCTGTTTGGTTTCACTGGTACTAAGTTTTTGCGTTTGATGATACAAAGTTTTTCTTACGTATTTATTCCTAAGTCGAGTTTGTTACTGTTAGCTACGTCCCATCTATTTTATCTCAAAACTTTCTCTATTTTTACAGATAAGTCAGATGAAGAAGAGATTGACGTTGTATGAGAATATCCCATCAGTAAAACTCATAATTTTAGAGGTAAATGAGCTGTTAAATATTTCTCGACCCTAATCCTTCATCATTTAAATTTAAATGAATTTCGGATGCTGGTATTATACAAGAGTAAAGAAAAATAGAAGGATATGAGCATAATTCTGCAAGTGGGGTTTATGAGTCCATAAAATACAGACTTTTCCTAATTAAATTATATTATTTATAAGGTACTTTTATCTCATATCTATATTATTAAAAGTTGAAATTATATGCAAACCATTTCTGTTCTATTTTAATACAGGCTAGTGGAAAAGCTTTCTGTGCTGGCGGGGATGTGATATCAGTAATTACTTCTTCTATTTCAGGTAGCTACAATAATGTTTAAATTTAACATGTTTTCTGTGTTTGAGTGTGATTAATCTTCAAACTTGAAAGATATTCATGTTTAAAATGATGGTGAATGGAAATAGGACACTGAACTTATCCGGCAAGCTTTTACAAGAAACAACTTACATTAGACCATTTGGTAGCAACCTACAGAAAGCCAGTGGTGAGCTTGCTAGTCCCACATGATATATTTTATTGGGATAATTAATTTGCAGGTACTTATAGTTTAAACCAATTCTTAATTAGGTCCCAAAAGCTTTTTTTAATTTTATTAGGTCCTTATACTTTCACTTGTTTGTATGAGGTCCTTGTAGTTTTTTAATATTATTAGGTCCTTAAATTTTAATATTATTCATTTATTTAATTTTTAATTAAATTAATAAATTAAAATAAAAAAAACCTACAAGGATCTGATTGAATATTAGGTAAAACAATAAGGACCTGACAAAAAGAAAAAACCTACAAAGAGCTTATTAAAAACAAGTGAAAATATCAGGACCTAACAAAAAACAAAAAAAGACTATAGGAACCTAATTACAAACTTGATTGAAACTATAAGAACTTGCAGATTAATTTCCTCTATTTTAATTTCAAAGTTCTAATCATGTGAAAGAGAGATTCAATTGTTTAATTAATAATATGAAGGTGCCTCTCATTAATGGTGTGGTCATGGGAGGAGATGCCGGTCTATCCATGAACACATATTTTAGAGTTGTCACTGACAGAACTGTATGTATCGTATTTTCTCCTCTCATACTTCCTTTTATCTCATATATTTAACATGTTTTAGAGAAAGATCATAGTTATTAATAAAAGTCATTTTTCATTGTTTTTTTGCAGTATTTAATGAGTTATTTTGGAAATTCTTACCACAATTCAATGTATTATATATGGTAGTATTTAACGATAATATTTGTGAAGGAAATATGAAAGATGATTCAATTTTTTCAGAAAACTTTATTGTTTGAAGTAACTTGTATTTTCAGTTACTTAGTTAAAAGTAATCGACTTATATATAAGATTGGAGAGAGTAACTAAATTTAAAGTTTTCAACAAAATTAGTACTAGTCATAATTTCTTTTGAGAAGTGCACAATTAACTTCCATTAGCTATTAACTATATACATATTATTACTACTAATTGATAATTAGTAACTAGTTATAGTACTACGGATATTTTATATTGTCGTCATTATACTAATGTTGTACCATTATTTTAATTAACAGGTGTTTGCCATGCCAGAAGCATCTATACGACTTTTTCCATATGTGGGTGCTGCATACTTTCTCTCGAGGCTTCCTAGCTAATTCGGTAATATACTACAATATCAACATTTAATTAGACAATTCCATATAGAAAATTATCCTAATAACAACTATACAAGAAAATATATATACCAAACTTTTTGCTCAATTGTTGTTCTTCTTGCTCCTCTAAGATCTTTTTTTTCCATAAAATGCCTAATTAATTGTCTATTGCTTTGTTTAAAAATTCATGCTAGGAAACAACCACGAATCTATCATTTTTAATACATCTGTTGGGTAGGCGCAAACACATTGAGTGCATCCTATCATGTATTATAAATATTTAGTGAATGAGACAATGGCTCTATTAATTAGTTAATATCTACAATTTTTTATCTAGTAAACTTGTAAATGAATCATATATCACCAGGCCAGATGAATCAATGATGTACAAGAATTTTTCTAATCAATCTACCTCTAGATCAATTCATAATAGAGGGTCAAGATACTTTGATTTCTCAAGACAAAAATTAATTAGTTTGGTTTAACGAACCAATTTGATGTAATGAATGGCCCTGGGCTTCATTATATCATGGATTGGGACCATGACCAAGGGATTATATTGTGCTCATCATATTGGTGCTTTCATTGAGAGGCTAATGTTCATGGAGAGGGCTACCTATAAAGGATTTTGACCTATAAGAGGCCGAGTCAAGTGCCGTGCCCATCAGCACTCACAGGCGGTGGTAATGTACTAAGTCCTACATCTAGAAGCCTCACCAGTGTGGCATGATTTAATATTGCAATTTGTTGTACTTATAATACTTATTTTGATTCTTCAATATTTATATGATATGCATGTTAAAGGAGCATGTCGGCTTGTCACACCATCTCTAATTAACCCTGAGTTTGACGTGATTTTCAAAAATTTCTTCAAAGATGACCTCGATGGGAAAGAATGAACTCAAATGCATATGTATCTAAAGGAGTTCCTCAAATCTATATGATAATCAATCCCTCAAAATGAGTTTCTCAAATCCACAATCCAAATAAAGTAAATAAACATCCTAGGTCCTCAGCTGTCTATCAAAAGAGTGCGATTATATATTCTAAGTAAATTCACATGCAGCATAATGTAATAGACAAAAGTTCCTAAATGTGGCAATAAAAATGAAATAATCAGTAGCTGCTAGCTACTCGTTAGGGTAGCCATAACATCAAATGCCTTCCCAGTTGCTGTTGCTCTCGAGCTCTAACCTGAAAAAAAATGTGAGAAGTAACGGGATGAGACCACTGTCTCAGTAATGCAATGGATAACCACCTTACCTTCCGGCATCACCCATTGGGTGCTAGGTGGGACTAACATACAAACATGTCAAGCATATATATTAGGCAGAAAGGCAAGCAGGTATAATAAGCAAGAGGGCAAGCAGACATGCTAATCAAGAGCATGATCATATCCATTTATATTCTCATAGAACATTTACTCATAACACAACATATTGTTTCACAAAATGTCATTATGCATGATTACTCTTTATCTTTCATTAACCCCTAACCATCCTTATATCCTCCTTATTTCCTCTGACTAAACCCATGGGCTAAGTACTTTTCATGTTACTAGGTTACTCTCACAAGCTCTCTACAAGTGTAATGTAGAAAGGCCAAAGTTCTGCAAAGCACACAAGGAACCATGGGTTCCTCCAGTAGGGTTATTGCCCTTAGGAATACTGTCCGGGCCCCAAGAATACTGCCCAGAAGTCCCTGCATTTTGTATCAAGGAATGCTACCCTATAAAATAGACACTAGTTAGTGGTGTACAATAATCAAACAACGGCCTGCCATGTGGTATTCAGTTTTTATCAATCACAACCCATTCACTAACTCCGCCATTTATATCATATTATTTTCAAGGGGTTTTCATATTCTCATGCTCATACATTCTAGTTCATAACATAGAATCAACATATTCCAACACAAGCATACATCATTTATTCAGTTAATCAACAATATATGAACAGTACGTACAGAATCTTAGTGCATCGCATACATAACACATATATTCGTCAAGTCTATATTCAGAAACATTTCACACCAATAGTTCAATTGCCTATACATGGCCACTCACGGGGTTTGAATCACAAAGATATAAAAAATAGTTCAGTTTATACATCTAAGCCTATAGTTGTCTCTAATGATTCCACAAATCAATCTATCTAGTCATAGGATTCACACAAAGGTCCCACAAGTGTTATTGGTCATAAAATATTAAGGTTCATACCAATTCGATCTACTCATTCTAGGCTTGTGGAGTTTTTCAGAAAAACCCACGAGCAGCACCGATAAATAAGATAGGACTTAATTAATGAGAAACTTAATTAATGCAAAGTCTTTTAGCAACACTAGATGTTTATAATTTCTCCTCCATCGAATTGCTCGGAATTTCCTATGGGTATGAAACATTATATTAGAACCATATTAAATTTCGGAATTGGGATCATTAGAGCATTAGACTAGCCTTGTCTTACATTTCTATGAACTCAATTTGGGAATTTAACCTTTAGAACCTCTAGAAAACTCCTAAATCTATGATATAATTCCTATTTTTCAAATAATAGATTCAATGCATGATAAATTACTCTTACTCAAGGGATTAAATTAAAGATCCCACCATTAGTTTTTCCGAATAGGATGTCTCAAACAAGCTCACAAAATTTTGCGACGATCCAATGGTAGACTTAGTCGAAAATGTTGATTCTTTCCTCTAGAGTTTGTTCTCCACATTCCAAAAATCCATTTAACTTCTGAGCTTTGTAAATTGTAACCCACGTCAATAATTTCAAATCCAACGATTAAAATTGACAAATTGGATGTCTAGGATGGATTGGCTGAATTTTAGACCAACCCAGCGGTTATCAAAATACAAATGGCATTTTACCGAGGGTGCCCCAGTTGTATGCGAAAATAGAAAAGATGCACCTTGAATCCACCTCACTATTCCTATATATAGGTTCTAATAACTCTCACTTCTTCTTATTTAGTCGATGTAAGACTTCTTAGTCTCTTGTATTTTATTATTTATTTACTTATAAACTAACACATAATTAAAATTAAAATTAAAATTAAATACTCTCATTTAACCTCTACTAACTTTATTATTTTATCTTTTCTAAAGAAATCAATAATAATAATTTCTTAATTATATTTTTACTAGGTTTCATTTAACTTTAATGTTTTAATTTACTTTAGATCTATCTTCCTTACTTAAAGCATTATTCACAAAATTATATTTACCGTTAAATGTTTCCTTTATAAGATTATCTATGTCTTATTGCAATATAGAATTCAATCTCGGATCGTCTCTTGAAGAGCCTTTTATTAATTACGTAACAATTAAATGTAATGATAGGCATAAAAAAATAAAAAGGATTTTTGAGCTTTTTATCTATCAATTAAGTTCCAATTAAACTAAAATGCTTTTAAAAACAAATATTTTTATATTTTTAGAATAAAAGTGTAGTGAAATGGAAATTGATTTTGATATATGATGAAAACTTCTTAGAATCATGAATTTCATCTATCCTTGTTTCAAAAGATAATGGAAATATGCTAGTTTGACAAAAATGCCCAAAAGATCCTTTGGGCTAGCTTGAATTAGGTGAATTAATTCATTCACACTGAGTAAAAATTAATCCCTTTAATTGAAACCCAATTTAAACACTAGCAATTTAAATAAATGAAATGCTATGACATAAATAATTAAAAACCATTGCATTATAATCACAATTAAATATTCATAAAAACTCTAAGTATAAGCTCAACAAAATCAATACATAAAAAATTACTATTAATAAAGTTTAAAGTGTCAAATACATAACATTAAAATCCAAATAAATTTAATCTCCCAAATTCTATAAAACCTCAATACAAAATATCAAACTATCATAATAATCCAACCTAAAGTTAGAATTCAATTATTAAAATGAAATGAGTAAGAAATTAGATAAACAACACTCTCATTCCCTCCAGAATCAAGCCATTATTCTATATGGAAGAAAAGAAAATTACCCATTGCCCCTCCTAAAATTAGCATCAAGAATCAGAGTCATCATCTAATTGGAACCAGGATCAATGGTGGAAGTTCATCCCAGGTCTTCCAGCTACTCTGTTCAGAGGCGTGAAGGTCGCCGAAATTAATGGAGACGAGACGACGATGGTGGTTGTGACTTCCGATGGTGAAGGTGGTGGAAGGACGGAGGTGGTAAGCGGCGGTGACGGACAGAGGAGGGTTCGACGGAGCTCTCTCGCGGCGCTTCTCTGGTTCTCTGGTTTAATAATGTCACCGGGAAAAATGAAGGAAGGTGATGGTGAGGTTGTGAAGATCGCCGGTGACGATGGTGGTGGCTGTGGAGGTCGCTGGAGACGATGAGGGTGCTTGGTGATGGAAGGATTGAAGGTTCGATGAAGATGAAGATGAAGATCCCCATGAAGATCCCCCGGCTATGTTGTTCGCGGCGCTTCTGCGTTTTTTCCCAAAAGTCGAGCCTCTCAATTTTAGGCGTACTTGCCAAAGGCAAAACGCTGCAGTTTTGAGAGGACTGAACCTAAATTCTTGAAATTCGTGGTACTATTTTGTCATTTCTCAAATTTGAACCCCAAACGTCTATTTTTTAGCTTTAATCAAATTTTTCAAGTAACTACAATAAAACACAATTAAACCAATATCAAATATTCTCAGAAAAAACAAAGATTAAGAGTAATTAAAATTTTTTTAACAATTTTGCGATTTTTAGATCTAATTTAATGTATTTACTCTTAATCTTAATTTATCACAAGAAAGGCATTTTAAGCTCATTAATTATGACAAAATCCATAAATAAAGTATTAAAATATTTAATAAAAATAGGAATTTATCACATATATAGGGGAGTACGTAGGGTTAACAGGAAGGCATTTGGATGGAGCAGAAATGGTTAAATGTGGCCAAGCAACTCGTTTGGTCCCATCCAAGGTACACACTCACACCCATAGATAGATAACACTATGGCGTTATTACATATTGTGCTTGTTTGGTTAGGTGATTGACAGCTCTACAAGTGTTTATGCATATAAGTTAAGATAACACTTCTCTCACATACTTATCTCGTATACTGTAAATCATGATTGAAAAGCTTCTTTTGAAAACTCCAATCACTATTCCAAATGATCACATTAACTAGTAAATTAAATTCACATCACTTTCCTCCGTGCAAACAGAAGCTAAATTTGCTGGAAAATGCCATACGGTCTGTTACAACTTCTGATATTTCAACAATTCGAGCATTAATTAATAAATTTAGTGAAATAGCTGATCTTAAGGAAGACAGCCCCTTGAAGAGGTAATTTTGTGGTTATTCTCTTTGTTATTAATTGATAAATTCGTGTTAGTTTAATTAAATATTTTCCTAGTGTTTTATAAGGCACAATGATCACAACAGTAATAATTCTTTTGACAAATTAAACAGATTGGACACAATCAATAAATGCTTCTCAAAAGGAACTGTTGAGGAAATTGTTCACTTATTGTACACATATTTCAATTTGATGTTTATTTTTCAAATTGAAATGGAGCTTTCTTAGAAATTTAATTGTCATAATTTTGGCAGAAAAGTGGATTGCAGATGCATTAAATTACATGCGTGCGTCTTGTCCTACATGCCTCAAGTTATGGCTTGGATCAGTAAGTATATATGCCAAGATGTGAATATATATTATTAGAAATAATTACATTCCAAAATTACAAATTAATGAGATGAGTTCAATTGAATTAATGTGATTAAATAGGTGAGAGAAGGCAGAGTACAAAGCATTGAAGAATGCCTTTCTCGGGATTACAATATTGCCTCCAGTTAACTTTCTTGGACCAGCCCAGAAAATGAGATATCTTATTGACAATAATGATTAGGATCCTTACACTACAACGTAACCATATATATATGTACATGCACATTGGGCTTAAGTAGCCTTAAGGCCCAACGACCCTATCTATCTACCTAACTAATAATCTGCTTGCTAACTAATGTCTCTATAGATAAAACACGATTACAATTAATCTTTGGGCGAGTAACACAATAACAGTTACTAACTTGCCAAGTAATTGGGTTTGCGTCTCCCTGCTGGCAGATTTAGTCCATATGTCCGCTTCTTGATCTTATGACCATACATGTTGTAATTCTATCAAACTTGATTGCAACTTTTTTCTAATGAAGTGACAGTCTATTTCAATATACTTCGCCCGCTCATGGAATACTGGGTTTGAAGCTATATGTATTGCCACCTTAATATCACAATGTGCATTCACTGGCTCATTCTGGCGTATCCCATGGTCTCTCAAAATGCCATCTACCTACACCACTTCTGAAACTGCCAATCCCAATGCTTTATATTCAACCTCGACTGATAATTTTACAATAATTTCTTGCTTATTTGTTTTCCAATGAGAGAGTCGCCAAGCTTGAGTAAATAACCAGTCACCGATCTCTGAGTCGTCCCACAAGCTGCCTAATCTAAGTCCCAATAACAAGATAGCGTCAAATCATCATCTGAACTTAGAGCACACTAAGTCCTATGCTTTGTTTAAGGTATCTAATCAAATCAAGTGCTGCTACCATATGTGCTTTGGTCAGCATCTGCATAAACTAACTGAGAACCTTCACAAGAAAAGAGATATTAGGCCTTGTAATAGTTAAGTAAATCAACTTATCCATAAGCCTTATATATCTGTCCGGATTCTGCAACAAGTCATCTTGTTTATCTCTTTTTTCCCCGTATGCAAGAAGCTGCAAGTTTTGTCTCATGGGAAGAGAAAAGGGTCTACGGTCACTCATCCTAGTATCCGATACGAGATCTAGAATGTACTTCCTTTGGGAAAGCACCATTCCCTTTTGGTGACTATGCCCCTTCTATTCCCAAGAAGTACTTCAATTCTCCCAAGTCTTTAATATTAAACTTTCCATGGAGAAATTCTTGCACCTCCCTTATTCTTTCCTTACAACTTCTTGTAATAAGAAGGTCATCCATGTATAAAAGGACAAGCATTAGAGCATTATCAAATATCTTAATGAATAGCGAATAATCATATCTAGATTGACTAAAACCACTATCAACTAGAGTCATAGACAACTTGTAATCCATTGTCTTAAGGCCTGTTTTAGGCCATATATGACTTTTTAAGCCTATAAACCTTGTTCTCCCCCTGTTTCTCAAAACCTTGAGGTACAGTCATATATACCTCTGCATCTAAATCACCCTACAAGAATGTGTTATGAACATCTATTTGATAAACATCCCATCCATATACTGCTGCCATTTTCAAAACAATACGAATGGTAATCATTTTTATCACAGGGCAAAATGTTTCATGGTAATCTATGCCTTTCTTCTGTGTATACCGTAACCCCCTTCACGATTAAGGCCGAGATTTAAGTTTATAAACACGTGGTTAATGTGGAATTAGAGACCATAGACGATTTGGGACTTAAAGAAAGTAAATTTACTAAAATCAGGGTTTTCGAAAAACTTTTTCAAAACCAGTTCACAATGGTCTCCTATTCACATTTTAATACACAAATGGCATGTACAAGTTGATTTCATTCATACATATCAGAGTACAGCATAATTTCCCGACATACTCGGGTTCCATTAATCAAATAAGGGTCTACAAGGCACAATTGCCTTTAGAGTTTCCCATAATTAGGGGATTACAAGAATACTATCCACTATGTACAAGTAATTCCCTAACAAAATGTTTCCAAATGATTACAAAATGATAACCAAATATTCCAAAAGTAAAACTCCTTGCCCGGAGCTCTAACTACTCTTCATCGCCCGCTTTTCCTTGGATCCTTTAGCTTGTCTAAAAATTGTGTTTTTGGGAGAGTGAGATTCTAAGGAATCCCGTAGTAACAAATCATTCATAATATGCACAACATCAAAGCATGGAAGTAAATCATCTACACATCACACAACAATCACAACAACAGTTGCAACGGCCGGGGTAGGTATCATGGGCATCGCCCCCCTACGACAGCTCACGCTGAACTACTTGCTGTATTGCACATCCACATGTACATATCACATATATCACCACAGCTGGGATCCATATAAAACATTTCACAACTCGCAGCCCTACGAGGTTGATACTCAAACAGGAATCCACGATTCCATAACGCAGCCTCGACACTTACAGCGGCAGATACAACGGCCGAGGTAGGTATCATGAGCATTGCCCCCTACGATGGCTCACGCTGAACTGCTCGCGCTGTAATACCCTATGGCCGATAACACATTCACAATGATAAACATGCATATCGAGTATCATACACAACATGAGAGAAAAGTCAATACCTTGATCCTTCCGTGCGTGTCCTAGCACCGGTCTCTCCCGAGTAGGGCAAATGTCAAATCCTATATTCATAATTAGGGATGAAGAGTCAATTCTCTGTTCCAATTCTCAATGACTTCTTAATACTTAATTAGTTATTATTATTGCTCTTTTAGAGTCATTAAATACCCCAAACAAAACTCCTAAAGGGTTGGAAGAACTATCCCAAAGATCCCCTTTTGGAAGCACAAAAACAGATTTTTCACTGATGCACTCGAGTGAAGATGGCCTCACTCTAGTGTTGGTACAAACACTCGAGTAAAGAAGGCCTCACTCGAGTGATGGTACGGTCTACACTTCAAGTGCTAGAAAGTGAGGACAGAAAGTGTTTGCCCAAGAGCACAAAAACTTTCAAAGAAGAGGAGCACTCGAGTAAAGAAGACCTCACTCGAGTGACAACTTAACACTCACAAGTGTTAAAGCACAATCTTGAATTTTTGACGCGAGTGACAACCCGAGACGAGAGTTCATGGCATCAAATACACCAGCACTTGAGTGAGAGAAGGCTCACTCGAGTGAGAACCCATAACACTTGCAAGTGAGGAACACTCTTGCCTCTCGACCGGAAGTGCAACATGAAAACTGAAGGCCAGAGGGGAAAATACACTAACGCACTCGAGTGATCTCACCCTCACTCGAGTGATGTTCATCCCTCACTCGAGTGAACTCACTCTCACTCGAGTGATTTTATCAGAAACCAAAAAACGTAGCAAAACTAACCACATTTCCTAACACTTGCCCAAATGATCCCAATGGACCCAAAACTTCTATCAAAGCTACTCCTACACAAAAACATCAAAGGAATTCATTGGAATCATCAAAATTATCCAAATCCTACTCTATTATCATGCTTTGGTTTTGGGCAACAAAATCATCCAAATTCCAAAATTATCCAAACATATCATTCTCATCCCCAATCAATCTATATATCCAAAACTCATACCAAAACACCCATTTCTTTACCAATAACATGCCAAAAGCCCAATGACTCTTTCCCAACGAAAATAGGCCAAAAATTCCATTCTTCCAATTTTTCCACCAATTATGACATATTAATTTATATTGCCATAAAACACATAATAATGCCAATTAAATCCATAATTATCTATAATAATCATGATTAGACCTTAATCAAAAATTGGGATATTACATATACTTCTTAGAAACTAACCTTGCCTTATATTTATCTACATTTCCATCTGACTTATACTTTACCTTATGCACCCACTTACATCCAATTGCTCTTTTACCTTTAGGAATAGGGACATGTCCCAAGTCTTATTGTCTTCTAGACCTATTTCAAGTTGCATGGCCTCTATCCATTTAATATCTTTCACAACTTCACTATAGGAAGTAGGCTCTGCAACAGAATCTATTGAACACAAGTAGCATAGGTAAGATGCAGAAAGTGCTCTATATGAGATGTAATCTTCTAATGGATACCTACACCTCCATTAATTTTGTTGCATTTTTGTATCTGCAGGAGTGTTTAAAGAAATAAGATTACACACATAGTCTTGAGACCATATATGTGGTCTTCTATTCCTTGTAGGTCAAGTTTGGTCTCTTCCTCAAACACTCTTCCATCAGTCTGATTTTCTACATTGTTGATAGCCCATTGAGTCTATGTTTCAGGACTGTGTACAACACTTTATGTCTCTTTATGGCATACTTGTAGGCTTTCAATTTCATCTAAATCAAGGAAAAACATTTCCTTTATGTTCTTGAAGGGGAATCTGTTATCTCTTCCATCCCCCTGACTTAATATTCTCCCTTTCTTTGAAGGGGAATCTGTTTTCTATAAACTGCACGTGTCGACCTACAAACAGAGTCTTAGTTTTCACATTATATAGCTTATATCCCTTTTGGTTGCTTGGATATCCTAAGAAACCTAATGGGACAGACCTTGGCTACAATTTGTCATGAATTGTTGAATCAGTAGTGTATGCTAGGCATCTAAAGGTTCTCAACAAGCTATAATTTGCCATATGTCCATACACTACCTCATAAGGTGTTCTAAAATCCAATACTCTAGAAGGAATGTGATTAATCAGGTATGCAGCGGTTTTAATGCATTCCCCCCAATATCGGATAGGTATATTTAATTGTCTCATTAGGCTTCTAGAGACATAAAATAGGGTCCTACACTTTCTCTCCACTATTCCGTTTTATTCTGGTGTATATGGGCAACTAATAAAATGCACAATTCCATTTTATGCTAAATAATCTCTCAATATGCTGTTTACAAACTCAATACCATTATCACTACGTATTCTCTTGACTACTTTAGAAAACTATGTTTGAATGAAAGCAATAAAATCTTGAATGTAAGAAAAGGTTTTAGATTTTTGTTTTATCAAGAAAACCTATGTAGCACGTGAAAAATCATCTACTATAGTCAAGAAATATTGATGTCCAGCATTTGTGGGAATCCTATATGGACACTATACATCCATATGTAACAATTCGAAAATGCCCTTTGATTTAATGCAACTATGAGAGAAGGGAGGTTTGGTGATAAGTAAAATATTTACATATTTATTTTCCCTTATATGATGATTTTGTGGATGATATTTGAGCTCAATTTAATGAATTTGGGTGTAATTAATAAATAAATAATGATTTTGGCATAAAATAAAATTTCTTGAAAAATACTAAATTAGACCATCTTTCAATTTTCAGTTGATATCTGGAGCTCTAGATGTCGGATTGAGACGTTCTTTATATGGATAAAAAGCTAAAAAAGAGCTCTACAACTTTTATGTTGAGGCCAAAAACAGATCTATCTCCAAAGGTTTCAAATTTTTCTTGGAAGTTGAGAGCGGGAATCATCATCATTCCACCAACCATTCCATCTACCACATTTCATCTACCACTTCATCTTCCTCTTCATCTACTACTTCATCTACCACATTCTATCTACTACTTCATCTATCACATTTCATCTACCACTTCATTTAACTTACTCCATTCTTCCCTATATATAGCCACCCTCTCCTTTACATTTTACACAACCATTTTTCACATCCAGTACTTTCCTCTCTTCTCCACGTACACACCATTTCATATCCATTTCTTTCCTCTCCTCTCCATATACACCATCTTAGAGTTAATTTTATGCATTGTATTTAATTCTTGCATGCCTCCTATATGGAAGGCTTAGGTAGTCCTCCTTTATGGATGGTATAAGATGCCACTTACATTGAAGGTTTTACCTCCTAAAGGGACAACTAGATTTTCTTCATTTTCATGCATCTTTTGGTTGTATATTTATGTTTTAGAATTTAATATTCAAGTTTTATGCAATATTTATGAAGTTTTCAATTTATTTTATTTTTGTTTTTAATTTCATCATGTGCTAAACTTTCATTTTCCTAAGGTGATGACGTAGCTTACTAATGACATATTGAATCTTAACTTATTATATCTAGTTTGAATTTCTCCTTCATGATTGAGTTTTAATTATTGTTCTTAATGCTTTCAATTGATTGGCCATCTTTTGAATGATTCCAATATGTATGTTGAGACCGGAAGGAGATGCATGTGTATAGATCCTATAATTAAAACCATGACTTGCATATGAAATAGGAATATATTCATATGAGTTGTGTAGTCTTACTGAGTTCCATAAATCTTAATGCATAATTAATTGCTTAAATTCATATAGGAATATAATGGATTGGCAATTAATTATAGAATTGTTTGACCTTGGAAGAAGCTAGTAATTAAATTAGGGAAACTCGACTATCAATCATGTAGAATAAATTGGGTTAGAATAGATAAGTGATTCAATCCAAAATTTGTTAAGTAAAATCTGACCCCTAGGACTTTTTCTCATAGTTGTTTCATATCATTTGCACTCATATTTAATCATTTTTTATTTCATACTCTCAATCACCAACTAATCGATCGACTAAATAGAGTTAAAATTACCCATTTTGGTACTTAGTGATCAATCCTCGTGGAAACGATACTCTACTCACTTCTGTATTACTTGATTACAACAATGTACACTTGCATTATTTAATAGACCATTTACACTCGTAACATTTTGTTTGTTTTAATTGTGAACAAACCTCACAAACTTTGTTCAGTGTTGCACCTTTATCACTTACAACATTTAAAAGTCTCAACACAGTTACAAGAACAAGTCCTAGTTTAACATATAGTAAAGAAACATCAATACAATCATGTTCTTTTCCATAACTATTTGCCACATTCACTACATTTGAGCTTGCAATTTGCAAATTATATAACCCATCTACAAGTCTACCAATCGCCTCTTGTTTGCCATCCCGAAGGTCTTGTATCAAGCATATGTCAGGAAAAAATACAACTAGACATGCTTCTTCCCTAGTTAATTTCAATATAGAGATAAGATTAAGTTTTAACAAGGGGGCATATAAGACTCCATGCAAAGTAATTCCATTAGAAAATTGCACACTACCTATATGTGTAACATGAACCATTTCATCATTTGGTATCTTAATCATTTTAATCGGTCCACTATATTCACTATAGGTATCTAATAAGGATAAATTGCTTACTACATGAGTCATTGAACCTGAATCTAAGACCCACATAATGCCTATATGTTTATGAGAAAGATGATTATTCAAACCTATACCAGTAAGTGCTTCCACATTCTCTTAAGTATCTTTCTTGAGAAGTTCTAACAGCCTCTCATATTGGTCATGAGTTAAGGAGGGCAAAATCAGATTTACTAAGTGAACTACTTTGTCATCCTTGAGGCTCTCTATTCCTTGTTGATTCATCTCACCCAATTGCACTTGTTTCCCTTTTGGAGCTTTAAAATCTGGTGGGTAGCCAACAATTTGGTAGCAATTGTCCTTGTTGTGACCTCTTTTGCCATAAGGAGTACTCGTAAGATTGGAATTTCCTCTGCCCCTTCCACAGCTGTATCCACTTCCACGTGCTGCCACTGCTATTCCTTCCATAGGGGCATTTCTTCTAGTACTTAAGATTGCTCTTTAAGCTTCATCTTCTACCACCATAGCATAAGCCTGGTTTACACTAGGTAATGGTGTCATTAAAAGGATTTGACTCTTAGCAATATTGAAAGAGTAATTTAAAATCAGTAAAACATAATTGTCAGGCACTAATTTAATTTCATTAAAACACAATATGAAGTGCAACTAAATGACTTACTTTTTTAGGAATAAATGGCTGATCATGCATAATAACATCCTTTATAAATTTCATGATATAGTACCCACAATCATTGTCATTAGGTTGGAAAGGGCACTGCAAAAATATAATGCAATATTTAACTCTGTTCATGAATAAAAAGTGTTTACTAACAAAGTCTAAGTAAATTCAAATATCAATACCTGTATCTTCTTCCAAGGATAGCTAAGGCGGGGGTCAGTAGCTTTAGAATAGTTTAACGAGACAGACGACCGATACGCAGTCAATGCTCTAACAAAACAAATAGAAACTGATTACTTTTGGTTATTCAATCACGTACGCAAATATTTATACATAGGCACGTATACTTATCTATTGATCAATAGTAACATATCAAAACGGTCTTGTGGAAGACCATTTTTTAGAGGATCCACATAGTAAATGCGAGGGCCTGAAGGTTCCACTGGATTGATAACGATCAATATCCAATGGCGCCTAAAATATATTTAAAAAATTTTTTTTTTGAACAATCATGTTATGATAGAAGTTAAACAATAAAAACAAAAATTATACCAATAATAACTTACCCCGCATTATACGGCACTAAAAATAATGTATTTGGTGTCGCTTTCTTGCTAAAGTAATCTTTCAGCTCATTAGACTACGCATTTATATCTACTTTACCCTCATGATGACCAACAAGAAAAGGGTTGACAAATGCGAATTGGACTGTGTGTGTATCCATTAAAACGTCAAGGTCCAAATGCCTGGTATAAAACATACAGTGTCATGAGAAACAAAAGAAATGGAACGAGAAATATTAATAACAGTGATAAACGATGATAGTGAAGTACCTTATCCAGATGTTGATAGCCGAAGCACTAACCCAATCATGAGCACATATGTCCTGCACGACCTCGGCAGTAACATAATCAACTAGACCACTAACATAGCCACCTACAACATCTGGCTAAAAATGCAAGGAATTTTGAATGAACGACCTTTTCATATGGCTCGATAAGACCTATTGGCCAAGCAACATAGCCACCTACAACATCTGCCACCTTTTTTTGCTCATCCCGAGACGGGATCGGTAAGAAGGCGTCTTCGTTCGTGCAGACGTCAACCCTCACCCGGAGTGTGTTATCGGGCAACAGTGAATTGTGCAGTATGTCCTCACCAGTGTTGTAGGCAGCACCCACTGCAACCGCGTGCTTGGATGCTTGCTCGACATATAGCTTGCATTGAAATTCACCCTACAGAAAATAGAGTTAATATGTTAAAGTTCGCTTAATTATAATTTAACATAAAGTTAAGTAGAAAAGAAATTAATTACCGAATGAAAAGGGACTTTAGGCATGGAAGTGCAGCTATATCTGAAACTTAGGCTATCACAGAACGGAACATTTGGTGTTGGCCTGCCCTGGACCAACTGTTGTATTTGCGTTGTTAACAACACATTCTGTTCTTGCATCAAACGCATTTGTTCGGTGAATTGTTCTTCTTGTTGTTCCTTGTAGCGTATTTGTTGTTGAAGTTCTTGTATTTGATGCTTAAAGCTAGCCATCTCGTCACGCAGGTGGGAAACATCACTTCTATTCAGGCGCTTTTGACGTCCGAAGTATGCTGATGGGGTGACTGTAAAACCAGTACCCCGAACATGACCATCATACTCGGGTACTGGTAACGCTTTGCTCAATAAATCGTCCCGACCAACATAGGTCGCCAACGTAGGATCCTCCTGTGTCATTTGTCGCTTTCCCAAAAAGAATTACAATGAAAATTAGTTATTATAAATGGAGTTCATTTAAGTAAAGCCAATTATTTATTGTACGCATAATATAATTGAATACTTACACAATATTCGGCTACTCTTCTTGCTTCCTCATTACGAATTTCACCTTTCTTATTTGTGACACCGGCTACCCACAGATCATGTCGTGGAACCTATGTAATATTTGAGCTTGATTCTTGTATCTGCACATCAAAGTTAGTCGAAGTTAAATGATATTCATACAATTTTTATTATGAATGAAATAATCATCAGTTCGTACCATTTTTCTTTCTAACCGTGCGTATAAAACAGGTCCTTGTGTGTACCGGTATGCCATGTTGGTCGCGTTAGCTCGATTTTTCTCGCTCAACTCCTAGTTAGATCAAAATGATTCATATAAATATATAAATGTTAATTACAAATAGGTACATTACACGTAATAGGGAAAGACAAACAAATCCCCTTACCAGGAAATCAGGAGTTGTATGTGTTCTGATAAACTCATCCCACATTTCTTGAGTGATGATTCCTTCGTACAATGGATAAGGCGGTGTAGTAATGATATCATCATTATCATCCCTCAAGAAATATTTGACAAGAATAGAACGAAACTTTCGCATAAGTTTTTCGGCTTTTCTTATTACGAAGTTCTTCCGATCATCATCAATAATAAAAATACTCTGTAAACAAGTCAAAAAACATATATAATATGTAAGATTGAAATGAAGTGAAACAAAGCAAACCAAAACAATTATATAATTAAGGTGTTACCTGTACTTCAGCCCAGATCTCATCCTCATAATTTTTCTTTACCATTTTCCAATTTTGAACCGTAATAGGGACTCTGTCTCGAACCGTAGTCCCGATGAAGTTATTTAAGGAGGTATTGTTCTCGCCGAACGGGTTTCCATTTTCATTCTACTCCAGTTGTAACTTGATTCCGTTACTTCTCAGTCTGATCAACCTCACCATAATTGTCCTGCCACGTCTGCCGTTCTTCTCAAATCTTTATCTACCAATGTGCCTGGGAACATCATCAATGTCATCATGTGGTGAGTCTATACTCCTGCAAGTGAAATAAACCAAATCAAAACATCAGTGCACAATGTCAACCATGTCAAAAAAAGAAAATTATTTTGAAATTTATAAAAACATACGTACAAGTAAACAAGTCAAGGCAATCATTATCTTTTCCTTTTTCTCGTCTGATTTAAAATTTTATTCTTCAGAATTCGTGTTGGATTGAGAATTATGTTCCTCTTGACCCAAGTTCCCTCTTCATGATCATGTATCACGTATACGGGTCCATCTCCATCTTCATCTGCATCTCCATCTATATCAATCTCTGCTGACCACAAATTCTTAAATGAAGGATCATCATTATTGATGTTCAAATATTCATTACTTTCAAAATCAACTTCTACTTGACGATTCTTGTTGGATGGAAGTACAATAGACCAATTCTTCTTAGCAGGATCAGGAATGTAAAATGCTTGTTCTGCCTGTGCTGCTAAAATAAAAGGATCATCTTCATAACAAACCTTAGAAAGGTCCACTTGCACAAAGCCTAAGTCATCTATCCGTAATCCACTGTTGTTGTTAACCCACCTACATTTGAAGACTGGGACCCTGAATATAGAGTAATCTAACTCCCATATGCGTTTAATGACACCAAAGTATGACATTGATGCATAGACAGGGTGTGTGTCTTTAGCACTGGATCTATGCCAAGAATCAGCAACAAGTGTTACCCCACTATTCTGCATCGTGCTCTGTGTATCATGGTCTTGTGTATAGAATGTGTAACCGTTGATTGCATAACCATTGTAAGATAATACATGTAAGCTCGGTCCCTTCGACAGGCACTTCAATTTTTCAGAAACTGAATCAGGATTCCTCTCCATCTCATCATTAATGTGATTTTTCAACCAGCCTGCAAATTGATTATTGTGTTCTGTTGTTAATAAATTTTCATTCCTATCACCATATACCAATCGGAGAGCATCCTTGTGTTCTCCTCGATGAGTGAGTCTGAGAAATGTATGGCCATACTATGATGAAAGGAGTTTCTGTCTCTGTTATCAGGCTACTTAGGAATCGAGAAAGTAATGGTCAGGAACAAGAGGATGACATTTTCCATGCCTTATCCTTGATCGATATATCGTGTGACAAAAGGGACGTGATATGGTTGTATGACAGGTTGCATCGTGATAACCAATGAATGAAAAACCGGACCGGACCGGCCGGTCCGACCGGAAAACCGGTGAACCGGTCCTCAGTCCGGTCCGGTTTGCTGTTTTAGAGAGGGGGGAGTTCGAACTGGTGGGAACCGGTGGTCACTGGTTCAACCGGTTTGCTGCTTTTTTTTTTGTTGAAAAATGAGATATCCGGTTCAAAAAAAAGCTGAAAAAGAAAGAAAACCATAGATTTAGACCGATATACATACAATCTATAATATTTTACTAAATTATAAGAACAAATTTTAATTGTAAGGCTACAAAATTAAAAAATAAAAAGAATAAAAGAAAAAATATTATATATTATATACATATAATATATAATATTTTAGTCAATTAATTTTATATGATTGAAGTAATCAAATATAATATAATCAGTTGATTTTATCTATAGAAGTTTAAGAATATATTAATATATATATTGTTACTAATAATTGGTAATATTTTAATATGACCGGTTCGACTACCGGTTTGATCACCGGTTCGACCCCGGTTGAACCATTAACCCTTTAACCTGTTCCGTGACCGGTTCATTGACCGGTCCGGTTTTTTGTTCCTTGGTGATAACGATCCTCATATGAATTGGGTAGTCGTAATGTCTTGCTAGAGGCCGCTTGCGACTTTTGGGTTAGTGTAGTTATTGGCCCACTGTTAACTTCATATGGGCCTACAGGGTCGCACACAAGAATGTCCCAACACGAGATAATGTTTGATTTAGGGTGGATGAATTTTATATTTATATATATATAATATAAAATTCATTAATAATATTATATAGATATATATATTTTTTTTGAAATATATATCTTATATATATATATATATTATATTATTATATTTAATAATATTATATAGATATATATATTTTCGAAATATATTATATATATATATATGTATATATATATTATATGATATTATTATATTGTGTTGATTTTAAATTTAATTTATTAAGATATATTAAATTTAATAACTAACATGATAGAGATATAGTATCTCAGATTTAATTTATGAAGATAAATTAAATCTAATGGCTCTTTATTTAGATTAAATAAATAGGTTAAATTAAAACTGTTTGACAGATTTAATTTAAACTCAATTTATTTAATTAGCTCATCAAGATAATTAATTGTTAATTAATTTCGAAATTAATGATGATTAATTTTGAAATTTGAAAATAACCCTCATGGGTTATAAACTTGATAGAGCTGATAGACTCAGGGTACATCAGAATTGAGAGCCGCAAGTTAAACCCTTGGAGACATTAGAGGCGCTAGCACGCAGTCTCGGTTGGAGAGCATTCGTGTGGATACCGGTAGAGGGAGCGGACCTGACGTGTTGGCTCCTAGAGATCGTGAAAACTCTGAATCATCAAAAAGGTATGAATCCTTCCAACTTGGTTTAAACGCCGTTGATAGATCCTCGATTAGTATCGGTGAAAATTTTTTTCAAATTCTTCCGCTGTGCTTATCGATCCTACAGTGGTATCAGAGCCAGATCAATTGTGCGTTTAAATTGAGTTTATGATTCTTATACATGTGATATATATGGGATGTGTACGTATGTTTATAAGAAACACTCGAATATGTATGTGATTCTCGTTTTGGAACAAGCGTGAAATCGATTCCGAACATGTATATCTTGAAACATGTATGTGATTTTCGTTTTGAACAAGCATGAAATTGGGTAGGGTACCTGAGATCGTAGTTGGCGGCAATCAAATTGGGTCTAGGTTCGGATATCTATTCAGGTAATAGGGATCCGAACTATGGGGAAGACAAATAAGATCAGAAGCGGCAATCATTAGCGGGACCGCCGTGACCACCTCTGCGTAGCACAATATAATCTGATCATGACATTTATTGCTTTTCATATTGTATGAATTCTTGTTGTGGTTTATTATTTATCCTTGTTTGGGTATGGTGAACAACATGGCTTTAGAATTTTACAAAGATTGTAATATTTAAATACGGCCTGCGTGTTGTGCCTTTCTCTAAATACTCTCGATGTATATTCTCTTCTCATCTCACTCCACTCGAATGTTTAAACGAGGTTTCTCTCAATGTATTTCTCTTTTTTTAGAGAAGTCCTCTAATTGGCTTGGGAGGATTTTAGGTTAGGTAAGCCATGTTGTGTCACGTTTAAATTATGCTTTTGATAAGATCATTGCATGATTACTTTTACGTTTATATGTATTTATCTGTATGAGATACGACCACGATTGCATCCATATAAACAAAACTAATTAATTAAGCCCTCTCAATTAAATCTTAAGTCATAATGCCGTCAATTAATGAATACTTGTCAAAACCTAGATCGCTCAATTGTGGAAACCACCAAAGTGGATGCACTTGAGTTATCTTGATGAGACAAGCTTGAGTAATTGTGCTGCTCATAATATTCATTATTGTTTTGACTTAATTGAGATTAACAAAACGGTTTTGAATCTCAAGGCATTAGATGGGGTTAAACATGCCAGATCATATGATGATTAAATCCCATAAAGATCTAAGAGTTACATGTGATGTAATTGGTAAATACGTTACCTACCTAAATAACTTGAATTTAAGCGTCTTGCCAAAGCGGACTTAAGTTTAAGCCAAATATGGATCTTAGCCCACTAATTATTATATTGAGGGTTGTTAATTTAGTGGGAGATTACTAAATAACTTTGCATATTTTAATTGTAGAATCATGTCGACTAGTAATACTACTACACTATCATTGCGATCGGTCCTTGAGAAGGACAAACTCAATGGGACAAACTTTCTTGACTGGTTCAGGAACTTGAGAATTGTTCTCAAGTAGGAAAGAAAGGCTTATGTCCTAGATCAACCCATTCCTGAGGAGCCTGCAGCTAATGCTCCAAGAGCTCAGAGAGATGCTTACACAAAGCATAAGGATGACTCTGTGGATGTAGGTTGCCTGATGCTTGCCACTATGGTTCCAGAGCTCCAAAAAGATCTGGAACTCATGGAGGCTCATGATATGATAGTACATCTCAAGGAAATGTTCCAGCAACAGGCAAGGCAAGAAAGGTATGAGACCACAAAGGCCTTACATTCCTGCAAAATGGCTGAAGGTGCATCAGTTAGTACTCATGTGTTAAAGATGAAAGGCTATATTGATCACCTTGAGAGGCTTGGATTTCCCATGAGCCAGGAGTTAGCTACGGACTTGATCCTCAACTCACTCCCAGAGAGTTATGACCAATTTGTTATGAACTACAACATGAACAACATGGAGAAATCAATTTCTGAGCTGCATGGGATGCTCAAAACTGCTGAGCAAAGCATTAAGAAAAAGCCTAGCACAGTTTTGATGGTTCAGAAAGGAAAGGGTATGAAAAAGAAAGGGAAGGGCAAATGGAAGGGTAATGGCTCAGGTGGTAGGACCAAAGAGTCAAACAAGCCCGAAACCAAGCCTGCACCCAGGAAGGCAAAGCCTCCAAAGGAAGGAGTCTGCTACTTCTGCAATGAACCCGGTCATTAGAAGAGGAATTGCAGACTCTACCTAGAAGATCTAAAAAAGAGGATAAAATCAAACGATTTGAATCCAACCTACCTATGGCATTGTCGTCTAGGCCACATAAATGAGAAACGCATTTCTAAACTCCATCAAGATGGATTTCTAAAACTCATTTGATTTTGAATCATATGATACATGCAAATCTTGCTTATTAGGAAAGATGACTAAGGCACCTTTCACTAGGCACAGTAAGAGGGCTACTGAATTATTGGGCCTCATACATACAGATGTATGTGGACCATTAAATATAGCTGCCAGAGGAGGTTATGTCTACTTCATTACATTTATAGATGACTTTAGTAGATATGGCTATATCTATCTAATGAAACATAAATCTGAATCTTTTGAAATGTTCAAAATATTCCAAAATGAAGTACAAAACCAACTTGGTAAAATAATTAAAGCACTTAGATCTGATTGAGGTGGTGAATATTTGAGCCAAGAATTCACTGACTATCTTAGGAGTTGTGGGATAATCTCACAATTGACTCCTCCAGGAACACCACAATGGAATGGCATTTCTGAACGGAGGAATCGAACACTATTAGATATGGTTCGATCTATGATAAGTCAAACAGATCTTCCACCATCCTTTTGGGGACATGCCCTAGAGACAGCTGCGTTCACACTAAATCGTGTTCCATCTAAGGTAATTGAAAAGACACCATATGAGATATGGACTGGAAAGAAACCAAGTTTATCTTTTCTTAAGATCTAGGGATGTGAGGTATATGTTAAGCAACAAGCCTCTGATAAATTAGTGCCCAGATCCATAAAGTGCCTTTTCGTAGGGTATCCTAAAGAAACGAAAGGATACTATGTCTACAATCCCACCGATAACAAAGTGTTTGTTATTAGAAATGGCAAGTTTCTAGAAAGAGAGTTTGTCTCTAAAACAACCAGTGGGAGCGACGTACGTCTCGAAGAAATTCGAGATCCACAAGATGGTACAGAACCACAGATGGAAATTAGAGAAGACTCACAACAAGTTGCTGAGCCTCCTCAACTAACACAAGGTCCACGAAGATCTGATAGGACACGGCATCAGCCTCAGAGATATGGATTTCTGATTACTGAAGGCCGTGATGTGTTGCTCATTGAGCAAAATGAGCCCACCACCTATCGAGAAGCCACAGTGGGACCAAACTCTGAGAAATGGCTAAATGCCATGAAGTCTGAAATGCAATCCATGTATGACAATCAGGTATGGACCTTAGTCGATCCACCTGAAGGTGTAAAAACCATTGGGTGCAAATGGGTTTTCAAGGAGAAAACTGACATGGATGGCAATGTAAATGTCTTCAAGGCACGGCTGGTTACAAAAGGATTCACTCAAACTCATGGTGTAGACTATGATGAAACCTTTTCCCCAGTTGCAATGGCCAAATCAATCAGAATCCTTCTTGCCATTGCAGCATATTATGACTATGAAATATGGCAGATGGATGTCAAAACAGCCTTCCTTAATGGAAAGCTGGTTGAGGATGTGTACATGACACAACCTGAAGGTTTTGTGCGTCCAGAGGACTCTGGTAAAATTTGCAAGCTTCAAAGATCCATTTATGGATTGAAGCAAGCATCTCGGAGCTGGAATCATCGTTTTGATGAAGTAGTCAAAGAGTTTGGATTCATTCAAAACATCGATGAACCTTGTGTTTACAAGAAGGTTAGTGGGAGCATAGTTGTATTTCTAGTGCTTTATGTAGATGACATCCTACTCATTGGGAATGATATTCCTACCTTGCAGAGTGTCAAGTCTTAGTTAGGAAAGTCCTTTTCAATGAAAGACTTAGGTGAAGCCACCTATATCCTAGGGATTAGGATCTATAGGGATAGATCCAAAAGACTAATAGGCCTAAGTCAGAGCACATACATAGATAAGATACTGCATAGGTTCAATATGCATGATTCAAAAAGGGGTTACATGCCTATGTCTCATGGCATCCATCTTAGCAAGGATCTGTGTCCTAGTACACCTGATCAGCGAGATCGCATGAGTAAGGTTCCATATGCCTCGGCCATTGGATCCATCATATATGCCATGTTATGTACTCGACCGGATGTCTCGTTTGCCTTAAGTATGACCAGCAGATACCAACAAAGATCCTGGTGAGGGTCATTGGACTGCCGTTAAGAATATCCTAAAGTACTTAAGAAGGACTAAGGACTTATTTTTGGTCTATGGTGGATTGGATGATGAGCTCTGTGTAACCGGTTACACAGATGCAAGTTTCCAAACTGACCAAGACGACCTTAAATCGCAATCTGGATATGTATTCCTCCTGAAAGTTGGAGCAGTAAGCTGGAAGAGCTCCAAGCAAAGCACTATAGCAGATTCTGCAACAGAAGCTGAGTATATAGCAGCATCAGATGCAGCTAAAGAAGCCGTTTGGATCAGAAAGTTCATTACTGAACTAGGGGTGGTGCCTACCATCTCAAATCCAATAGATTTGTTCTGTGACAATAGCGGTGCTATTGCACAGGCCAAGGAGCCTAGGTCACATCAAAGGACCAAACACATACTCAGGCGATTTCATCTTATTAGAGAAATCAATGATAGAGGTGATATAAAGATAAGCAAAGTAGCAGGAGAAGATAATGTTGCTGATCCTCTTACTAAGCCACTTGTACAGGCAAAGCATGAGCGTCATGTTAGGGCAATGGGAATTAGGCAAATTAATGATTGCACCTAGGGCAAGTGGGAGGATGTTGGAAATTGTGCCCTAAGGGCCAATCATTGTACTTTAAACATTATTATTTTAATGAAATTTCTCCATTCTGTTATCATATTATTTACATGTTAACTGTGATAATTGTATCCTTGGATAATTCATAAAGATTGTCCTAAAATGTCCCTGGTCGGTCATCTATGCGGGAGCAGAGATGAAACAAGACCAGTATGACTTTGATAAGATATGGAGATACGAATCAAAGTCTTAGGCACTTGTAAGAGTACAAGGTGCTGGACCGACCCACTATGAGAAAGCTATATGGATCAAGTCATAAGCTTTTCTCATGTATAACCACGTCACAATGCCCTTAGATCTGAGGTCATCATGGATTCCTACATGAGAGTTGCTAAGCTTTGAACTAGTCAAAAGTCACTTTTGACCGGGTGATGATAAAGGCTAAGATCGGGCTTGGTGGTTTTTCATGTAGAGGAATATGAATGATCAAGATGGAATTTGTCCCTCACATTAGTAGAGAGATATTACTGGGCCCCTCGATGAGTGAGTCTGAGAAATGTATGGCTATACTATGATGAAAGGAGTTTCTGTCTCTGTTATCAGGCTACTCAGGAATCGAGAAAGTAATGGTCAGGAACAAGAGGATGACATTTTGCATGCCTTATCCTTGATCGATATATCGTGTGACAAAAGGGACGTGATATGGTTGTATGATAAGTTGCATCATGATAACGATCCTTATATGAATTGGGTAGTCGTAATGTCTTGCTAGAGGCCGCTTGCGACTTTTGGGTTAGTGTAGTTATTGGCCCACTGCCAACTTTATATGGGCCTACAGGGTCGCACACAAGAATGGCCCAACACGAGATAATGTTTGATTTAGGGTGGATGAATTTTATATTTATATATATAATATAAAATTCATTAATAATATTATATAGATATATATATTTTTTCGAAATATATATCTTATATATATATATATTATATTATTATATTTAATAATATTATATAGATATATATATTTTCGAAATATATTATATATATATATGTATATATATTATATGATATTATTATATTGTGTTGATTTTAAATTTAATTTATTAAGATATATTAAATTTAATAACTAACATGATAGAGATATAGTATCTCAGATTTAATTTATGAAGATAAATTAAATCTAATGGCTCTTTATTTAGATTAAATAAATAGGTTAAATTAAAACTGTTTGACAGATTTAATTTAAACTCAATTTATTTAATTAGCTCATCAAGATAATTAATTGTTAATTAATTTCGAAATTAATTATGATTAATTTTGAAATTTGAAAATAACCCTCATGGGTTATAAACTTGATAGAGCTGATAGACTCAGGGTACATCAGAATTGAGAGCCGCAAGTTAAACCCTTGGAGACATTAGAGGCGCTAGCACGCAGTCTCGGTTGGAGAGCATTCGTGTGGATACCGGTAGAGGGAGCGGACCTGACGTGTTGGCTCCTAGAGATCGTGAAAACTCTGAATCATCAAAAAGGTATGAATCCTTCCAACTTGGTTTAAACGCCGTTGATAGATCCTCGATTAGGATCAGTGAATTTTTTTTTTTCAAATTCTTCCACTGTGCTTACCGATCCTACAACCAACCGGTAGGAAATTTTGCATGAGGACATGACAATCATGAGATTTAAGGTTCTTTAACTTCAACTCTTTTACCGATACAAGGTTCTTTATATTTGAAGAGTAGCCCTCAGGAACATTAATTCCTTGCAGAAACTCACAAAACAATTTCTTCTCTTTCCTTGACAGAGTATATGCCGCTGGCGGTAGATAGGTACGAAACCCTTGCTCAATCGGTGCCAACTCTTCTCTAATTCCCAAGTTCACTAAATCCAACCTCGAATGGACACTGTCCTTGCTTTTTTCTTGGATATTAAGCAACGTGCCAATTAGACTATCACAGATATTTTTTCCTATGTGCATCACATCAAGAAAGTGCCTCACATATAAAGACTTCCAATATGGAAGTTCAAAGAAAATAGACTTTTTCTTCCAATCGCTTGTCTCGATTTGTTTTGCAAAAGGCTTGCCAAAATTGTTATCCACGTTTTTTACCTTGGAATACACCTGGGAACTGGTCAACATCTTCGGCGGGCTACCTTTTGCATCACCATTGAAAGGCTTTTTCCACTTCCTCCAACGATGTTGTGATGGTAAGAATCTTCGATGCCCCATGTAAACATTTTTCTTACAATGATGAAGTCGCACTGAATGAGTGTCATCTTCACATATAGGGCATGCACCATATCCTTTGACGCTGTATCCTGACAAATTTCCATAAGTAGGGAAATCATTAATTGTGCCAAACAACATGGCTTTCAAAGTGAAACTTTCTTCCATGTACCCGTCATACACACTAACGCCTTCATCCCAAAGCAGCTTCAAGTCATCAATTAAAGGAGCCAAGTATACATCTATATCATTCCCAGGTTGCCTTGGCCCAGAAATTAACATGGACAACATCATAAACTTGCGTTTCATGATTAAGTATGGAGGAAGGTTATAAATCATCAATATCACCGGCCACGTGCTATATGTGCTACTCTGAACACCGTGCGGATTAATTCCATCAGTTGACAGTGCAAGGCGAAGGTTCCTGACTTCATCAGCAAAGTCAGGGTACTCATGATCAATTTTTTTCCATTGAGGAGCGTCTACAGGGTGCCTAAGCTTCGTGTCTTTAATCCTTTCATCTGCATGCCATGTCAACTGCTTAGCAATCTCTGCATTACTATACAGTCGCCTGAATCTCGGAACAATGGGAAAATATCATAACACCTTCAAAGGACTTTTTCCTTTCTTCTTCCTATATCGAGATGCGTTGCATTTAGGGCACTTCTCCAACGTTGCATACTGATTTCGAAATAATATGCAATCGTTAGGACATGCATGTATCTTCTCATATCCCATACTGGTTGTAGAGCAAAGAATTCGCTTTGCCTCGTATGTCTTGGTAGGAAGTATATTTTCTTCTGGAAGCATATCTTGCAACACTTCAAGCAATGCGGTGAAACCCGAATCACTCAATCGTAGCGAGCTTTAAAGTTGTACAACTTCAATACTGCTAGCAATCTTGTGTATTTAGTACTTTCGACATATAATGGTTTCTCTGCATCACCTTTCAACTTCTCATATTCGTTAGGGCAGTTATGAAACACCCCTTCAACCATATTTACCATTTCTTCAAGACCATCATCTTCATCAAACATGCTTTGATCAAATTCATCCGAGGCACCACCCGTGGTATGCACCCGATCACTAAATGCATCGTTGGTCTCACCATGCATTGTCCATCGTATATATGTTTGATCAATACCATAACACACTAAATGATCTAGCAAATCAAGTTGACTAATCCGCTTTCCAAAACAACAAGATAAGCAAGGACATAAGATTTTGCCAGGATCTTTTGTGTGCTCAATTGCAAATGTAATAAAATCCTTCACCCCATCTATATATTCCCTTGAACATCGATTAGATGACATCCATTTACGATCCATCTATGGGCTTCAATCTATTTTTTTAAAAAAGTACGTGGTTAGTTGTATGACTATTGCATTTACTAATTACTTTTATATTCTCTTACCAATTTTAATTTAAAATAACATACACCACATGAATCTTCATAATTGAAGCTTTCTAAGTCTTAAACTGAATGTTTAAATTGCCAAATAATTCATTAATTATTTCCAGGCATTGTAATAATTTTTTACAACTCATAACAAAAGAAACCATATTTGCCACAATATATCATAGTTAAATTAGAAAACATTACAAGTCAATAAATAAAATACAAGTGTTAAGAATATATAAATAATTATTTTTCTTATGCAATTAATCAATAACAATCATTAGAACACCTACAAATTATAACTATTAAATTCAACTAAAATCACATTTGTAAGCTCAAAATTTAAAAAAGCATACTGTAAATAGAAGCTTCAATAGACTGATGAACTGAAACTACAAACACAAATTAAACATAAAAAAATCAATAAAATATTTGAGGTTCTAAGTTATTTTTTTTAATAATAATATGTGTAATAAACATCAATATATAATAAAATCAAATATGATTAGCTTAAATCAAAAAATATGATTCAGAAAAAAAAATAAAGAAAATAAAATAAAATAAAAAAGAAAGCATAATCCCAACATTAATTATCTCCTTATTGTATGTTTTTCCCCTTACGATTTTAGTTAATATATTTAAAGTTAAACAATATAGAAAAATTATATTTTATTTTATTAAATATTAACATTGATATATATATTGATATATTAAAGTCATTTTATCCATATTTTAAAATCCTTAAATAAGTTAATGACTCAATTAACGAATTATTTAATTTATTATCCTGATTTCAATTTTTCCTATTTTCATTGGGTTTATATGGGATTTTCTCTATTATAGTTTAATAAGATAATACAAAAAATTATTTTCTTACCTCTACAAAATAGCATTAACACAAATATATATGACATATAAATATATACTCTACAAAATAGTTTAATAAGATATATATTTGTATATGACATATACAAATATATATGACACAAATATAAATTAATCAATTGCATTAATAAATTTTGTTGACCACAAACTATTCTTGGACCTGGAACGTTTTAATTTCTTTTTTTCTTTTTTTGACCTGGAACGTTTGAATTGGATTTCATGATATTTACCCCTTTAATTTATCAAATTATTAACATATGTCTTATTTCATGATTACACATGATTTCACGCTTTAAAACCTTCAATTCTAAAATAGCCTACTTTATTTATATTTAGTTAAATAACGACACATATTATGATAATTACATTTTTGCTCCATATATTGAATTTTATTCCTAAAAAAAATACTTGTTAGACATGGGATAGAAGTGGACAATGATGCATGACAAGCTAAACAGTTTTCTATCCAAGTAAACTATATATATATATATATTTTTTTTTTTGTTGGCCCGAAAGGAATTGTAAACTTGATAGTTGATACATTTTTTTTTTACTAAAGATAACTTTATTTGAATAAAATCTTCAGTAAAAATTTTAAAGTTTAAATTTAAATAGGAAAAAATGTGTAAAGAGAATAGATATAAAGATTATATCTTGTGCAGAGGATTGGTTGTTTACGATTAAAGGGTCAAAACTTAAGAGTACCCCAAGCTTGTGCACTACACAACATCATGAATCCAATTTAAATTTGAATTAATGGGATGGAATAAAATAAATAATTTAACAACTTTGAATTTTGATTAGATTATGATAAACATTTCCAATCAGAATTGCATTTGTGAACACTCAATAATTCCAAATACGTGAAATAATATTAAATAAATGATTTTGATTTTTGGAAAACAAATAATTTGAAGAAGTTTTAAAAGAAATAGCAGTATTATTAAAAGTTAATTTGATTATCTAAGTTTAAATATTCAGAAACAGAATTGATTCTCATATATTTTAAATTTAAATTTTATAAACCGTTGATTACTGACATCTTAATATTAAACTAAAAGAATCCGAAATTAATCTTGAATTATTCTTTTATTCTTTTTAAAAGATAATTTATAAAGACAATAATAGAACAAATAAAGCACAGAGCCTAAGTGTACACTTTGCAAGACTTGTAAATTTCAGTAAATTATAAAAATATATTATTCGTGATTTACAAAGAGTATAATAACACCATGCATGAAGAAGATGGCTATATATGACATATAAATATACATGCGTGTCATAACAGGGAAAAGAAGCATCGCAAGCATGCCATAAAAAAAAAAGCAGAACAACCTGAAAAAAATATTAATAAAAAGAAAATGCAAGTTGAACTTACAGGTTGATCAGTGCAGTGGAGTGGGGGACCACGTAATTGCCGTTGGTGACGCAATCTTGAGTGAGGGAAGGAAGAAATTTGAGCTACTAAATGGAGTGGGGACCAAAAGTTGAAGACAATACAAAGAAAAGGGAATAATAGGGAAAGGAGTGGGGATGGCAGTTGGAAAAAAACAAAGATGTATGCGCGTGTGGGTGTAGTTTTAAGATGTGAAGATGAAAATGGAGGGACGGGGTGCACGCAGATGAAAGGGAAAGTGAGAGAGGGAATAATTAAAGGTAGTGAAAGAGATGGGGGGTGGAGGCGGTAAAAGGAAAGAGATGGGGGGGAGGGCAGGAAAAGAAAAGGATAAGGGGGTGGGGGCGGTATGGGTTCTGATTGGTGGGGAAGGGATAGGAAATCTCAATTTTTTTTTTTATTTAAAAAAAGGGTCAAGTGTGGCGCCTGACCAGGCAGGCGCCACACCTGACCAAAATTTTTTTTTATTTAAAAAAAGGGTCAAGTGTGGCGCCTGACCAGGCAGGCGCCACACCTGACCAAATTTTTTTTTTAATTTAAAAATTGGTCATGTGTGGCGCCTGGCCAGCCAGGCGCCACACCTGACCATAAAAATTTTTTTAAAAAAAAAAAATGGGTCAGGTGTGGCGCCTGGCCAGACAGGCGCCACACCTGACCATAAGATAATGTACGCCAGGCGCTACAGCTGGTCCCACTTGGTCATGTGTGGTGCCTGTCTTGGCAGGCGCCAAACTTAGCCTCACCAGCTGTGGCACCTACCCTCCCAGGCGCCACAGTTGGTAAAAAAAACATAAAATATAAAATAAATAAATAAATAAGCAGTTGTGGCACTTCATTAAGGAAGGGCCACAATATGTGCGCCACCTTTCAACCTTTTTGTAGTAGTGGGTGGGTATGGCGAGGAAGAGAGTGCCGCTGTACCAAGGAAAGAAGAACGAAGAAGGAGGAAGAAGAAGGTGTCGGGATTGTGATCGTGGCGCCCTTCCCCTGGTTCCAAGTGGTTGCCGGCGAGTATGATGAGGAAGAGAAGCTCGCCACCGGCGACACACAGTGAAACCAGGGGAAAGGAAGAAGATGCTCGTCCTGAGCTGATGCCTCTGCGTCTGTTTTTAGGGAGGAAAAAGGAAAAGTGAAAGTGATGATGATGATGAAGATAGGATGAAGATGGTGGCATAATGATAAGATAAGCTACCATTGTCTCCCCATATGCAATTGTCAGGTCTGTCTTGAAGAAGGAAGTGAAGGGATGATGCTGATCTGTGCTTTACATCTCAGCTTCCATTTCCGCCATACTTTCACGTGATGCATGTCTGATATGTATCTTCAAAGGGACCAATTTGAATATTCAAAACATTTGTATAGGGATTACAAGGAAAACATTTGAAATGTTTTGTGGTTCAACAAGAATTTCCTGATCATTTGGGTTTTTTATGACATTTTTCCTGGGCCCTTTTCTTCATTCACGTGTAATTTCCACAATTTTTAGTTATATTTTCTGTAATTTTTTTTTTGTCTTCAAAATATGGATTTTGAACCTCCAAAATCACCATTTTTTTTCTCAAAACACCTACAATACAAGATTAAACAAAAGGTAACATTACAAGTTTAAGAAATCATTTATATAAATATTTAACAATGTATAACCATTTGCCCCAAATTACAATTAATTCAATATAAATATCTCTAATTAAAATTAGTGCTTAATCATATAATATTGTCCTAAAAAATATATTAAAATTCCAATTTAATTATGAAACTTGTATATAAAAATATGATTCAATCGGATGCATTCTTGGACTGGCCCATAAAATGAGATATTTTATTGATGGCAATGGTTAGGATCCATACACTACATTGTAACCAGACCTCCACATATATACATACACATTGAGCTTAAGTAGCCTTAAGGCCCAACAACCCTATCGATCTATCTAACTAATAACCTGCTTAGTAACTAATGTCTGTATAGATAAAACACGATTACAATTAATCTTTGGACACTTCAACACCTCCCACTTCTTCCGGAGATTTATCAGCAACGATTTCTATGAGGTCATCACTGGAAAAAATTATGTACTCACTCTACAATTTTGACTACTAAACATGTTTTATTTTACTAAACCTGCTGATAAATCTTCAACTAGCTTTAAATTTCTTGTTCTTTATTATTTATATGACTTGTGGTTATGCACTAAACAGGGCTCAAGAGCTAAGCTATTTGATAAAGACAACAAGCCTATGGTATGACATCTCATCTCTCTCTCTCTCTCACACACACACACACACAATATGGAATCACAAATTATGTGTTTTATAAATTATTTGTGTCTGCTTATTAGTGGGATCCTCCGAATCTAGAGCTGGTTACCGAAGAAATAGTAAATCAATACTTTGGAGAGGTTGCGAATGAGAATTGGGAGTGTCTGCAACTTCCTCACAGATCAAACATACCCAGCAAGCTCTAGAGCGAAGCTCCTTGCAAGACTATTGTGGCATCCAAATCAAGAGCTTTTTATCTTAAAAAAGGATATATTAATTATTGAGTTAGTTAACTTTTTTTTAGAGAGATTTAAAAAAATAAACAATTTATTTAATCATAGTATTTATTGTATATCATTAAATTATATATCACTTAAATTAGTTTGGAGAAAAACAATAAATATAAATATTTTAAAACAATTAATTATCTTCCTCAATCTCTAAAAAAAAATCAACTAAAACTTATATTAAAGATAAGAGAGAAAATAATGAAATAAATTAAACCATGTTAGTAACTTGGGCAAGTTGTGAAACAGCCGCCATACCTAGGAAGATGAAATTTGGAAGTATCGTAGAGGAATCTTAGATGGATGCTATAATTGCCGGGTCAAACTATGCGGTCAACTACTTTCCTCGTCACATGTTATGGTTAGAGACAGATTGATTGCTTAATTAATTAGGACTCTCGGAATGATACTCACATGGTTCGTCGTATGTGCTTTGGATTTGTTAAGGATTATCAACTGTTACAAATGGTCGCCCATCATGGTTCACATGCCTTGCTGTATTTTAAAATGAGTACCGCACATGTCCTCTTTTATTTTATTCTTACATCAGAAAGACAATAAAATTTTGGTAAAATTCTACTTAAATACCATTTCAACTTTCAAAACCTCAAAAAGTTTATTAAGACAAGGAAATGACAAAAAATTGATAGAGGACTAATTTGGGATTTTAAAGTGTTAGTAATTTTACTATAATGCCCTTCAATTTTTTAAATTAAAAAAAGAAAGAAAGAAAAGGGCACCCCACGCCGAAGCACCATTGCCGGCCGGCCGGCACCTTCCAGCCACCGACCGCCTGAGCTTCAGTGCCGGTGGCTGTTTTTTGGGGTTTCTTTTTTAAAAAAAAAAATTGAGGAGCCAAGTGGTGAAAGTGGGATTTGAACCTCCCTTGGTCCTCCAAGAGGTATGATGACCATTGGGCCACCAAGCCCTTTTGATATATAAATATATATATATATATATATGCATAAGAATATATGTGTATAATATAAATAACGGCATAATCGGATTTGATTAAATGAGTAATGGAAATGACTAAAGGCATAATAGTATTCACTAAATAAGTAATGTTATTAACTAAAGGCATGAATATATTGACTTAAGGCATAATGATATTCATTAAATAAGTAATGATATTGACTAAAAGCGTATAATGGTATTTACTAAATGAGTAATGTTATTAACTAAAGGCGTAATAGTATTGACTATATGAGTAATAGCATTGGCTAAAGGCGTAATGATATTCACTAAATGAGTAATGTTATTAACTAAAAATGAGTAATGATTAACGTATTTAGTTAATACCTTTACACCTCTAGTCAATACCATTACTCATTTAGTCAATATCATTACGCTTTTAGTTAATAAAATTACTCATTTAGTGAATATACTATTATGCATTTAGTCATTTCTATTACTCATTCAATCAATACCATTTCACCTATAGTAAATATCATTAATCGTTTAGTGAATACCATTACGCCTCTAGTAAATATGATTAATTCTTTAGTCAATATCATTATGCATTTAGTAATTAATTAATTAATTAGGACTCTCGGAATATGATAGTCACATGATTCATCGTATGTGCTTTGGATTTGTTCTGATTAAGGAATGTCAACTGTTACAAATGGTCGACCATCATTGTTCACATGCCTTGTTGTATTTTAAAATGAGTACGGCACAATGTCCTCCTTTAATTTTTTTTAATACACCGGAAAACACACATCTACACAGTGAGATTACTGATAATATATGAACTCAAACCAACTACTACTTTTGATCGTGGAGACAAAAACCATATTGTTGTTTGCGACAATAAACTACTTCAACCAACAAGAGTCTCGTTCATCCTAATACGTAATAATGGCAATTCCATGTATTTCTCGGAGCTCAAGTTGCACGTTGCTCATGTTCATCTCCTCTTACAAATTAATCAAAGTTGTATCCTTTAGCATTTATGTATGAGCGTGTGTGTATGTGTGTGTGTATAACCAAGCAAGTTCCGTTTTAGGTAAACTTTCTATGTTTGCACTTTCTTATAATTGAGAATTTGTGTATCATCATTTCCTGCACTATGGCTATGAGATTAAACTTTGTCAGAGAAACAAACCAAGTATTTCCTTCTTCTAAATATATATACGTGCACGCGCTATATATCTTAACTATGTACAAGAAATGAATTAAAGCACATTTCTAAAACCTATCTACAATTAGTTAGTAATTTTTTTTTAGCCAATGTACTATTAGTTAGTACTTAGACTATGCATGCATGATCTTTCGATGTTTTTTATAATATATTGGGTTCTGGCCCTAGTTAATAATTTCGGATATATGGCATGAGTATGTGTTTTAGGTACTTTTCGCCGGAAATCCGAGTGTGAAGGAAGTGATACTAAATAGGCCTGACAAGCTGAATAGCCTTAATTATGAAATGGTGAGTTCAAACGTATTTATAAATATGTGCCCACACACACACTCACATTTACATTCACGGATCACTAGTATAGAAAAGGGTTTTTAGACCGCAACATTTAGACCGGTTACATCGGATAAGGTCTAAAAAATATGACCGGTGGTATTTTTGTAATTATGATAAAATATTAAGACCGGTTATTAATATAACCGGTCTTAAAAATACTTTTAAGACCGGTTATATAAAAAACCGGTCTTAAAACTAATTTTAAGACTGGTTACAAAACAACCGATCTTAAAATATATACAATAAAAAAAATAAAAATATGTGATATATTTTCTAGACCGGTTTTAAAAATAACCGGTTTAGAAAATATTATCTGAATTAAAGACAATCATAAAAGTAAAATGTTTATTATTGTTAAGACCGGTTGTAAATAAAAACCGGTCTTAAAAATTCAAAATTTTAGACCGGTTATTAATTAATAACCGGTCTTACAAAGTTTCAATTTTTAAGACCGGTTATGTATTAATAACTGGTCTTAAATATTACTTTTAAGACCGGTTGTAATTGAAAATCGGTCTTAAAACTGACCTGGATTTCAAAACCCGCCTAAATTTAGCTCTAAAATTTCATTTCAAGAGTCAAGCGCATCAGCGAAACCCCTGCGTCTGTTCGCGGCAACTCCTCCTTTCCCCTTCTCTTCTCCGTCCTTAACTTCGCCGCCGTCAATGGAGATTTACTGTTGAATTCATTGTCGGAAGGCTATCGTCGTTTGTTCCCTCCGATTGGTTTCGTTCTCAACCTCGTTTTTATTGTCAGGTTTGTGTTTCCATTTCGTTTTTGGGTTTTTCATTGAACTTGTGAGATTACTTATCCTCCATTTTCTTTGTTCGATTCCTGCAGCAAGTGGCCAAGGACTGTTCAAATCCAGAGGAATAAGAGGATCCTCAAGCAACGGTTTAAGGTACGGTTGTATATTTTGGTGGTTTTCCATTTGCAAACAGCAGCCGCAACATATGAACATGAACGAACGTACATATTGGATTAGATGTATTTCAAACAGCTAAACTAATGACTAGTATCATTTAGAATGAAGTTGCCAAGAAAATAAGAAAGACGGAATTATTTGTTCACTAACTCTGATTGAATTCAGCCTCTCAATTGGGAAATCACAAAATATCGTTTCAGCCTTAAGGCTAGCTAGCAAGTAGGTGGATATGATGTTGGCTTGTATCATGTTGCTTCTCCAAACCCAACTCAGGACTGTGAAATAATATAATCATCACTTTGAAGTTTCTGAGAACTAGCTTGGGATTACATTTGATAGGTAAATAAAGTTGTTACTTGTTAAACTATATTGTTATCTTCAATATCAAGCAACGCTCTAATACTTGTCAATGCATAAGGAGAATTTTTTGTGAAATTAGTTTTTTATTACCTTAATTGTTGCCATTTGATAAATTAAAGTCATTACTTATTATAGTTCTATATATATTGAATATAGATGATAATGTTACTATCTGAATAAATCTTTATTACTCATGACCAGATTAATTGCAATTAATCATTCCTCCTTCAACTTGTGCATTGCAATTATTTGTTCATGTTTGCATAACTTGGAATTGCCTTTGTAGATAGTGCCGTATTATAACAATAAGCACCGTGTAGCAAAATTGCCTTAAATAGTGTTCTTAAAGTGTTTTTAGACAATGAGTCATCCTAGTGAGGGTACTCCAGATCCAACTAATCCAAATCAAAGCGAGCCTAGCAATGCTCCGAGTCAGGAACACAATGAGCCACATAACCGGCCTAGACGAAGGGGTAGGAGAGCCACCCAATTGAGAGACATTCCTCTCAATCGGAATATCGGGGGAAAGATTCCGATTGAGTTTGATAGATATTGGAAACCAATCGGGCCTAATACCCAACGGTATAGGAGTTTTGTCGGCCTCCTAGCACGCAACAAGCCTAGCATCTTGATAGAGCAGTGGAGAAATGTCGATAGAGGTGTGAAGCGACATATTTGGGAAACTATCCAGCTCACTTACGACATTCCTGAGAGTAAAGTCTTGTATGACAAGACAATGACGTATTGTGATAAATGCTGGAGGAAGTTTAAGACAAATCTAGCCAACAATTACGTGCATATCGAGGTGGAAGAAGGTCAGCCTCTTCCTAATCCGTGCGAGCAGTATTCTTTTATTGACAAACAGACTTGGCAAGAATTTAGACGGCTTCGGACTACTCCAGAAGCATTGGTGAGTTGTTGACTTATTTTGCAATTGATTTGCTTATGAATTATGAATTGTCTTTATTGATTTACAATGACTTAATTTTGATTTCTTATTCGCAGGAAAAAAAGGAAAAAGGCCCAAGAGAGTGGTAGAAAGAATGATTGCCCCCATACAATGTCTCGTGGGGGGTATGCGAAGGCCGAAAAAGACTTGTTGGCGGCCAAACAGAAGAGATTGGAAGAAGCAGCTCAATTCGATCCTTCTGTTCTTCTTTCTCCACCATCTCCGATACGTCGAGAAGAGAAGTGGTTGTTCGCTCGCCAAAAGAGGAGCGGGTCTTATACGAGTGAACAATCTCGTGTAGTCGGTGAGAAAATTGTAAGTATTATTGTTAACTTGTTGTTATTAATTATTTAGTAAACAAATTTCATTTCTAACTTTTGTCATCTGTCTTATAGGAGGAGCTTCAAAAAAAACAAGCCGAGGGATCGTTTAGGTTGGATGGGAGGAATGACATCCTGACCAAAGCTACAGGAAAACCTGAGCATCCCGGCCGTGTCAGGGGGATTGGAGGAGGGGTAGGCATAAGGGATTATTTTGGAGCACCCTCATGCCGTTCCTCAAGTGGTATGGTGACTAGGGAGGAGATGGAGTGTATATTGGCCACTGTGAGGGCGGAAGCTAGGGCCGAGGCAGAAGCATCATTTGATGCACGATTTGAAGAAAGATTCAGCAAGATGAAGGAGGAATGGATGATCTTGACGAGCACAAGAGAAGCAAATACCAGTGCTCCCCAGGCTCATTCCCTAAACCCTAAACAGAGCACTAAAGGGAGTTGCATTGGTCAGTCATCAGAAGGTCCTGGTGGCCAAATTGGTGAGCCTTGTGACTTGTTTATGGAGGATCCTCTGAGACGATTGGTTGCACGGGGGAGCGTGTACAACTTGGGATCAACTGTCCACCACCAAGAAATAAAGGATGATCAAGTCAGAGTGGCAGTTGAAGAGGTGATCGTTGCAGATGCACCTCTCCCTATCCCTGTTGATGACTTCAAGGTTGTGGGCGATGTCATCAACTCTTTCATCTTGTGGCCAAAGAATTTTGTTTCTGATCGAGCTGAGGAATCCCCGCCTCCGCCTCCACCTCCACCTCCCTCCACTCAAGATGTTTCATGGCCTCCATTGAATGTCATGCAGCAAGTGATTCTGATGGCATATGATACATCTTTTAGAACAAGAGATTGGCCTACTGAGTCAGCTGTTGGCAAGTCAGGAGCGCACTGCTATCTTGAGAGGGATGATTTAATGTCCCTGGTAGCTCCTCTACAACAGCTTACGATTTCGATTGTCCAGCTCTTTTTGATTTAAGTATCTTCTCAAATTGGAAGTTAATATTTTACAAATTACGCCGTTAAACTTTGATTTAATGTCCCTGCTTGAATTATTGTAGGTTGATGCATCGTAGGTTGGTTGACTCTGAAAAAACCGATAAATTTGGACTCCTATGCCCTCATCAACTCTACGACAAAGGGACCACTTCTTCTATCAGACACACATACTTATCGCACAGGCTTAGTGAAACCGCAATTGAGTGTTTCTTGGCTCCATATTTGCATAGGTAAGACAAATTTATATTTTATACTATACATAATATTTTTTATTTGCTTAAAATTTTTCCCTTTTTTCAGTGATCATTGGCAGTTGGCTATTTTGTGCAAGAGAAGTTATTCTGTCATCCTCTTATGCTCCCTCCACCACAGCAAGCCAACTAGTGAATTGAAGAAAAGCTTGAACTCGTAAGTTTTCTTGCATTATTAATTACCTTTCATGTGGAAAATTTATGGAATTTGTGTAAAATAAGTAACCTTTGTGATTTTGATGATATAGGGCTATACGGACATTCCAACACACTTGTGGTAGGCCTATGCGTGAGGTAAGAGACCCTACATGGATCTTGCCAAAAGTTAGTTACATATTGGTTTGTTTTAATAAGAATGTATTCAATAATAAGTCATGCTTTAATTTTATATTTGTTTTAACGATATCATATTATTTTTTAGACCCGTAGGCAACCACCGGGGTCCAACTTGTGTGGGATGTATATTCTGGGGCACATGTATAATATTATTACCCTAGGCACGACAGAACTTACTGAAGAGGTAAATGTATATATATATATTTCAAAAATTTTGTACTATTATTTTTTTTAAGTGAATTTAATGTTTTGCCTGGCTTTGGTGTTTCAGATGTTTGAACTTGCTGACCCTTTTCCAGAAGAAGATATTGAGCACATTCGCAAATGTTGTGCTGAATTCATTTATGAACTTTTACAACAGTGAGTTCTTGTAAAACTGAGGAATTGTTTTCTGTATATTGATGAATTGACATGGTGGTTAATTGGGTGCAAATATTGTTGGTTGCATGATTTGACATATTTGTTGGTTTTAAGATTATTTTTGTATATTTTGATGAATTCACTAGCTTGTTGGTTGCATGATATATATGACATGGTTGAATTCATTTATGCCTACTGAACATTGTAAGTGGAACTGGTAAGTGGAAGGATAATGCAAAAGGAAATGGTAAGTGGAAAGTTAAAGCAAAAGGACATTGTAAGTGGAAGCAAACTGAACACCATATGGCACTTAACAAGTATGGCATTGCAAGTAGCAATTCAAGGATGCGTTCTGGTAAAAACCTAATCACACACATTTAAAAAAAAAACAAAATATAACACTTTTAAAACCGGTTATAAAAATAACCGGTCTTAAAAGTAATTTTATGACCGGTTGTTGAAAAGAACCGGTCTTAAAATTAAAATTTTTAAGACCGGTTAGTTTTACAACCGGTCTTAAAAGTTACTTTTAAGACCGGTTATTTTTAACAACCGGTCTTAAAAATTTCTCTAAAACCCCTTCCACCAAAGGTCTTTTAAGACCGGTGCTCATGACAACCGGTCTTAAAATTGTTATTTTTAGACCGGTTATTAATATAACCGGTCTTAAAAGTTAGACTTTTAAGACCGGTTTCAAAACCGGTATTAAAAATGACATACTTTTAAGACCGACTGTATCAAGACCGGATCTAAAACCGGTCTAAAAAGTCGATTTTAACCGATCTAAAAACCTTTTTCTGTACTAGCGATAACCAGTTATTTACTTCTTATACCTTTTGTTTTGTTCCCCACCTCAGATTTGTCAAATGAAACAGAATTTGACATTGTATGAGAATGTCCCATCAGTTAAATTGGTAATTTTGAAGGTAAATGAGCAGCGGAAAATCCAATTATTGCAATTATACAGTGTTTTTTCCCATTAAATGTTGACTTCTTAATATTGTACTGACAGTGTCAATAAAAGTAGCAGTTATATGTGTAAATCCTCAATTTTATTTAATTTATAAATAAATATTTACTTAATATCATTATTATTCCCACAATAAAATTAAAGATATATTCAGTTTCTAATTCAAAAATAAAGATACTGGCAGAAACATGCCATAAAAAAATATTTTATTAATACATAGAGCTCTCAAATACATCATCATTTCCTATAAGAAGTCTAAAAAAACATATGCCTAAAGGAAACTAAAGAGCCTTCTTATTTGCTACTCTGGCTCATCTTCAGATAAGCATGATTTCCAATTTCTGAGACATTACGACAAGATATGAGTGATACTAAATCAATAAGTTTTAACCAATAATACCCAGCTACTAATTTAGCATAAAACAATTTAAATCCCTGCAATATAATTATATGTGAATATGCACAGAAAAGTATTAAATTCACAAGTATCCACAATACCATAATTTTGTCGCTTAGAAATACTAGGGCATCCCCTAGGTGGATCCACAATAATTCACACAGAAAATCTTAACCCATAGGATAGTTCACATAGCAATCCTTCTTGGGGAGATCATAATATTCATAGACACAATAATATAGTCTTCCTTGCATATTCCCATACAATTCCAAATAACTTTCAAAGATAAAAAGTATTTAGATCAATCAAATAAATCACATAGAGAGTATTAGATAGTAAGGCATTTGAAATAATTTTGAGAAGCATAAATGAGAGCAAGGTGTATCACTCAGTAAGAAAACTCTTAATTTTCAGCAACACATCTTCTCTTGTTTTATTTTTTCTCTCGTCTTATATTTCTTGGTCACTCTTTTTATTTGTGTTTTTTAGTTTTTGGAGATGAGAACTTGCGCCTATATATAATAGTTTCGCAGTTCATCTATTTCCTTCACTTGTTTTTAACTTTTCCCCCAAGCTAGGCTATTCTTATCTTCACTGACGCACATCCTACTTATCAAGTTTATCCACATCTCATTTATTGATTCATTATCCTTTGTTTAACTTCCCTCCCAAGTCTTCTAGTAGTTCTTCTAATAATGATAAGAATACTAATAATTGTTTTATCTATCATATATTTGTACTGACGTTATTTTACCTTTTTTTTTCCCATTAATAAAGTATGTGTATAACATTTCGTTTATAATGTATGTATGTACGTACGTACGTACACAATTTTTCCAGGATGTTACAATATGCAGCTCTGTTTGTTTCCAATATTGCAGGGTAAAGGAAAAGCATTTTGTGCTGGTGATGATCTACTATCAGTTACTGCTTCTTCAATTGCAGGTTCAAATATATAACTAAAACAAATAAATAAAATTTAAAAATTAAAGAAAAAACAATCAGGAATATCAGTATCAGCTATCATTAAAAATGGCAAATAATATGTGTATAGAGCCCTTAGTTCATTGATGATATATTCATGTGGAAAAGCTAACAAAGAAATCTAATTCTCTAGTGCAAGTTTAATTTAATCTTCAATAAAATATATTCATGTAGAAATATTACCTAAGAGGGGTGAGTATGTGATGGTACAGAAATTAAGACTCAACTGAAGTTGCTGAATAGTAAATAGTTGACTTACAGTCAATGTAATTATCGGCTAGGTGAAAAATTGAAAATTTTCAGCACATAGATAATAATAAAAATTTCATTTTGACATCATTAAAACTGAGACCTTGGGGCTAATATGTGTATCTGCTGATATGAATCAGGGCACTGGTCTCTTATTATTCCTTATTACAAGAAACTTCTCACTCTCAACTATTTAATAGCGACCTACAAACAACCTGTGGTAAGATTTGCCAATCCCCAAATTATTTTCTATGTCTTAAGAATGGTCATATTGTTTAATTAAATATGAAAATGAAATACTATAAATGATTTTTAATTAATTAATAATAATATTGGAAGTTGTCTTTGATTAATGGAACGGTTATGGGAGCAGGAGCTGGTCTCTCCATGAACACAACCTTCAAGGTTGTAACTGAAAAGGCTGTATGTATTTGAATTCGTCTTCTTTAATTTTCTCTTCCCAACATTACAATTCACAATTGACATGGAATGACAACTCATATTGTATCGTTTATTTCATAGGTATTTGCTATGTGAAATAGCCATTTAGTCGTCTCGGGGTTATCAAGAATAAAACCGAATTAATGTAATATAATGCACAACTCGGGTTGTTTCATTTTGAGGAGTCGATTATGAAACTAATTCCTAATAAACTAAGTAATTATAATGTAAATGTGATAAGGATAAAACATGATTGATTAATTTTAAAAACTATGAATTGAATGTAATTAAAATAAATATTTTTGGGATTTTTCAAAAAAGGAGGAATGAAAATGTGTTAAGAATGCAAATGATGAAAATGCTCTTAGAAATGATTTTTAATGACTATCCTTACTCAATTAAAATATTTGGAGATTTAATACACTAAGCTTATAATATTTCAAACCTCATTAACTAATGAGTACAACATCACAAGAGAGGAACCCCTACCCTTGAAATGCTATTAAGTCCTCTTAGTGTAATGAGTTTCTCTAAGTTTTCTAAAATATCAAACCTCAATTACCATTGAATTTAATGCTTAAACTCATGAGCCTATTCATTTAAGCATTATTCAAACTCCTTAGAGAGTGACTATGGAATAAGTAATGCATTTAGGTTTAACTATAATTCTATTTCAATCAAACCGTCTAATAATACCATGTTAAATAGATAGAAATCAATAGAATTATAGAAAACATATATATAACCATATATATTGATGAGTATAAATCCTCATTACAAATCATAAATCACAAACACTCAATTCATAAAATAAGACATAACCAAAATCGTAGTCTCAATATATAAATGAATTCTTAAACCTAAGAAATCACAAATATAATGAGCTATGGATAAAATAAACTCTCATTTAAAGCACATATAAGCTCAAGTCATCTCCAATCCACCTCCAGGAGCATAAAATTGCCTAGCCACTCGTGGAAACAACTTCACCAATCACTTCCAAAATTCCAGCCATTGAAGAACACCAATTAAAGTGACAGATTAACACTGAATAATGGAGGATTAGTGGTTGCAATTGGAACTAAAAACAGAACAGAGTGCCACGATCATTGAGCTTCGCCACTGATTCTAGTTCTCAAGTTAGCAGCTGGTACAGGGCTAATATGGAGCTGTTGTGTCTGGTAATGAGAGAGAGAGGGATAAAGGTAGATGATGAAGGTGGAGGTCGCTGGTCACCGGCGGTGAAGAGTTGATAGTGAGGCGGTGGTGGTTGTGAGGTTGAAGGTTGCGCTGAAGCTCCTCTGCTCCTCGCACACTCGTCTCAGCTCAGCTCTGTTTTTCTGTCTGCACCGTCCACTTGCTCGCTCTCAGCTTCTGTAATCTCGGCCTCCTCTCCTGTTGTCAGTCGCGGCGTCTCTGAGATTGCTCCTCGGAATCTCAATCTTGCAGCTCCACCCCCAGCTCTCTCGTTCTCTTCACTCTCAGCTCTCGGCCTCACGGCAGCTCCGACTTGGGGGCGGTGGAATGGTTGCAGTCGCTGGCGTGGAGGAGCGACAGTGATGGTGAGGTGAATGTGGATGAAAGGTGATGGAAGGTGATGAGGGGTGGAGATGGTGTTGAGAGGATGATGTTCGCCACCGCTATCCCGACCTCCAGCTCTATTCTCGGTTCTGTCTCCCGCTTTTTTTTTTTTTGGTACAACTGTCTCCCGCTTTTTATTCAGCTGCTCTGGATGTCGTTTTTGCTTTCAATAATTGCTGAGGCCCATCTCCATTCAGACCTAATCCATTAAACCAAAAACGCTGAGTTTCAATTGTTAGACTAAACTGTCATTTCCAAATTCATGGAACCAAAATATCATTCCTGAATTTCAAACCCAAAATTGCCATTTTCAGATTTTAATTCAAATTTTCAAGGATTTTCAATTGAAAAATATTTAAACCAACATCAAATAATTTCAGAAAAATCAATTATTAAGAGTAATTATAATTATTTTGACATTTTTACCCTTTTTAGTCGTAATTTAATCTATTTTCTCTTAATCTCAATTTATCTCAAGAAAGGAAATTTTGACTCAATTATTATGAAAAAAAAACCTCAATTAAAGGATACAAATATATAATTAAAATAGGGATTTGTCACTATGCCGGAGCCATCTATTGGACTCTTTCTAGATGTGGAGGCTTCTTACTTTCTCTCAAGGTCTCCAAGCTATTTTAGTAATATTTTATTTTATCTCTGTGTTAGTTCTTAATATAAGACATATTTACTTTATTTGATTAGATTAAGAAAGTTACTTAACATAGTTAATATATCATGTATTTTTTAAAACACCCTAGTCATCTTCCTTAACTCCCTCCTTCCTTCTCCTCCTTGATTATTGTTGAGAGAGCATCAATAAAGGTAAATTAGAAAAAAAAAAAGAATTGACAAATATAAAAATATGTCATATATTTAGGGCCAACATCAACTCATAAATGTGTCTTATATTAATAACCGGAGGGAGTAGTTGTTAATGATATTTCATTTTGTAATACAGGCGAGTGCTGATTAACAGGAAGGCATTTGAATGGAGCAGAAATGGTTGGATGCCGCCTTGCTACTCATTTTGTGCCTTCTAAGGTATATATTCCATTTTATGTCCTGTACCTTGACATTATACACGCTTTAGGATTAAATTTATTATATAAATGTATAATTTTACATATAAATTTATTGTTGTTGGACTTGTCAGTTCTCATTCATTTAGGGTAAACAAGAATAAAGTCAAACAATTATTAAGTTTTAAGACATAATTAAAAAGTTTAAAGTTTTTCTTAATTCCGGTCAAACATGTTGAAAGTGACTTGCATATAAATAGAATACGTGGAGTACTTTTCAAATGGAGAGAAGTAAAGGCAATAGTTTGATGGGTCCCTCAACTATGTACACCCACAAAACCTCTATCCCTATCTCTTTCCATTTGGAGATACTTAGGACCTGTTTGGTTCAAGGAAAATAAGAGGATGAAAAGGGAAAATTGGATTTTCCGTCTTGCAGCGTCCGTTTGGTTCGTCATTTCCATAAGAAAATATTTTCTCACCTGAGTTCCCACCAAAAACCCAAGGAAAATGAGATCTTCCATGGGAAAATCTTGTGAAAGTATCTATTTGCCCCAACTAGGTTTCGATTTTCCTCTCTCTATTCTCGTTTCTGCTCCCAGTTGACCAGTTCGACGGTGAAGGTGGAGGAATGGAAGGTGGAACGTGATGGTGGAGAGGAAGGTGGTGGTCTCTTCTCTTGTCTCCCTCCTCGATTTCCCTCTCTCTGTTCTCAACTTTTTCTCAGTGCCAAGTCACTGCAGGTATGAGTTCAATGTCCATTGTCGCTGGAAAAGTCACAGCCACAACTGGACTAGCTGCCGCGTCACTTTTCTTGGTGGGAAGGGAAGAGAAAGCTGAAGGCAGAGAGATTATGGCGACGTTGATGCCTATCGGAGGCATCGTTGGTTTATTTTTTTCAAAAAACAATCCGTCGCTCTAGTTCTGCGAATTTGGGTTTGAGAAGGGGAAATCGTGTTTTGGATTTGAGAAGGGGAAAATATATTTTGGGTCTTCTCTTTTCCCTCCTCTTAGATATTATTTTTCTGATCAAGGGAAAAATGGTCATTCACCTCATTTTCACCATACCAAACAAACATTTTCTTCTCAACACATTTTCTTTTCCGATGTATACCAAACACCTTTGTGGCAAAATAGTTTCCATTCCTATCGATTTTTTGTATGGAGCAATGTTGCCCCAAAAGATTTTTTAAGTTCAATGTTACCCCGGAAGTTTTAAAACTAACAATGTTGCCTCATACCATTAAAAAACTAACATTGACAATTAAAAAATTAACGTTGGCCATTAACTTTTTAATGGTAAGGGGCAACATTGCTTCATTTTAACACTCGGGGCAACATTGAACGTAAAAAAACTTTTGGGGTAACAATTTCTCCTCAGTGAAGACTTCCAAAGCAAACTTACACCTTAACTCTTATATTAATTATTAGAACTTGACCTCACTTTCTGCTGGTGCACTGTATAGAAGCTAAACTTGCTGGAAAATGCCCTGAAATCTATCACAACATCATATAAATCAACAATTGCTGCCATAATTAATAAATTTACAGAAGTAGCATTTTTGAAGGAAGAGAGCCCCCTTACTAGGTACTTGATAATGAATTTTGTGGTTATTCTCTATTTATATGCATGCATTATATTTTCTTTTAGATTTAAAAAAACTATGCTTCTTCCACTTGTTTTTCTCACAAACTAAACAGACTGGACACAATTAACAAGTGTTTCTGAAGAGGAACTGTGGAGGAAATTATTCTGTCCTTGGTATGTCCCATATATATGGCTTTATTTCATGTTAATTTTTCTCAGTAAAAAATCCAATTCTGAATTACTTAAGAATTGTTTGGATGACATGAAACATCAAAATTTGATAGGAGGAAGAAATAGAAATGAAAGGAGCAGAGAAGTGGATCACAGATGCATTGAGTTACATGAGGACATCTTGTCCTACAAGCCTCAAGATATCGCTTAGATCTGTAAGTATATATGCAAAGTAAATAATTAGTACTAGTAGTATATTATTACAAAGTGAAAGCAGTAATTAGGCAACTCAGATAACTATTGAGATAATGACATGGATTGATTTGAATGTGATTAGGTGAGAGAAGGCAGAGGGCAAAGCATGGAACAATGCCTTTCTCGGGATCACAATATTTGCTCTCATTTTATACAAAGAACTATCAGCAACGATTTCTACGAGGTCAGAACAATTATAAGTAGTATATATCTTCGATAAATTTATAATATTTATGGCAATACAATTATCATTTGTAATAATTCTTATACCTGTTAAACAAAATATTATCTTTGGATAAAAATGTAATTCAGCCACACCAACTTGTTTCTTCGTTGACGACTAGATACGTTATTTTATTTGTATATTATACAATCTGATAAATAGATAGTATTTTATTTTACATGCTTTATAATTAAAAACAATATTTTTATTTGATAGTGATGGATGGTAATTGGATGGGTACTGTTTGAATTATATTTATTTACTTGCTCACTTTATCTGTAATGCCACTGGTACACCCACTTCACAGGGCACAAGAGCAAAGCTAATAGATAAAGACAGCAAGCCCAAGGTAAACGATAGCCTCTATTATTCATTCTCCCGAGTTTGTGGAATTTAAGTGATTCTCTCAAAAAATACAACAACAAAAATTATAAATTAATTTTGCTTTTACTATTGATGTTTTTTTTTATTAGTGGGATCCTTAGCTTCAAAGCTGGAGCTAGTTAGTGAAGAGATCGTTGATCAATACTTCCGGGAGTTTGAAAGTGATGAGAATTGGGAGTGTCTGCAACTTCCACACAGATCAAACATGCCCAGCAAGCTGTAGATAACTGAAGCCAATTAACTGGAAAGGGCTTTTCTCTGAAATATAATCTATTATTATAATATTGTTGGGCGCTATTATTGAATTGTAATGAAGTTTCGTATAAATTAAATAATGATAGTAATTTGGTATTTGTAAATCTTCAACAAAGTTCTTGGGGTGAAAAATTTTAATTTAATACATGAGAGGAATTAGGAAGTTTTCATTACTCCCTAATCCTTGTTACTATTCTTCTGTGTGAGACAAATTTTATATTAAAGCAAATAAATAGAAACATACTGATCCTGTCAATATACTCCCCTGCTCCTATTTTTAAGTTATTTTCAACATGTTTCACAGGGAAAAAAAGCCTTAAACCTCATTAATTCTGTTTTAAAATTTAATAATTTTTCAACTTTACCCTTATCTAATATATACATACACTTTCAAAGAAAATAACATATTGTCTCCAATTCTTAATATAAGATCTCCTTCAATGAAAATATTGAATTATAAATTAAATGTTATATATTAAGGACTGTAAGGAGCATTAATGAAAAGAGTAAAATTGTACATTCATGTGAAAACATTAATGATGTGACTTTAAATTGGAAAAAAAAACACTCTACTTTATATAAATAGGACCAAATAATTGTACAGTAGCATCCAAGATGAAGAATATGTGTGTGTGTAAATTACACAAACACCCTTGTTGATGTCTTGAGGAATAATTAGGTGGTCAATGACCTTGTCAAATAAAGGGCAAGAACTGAATTTGTTGGTTTGAACTTTTGGAACGAGACCATTAATTATGAAACAAAATTCAGGTGAGTTTTATACATTGTAGGAATTTACAATGAGATTTTTGGAAATCTCATGACTTCATTACAATATTATTATGAATTGAAATTGATTAATATGCTCATTTGAAAAGTCAGTTGTATGGGTTTGCACTGGCACGTGATGCACGTTAGATGGGTTCACCTCTTCCTTTTACAAAGTCGTATTCTTTAATTTTATGTAGTCATCAAGCGTGTTCCATATTTGGTAGACTTTAGAATTTGCATGCGAGTCATTTTCTGATAACTATGACTCTGTCTATCCTTTGACTGACAGAAACATACCAGGCATGGGTCTGAATATATCTATATATATATATATATATATAACTATGGCTAATATTCTAATTTAAAATGTTTTTAACAGGTGTAAATACGGTTTATTAGTTAAGGTTTCAAAATAAAACCGAAAAACCTAAGTCAAACTACTCGGTTTGGTGATGTGATATATTAACAATTTACTTGTTTGCTTGCCGGTATTATTTAACTGAAAAATAATATATTTATTATATTATTACAAAGCAAATATTTATTTATAAGAATATACACGAGCATATATATAGATATAGACAATGGAGAATTATAATGAGGTCCCAAGGACGGAACTGAATTACCAATAAATCCTAATGACATCTGAAGAGCAGGCAACAAGAAGTCTAAGAGTAAGAAATGACAATACCTCACCTGTCATTGAAACTTTTTGGTAATTAAGTTCCTTATTTGGAACCTCATGTAATTCCCCCCAGACACATATATATGTGTGCGCGCGCGCGCGTATTAAAAGGTAATGAGATATACATAAGTTCTAATCAAAGGCCACTAGTTCACGAAATGTTTAACAATTATTCAATAATAGCGACCTATGTATAAAAGGTCCAAGGTTGGTATGATAAAAAAAAAAACTACAAAGTGATAAGGTACTACATTTTAGAAACAATGAATTATCCTTATTTTAAGTTAAGTCATCAAGTGAGATATTAGTTATATTATTTTGATATATTTCTTATTTAAAGTTTGATGTAAAATTCCTTTTTCGTTTCTCAAAACTTAATTCATTGTTTTAAATGTCGGTAAGTTTGAGATTTTTTTTTTATTTTCAAACAAATTTAATAAATTAATCACATTTCCTTGATTCTGGGAAAATAGTTGGAAGTACCTTATTAGAGCAGATCGGATAGGTAAAATAGCTAGATTCAGGTACTTGGAACTCTTCAAATAACAAATTTATTTTTGTTCGAGTATCATATGGGTCAATTTTCCTTTTATGTAGGGAAAATAAAGGAAATTAAAGTGATTTTTATTCTTACATGAGGAGTAGAGTTTGAATTTTGAACTTCTACCTATACATCACCTTATTCTAACCATATGAGCTAGCTTGAAGTGGCTAAAATTTATTGCTTTAATAGACTAAACGAAATTCATAACTAAAATTTATTCCACAGAGATTGAAACACAGATACATCACAATGACAAATAACTAGCAAGACGATCCCAAATAACACTACTTTGATCTTGAAAACAAACCAAAAATTGGGTTAATACTAGTAAATCCCCCATCAATAGCTAGATTGTGGCCACTTATGTAGTTGGATTCATCACTAGCCAAATAAAGCGCAGCTCGAGCCACATCCTCTTCTTGCAGATAAACCCCTTGGAGATTCGAATAAACACGAGAACATCCATCTTCATCTAATTTGAAGAAATCTTTTGCAGCAACATTTGCAATGAAATATGGAGACACACAATTCACCCGGATCCCATATTGGCCAAGTTCAGCAGCCACATTCTTGGTGAGACCCACCAAGCCATGCTTAGAACTTGTGTAAGCATGTGTTGCAACCCCTCCTACACTTGAACAAACACTTCCCACATTTATAATACTTCCATTTCTTTCAGGAATCATAACTTTAGCAGCATGCTTGGTGCCCAAGAAAGGACCAGTTAGGTTCACACTAACAACATGTTCAAATTCGCTCACTTCATTGTCGATAATGCTTGGTTTAGCTTCATTTATATAGACAGCATTGTTGACCATTATGTCAAGCTTTTGATACTTAGAAATTGCAGTTTTAACCGCAGTTTTCACTTCTGATTCTTTCGTTACATCGCAGTGAATGTAAGAAGCATATTCGGATCCAATATTATTGCATACCGCTTGCCCTAATTCATCTCGAATGTCGGCGACTATTACCTTTGCGCCATGTCTTGTGAAGAGCCTTGCCATGCAAGCTCCAATGCCCCTGGCACCACCAGTGATCAAAGCTACTTTCCCTTGTAATCTGCACATATATATCCAAGGCGTCAAATTAAAAGTAATCTTCAATTAACATTTTAATTAACAAATTTCCTGATACATTTTAAAACCTATTCTCATTTTGCATCTCGTCTTGCAAATGAACAGGTTGAGGTTTTAATTACCAAGTCTATTTCATATATTTGGATGTTAGAAAGTTCCTAGAGATTCTATGTGAACATGTTATTTCGCTAACATGAATTTAATCTTCTATTTACAACGGCAAACTTAACAGACTACTCTTGACATATTAATATGTTGAAGTTAATAAATTGATAGGTTGAGTAAGGGTTTTAACAAGTCCCCAATTTTAAGTTGTAACGATCAAGTGTTTTGAAAGCAAATTAAGTTTATTTGTGTTATAGCAAATCAATTGGCGTGTGATCAGTGATCTTGGGGTGATTTGCATTTGGTTTCATGCAAGATGACTAGATATAGTGATTTTATTTTGTCTTCTGCATTTTTGTATTCCTTTTTTTTTATATCCCTTTAGGCCACCTGGTGCCCACGTTTTTTCTGGATCATAGCTATTACTAGATATCCAAGTAATCGACTAATCCAGATTGAGACTTTACGACTAGGATGCCTCTCCTAAGGGTCTTTTTGAATAAGGTGGAATTCAAACTTAGTTTGCCCATTTTGTAGCCTAGCTAGTCCACCACTAGACTAAGTACCCTTGGGTTTTTTAAATCCTTATAGTCATTTAATAAATAAATAAACCCCCAACAGTTAAAATACAAGGGAGAATTGTTATAGTTAATGCCATATGGTATGATGAATCGGAAAAAAAAAATAGATAAATAAAAAAGATAGAAGAGCCATATGAGATAAGTTCTCTTCGTGTGTGTGTACCTTGATGCCTCAAGAGCGAGCTGCGGAAGATTTGCCATATCTACAAGAAGTTACAGATGAAGTATTGAAAGCTTCAAAGGGACTTTTAAATCAATAGTGAAAGATGAAACTATATATGAAAACCTCCCTAACTTTAATACATATTTATACACAACCATCTTTAGATGCAATTTGGCAGTATCTTCGAGGAATCCTCCTCATTTATATTCTCGTCATCGGTTAGAGGTAAAAATCAAAATGGCCTCGTGCTTTTCTGGATTTGAAAGTCAATATATAGCACATGGCTTTGTGGCACATGGAGATTTGGCCTATAAAATGTTTATTCCGTGTTTTTTACTAAAATAAAAATTATACGTCATGATGTATATTGATTATTTACTTTATTCTATAAAATACTTATTTTATCGTCACAACTGCTTTCCCATTATTTCTATCTTACGTAAGATGTCACGAGTCATGACATTTTGATGGTTAAATCTAATTTCCAACTTTGTCAAAGTCATCACAATCAACTTTTTATATACTTATAAACTCTTGGAGTAATTAAATAATATAACATACGTGTATTAATAATGCCAACAAGCAACAATGAAAAAACTTAGTTTAACGGTTCTGTTATAGTCAGAAAATTATGAAAGCATATAAGCCAAAACCTTGTTTGTTGGCAACAACAATTGAGGTAAGTGTTTAATTAAATAACCACTTGAACAGATAAAGGCAAAAAAATAAAAAAAAACAAAAAAAACGTGGGCCAAATAATTGAAACCAATAATGCGTCATTGGTTGAATTTTTAAATAGCCTTGAGCTGCTAATAGTCAAAAAAAGTTTACTCTAAACACAAATCATATGTTAAATTCGTAATTAAAAAAAAATAACTTTAATCAAAATCACATGCTAATGTGCGATGAAGACGTTGTTTATGTGACGTAGTCAGAAACGCGTTCAGATTCCTTCACAATTGTAGTTAACGGAGAGTACTAATGTTCCTTAACAAGTTAGCATTATATATATGGATTGCAAGCCAAGTTATTACTTGTAGTGGGAGAGTTCAGCACTTTCTCATTCACTCTTAATTGAGAATTTTTGGGTCACTAATTTTCTGAAATATGGCTTTGACTCTAAGCTTTGTGAGAGAAACAAACCAGGTATCAATTTCTTCCTTTGAATTTTGTTTGGTTGATAAAATTTTAATACCACCTCCTGTCCTTAATATAAGAAATTTTGATAGTACTAATTACACGATGAACGAGATCTATTATTAAGGACATGAGATAGTATGTTAGTTTCATTTTCCCTTCGTCTTACATATATACATCCTTTGACTATAAATTAAACCCGTATATTTGTATAAAACCTGAAATACATTGCATTGTTTGCAGCTTATAATAAATAGTATAGCTTCTATATTATGACTCCCCCTGCCGAAGGCTTTTTGAAACCTAGATTACATGAGTAGCAAGCTTTGGATTATATATGCATTTATTATCTGTCACCCGTCTCTCTCTCTCTCTCCTGCAAGGGGTTAAAATGGAAAACAACCATTAATTACTGTGTCAACCTCTTATATGTTGAACCAAATTTTTTTTTTCTAGAAGACTTTCTTATATTTTGGACGGGAGGTAATACTTACTTTGGTCTTAAATATAGTATTTAGTTAATTAATTCACAAACATTAAGAAAATTGAGTATAAATTAATTATTTGTAAAAAATGTGTGCTGGTTTTATGAGAAAATCTCTCTTTTTACTCTTTTATTTTGGAGTATTACCTACATAACTTATATAATATCATACTACAATTAAATTGTAGGAATAGTTTGGGAAAAAACTAAAACCAAAACAAATATAATTTTTGTATCTTTGATCCCCCTCCCTCTTTTCAAAGAGGTGAAAGTTAATGAAGGAATCTAAGTTTTTTGTTTTTGTCACTCTTTTTTGAGTTAATAGTTATGAGATTAATTTTCACAAAAAACTTTCTCAGATTTCACTGTTATAAGAAATTTAAATACTGGATGGGAGGGGGGGGAGGCTGAGATTAGTTTTTTATTTTTTTAAAAAAATTTAAAATTATTTTGAACAAAAAAAATTAAAATTAGTATGTATTTTTAATTTTTTTTAAAAACATCTTTTTTAATCTCCTCGATTGCGTTTTATCCTAGCGTTTGAACAACAAGCAAAACATATAATTCGTGGTTATACTACAAGTGTGGTTTGTTAGATCCCTTATGTTTTATATTGATATATTTTGTGGTGTAGGTACTTTTCGCAGGAAATTCTTGTGTGAAGGAAGTGATACTGAACAGGCCTCATAAGCTGAATAGTCTCAACCACGAAATGGTTAGTCAAGTTTGCTTCTGTTAGCTATCTCTCATTTATGTTTTCTAAATTATACATTATTTTCTATTTTTGAATAGCAAATTGCTTAATAATTAGAAGTCAAAGTCCTTGATGTGATCATATCTAATCCTTGGTTAAAAGTTATGATTTTTTTTTTTTCAAACGACTTCTCTTTCTATTTTTGCAGATAAGTCAGATCAAGGAGAGATTGACGTTGTATGAGAATGACCCTTTAGTAAAACTCATAATTTTAAAGGTAAAAGAGCAGTGGAAGACTTCTCCATCCTAATCATTCATTATTTAATTTTACTTCGGATGCTGGGGTAATATGTATTAGAGTTAAGAAATTAAAAGTACAAGTATGGGCTTATATAATTCCCCAAGTGGGGTTATAACCCAAAAAAAAATCTCCAAGTGATGTTTATAAGTAAATAACATATACAGACCTTTTTTTTATTAAATCATATTTTTAATATCGAACTGATGTCTCGTGTGTATATTAAAAGTTGCAGTTATATGCAAAGTATTTATATTCTATTTTAATACAGGCTAATGGAAAAGCTTTTTGTGCTGGTGGTGATGTGATATCAGTAATTACTTCTTCAGTTGCAGGTAGCTACAATGTTTAAATTCAAAATGTTTTTTTTTTTCATACTGCGTGAACGTTAACATAGGTGTTACTATTATGATTTATAAAATAGTGGGACATCATATAAATTTTATTATATGTAATGTATGTGAAGGAAAAAAATAAAAATAACCATTATATATATATATATATATATATATTGCGTGTCTGTGTGTGAATAATCTTCAAACTTCAAAGATACATTCATGTTTAGAATAATGGTGAATGGAAATAGGACACTGGACTTATCCGGCAAGCTTTTACAAGAGACAACTTATATTGGACCATTTGATAGCAACCTACAAAAAGCCAGTGGTGAGCTTGCTAGCTTAGTCCCAAATTAGATATTTTAATTTCTAAGTTCTAATCAATATGAAAGAGGAATTTAATTGTTTAATTAATTAATAATGTGAAGGTGTCTTTCATTCATGGAGTGGTCATGGGAGGAGGTGCTGGTCTATCCATGAACGCAACTTTTAGAGTTGTCACTGAAAGAACTGTATGTACTATCATCTTTTCTTCTCCATATTTAAGTCATTTTTCATTGTCTTTTTTTTTTTTTTGCAGTATTTAATTAGTTATTTTGGAAATTTCTTCTTACCACATTTCAATGTACCATGAAAGTATTTAACAATAATGTTCGCTAGCGAGGGGTAAATATAAAATATGATTCAATTTTAAGAATTTTATTATTTCAACTAACTTACATTGATTTTAATGAATTAATAGGAAGTAACTTATATACAAAATGATGGAAAGTACTAACTAAATTTCAAGTTTTCACCAAAACTTGTTATACTATTCATTATTTCTTTTGAATATCACACAACTTTTAATTATTAGCTATTATAAATACCAATAATTAATAATTAGTAACTAGATATAGTCATATGGATATTTCGGTCTATTACAATTTATTATGGTCATTAGACTAATTTTGAATCATTATTAATTTAATTAATAGGTGTTTGCCATGCCAGAAGCATCTATAGGACTCTTTCCTGATGTGGGTGCTTCATATTTTCTCTCGAGGCTTCCTGGCTATTTTGGTAATATTCTAATGATCTCTTTCTGTCTGCTGTTACATAATCAACATTTAATTTTCACAAAACCAGAGAGAAAAATATTCTAATAACAATTATACAAATAAATATACTTATTTTGATGTTTTAATTTATATCACACGCATATGTAGGGGAGTACCTAGGGTTAACAGGAAAACGTTTGAATGGAGCAGAAATGATTAAGTGTGGCCTAGCAACTCATTTTGTCCCTTCCAAGGTATGCATATAGAACTTTAATTGAGACATTATATATTACGTATATTAACTAGTAAATTAAAATTTGCATCACTTTTGTCCGTGCAACAGAAGCTAAATTTGCTGGAAAATGCCCTACGGTCTGTGACAACGTCAGATACTTCGACAATTAGTGCCTTAATTGATAAATTTACAGAAACAACTTATCTTAAGGAAGACAGCCCCTTAAAGAGGTAATTTTATGGTTATTATGATTCTTAATATGCACATGCTTTTCTCTTAGTTTAAGACACTGCTAGATGGAAAGACCGGTGGATTGCATATAGCCCTATATGATAAATAAGTTACATAGTATGTGACTTAATTATGAATAGATAAACTTCTTATAAATATGCTCATCCGTTTGATTTTCTTCTTTGGTTTATATGTGTGTGTGTGTGTGTGCATATTTATATTCAAATGATTTTAGTCAGATTCCTTGCCCAACAACTTTTCATCAATTCTTGTTAATTTATTAGCCAATTTGCATGATACATGTTATTTCATGTCATAAGACACAATGATTACAATCAAAATTCTTTTGAAAATTAATCAGACTGGACACAATCAGCAAATGCTTCTCAAAAGGAACTGTTGAGGAAATTGTGCTATCCTTGGTACGCATAGTTCAATTTGATGCTCATTTTTTATTTTTCACCCTTAGAAATAAACAAAAAAAAGGGGGGGATTTCATAGACAAGAATATGTGGTTTGAATGTCACAAAAAATTTTGTAGGAAAAGGAAATGGAAGTTGAAGGAGCAGAAAAGTGGATTTCAGACGCATTAAATTACATGCGTACATCTTGTCCTACAAGCCTCAAGATATGGCTTAGATCAGTAAGTATCTATGCGAAGATATATGTGTGTGTATTATTAGAAATTAAATCCAAAATTGCAAATTAATGAAATGAATTAATGTGATTAGGTGCGAGAAGGCAGAGTACAAAGCATCGAACAATGCCTTGATCGGGATTACAAAATTTGCAGCCACTTCTTGCGAAGAACTGTCAACAATGATTTCTATGAGGTCAGAACTATTACAACTATAATTCAATTGTTGAACTGTCCTTTTCACCGCTCAAAATTATTGAAATTATCAATATATATAGATATATATCATAATTATATTCAATTGTGGCAAGCTTTATTTGAAAAGACCTTTAAAATGCTTGGAATATTTTCTTGCAGGGTTCAAGAGCAAAGCTATTTGATAAGGACAATAAGGCTATGGTAAGGCAGAGAGAAAGACGGGGGTTTAGTTTTCAATATTTGGTGGTGGTGGTTGTTGTTGTTGACAAATTTTTTTGTTGCTTTGATTTGTGTGTTGGTATTTTTATTAGTGGGATCCTCTCAAGCTGGAGCTGGTCAGTGAAGAAATGGTAGATCAGTACTTCAGAGAGGTTGAAGATGACAATTGGGAGTTTCTGCAGCTTCCTCATAGATCAAATATACTCAGCAAGCTGTAAACTGAAGCATGGAAATTGAAAGGCCTTTTATCTGAAAAAGGATATGTTTAATATTTGTAAAATATTTGGATGTGATTAATGTCCTGGGTGTTTATTATTTTTGTCTTATTAGGTTAATAATGTTGCACAATATAGTATGGACCACTTGTTGTAATAGTAGTTGTTGTTGTTGAATTAAAGGGTTAGGCACTAATGGTAAGAGATTACAAGCTGAATTAACCATTTTTCATTACAAAAGAATCTTCATATATTAGGCTATAAGGTCATTAGCTGGAGTTATTATTATCAGATAAGGAATCATATAATTTGATTATTATGAGAAAATCCAAGATCTTTATAGACAAAACCAATCATTAGTTCACAACCATAGGTTGAATAGAATCCTATACATAAATCAATTAATAAAAGAATAGAAAAAGTTTTTATTGTGTCACTTAAGTTATTTAGGAATTCTTGAAGTCAAGAGTTAAGACTAATAAGTTCTTGATTACCTAAAATAGAATAACCGCTTAAAATAATGAAATAGATTATATTTGTCGTAAGTGCAAAATTGTATTCATACGCATTCCAAATGAATTTTCTATAATTTTTTAAGGGTGAGACTGTTAAAGAGCTTCTGGGCTAAGTCTGAGTAATTAAGCTCTCAGTTCTTTTTTGTGGGTTTGTTGTTAAAGGTAATTAATTAGGCCCAGATTCTTTGTGTACTGTTTTAGTTCCAAATCTTCTTTTGTGCAAACCTAGTATGCCAAGATTCTTTTTGTTTTTTTATTTTTGCCTTAAAGGCCCAGATTCTTGTTAGGCAGGCTACAACACTTGCCGGGCCCATATTCATTTTTTCCGTATGAAAATAAATTCATAAAAAGGGACAAATGATGTTCAATTTGAAACATGATGAAAAAAACTTATAATAAACATTATAAAAGCCTACTATGCTATTTCAGTTTTAGTTTTTCTCTTTGTGGTCATATATATTTGTCATTTACTCCATAATTATTGGCAAGATAATTTATTCTTATGTATTGTCATATAAATAAACTAATAGAAAATCAATTAAGAATTATATATGCTCAATCTAAGATGTGTCAGCAAAAATTTGTTCATTTATTGGGACTAGCTATATATCCTCTTCCCTTGCACAAATTAAATAATAAACTGATTTTTTTTTGTTTTAAAAGAATATATTCATTTTTCCAACATTTGGATTCTCTAAAAATGTGCAGAAAAAGATATTAAAGGGGAAAATTACTGGGATCTTCCATAAAATATATGGAAAAAAATTAAAATAAAAAAAAAAATTGCAAAAATTGGTGCATGATTAAATATTGATAGTATCGTCCATTTTTTACACTTTTGAAACTTAAATTACTATGTAAAAGTTGAAGAAGTAAACTAGGAAAGAAACTTACTTATGCTCAAAAGTGAAAGTGCGAAGAATTGATCCTTTAAACTATTTATTCAAGAATTATTTAAAATAACATTAAAAAAAACTTAAACTGGTAAACGAAGCCCACGAATGAAAGCGAGAAGGACGAATACAGCGAACATGCATGAGACTTGCAGGAAATTATAAAACTATGAATACCAAATGATTACATACCAAACGAGGTTTATATACTTTTCTCCTCCATTTGGCTAATAAGGTTAAGGGTAGTATCATAAATTCCTATTTTATTATATATTTTTATATTCTATTTAAAGATTTTGCCATGATAATTAAGCTTAAAACATCTCTTTTATGATTAAATATGTTTATATGAAATTAGGATTAAAAAGGGTAAAATTGTCAAAACAATTATCATTACATTTAATCATTAATTTCTTAAGAGAATTTGATATTGGTTTAATTGTCTTTAATTATAGATGCCAGAAAAAATTGGATTAAATTTGAAAATAGCAATTTGGGGTTTGAAATTTAAGAATGACATTTTGATCCAATGAATTTGGAAACTGACATTTTAGGCTAGCAAAACTCAGCGTTTTTGGTACCGTAGGTCAGATATGAAATCAGGAAGCTTTAATTGCAGAGGAACTCGACAGAACCAGAAATCACAGCCGCAACACCGGACATCGATCTTGATCTTGCTCTCACCTTCAGTCCTTCACTCATGTCGCCGGCGACCTCCGCCTTCACCCCCATAGTCGCCGGCGACATCCCTTCTTCACCGCTGTGATAGAATTCAAGCTTCAGCTGTGAACACCATAGCAGCTTTCAGTGGCCGTGAAACTAGAGTCTTCCACCTTCATCACCGTCACAATCACCACTGTGCACAACCTCCTCCGACCTCATAGCTTCCGGCGAGCATCATCCACAGCAGCGGCAGAACAGAAGCAGGGAGCTGGTGGCCGAAAGGAGGGGATCGAACCAGAGGAGTAAAGAGGAGACGGAAAAGGAGGAGGAGGAGCTGAGAGCTTGAGAGGAGTAGAGGGAGCTGCTGCAGCAGAGAGACTCTGGAGCTGGGAGTTTTTGTTTTCTTCACCGTCCTTGCATCTCGACACCAACACCTGTTCTCATACTCTCTGTTTCACCGAACCTTCAGCTGATTCCCCTGCTTTTAATCCTTTGCTGAACAGTTACTCTCTTCATTAATTGATATGGCTGAAGCTGTGAAGACATTTCGGGTATTTGTGATGATAAATTGCAGTGGCTAGAGGATCATTCTCTTGATCATGGAAGCTAAGGGATTGAGTTCTAAGTACTATAGAGGGAGTTTTATGTTTTAATCTATTTGTTTAGTTTTGTAACTATGGTTTTCTGTCTTGGATATTGTATTTATATTGTTAGAACTTTGCTACTTAGTTAAGTATTTAGTTTGGATTAATTTGTGATTTAAATTAGTTGATGTTGAACTTTGTGCTCATCAATATATATGGTTACATGTATGTTTAAGTGTAATTCTTTTGATTCTCTATTATCTTGCATAGTACTGTTGAGATATTGAGTTGATTTTGGAATTGCATTGAACCAATTACATTAATTAATTTAAATCACACACTAAGAGTGCTTAATAGCACCTCTAGAGTAGGGGTTTCTCTTTTTTGGTGCTAGACTCATCGGTTGATGGGGTTTGGTATTTTGAAAAACTTAATGATTTCATAAATTGTATACAAAGTGGTTTTTGATAGTGTTTTAAGAAATGATTATTTTCTAGATTTAGGAATAATCATTGGTTAATGCACTGACTCAACAGTGTTTGAGGTTCGGTATTTTAAGGGACTTTGGTTGCAATTGCTAGTGTTTTGTATTGAGTTTTGGTTAGAGGGGTTAAATCTTGCTCGTGGAAGTATTTAATCAATCTAACTCAAGCTAGCTCAAATGATCTTTTGGGCATTTTTTACTAAACTAGTAAATTGAACTCCTATTATCATTAGATAAACTATGATTACCCTTACAAGCCATTTTCAAGAGATTCACTTCATCCATTTCATTTCACCTATCATTTTATATCCAAAAAATATCAAAAACATTATAATTTAGGACTTTTATTATTTTCATATAGTTGTAGTTTCAAAAGATCAAATTTTCCCTTTTATATCATTTCATGTCAATTATTGCACTTAATTTCTATGTAATTAATAAAAGACTCTCCAAGAGACGATCCAGGATTACACCCTATATTACAATCCTTAGTTAAATTTTGAAGAGGTTACTAAGACATAAAAGTCGACAACGCCTATTTCTTCATAGTATCTGTTCTTATCACTTCAAAATGTGATGTGTGTTTTTTTTTTTTTCCTTTTTAAGAAGGAACAATAAAAGCAAGGTGAAAGGCATCTTTAAAACACGAAAGCTCCTATAAGTAGGAAGTTATAAATTTGATTCATCTTATAACTTCATGTCATTAGTGTCTATCCATCTGAATAAAAAAAAATACATATATATATACCCATTTTAGAAAGATCACTAATATGGATCATGTATTACAAGGAATATTAAATAAATAAGCCATATTATTTATGCTTTTTTTATATCATCATCTTATATCCTCTTTGGGGCTCTTGGTTGTTCTTCCCAGATGTTTTCTTTAGGATTTGAGCTCAAGATTCAAATAGATCTAGCAGAGCCTTATACCACCAGACAAATTCTATATTGGTTAAGTCATATTATTTATAACTAATGAATAACATTACTTTTTAAAATGTATTGGGAAGGTCAAAAAGAAGAACCAGACATATTAAAGGTTGGCGCACTCTGGAGTGACGACGTTTTGTTGTAGAGCTGAGGGAGGGTGTTATATATTTTAAAAAAGACGACTTAAACAAATTTTCCTTAGCATTCATCGTCGTCCATTGTGAGAGTTTAAGTTCAGATATCAGCGAGCAACACCTCACTCTGATAGCTTCGAACTAAGAAGGACGTTTTCATTTGAACTCTACAAAAGTAAACATATAAATGCAAATGCACCTTTAGGAAAAGAAGCTTCTTTTTAATGGGCATGAAAGAAGCACAGCAGCAGGTGCTGAAGTTGCATCAAATTTCTTTTTAGAGAATGAGACTGAAAACACAAATCCTTTGAACTAGAAGAGGGTAAACTTAATTTGTGAAGTAAAGGGGTACAATTATACCATTTAAAGGAATAAGAAATCAGTGGGTACGGAAGAATCCAACTTTAACTCTATTCTCGGGATGATGATGCAAATCAGGAGACGGCAAAGATGACCACAGGGACCGACGGCGAGGAAGCCTTAAATGCTCATATGGGCGGCGGCAAATGTTGAAAAGAATTTGTTTGAGTGTATTTTTTCTTTTTTAAATATAGAACATCATCCCTGTAAGCAAAACGGCATCACTCCAAGGGAAAACAAGAGGTGGATTGCTAAGAGACAAAAAACGGTGCTGTTTAATCTAAATGGAGAGAAATGGAGAGAGTGCCTAAATGGAGACACCCCTTGCCGGACATTTTAATTGAATTAATCCAGATTTTCTATGTGCATTGGACATTTTGATTGTTAGATTTTATTTGACTCATTTAAATGAGATGTTAGGAAATTCAAATTTTTGTATGTTCCTGCACACGCACATGGGAATGGACAATCTTCTCAGACAAATATATCTCGAGAACCATAATTCACTTTGACAAAAAAGTAAAATTTAATTTGTTCCCTTTGACAAAAGCTTCAATATTCTTCAGTTGAATCTCTGTTGTTAACAAAAACATTCAAAACATATATAAAACAAACTCGAATCAATCTGCTTTGTTCTGGATCTTCCAATCCAAAATCTTTATCTAAAATAAAACAACACAATATCTAATTACACAACCAACACAAAATTTGTCTAGCAGTGTAAGGCCACAAAAAAGTCGGTTTAATGCTTATATATAGTAGGAAATGAATTGACACGTATATAAAGATCAAAAGCTCCAACAAAATTTCCTTTACCTCTATATGCAGAATTCAGATTATAGCTCGAGATCAGCCTAACGGTGGAACTGACATGAGAAAGAAGAGAGCCTAATATAGCCAAGAAAAAACTTGCCGGCAATATTGTTAAATATAAATGGCTGTTATATATATATCTATATCTTTATTTATGTGTGTGTGTATATAAATATATATCTCCGGCAAGTCATTCTTGGCTGCACTACACTCTCCTCCTCTTCATGCAAGTTCCTCTTAGGCCATTTGCAACAATCTCACAGCTTGTGAAGTGTGTGTATAGATATGTGTGGCTATATATACAGGTAGAGCGAGAGAGAGAGAGAGAGAGAGAAGGAAGAGAATTAAAATCACAAGTTGATTGATACACAAAGGGGATGGAGTCTCCAGCTAGATTAGTGATAATGTAAAACAAGGGTGGATTACAGAGATAGATAGATATTCCTGAGGTCGAACTTATTATGGGAAGTGGTCTTACCTGCCAACCAAAAGCCAGATATGTGAGTGTGTGTGTGTGTCACACCGCCTTATTGCCATGTCCTTCCAAATTCTTTACTTGATTGGGTATCGCAGATTGGGGACCAACCCCACAAATTTAGGGCCCTCCCAATTTCTCTTTTTCTGTCATCCATAGCTATTCTCAGGATTGATGATTCGCACGAATCTTTCGTGGACACAAGTGATAATTTTTTCAATTCAGAGCTAATATATTTTATTATCAGAACAGCATATGGCTTCAACCAGTAAGCCAGTACATTTTCCTATTGTGGGAAGGAATAAAAAGAACGGTAATATTATTGTTTAGAATGGGCTTGAGTAGATTATTAATTTTTTAGAAAAATCAAAATTCAAGATCATATTAATTTCACCTTAGTTTTAATTAAGTTATAGGGAGTAGTAATTTTTTTTTACCTTTTCCATTGGGTCTTTATAGTTTCCTCAATTGATGGTGTTACGTATTAGTCCCTATACGGCTATACCCATAAACGGTTAAATTTGTACGAGAAATGATAAAACTCACTCAACATGGATTAATTTTGCTACATAGATCTAAATAAAATAAAATCAAAATCAATTAAATTACGGATTATATATAAATGCAAGGAGATAGTCATCTACATAATAATTTTTTATTTTTATGTTGATAATAAATTAATTTAATTCCATCATTTTATTTTATTTTTTTTTTAAAAAAAACTCTTTTATTTTGTATTTTGTGGGAACTTATAGTTAGTATTCACAAGAGTCTTAATTAGTAATTATAAGTATAGGGACTAATGCCTATAACTGAGGGCAATTGTAATACCCCCCAAAAAAATATAGGGACCTGTTTCATAATCAAGTAGAACTATAAGGATTTAGGAATTAATTTTTTCATTTTGTTATATTAGCTAGGAATTGACATTTGTAATGTTATAGCTTTACAAAGTTTAAATGCCAGTTGAAACTAAACTGTTAGCAAAGAATCTAACTTATGTGTAAGTGTTGTTTTACATAGTCTTGTTATCAAATAATTTTTAAATAAATAGAGGATAAGAGTTCATGATGACTTATCTAAAAATGGAATCAAATTCAATGAAGCATCAATGAGGGTTTAATAGGTATATGAGTTAATTGTGGATAAAATTTATATCATGATGTTCCCTTTTGACGTCATTTTCATATGATTTCTTCAACCTTTTTTCTTCATTTGTCTGTGCTTTATTCCCAGAAGGTCTCATTTTTTAAAAGATCATTATTTTAATGCATGTTACATGTTGATTGATAGGACATGTCCTTATTTTAATGTGTCGCAACTAGGCTCTAACTTCCACTTTTCGTAATCAAAATGTCCAAAGCATTTCAAAAAAATTTCAATTTTTTTTTTTGGAGTAAACTTGTTCAACTAACCTATTTGATTTTATAATTAGTCGGCTTATATATTTTTCATTACTTCTCTTATGGTTAAAGACTTATTGATGAAATCGGCTATATATATGTATTTTTATTCATAGATTTTTTTTCAATAATAATTTCATTAATTAATCAGCTTTGGATACCTTTATACGATTCAGTGTGTTCATGTTATTATTTGTTTAAAATGTTATATGTAACTTATGACAGTGTGCATATTGCAACTAGGAAGAACAGTCATGAATAGAATATTTTTATGGTTTAGTATAATTTTTGGTCCTTCAAATTTATCTTTATTTTAGTTCTATTCCCTCAAGTTTCATTCTGTTTAAAAGAATGATCTATATAATTTAATAAAATCTAAACAATTTTGTCACTTGCGGGACTGAAACACATAACTTGAAACTTAGCAACACATTGAGTGCCTGGCAAAGCAAATCCACAAAACAAACTGGTTAATTTTTTCCCATTTAATTTGATTTCTAGCTTGTTTCCCTCCTATACAACCAAATAGATCATCGTTATTCTAAACCATATGCATTATCCTCACCAAGCAGAGTACATTTGTCGTGTTTAATTAGTTCTTACATTTGATTGATTTTAATTGGTCAAATTAATCTAATTTTGAAAACCACTTATGATTAAAGAAAAATTACGAAGGAGGTAAATCTTTCTTTCTTTTCTTTTGTAAGGAAAAAAGTTAAAACATGGAACATGGGATGACAGTGTATAAAGTTCATTTCAACCTGCATGATAGACAAATTCAAAGGAAGCATGGTTATAATTAAGTCCACATGTTTGGCAGCAGCAGTCCAATTGAATGGCAATAAAGTCAACAAAAATATCCTCAAAAGCAAAGTGTAAAAAAAAAAAAAAAAAGGCAAATCATGCATGAAGATTTGAATATCTTTTTACGATTTTAATTTATTGATTGAAGATTAGCATCGAATGTGTCGAAACATGTCTGCGTTGGCAAAGTTTAATTAGATACACCACCCCTTCTCTACCCTTACCCTATAACCCTAACCCTAGGCGGCTTTAATTAATCTACCTATTATTACATTTTACAAGTAATTGACAATTATAAGAAGACAATAATCCTCAAGAAACACGTTGGCAGAAAAAAAAATTCCTCAAGTAACATATACTTCAATAATCATATGTTAATCCCCTGCTGTCAGGTCTTCATCTGCCTATTATTTTGCTAGAAAAATACATTTAATTGAATGGAAATGCATGTGAACTGTACATCAACGTTATCTTTGAATTGAAGAAAAATTTTGTTGGGTCGACTTAGGTAAAATCATTGTTGTTAAACTCATAAGTTAACTTTCTAAATTTCAAAATCGTGTCAAGATACTCTTAAACTTATGCTAGATGTCAACTCAGTTAAAATTGCAAGTTCACATACCAATTTCAGCATTTTTACTTAAACTCATGATACTAATTTTTTCGATTTGATCATATTCAATTGTATTATATATGAACTTCATAAAAACTTCTTTGTTGAGTATGATAAATTATGAATGCTGATGGATTTAATTTATAATATTCATTTTAAAATATATTTAAGTCAAATTATTTCCATTTTATATTTTTATTATTTAATTATATACTTTTAACACATATTTATTAATAAAAGAAAACTTGTAAGAGCTTACGTTCCAAGTTTACATTCTTATCTTTACTTAAAGTCACGAGTTTAACAATCTTGGATAAAATTATACTAGCTATATAAGGAATACACACACAAACACACAAGTAGAAAACTTATGTAATTAACTATTAGTGCTTAATATTTCCTAATTTAATGAATAATGATTAATATTTCTGGTTGTAATGAAATATGCAATAAATTAAGCCGCCATTAGAGATATTCTTTACACATTAAGGGCCTGTTTGATGTGAGGGGAGGGGAGGGAAAGTGGGCGTAGAGAAAATTTTTTTGAATTAGATTTAAAAATATGAGAGAAATGAGATATAAAGTTTTTAATTAAGTTTTCTTACTTTTTTATCTTATATATTCCCTATATTAAAATTTTATAACCCCACTTTTCTAATTTTCTTAAATTCAACTGATAAAAATTTTCCCTCCCCTCCCTTCCCCTCCAAAATACCTCATACCAAACAGACCCTAAGAGATGCTTAAAGCTATTATAAGGTACTATTACTGAGCTTGCCGCTCTTGTTTTCCAGTTTCAAAACCCTTCGCTTCTTTCATCTATGGAAATTAAAGTACTATCGATAATTTTAATGTTGATTTTTTGGTAGAATTTTAATGATGGTTTTTTTCTCATCTTTCATAGGTATTTGTTGATTAGTTCACAGTTACCGTAGCGATGTGTTTTCATATATTTAGTATTATTTTAACTTAAGTTTATTTATAATTGAGACGATTAATAGTAATTCTTTCATATCTTAACAAAAATTAAATTTAAATTTATTTTCATTAATTTATTATCATTTTGTGATGGAAAGCAATTTATTTGATTAATCCATATGGTATTTCATATAGTAGAGTATATATTTACTACTAACAATCTGTTGGTTAATGTGGTAAAGGGTATCACAAGAAGGAAAACATAAGTTTGAATTTCATAAAGCGCACTTGTTAGAAGAGACATAAGCATGTTTGTTTGAGCTTAAATTTGCTTATAAGTTGCTTTTTACGTAAATCGAGACACAACTCCTCTCACATACTTACTTCGTATACCGTAAATCACTATTAAAAAGCAACTTATAAGCAATCAAAAATCTAAAACAAACATACCCGAGATCCCTTGCCCTCTATGCCTTGAGGGGAAAACCCTTGATCAAATAAAAAAAAAAAAAGTAGATGTTTACTCCATTTAGATTGTCGTATTGGTTAGCCGTCCATTGTATAATCATTATATATATAATCAAAATAAAGCATAGCTGTTAAATTAGTAGCCAAGCAGTATCAAAATATATGTGACCACTTAATCTTCAACCAAGCACTCGTTAGAAGCTTCAGCCAGCCATAAGACTCCTTCTTGTGTCCATAATTGGCTAATCTCAAGCAAGGTATTCCCAAAATACATATACGGGAGAAAATCTGGAAAAATTCCATGTTCCCTCTGTTACCTGCTGGTCGAATATTATTGAATTGAAAGATAAAAAATAAATATATTTGGACCGTCAAAATTTGATCTAACCTATCCAAAATTAAATTTAAAAAACCGGGAGGGGGGGGGGGGGGGGTGGGGGGGGGGGGGGGGAGCTAAAAGCGCTGAAATTGATTCCTTATGAATGGATCGTGTTTGTGTGTGTTTGTGGAGACCCATAATGGGATGATGGGAATGAAAAAGAAGGCAAGCTGAGAGCAAAGGTTGGCCCACTGCGGAGTGAATAAGAGTTGTCATGTACGAAAAGGTTAACAAGCTGTTTCTCTCGCACATGGTTTTGTTCACTTCTGACACAACCAGACCAAAACCAATTCCATTTGACAACGTTCTCACTTTTGCCCATTTTCATTCCCACATACACATGTTCAATATTCTTCAGTCCTCACAAGATCAGTCAAAAAACCAGATTTCTAATGATAAGCAACATGTCTTAGCAATTTCCTCGCACATGTACATGGGGAATTACTATCCCAAAGGATATATTTAAGGGGAATTACAATGAGGAACTAAGTAAGAAACTTAATTACTAAAAAGCCCTAATGACAAGTGAGGTGTTGGCATTTCTTACTCTGAAATTTGTCATTACCTACCCTTTAGTTGTCATTAAGACTTCTTGATAATTAAGTCATTTTCTTGGAGCCTCATATTTGTTGAAATTATGAATTAATTAATTAAGTATATATATTAGGTTTGTCTTTCTATCAAAATAGCTTAAGCCAATTTGATAGGACTTACCCTAACATTATATTCCTTTAATTTATCTTTTCAATTATTCGATGGGATTTAATCATTTATTCCAATAATAGTAATTCCATCCATATATATTGGCATCCTAAGTGGTAACCAAGTTGACATCCTACATGGCAATCAAGTCATACATTGCAGCATATGTGGCATCTTGGGTGTATCACGTTGGATGCCGCATAAGTTGCCATATATGACTTGATTGTCATCGAAATCATATTGGATGTTAACCTGAATGTCTTATGTTGTACACCACTTAGGATGTCATCTTGGACGCCAATTGGCTGGGATAACACATAGGATGACATCATATGTTCTGATCAAACCCAGACCTCTTAAACTGAAATGTTTCTCTGTGAAGCAAACCTGATCTGCCATTACAGAAAGAAGAACCTGCTGCACCAAAATGAAAATTGAAAAACATTATTCATCAACACGTAGTCCAATAAATAACACTGATCAGAAACTGTACTATACGATCCCTCGTTACCTCGAAACTCGAGGAAGAAGGCTTGGATTTTTGAATCTCTGATGACAAATAGTAATTCAGCTCAGCCTAATGATTTGTACTTACATGAGAAAGAAGAGAGCCTAACATAGCCAAAGACAACTTGCCGGCCATGCGTTAATTACAAGCAATATATATATATAGATCTCCGGCAAGTCATCCTTGGCTGCACTACACTCTCTACCTCTTCATGCAAGTTCTTCTTAGTTCTGATCGAGTTTGTGATGGAATCATTGTGTTATTGTGTATATATAGAGAATTATAAGTACACAAACACACACACATAGAATCGATCTCAAGGTCAGTGATATTGTTGATTATATGGTGGTGCTGATATAAGCACAATTATTCCAAAATGAGGAAGTGGCTTTACTTGCAAACTAAAAGCCAAAGTGCTGCAATAGCCATACCTCCACGTTGCAAAATCCTTCCAAAAACTTTTGCTTGATTAGGTATGGAAAATGGGGGACCAACTCTGGAAAATTGGGGCCCATCTTGCTTTCTTTTCCTGTCATCCATTGTTATTCTTATGGTAGAGATTTGACAGATGGGGAATCTTTCGTTGGCCTTTTTACATATATATGTAGGGCAATAATTCATGTACATGTCCATGTTTGTGATTTCATGTTTGCCCATGCTGACACGCTTTATTCTGGCTTTTTATGATTGCTTGATTCTTAGATTAAATTACAAATGAAATAGAATTTGTGAAAGAGTAGAGGCGCCAACGAAGAAGTTAGATTAGATTCGACTTTACGAAGTCTTCAAAATAGAATAGAGAAAGATAACTCTCAACAAAATTATTGAACAACACATGTTGGTTAATACTATTTTCAAAAATTTAATTGTTGATAGAATATAATAGATTAGATCCGTGTGATTCATTTCGCCAACCCCACTTATTGAGTGGGATAAGACTATTTGTTGTTGTATATATAACAAGGCACATAAACAGAAGTTATTGCACGCCATATTTTCCCCAAATTGTAACAATATTGCGTCTCATATAGGCTTTTATGTAAGCAGGGGACCATCTAGCATTGAATTTGAAGTTGCCTTTATAAAACTATATTTTGTATATATATTCAATAAACTTTAGTTGCCTCATTGAGTCTTAGTAGGAACTAAGTGAACTACACATACACGGAGACATGTTAATATTGTTGTTTTTCGACTTTCATGTCAAGTGCCTATATATATATAATTGGAAAGCTAAAGCATAGAAGAATTTGATATTTTGAGGGTTTAGTGTATGCAGATATTGTATTGAAGACACAATATCTGCATGGTATCATTTTATAATATGGGACTACTTGAATTGAGTGATGAGTACAATACAACAACAACAACAAAGCCTTTATCCCATTAGGTGGAGTCGGCTATATGGATCACAAAATGTCATTATGCTGTGTCAAAAACTATATCTTTAGATATATTATTAACCAAAAGATCCATCTCTATGACCTCATTGAGCATTCGCTTCGGCCTTCCTTGACCTCGTTTTATAAGACTCCATACTGCTTGATCAACCCTCCTCATCAGAGCACTCCATGGACTTCTTTGAATATGTCCAAACCATCTCAAACGATTTTTTACCATTTTTCCTTCAATAGAGGTCATTCCAACTCATTCGCGTATATGAGTATTACAAATCATGTATTTTCTTATATGACCACACATCCATCTTAACATCCTCATCTCAGCTAAACCCATTTTATGTTTATGTTGTCTCTTTAAAGCCCAACACTCATTACCATATAGCATTGCTGGTCTTATAGCAATGCGATAAAACTTTCCATTTACCTTATTAGGTACATTCCAATCACAAATAACTCTAGTAGATTTTCTCTATTTATACCATTCAGCTTGAATTCAGTGATTAACATCTCCATCAATTACCATCTTGTTGTATAATTGATCTCACATATCTAAATTTTGTAGCTTGTGAAATGACTTACCTCCCCAATTTAACTTCCAATCCACTTCTACCTTATCTCTTATCAAAATTGCAATGCATATATTCAGTTTTACTCCTATTCAAACAAAAGTCCTTCAATTCCAGAGTCCGTTTCTATATCTCAAGTTTAGAATTAATTTCTTCCTTGGATTCAGCCAACAAAACTATATCATCCGCAAAAAGCATGCATTTAGGGATCTCCTTTTTTATAGACTCAATTAGAACATCTACCAATAGGTTAAACAAATAAGGGCTCAAAGCTAATCCCTGATGTAAGTCAATCCTTATAAGAAAGTCCTTTATAATACCTCCAAATGTTCCAACATTGGTTATAACTCCCTCATACATGTCCTGAATGGCTTTGATATATGCAACCCACATCACTTCTTTTCCAAAGGTTTCAAAATACATCTCTTGGCACATGGTCATACGCTTTTTCCAAATAAATGAAAACTATATGCAAATCCTTTCCTTTACTCCGATACTTTTCCATTAGCCTCATTAAAATTGCTTCTATTGTGGACCTTTCTGGCATGAGTACAGTGTTCCTAATAAATTATATAGCATGATATTCCTTTTTAATGCCATTTCAAACTATTGCTTGAACTTTTTTTCGTTTCCTAAAAGCTTTACTTTAATGCATATTAATTACTAGCGAATCATATATATCTCAATTAGATATATGGTCAGAGATTCCAAGCCCGGCATCACATACGTTATGACAAGCTATTATAAAGCTTACAAAAAAATTGGTCATATTGACTACACCAAACAAGAATTAAATTTTAGAATTAATTAAGATCCTTTACAGACTTAATTAGTCCTTGTAGTTTTCTCTACAAACAGTATGTGCAGTATATTGGGCTTCAAGTTATAAAATGATTTTTATCTAATAAATATTATAAGTAATTAAATTAAACTTTGATCTAAAACCATCTTTGAAACTGGCTTTTTTAAGATGTAATCGCGTTAATTAGGAGATGAAGAAGAAGTCTCAATTACTTTGAAAACCAAAAAGGACCGATGGTTAATTGTTAATCTTGAACTACAGTAATCTAATTAATCAAGTGGAAAAAGGTCAACAAAATAAAAAAAGGCACATTAAAGTAAAACCAAATCATGCATGTACATCCAATGAATTAAGAACATTTTAAGATTATAAATTATAAACAAGAACCGAACATGTCCAAAACAATGTGTCTCACCATGTCTAAGTCGGCAAAGATGGATTATTATAATTAAGCTAGAGTGCCCATAATCGTAGTTAGCTTCCGAAACTATTTTACAGTGAGACAGATAACCTCGTGCCACTTATAGTAATTAATAATCTATATATATTGCTTTCATGTCTATTGGTTTCTTATTTGATTGGAAAGAGACATGAAATAGAATTGAGATATTGTGGACTATAATATAATCGTTCACAATCACTATCAGTATCTTAGTGTAAATTAATGGAATCCAATTAATCTGTATAATTTTTTTTTTTGGGCCATAAATTTAATCTATATAATTTAGTTGTTGGTAGGATGACGAAAGGACTCTGACTCCTAACTGCTTATTGATAATTAAGAATTAATTCAAACCTTGTAGACCATGTGATTCCTAACTAACAGCATCTTTGCTAATTTTGCATTGTTTTTACAAGAAATATAATATTTGAGTGAAGGAATAGACCTCAAAAATGAAAATGAATACGATTTGGTAAGCTAAATCTTGTTGCATTCAAATGTAAACGCAATATGACGAGAATGCCTGCTAGTTCCACATTGAAAATTATGGTACTATATTATTATGAAGGATAGATATAATCAATACTTTAATATTTATGAATTAAAAAAAATTCTTGAATATAAAATTATGTATATGCACATACACATATAAATTAAAGCTATTAAAAATTTTGGAAAATTGTTATTGAGGTACCCGTAGTTTTCTTCAATATAATTTTTAATTTATTACATGTGTGTTTTTTCCTTATAAACCCTTTAATTTTACTCTTGTAGTACTGTTGACCCATCTAACTTTGTTCTATTAGTACTATTAGTCACCGTACAAAATTAATTGTGCCAACAAAGTAAAATTAAAAAATTTAATAACGAGAGAAAAAATACACATATACTAAATTTAAAATTAAAGGAAACTATAGATACGTAAAGAATAATTTTCATTGAAAATTTTATCTAAATCTGAATATAAATATATAATAGTTAATTTGATCTAATTAGCTAAAGGAAAATTTGAAATTAAGGACCTATATAAAATAATATTTATTGTAAAGGACCATAAAAGTTGTAATTACTTAGAATGACTGAAAATAATAAAATAAACTTAAAATTTCTAAATTGACCCTAACCAGACCTTATACATTACCTCTTGTATTCATAATTAAAAAAAAATAACTAACATTAAAACTAAAACTGCCCATCATTCACATGTGATATGATCATTTTTTTTTTAAATTTTTTTTTTCACTAAGTTTCACATTCATATAATCAATATGTCATTTTTATCGATTACCTCTTTTTTTAAAAAACAAAACAAAAAATACACTCATTTCATATTGTTAATCTGGTGAAATTCATATCAAATTGGCATATTTACCTTCAATTTATTACATTTTCTGATTGATTAATGGATATATCGGGATTTAAGTGTAAAGGAAATGTTCCTAATGAGTATTTGGTTAAAAAGGGAATAATTTTTTGATCAAATGTGAATATTTTGTATCATTCATCACCCTTGGTTTGTATAAATTTTCTTGTGTTGATAGGATAATATTTGAAGCACACAAAGAGTCACTGGAAGCACAAATCACCGATTAAGAAGTTGGGAAGAAGAGTAGAACACCACTGCATCATGGAAAGAGCTAGAAGAGTTGAAGAGAGATGGTTGGCTGCAGCCAAGAAATTAGCTAGCTGTAGCCAGAAGACCTCCAGAAGCTTTTGGGCTGCAGCAAAGCCATTTATGGCTACAGCCAAACGACAGACAGAGGCAAGATAGAAGCTTTTGGGCTGCAGCCAAGAAATTTATAGCTGCAGCCAAAGAAATCTAGAATGAAGTTTGGCCGCAGCCAACGCCCGTATCAGCAGCTGTGTGTTTTGATTTCAAGGTCTTTTAAAAGGCTAGATCCTAAAAATACAAGTGAGGGGGTTCAACATTCCAGAGATTGGGAGGCGGCTAGAGAGCAATTGCAAGCTAAGGAGTGAAGTTTCACTAGTACAAAAATCACTTTTTAGACCGGGTGAAAATCACTTTTTAGACCGGTTTTGAAACAGGTCTAGATACAGCCGGTCTTAAAAGTCTGATACTTTTTAGACCGGTTGTATAACCGGTCCTAAAAAATCACTTTTTAGACCGGTTCCCAAAAATGAGGTCTAAAAAGTCAATTTTTAGACCGGTTTTTTTGGGAACCGGTCTAAAAAGTGTGACATTTTAGACCTTATGTGACTATATATCCGGTCTAAAAAATGGACTTTTTAGACCGGTTGTAATTAGAACCGGTCTAAAAAGTACTTTTAAGACCGGTTGTAATTACAACCGGTCTAAAAAGTTGCATTTTAAAAAAAAAAATTTTTTACAAGTGGATGCTGAGAAAATGGACTTTTTAGACCGGTTGTAATTAGAACCGGTCTATAAAGTACTTTTAAGACCGGTTGTAATTACAACCGGTCTAAAAAGTTGCATTTTAAAAAAAAAAAAATTTTACAATTGGATGCTGAGAAAACTCCATCTCCAGGATTCTTGGTCACGGGGGAAAATTCCGCATTAAGGGCAGATTGATCTACCTTCAAAGGATCACCTGCAAGAAGACGAGCATCTGCGGGAATGATATCACCTAGCTTGATGCTTATAATGTCCCCTAGCACCAGAATTGCAGCCTCTTCCTTGCTCCACTTGCCATCTCTGAGGACCTGAAGGTGCCAAAATATTATGAGTGATCAAAATAGGCATTTTTTGGCAATTTTTCAGAAAGTTCAATAACACATTTCTAAGCAACTAAGCAGAAATTTTATCTCATTAATTACCTTTGTTTTTGGAGAAAGGCGCACCATGAGAGCTGTAGTAGCATTTTTAGCTTTATTTTCTTCAATGTAATTGATGGTGTAGTTGATCACCAACAAGGCGATAATGCCCACAAAGTCTTGCCAATCTGGAGGCCTCCCATCACCATTTGCAAGGGCAATTGCCATTATAGCTGCAGCCTCCATGACCCATGAGAGGGGGTTCCACATAGACCCAAGAAACTTGAGTATTTTGCTTTCCTGAGAAAATTACCAACAACACAAATCAGCAAAGTGCATTTAGTAAATAGCAACCAGCAGTGAAGAGGGAAAAAAAGAAATGGGGATGGATCTAAAAAATATCAAATTCAGCTTAGAAAAGAAGCTTTGGTGAATACGACAGCACATCAACACCTCATCGTGTGTCTATGGCGGTGCCCCTTCTTCTATTTGCATGACAAGAAGACTGCAACACCCAACCTTAGTTAGATTCCTCTCCTAACCAACCAAGTTTTCAATTATTATATTTTCTCTGTATTCTTCTCTATCTACTTGAGTTCTTCAAGCTAACCTGTTGTTTCTGACATTAAAAATACTTGGTTCCCCAATTAAGAAATCCATATTCGGAAAAGGTAAAAGTTCAGAAAAAGAAAACGCACCTTGAAAGCAAACCCATAAAAAGAAAAGAAAAAGCAAGATATAGCTAGAGAATTCATTGGGGTTGGGTAAGCATTTGATCATCCACTAGTCACTTCTCCATTGATATGCTGAAGCTCTTTATGGTTTACTAGTGCATCTCCGGCTTCTTTCTCACGTGGTCTCTATCGTTTTAACCGTCCTTGTACACAATTCCTCGTTTCTGCATGCCCCCAAACACCCCACACTAAATATCTCTCCATCAAAGCTTCTCATACTTCTTTGGCCATAAATTAAATCTCAAATGAACAGAACTTCTGGTTTCTGAGGAATTTAGCCCTTTGAACTCGTATTCTAGCTTGTTGGGTCCAAATATTTGAAGCAACGCTCACCAGATCTGGGCCAAGGAGGAAGAACGCTCACCGTCGAGCTCACCAGATCTGGGCCAAGGAGGAAGAACGCTCGCCGTCGAGCTCACCAGATCTGGGCCAAGGAGGAAGAACGCTCGCCGTCAAGCTCACCAGATCTGGACCAAGGAGGAAGAACGCTCGCCGTCGAGCTCACCAGATCTGGACGTCATCAAGCTACTGAAGACTGAGATGACGGAGCGAAGACATCGCGGTGGGTGGCTTCGCGCGAAGAAGAGAGGATTGAGATTTTAGACGGCGAGAATTGGGCGCGTGGAATGGAATGGAGAACTCTGAAAATGCATATGGCGGATCCTTTTAGACCGGTTTCAGACAACAACCGGTCTAAAAAAGGTAATATTTTAGACCGGTTGTCCCAAATAACCGGTCTTAAAAGTAAGAAATATTTTATTTTTTTACTGTTTAACTTTTTAGACCGGTTACTAATAACAACGGGTCTAAAAAGTTTGGTATTTTAGACCGGTTTTGAGGGACAACCGGTCTAAAAAGTAATAGATATTTTATTTTTTTAATGTAGAAAAATATATTAGACCTGTTATGATAAAACCGGTCTAGAAAATGTATCGCATATATTTTTTTTTTAGTTATTTTTATCTTTTTAGACCGGTTCTTAAGAAAACCGGTCTAAATAATATATTTTAGACCTTATATTAGGGGAACCCGTCTCACAAGTTTTTTATAATTACAAAATTGCCACCGCTGATACTTTTTAGACCCTATCCGCTATAACCGGTCTAAATTAACCGGTCTAAAAGTTGTTTTTTGTACTAGTGTTTCTCAAGGAGAATCAAGTGAAGATTGAAGATTCTAAGAGATTCAAACTCACTTCTCTTGGTTTTTCTGAATTCTTTCCCTTTCTCCTTCCTGTTTCTAATATGGCTATAATAACTTTGTATACCTGTGACTCTTTGTTGAGCATAAGTAGCTAAGATTTTCATTCTAGGATTTCTTTAAATCTTTGTATGGATTAAAACTTGAATCATATTTTCTTTTAGTATCTAATGGCATATATATGTTGATTTTACCTTGTATTCACTGCTATTTGTGACTGACCATCACTGTGAATGATTTGTTCAATTAAATTAAGTTTAAGAGAGTTAATTTAATTGTAGAACTTTGGTAAAATTATGCTAGACTTGAAGTTTAGGAATTAAATGGATGGTTTGTTAGTAACATAGAGATATAGTTACTAGCCTAGCATTGTCAAATTAAGATTGGTATTTAATAAATATTTTCTCTTAACAGTAGCAAGAGATTGTACATGTTAATTGAAGATATAAAGTTCGTTTGACTTGAGAAAGCTTAATCAAATGCTTGTAAACATTAGACTAACATATATATATATATATATATATATCCCATGAAAATACTCTTGGAGAGGAAAATCATCAAGTTTTATTAAATACAAAGTGGATGAATAATCCTAGGCTTATTACAATCATTGAAGTCACAAGAATCAGTTCTTCGTTTAGTAATTCTTAGTTTTAAAACAAAATATCTCTTAAAACTTCTTTTTCTACAACAACAATATGTTTTAGCTCAACTTAATTAAATTCACCAAGCCTATTATTTGACCAATTTGTTATTCAAATCTTCAAGGGAATGATCTTACTTATCACTTTATTACTTGACGCGACTCATACACTTGCGGTGGCGAACACATATTTTTCATGATATAATAGATTGTTTAGATTTTTTAATTTTATTAACATTAAATGAATTTTTAACCCACATAAATTTCTGCTAAAATACAAATAAATCATATAAACCTTCTTGGTTTAACACATAATGAAAAATAAAAGGCCTTGAGTTTTATTAAAATTATATAATTTTATTTTAAATTAATTTTTTTTTATTTTATAAAAATTATAATTTTGACATCCATAGATATCTATGCAAGTTGTGAAAAATGAAAATTGAAAAAACTTTTGTTTAATTTAGTGAAATTTAGAATTTTATATTAGTTTTTAAAAAAGAAAGTGGGAAATAATATAGGAGGGAATGCAGAAGATTTTGTTAGAGGCATTTTATTATTTTTAATTTTATATTTTTGTATTTAGTTGTTATAAAAGATTACAATTTTTATGGTCATTCTCAATAAATATATTTTCCTCCAGGTCCTTTATCCTAATTTTCCCTTAGCTAAATCTTGTTAGCACTCCATAAACAATGGATAAAAGAATGCGAAATTTTACGTGAAAATCACATAATTTTTATGAAGGACAGGACACACACACATATATGATTAGTAATAACGCTCATTTAATTTCTTCATTTGTTGAAATTGCTATACATTATATTCTCTAGCTTTTCCATTTGGGTTTTATTTTTTTCCCCAATTTTTTTCATATATGCTAAAATATTGAACATATATTTTAATTCGAAAAATATTAAGGTATTTTTTACATAAATATATATATTCCATGATTTTTTTTAACATGTTAGAGGTTAAAAACATAATAAAGTAGTACTCCCGCCCTATATTGTAAGTCACGATCTGATTACCTTACCAAAACCAATGAAAATTAATTGACTCATTGACTTTAATTATTTGAAAATAATTTTTTTTTTTAATTTACCTATATTTAATAATATAGACAAACACTAAATTAAATTTCAAGTCATTTCCAAGTAAATTATAAAATGAGTAATATTTAGGAAAAAAATTAATAATGATCAAATGTGTGATTTATATGCTGGTAAAAAGATGTGTGATTTACAAGATAGACTAAGAATTTCTTTTAAAGTACACCCAATATTTGAGACCCGAAAAAGCAGTAATAGATGAAGAGAACAAAGCATATAAATAAACGAACAAATTCCACTGAAGATGAGGACGTAGGCAATGATATAAAGCTGTCTAGCATTGAGGAAAGGAGGGACCCATATTATTAAGGTAGACCCATATGATTGTACCACTTGAGAGGAGGGTATGTGGGATATAGGAACCCATTTTCATAGGCATCAAAAAACTCACCTCATCATCATCTATGTTTAAATTGGATATGAATGATTTAGATTTGATTTTTTTAAAATTGATTATTTTTTAATAAAAAATCATTTTTAAAAAAAATATTAATTAAGAGATTATTTTTATTTTAAATTCTTTACCCACTAAAATAATTTTTTTAAAAAAATAAAAAATAAAAAAAATAAAATATGGATAATCTAAATCCCAACTGGACCGTCCAGATGGAACGAGCTCCCCTCTCATCCAAAGGACGAGCAGGGACGGAATATGTCCCTTTTATATATATCATAGTGATGATCCCAATATCTTATCTTTATCTCCAAAGTTATGTTGCTTTAACAAACTCTATACCTTCCCACACCTCTATATCGCATACGCCCATGCCTAACTTTGGACTGCCCATACCGCTTCGCCGCACCACATTACATATATACCACACCACCATATATATATATATATATAATCACAATGAATAGTAATACCTTTTTTAGAATGATTGGACAGTAAAATGGGAGCATTAATCACTTAAAAAGTGTCTTGTCAGTTGTTAATATGTCAAAACTTGTTATTTCTTACGCCTAACATGATGATAGAGCTTTTTAATTAAGGTTGACAACACTTAAATATAGTAAGATAATATAAAAATATATTACATTTAATTTTTAATATAAGATCTATTTTAATAAAAAAAAATTAAATTATAAAATGGATCTTATATTAAAGACAGAAAAAAACATTAGGTTATTGTATAAAAACAAGAACCTCTTCTCGCATGTCATATTGTCACTTGACTCCAAAACATTGGACCACATATGCTCTTGGACAAACCCACTCCGTAGGCCCTCCCAAACCTTTCTTATCTTAAAGATTATTAAAGACGTGTAGACGTTTGGGTACATTTTCTATTTTCTGTCAAACCTAAAAAATGGTCTAGTTTTATAAAAGTTATTTCAATTCTCAATCTACTATTGAAATCTGGCTTGATAGCAGTTCAACTCCGGTCCAACTCAATTCATTCTCATGAAAACAATTTTCTAGTTTTAACCTACCTATGAGCTAACCCGGTCTACAGTTTGTAGGGTCCACTGGAGTGCCCATTTCTTTAATCATCATGCAAGCACCAAATTTGGTAATTTTTTATTTTTGCAAGTTTTTTCCATATATTTTATTCAACTCCCAGAAATTTTTTCATTTCATATATTTTTGACGCATTTTTATAGGATTTAGGGAAAAAGATAAATAAATACCACTTGAACTTCAAAATCCAAATCAGTGATTCTCAAAAACCTGAGTTATTAATTGTTATACTCTCTTTGTCAATCCCATTACTTTTACTGTCAATAAAACCAATTTGAGATTTTGAAGTTCAAGAGGTATTTAAATATCTTTTTTTTCTAAGATTTAACTGTCAGAAAATTAAATATATATTTTTCAAAAAATTAATTATTATTTATTTTGTGCCTGGGAAAAGGATATATAGCCTTGCCCAATATATCTTTATTTATTATATTAAGTATAATATATCTTTATTAATGTTCTATTAGTGTATACAGATATTATTTTTACAGAACTGTGTTTTCTGAATGTACAATAAGAATACATTCAAGCCAACTCACAAATTATTCATCAACGAAGTCATCACATTGCCTGACATTGGGGGTAGGATTTCAGCTCACATACTTAGCTTATAAAATAAGGGTTAACTTCTCATCAATTAAATCAATCTTTGACTTAACAAAATGTATATATTTTCTTGCTAATCATTATGGACTAAATGATAATAATATATATGATGACAAAGAGAAAACTAAAAACTGAAATAACATAAGCTAAATTATCCGTAAATTTTACTCTCTCCGGTCCTAATTATAAGATGAAGTTGACTTTTTTGGAGAAATTAAAGAAACCAATTAAATTACTTTAGAGTATTTATATTTTTAATTTTTTCTCTAAACTAGTTAATTTGACTAATAAACTAATATATAATCTAAGGATACTAAAAATATAAACACTCTAAAATAATTTAATTGGCTTCCTTAATTTCTCCAAAAAAACCAACTTTATCTTATAATTAAAACCAGAGGGAGTATTTATTAAGCTTTTGTCATCATTATTCAACGTCATTTACATTTTTAATTAGGGAGAATCACTCTTAGGTCCCAAGGAATGAAGATATTATCAGAAAGGTCCCTGGTTACAACCTCAAAGCGTGTATTAATAACCTGTTGAGTGTGTTTTACAACCTCGAGGGACCTTTCTGATAATATCTTCCTTCTTTGGGACCTAGGAGTGATTTTCCCTTTTAATTATGTTTAGATGAAAAAAATGAATCTGGGCCCTGCAACTGGGGCTGCCTGCCTGACAAGAACTTGGGCCTACTAGCACACAAAGTGAGCCTAACTAATGACCTTTAACAAAAAAAAAGAGAGGAATAGAGACCTTAATAGCCCATAATTATTCCAGGAGCTTTAAAAACTTCAGCCTTGAAAATATGATAGAAAATTCATCTGGGCTGACGACTCCTTGTCCAATAATAATAAGTCCATAAGCCATATTGTGCATAGTTGTCCAAAACAAGAATAAAATAAAAAAAACACCCAATAAGACCTTAATCATGTCCAAAAATATTATAAATAAAAGGTCTATCTGTTTGCACACCATAACTATTCCACTTGGCTTCACTTTGCGGCTTGCTGGGGATGTTTGATCTGGGAGGAAGTTTCAGACACTCCCAATCGTCATCCTCAAACTGGCTTCGAGGATCCCACCAATAAAAAGACACAAATTAATAAAAGACACAATTTTTCATTCCATATATATATATATATATTGTTAGGTGACAAATTGTAATTTTATTATATATTTTTATATTTTATTTTATGATTTTATCATACTTACAGAGTTTAAAACATATTTTTTATGATTAAATTGGTATTAAAAGTAAATACATTGAATTAAAATTAAAAAGAGTAAAATTGTCAAAAAAATTGTAATTACTTTTAATCATTTATTTTTAAGAAGATTTGATGTTGGGTTAATTATTTTTTAATTATAGGTACTTAAAAAATGGGATTAAAACTGAAACGGACAGTTTGCAGTTCAAATTTATAAAATATCATTTTGGTCCCATGAATTTTAAAAATGCCAGTTTGGTCCATCAGTAAAACACAACGTTTGACATCTTTCTTTAGGTCAGTTCAGAGATTAATTGGCAGAGTGGACGCTGAACAGAAGGGAAGGGCTACGGACTGGAGAAGAAAACAAAACCCCGCAAGAACATCATCTCGAATCGACCTCATTTTCCTTCTCAACTTCCGTCACCGGCGACTCTGGCCTTCATCACCATCGTCGCCGGCTACGTTCTTTCTTCATCCCTCCTTTGTGAGCTGTGGAGGGAACCTGAGTTTTTGAGACAGAACAGAGCATCCATCGCCTTCATTCTCACTCTTCATCTCATCGTTTCTGATCGTCACCGGCGACGTCCTTCGTCCACTGGTTCTTCCCCTCCGACCTTCACAGACCGTCGACTCTCCCTCACTGTAGTACCCAGACGGTAGCTCCTCTGTTCTGGACTCGTTTCAGCCGTGCCCATTCTCTGATTTTGGGTTCAATACCAGTTATAAACCTTCTTCAAATCAGTGCTATTGGTTACTTAATTGGTGGGCTTCAATTTCTGGAATCTTGAACTTAATTGGTGAAGCTATTTTCATGGGTTGCTAGATAATTTTGTCATGGAGATGATTTGGGACAGCTTGAGGTCACATGTCTACAACTTATTATACTTGTGATTCTTAAACTTATTATATTAATTTGTGATTCTTTAGGTTTAAGAATTTATTTATATATTGAGGTTATGATTTTAATTAAATTTTATTCTATGAATTGAGTATTTGTGATTTTAAATTTGTAACATGGATTCGTTCTCATCAATATATATAATTATATATATGTTTTTTTTGTGATTCTATTGTTTTATATCTATTTAATATGTTGTTGTTGGATAGTTTGATTGAATTGAAATCATAGTTGAACATAAATGCATTATTTATTTCATAATCACTCTCTAAGGGGTTTTAATAATGCTTAAATGAATATGTTCATGACTTTAAGCATTAAACTCAACGGGATTTGAGGTTTGATATTTTAGAAAACTTAAAGAAACTCATTATACTAACATTACAAAAAAAATGGGATTTCGTAGCGGTGAATTTGTAACGGTTTAAACATAACCGTTACAGAACTTCAAAAGTTATCACATTTGTAGCGGTTATGCTTTTATAATCGCTACATAACTTCAAGGGTCATTACATTTGTAGTGGTTATGAAAGTTTTGCCGCCCTAGCTTATTTGTAATGGTTGATGTAGAGGTTTTTTAAATAATTGTTACAAAATTCTCACTATAAAAGGCGCACCGCCTCTCTTTTTCCATTTGGCCATTTTGTTTTTTGAAGTTTTTCTTAGAGTTTTCCTTTATATCTAAGCGTTCTAACGTCTATCGGAGAGTTTTCTCTCTAGCATTTCTCATTATCACTTGAGGTACGGACAATACTTATTTTATTTTTATTTTTATTTTTATTATAATTTTACATATAAATGTGACTAAATCTGTTTTTTATTTTTTATTTTTGTAGTTTGTATAGCTTCAGGGATGGACAAGGGAAAGGAGCTTGTGGTCCCCAGACTGATTCTGCGGGGTAGCAGCAGCAGCAGAGGAGTGGACAGTGGGAGGGGGCAGCGTGGAGGGAAGGTGACCGCACCATTTCAACCCATCTACCCACAGCAGCCACAAGAGTCGCCCCTATCACAGCCACTGCAGACAGTCCTACAAGAGACGACCGCACCAGAGATGTCTGATCTGGGAGAGGGAGATATCAGTGTCGATGACTATGACACGAACGAGGACTTCAACATCCCGATTGGGATCAAAGAGATGGAGCAGTTCCTCGATGAGGAGGAGGCGCAGGAGCAGAACAACCCACGAGGGTCGTCTTCGCGGTCTTTTGGGTTTGAGGTGCAAGTCCAAGGTAAAAATTTTTTTTTATTTAATAAATTATATTTTTAAATTTAAATTACAATTTATTTAACGTGCGGTAAATTTTGCAAATGAGTAGGGGAACATGTCCACAACGAGGTGGGACGTGGCCGATTTGAACAGCATGGACCAAACACTACGGGTTGTAGTGTTGTGGAATGAGGGCACGGACCAACCCATCGACAATAGGGGTCACATGTTTAAACGCTTCCTGAACGATATGGGCTTGAATTGGATGCGGTTCCCCCTTCACTTCAGGTCGTGGAGGAATGTTCCGAAGGGGCCGAAGGACTTGACATGGGAGGAAGTGGTGCAGGTAATTAATAATATTTAATTATATTATATTTTTTGTAATTAATTCTATTTAGTTAATATTTTTTAATTGTTTATTTGTAATTATTCATATTTAAAATTTTTTTACAGCTGAGGTTTGTTGTCCGAGCCAACCGGAAGAGGTATACGCTGATGAAGATGGGCGACAGTTGGAGGAACAGGAGGAATCGTCTCTTCCACAGTGTGATAAGGATGAGACGATGCTTCTAGAGCAGCTAATTGAGAGCGTTCCGGACGGCGTCCCGCGTGAACAACTGGGCGAGTTTCGTCCAATTTAGGAGGAGCGGTTTTGTATAACCGCAACTAGTAATTCCCGCCCTTTTTAAATTCAGTTTTATAGCGGTTTGCTAACCGCTACTAATAATTCTTGCCTTTTTTAAATTTACTTTTGTAGCGATTTAATAACCGTTACAAATATCAAGTTTTCATTTTCAATTCCTGCCATTTAATATACATGGTTTTCAATTTGTAGCGGTTATATGACCACTACAAATTACTAAGAAAAGGTGCCCTAGATTGAGAATGTTGTAGTGGGTCTAGTTAACCGCTACTAAGATAGTAGCAAGTTGTTTCCTTGAGTAGCGGTTATATAATACACTTGTAACAGTGGATTTAGTATCGGTTTCTTGAGCTGCTACTAATTATATTTGTAATGGTTAGAATCGCTATAAATACACACTTTTAACCGCTACTAAATCACAGTTTCTTTGTAATGTAAGAGGGCTTAATAGCATTACAAGCATAGGAGTCTCTCTCTTGTGATGTTAGACTCATTAGCTAATAAGATTTGGGGTATTAGAAGCTTAGTGTATTAACTCCTCAAATATTTTAATTAAGTAAGGATAGCCATTGAAAACCATTTCCAAGAGCATTTTCATAACTTGTATTCCTAACCCATTTTCATTCCTCTTTATTTGAAAATCCCAAAAATATTTATTTTAATTGCATTCAATTCATAGTTTTGAAATCCAATCAATTATGTTTAACTCTTGTCAATTTTATATTATAATTACTTAGCTTACTAGGAATTATTTTCATAATCGACTCCTTAAAATGAAATAATTCGAATTGCGTACCCTATTACATTAATTCGATTTTTATTTTTGATAATCGTGAGGTGACTAAAGGACTATTTGATAGGGTTAAATGAAGAGTAGATAGATAGATAGAGATGAGATGTCATACCATAGGCTTGGCGTGAACCAGCATATTTAAATTGAGTTAGTGGGGTAAAGCCAATAGGGCTGGATTTTTTCTCATTTTCTATCCAAAAAAAAAAAAAAAGGGACTAAAATAATGGACACCCAGGACCGTAATCATATCCAAATATATTACAAACATTACAAATATCCTTTTTCAGATAAAAGGCCTTTCCATTTCCATGCTTCAGTCTAGAGCTTGCTGGGTATGTTTGATCTCTGAGGAAGTTGCGTACACTCCCAATTCTCATCTTCAACCTCTCTGAAGTACCGATTTAAAAGAAATTGTTGAAAAATCTCTCATTGCAAAATTTATTACTCAAAGGTATTTAAAGACTCATCTTCAGCAGGTGGAATTTTTTTTAACTGTGTAACATATCTTCAGCTATGTGCAAATGTCTTTTGTTTTACGCATTATTGAAGACCTGTTACACACAACTAAATACAAGTTACACCCATTAAAAATAGGTTATATACACATGAGTCATTGAAGAAGCTTGTCGAGCTTTATGTCTTGATAACTTCCTCAAAATGTGATGATTGGTATGAAACAAGTAAAAGATTTTTTGAGCTTTTTATTTATCAATTAGGTTGTAAATTAAACTAAAAAGCTTTAAACAAATATTTTTGTCTTTTGGAATAAAAATGGATAAAATAGAAGTTTGCTTAACAAAATTATAATGAAAACCTATTAAATCAATGAATTTCATCTATCATTTGTTTCAAAATATTTTTAAGAGTGTGCTAGTTTGATAAATTTATCCAAAAGACCCTTTAAATTAGTTTGAGTTAGATGAATTAAATCTTTTACATCAGGCAAGATTTAATTCCTCTAACTAAAACCCAATTTAAAGTTATAACTAATAGAATTAACAATATACAAGATACAAATAATCAAAAACACTTGAATTAAAATACATAATATATTCATAGCAATTCCAAGTACAAGCTTAACCAAGTTAGTATATAAGAAATTGCTATTAATTAAGTTTAAAGCGTTAAATGCACTAAATTAAAACCAAAATACACATTAATCTCATCAAGTGCATGGATCCCAACACACAGTTTCAATCCAATTTATATAAATCAAACTCTAAACCTAGAATTTAACAAATACAAAGGAAAGAAACAAGAAATTGAGTGCTAATTGCTAAACAATCCCCTATGATGCTCCAAGCATCAAGAGTCAAGCCATTGCTACAGGCGAAGAGAAATTAGCCACTGCAATTCATAGAAATCACATCCATTCATGTAAGAGCAAACAGAGGAGGTTGAAGGTGTGGTGATGGATGAAGAGAAAGGAAGGCTTTGGTCTGAAAAGAGTCAACGATGGAGAAGGTAGTGCGTGGTCATGGCCGTGAGTGAAGAGATGGTGGTGGATGAAGTTCGAATTGTGATGAGAGCGTGATGATGAAGACGAAGGTCCAGCTCTGGTTTTTTGCAGCGCCTCTATCTGGTATGAAGTTGCTGTGTCTGGTAGTGAGAGAAAGAGATAAAAGCGGATGATGAAGGTGGAGGTCGCCGGCATTAATGGAGCATGGAAGAGCGCTGGCGACCTTGGAAGAGTGTATAAGGGTGGAGGAAGGTGATGGATGAAGCCTCTGGTCTATGGTTCGCGGTGCTCACCTCTGTTTTCTGGTCTCAAAATCGCTGAAACTGTTCTGAAAATAGGACCATATAATATGTTAAAGGGTTAAGGTGTAAATTTACTAATAAAGTTTTGTCTGAGGAGCGTCTGGCACAAATATCTTTTAGAATGGGAAAAAATACCAATGAACAATTAAAAGGGGCATCCACCACAAAAACCATTAAATCCGTATTAACGCCATTAGGGGTTTTCTTCTCTTATAATTTAACGCCGTTAGTATGGATTAACGGTTTTTGTGGTGGATGCCCATTTTTAATTGTTCATTGGTATTTTTGCCCCTTCTAAAAGATATTTGTGCCAAACGCTCCTAAGATAAAACTTCATTGATAAATTTACACATTAACCGTGTGTTAAAACGCATCATTGTTGAGTAGGACTAAACTACAATTTTTAAAAGTTTGTAGTTCTAAACTATAATTTCTGTATAAGTCTTCCATTTTCAAATTTGATCCAATTTCTTGAAGCACCTACAGTAAAAAACAATTAATCCAACATTAAATCATCTCAAAAAGTCAATAATTAAAAGTAATTACAATTATTATGACAAATTTTCTCTTTTTAATTTTAATTTAATGTATTTACTTTTAATCCCAATTAATCATATAATAATTAAGCTCAATAACTATGACAAAATTCTAAAAAAAAAAGGTGTGAAAATACATAATTAAATAGGGATTTGTTAGTCATTAAACAAATATTAGATAGGAAAAATCCCATATAAAGTTTTTTAAAATATGAAAATTCTAAATAAGGTTGGTAAATTTATCAAATCCTTAATTAAGTTATTTATCCAATATGAGATTTCAAAATGAGGGCCAAATGACTTTAATGTCATCTCGTCTCTTTTCTCCCATTTTAAAAGAGTTTCATTGCCCTATGACATTATGGATCTATATATCAACATTGATATACAATAAAATAAAATATGATTTGTTATATCAAAGGATTTTTTTTGCTATAAAAGGTTAATCAAGAATAATTCCAGCGAAAAAAAGCATAAGAGCCCGTTTGGTTCAACCCTATTGCATTACCGTTTGGTTCAACCCATCATTGTCATCGCCACTACCTCCTCCTCCTCCATCCCGCCGTCGCCAGCTTGTAACTATTTTTTCTACAAAGATTATATTAAGGGGTAAAATAGACTTTGTGTAATATATTAATTTTAAATAATTATTAAAATATTAACTCATTGCATGTTGTTTAAAAATCAAACCAAACACTACCCCTGTAATTAATATTGCATTGCATTACCATTGCATCGCATTGCACTGCACCGCAAAGTGTAATAGGATAGAACCAAACAGGTCCTAAGTGTGTGACACATGCCATGGCAATATCATTGATATCAATGAAATGATTTTAAGTTTTGCTGGAAAAAATGATTTCAAGTTGATATATCAATTAATTGATATTAATGACACAAAATAAAAAAAAAATGTGAGTTGTTTTTTAAAAAAATAATGTACTTATTTTTATCAAGTGAGCCAAAAAAAAAAAAAACAAAAGCATAACACAAACTAACTTCAGATTGCAAAAATTAATTAAAATAAAAGTCACTTTTATCAACATTAATTAATCTAAACAAGCTCCGGATGAATTTCCCTAATACATGAATTTGAGTTTTTTAAAAAATAATTTAGTTAAATTACTAATATAAATTATTTTTTTAATTAGAGGCGTGTAAATATGATATACTTCAAAAAATGTTTTTGATAAAAAGATATCAATTTCTCTTAAAAATTCATAAAGTGCCTTATGTATTGAAATATAGAGCTTTCCAAAAACAAACTGTAGATATGAAAGAAATATAGAAAATTTTATTCTTAATATAATTATTAAAAAATATTTTTGACAGTGACATATATTATAGGTTTTTTTGAAAACAAATTGTTCCTTTTAATAAAACGAACTCCTTATTTTAAAATATTGTATGTTTTTTTCTTCCGATGATAATTAGTATATTCAAACAATAGGTGAATCATATTTTATTTTATTAAATATTAATGTTCATATATATATATATATATATTGAAAAACATAAGTTAAAGAGTGATGAAACTTTTTAAAGAGTAGAGAAGTGATGGCATTACAGTCATTTTATCTACATTTTAAAACTTTAAATGGAGTTAATGATTCAATTAAGAATTTATTGAATTTACCAACTTGATTTAGAATTTTCTTATTTTATGTAGCTTTATAAGGTATTTTCCCAAATTTAAACCCGGGTCATAAAATTTTAAATAAAAATAAAAATATCAAAATAAGGTAATAGATCTCCATTTGGACAAGTAGATGTACTGTCATAATAAATTTCAATTTATTCTAATACATTATTTTATAAAACCGAATATTCTAAAAAATGAATACTATGCATAATTAATGTTTCAACAGAAGTCAAAGAATAAACGGTTCTTCGTCATACAATGCTTCCTTAGAAATTAATTGATAAACCAGATAATAAGGTTATATTTTCAATTTTGTCATTTTTAATAACTAAAGGATATGGAGGTAATTTAACCTAAATTTTAAATGTCTAATTATGACGCATAACCTGATATATAATTTATTAAATTTAGTTACCAAAATTAAAATTTGGGTAGTTCAACCATGTTTATATGGGATTTTTCCTATTAGATATCTTTAGACAATAAATTTTGCAATGAAAATTTAAGTAATTTTTTCTTAATTTAATAGTTTATATTAAAAAAATTTAAAGGCTTTATTTTGACTTGCTCCCACGATGCCATTAAATGAGAACTGAGAATGGATAAGAGGTTTGTGGGATTAACGTGAGGCGTAGCTAGGAAAAGCTATATTTTTGAGAGCAAATTCTCTATAATTTTATATACACCTCGTGCATATGTGTGTGTGTATACTCCATCTTATTCATAATAAATCACTTCAATTAATTCATTAGAATCAAGAAATACTATCTCCTGTCCTAAATATAGGACATAGTTTGTAGTGTAAATTACACTACAAACTATGTCCTATATTTAGGACCGGAGGGAGTAATAACTAATTCATTGAAACTATCTTAAATTAACTTTTTTTCAATTACCATATTAAATAGAGATTAAAATACAAGAAGCCATATCATATTTAAGCATTAATTGCATGTGTAAAACTGACAAATAAACATTAATTATTCTCCAGGTGACTTATATATTATGGATAACAAAATTTTCCAGAAATGAGTTATATTAGGTGATTGAGAGATTATAATATATTACTTTCTTCTTTAATGACAATTGTAATCTCTTTTATGGCAAAAAAAAAAAAAAAAACAACAAGAAGAATATTATATTGTAATCTCTTATGCGATGAAGAACTTCCGTACCATTATTTGGATAGGCTTCCATGCTTTTCCATTTTTAGTTTTAAAAAAAAGTGTTTAGTATGCTGCATTATTTTTCAAGTCTAGACATCAATGAATTGCGATTTTGAAATAATGCACTATACTGAGGGTAAAAGATTGATAAAGCATGGCCTATAATACTATTTTTTTTCTCTTTTTTAAAATTTTATTTGATATGAGTAAAGTTGATTTTTTTCAATTAAAGACAATTTTAATAAGTTAACTGTCATTTTTTAATTTCAATAAATAAGTTGAAGTTGCTTATATAATGTAAGCCAGGAGCCCAGGAGTACTATTAATGATCTTATAGCATTTGAGATATATAATTAATTACTCATGGAAGTTATTTATTTTAGTTTAATATTTTTAAATGAAGTTTTACTGAAGAACAAAACTTATGGATAAGTCTTCTTGGTTTGCTAAAGAATAAATTTTAAGACGCTGACAAATGGGTCCTCCTTGAAATTGATATTTAATTGGTCCCCAAATGATATTTTCACGTGCAATACATGCACCAGAACCAAAAAAATAAAAGCTTTTAAAAATGGAGATTTGGTTTCTCTCTAATCCTCTTTTCTTCCATTCCCTGTCCACTTCTATTTACATCTAATCTTAAGTGTTATATTGAAGTTTAGGCAGTCCAAATTTAATTTTTTTATAATTTTTTTAAAATATTAAAGAATTAAAAATATATAAATAAAGGGTAATTGTGCAAAACATCAATAAACTTTTATTTCAAAGTGTGTCAATCATCATATATTTTTTTTATGTGCAAAACTACTCATAAGCTTTAAAAATGAAAGTAAAAATGTAACAGCCGTTAAAATAACCTAATGGGTGTTACTCCCTCCGGTCCTAATTATAAGACAAAGTTGACTTTTTTTTGGAGAAATTAAGGAAACCAATTAAATTACTTTAGAGTATTTATATTTTTATTTTTTTCTCCAAACTAATTAATTTGACTAATAAACTAATATATAGTCTAAGGATACTAAAAATATAAACACTCTAAAGTAATTTAATTGACTTCCTTAATTTCTCCAAAAAAGTTAACTTTATCTTATAATTAGGACCAGAGGGAGTACTTTTTATGATGGGGTCTATACTATTGTTATAAACGGGGTTCAGTTATTTTAACAATAGTAAAATTGTTGCTCTCATTTTTAAAGTTTATGGGTAGTTTTTGTATCTATAAAAAACATATAGTGTTTGACACACTTTTTATAAAAGCATATATGAATTTTTGCACCTTTATCCTAAATTCAAAATTGTTGAATATTTTTTTGGACAATTTAAAAATGCAATAAAAAATTTTAAAAAATATTTTATTAAATTGTAAATTTGAACCGCTTACATTTTCCTAACGATTAAGATGGGAAATACTTAAAGTCCTTGCTGAACCTACAAATCTATTTCTTCAACTTACATGATTATTTTAGCCAAATATCAACTCCTTTTACATAAACATAATATTCTGTTATCATTTATTTTAAAGAAAAATAGTTTTTAAACCCTAAATCCATATTAAATTTGTTTCGTTTTTTTTTTATCTAGAATAGTTCTCATCTTATTATCTTAATATATACTAGTAAAAACCAAAACCAGGTCTTGCTGGTAGCCCACTAATCATTAAATTTCTTACACAATAAAACTATGTAGGGAGCTACGTTGAAATGTTTACAAAGGGCTTACAACATGTGCACTTAAGCCTTGTCCAATGGACCAATATTTGAAGCTCATTTATGTTTCACTTGTTAAAGTGGATAGGGGAAGATTAGGGCAAGTGGGAGAGGCCTAATAATTCAGAGTAAATGATTAGCCATTTGAGAAAGAAAAGAGAGAGCCATTTTGTCATCTTTATTTGGGCATTCGTTAATTGTTGGATTATGCTGAAATTTGGTAAGCAAATTTGGAACACGAGATCTGTCATTTTGATTAGTTGGATAATTGATTCGTGGACTGATATATATGAGAAATATTGAGTTTGCATTGAACTATGTTTTTCTCGGCATTTTCAACTTCTCTGTTTTCTATTGTAAACTTATCATTTTAGTTGTTTAGTTGGTTTTTTGTATTTGTTTGTGTATCTGATTGAGACTCTCGTATACCCTATTTTGATCATAATAGAGCTGATTTTCATTAGTTTGAACGACCGATAATTTTCACCCTTGCATTGAAAGATTTCCACATTAATAATTTTGGTCATATATTTATTTAATTGTTTCCTCGTATATTCTTACAAGTGAGATGATAATTATTTCCGCGCTGCATATAACTCTTTGACTTGATTTGTGTTTTTTTCTCGTCAAAACGATACAACAATTTGTTCATAATCAACATGGTCATCATATATATGAAATGAACCGCTTCACCTTCTCGCCATGTATATATTTCCTGCATGTATGTTCTTTTTTCTCTACTATAGCTTGTTTCTTTCTTTTGGGGAAACAAGAATAAATAAACGAAATCCCAGGAATTAATGGAAAACTAAAGTAGCTGATACACAAATCTTGGCATAACCAAGGAACACAGATCATGATGAACCTGCAAGCAAACCAGTTTGCAAAAAAACAAAAAAACAAAAAACAAAAAAGCAAAAAGAACGAAATGCATAAACATGCAAGGCCCACACGTTACTTTATTCAAAATTATCATTAAGATAGGGTTCATGTATGTACGTACACAGAAATATAGTGCTCGTTTGGATGAGCGATTGAAATGCTTAAAAGCAGCTTTTTAATCGTAATTTACGGTATATGAGATAAGTATGTGAGAGTACAAAGCCTGAAGATGTACGGCTTGGCTTAATCACATACTGTAACACCATGGTTATCATTACTATTAATGATGAAACATGAGTATTTATTAATTGGACGAAGAACAAGGTTCATAACAGGAATCGGTGAAATCAATGCAATGGCATACGGGAGGGAAGATAGGTGGCACATGAAACCCCTGCAAGCAGAGTGGCAAGTAATTCCAACATCGTGGCACTGGCATTGAGGTCGTTGCGATACTGAGCAGGTGCAGTTGTTGCAGCAGGCACTTGTGGTGGATTTCACTATGTATGACCTTCTTCACGGCAACCACCACCGTGTCGGCTCACCATGATCCGACCACTTTGCTGGCTCAGGCATTGATGAACGGCGGCGTCGAAGGCAACTACGAGAGGCCATAAGCAATTATTTATAGGGAAAATTTCATTGAGCTCCCAGGATGTGACATAATTTCAGCCAACCCACAAAACTTTCTGAAACTTCAATACACCCCCTTGGGTTAAAATGAAATTAAGTTTTGGGGTGAAAAGACAATGATGCCCCTTACTTTATTTGTCTTGTAAGTTGTTTTGTTTATCTTATAAATACCCATATTTATCTTGTAAATTTTTATATTTGTCGTGTAAATGGTTAAAATGTTTTTAATTCATTAGGTTCTTTTGAATCCCTTGATTTTTCTTGTAAATGTCTTTATTTTTTTTAAATGCATATATTTGTCTTGTGACTTTCCACATTTGTCTTATAAATAGCTAAAATGTTTTTGATTTCCTAAATTCTTTTGAATCTTTTTATTTTCTTGTAAATGTCTTTATTTATCTTGTAAATGCTCTTCTGAAAAAAAAAAAGAAGGGCATCATTGTCTTTTCACCCACAAAACTTAATTTGATTTTGACTCATGAGGGTGCATGAAGTTTTAGAAAGTTTTGAGGGTTGATTGAAATTATGTCACATCCTTAGGAGCTTACTGAAATTTTTCCTTATTTTATAGGGTGACTTGAGGGTTATTCTACTGTAATGGAATTCATGAAATTGTATTCTTTTTTAATCTATATATCCTTCACTCATCGAAATTAAGAAACTCATGCAGCTATCATACCTAGACAGAATCAAACTTGCATCCTCTCATGTTTAAGAAAAATTTTAAAGAGGTATTTGATGATAGTTGGGCCCCTGGAGATCAAGACCTCTCTCATTTTCCCTCCAATTTCTTTCCTGACCATAAGATCAACATTTGAATGACCTATATTTTTTTTTTTGCCAAGTTGAATGACCTATATTTGGTTTCATACAGAGCATTTTTCTTATTTTCTTTATGGTAGTATTAAGTTATTGTATCAAAATTTAGCAGTTTGAATTTAGTAAATTTTTTTTTTATAATTTAACATTTTGGTAATAATTTTGTAAAAGATCAAATCTGAACATGTTAACCTTTCAAACATTGATGTAATGTAATGGTTATAATTTTTTTTTTGCCGGGGGGGTTTTTGTTTTGGGGGGGGGGGGGGGGCGGCGGATTGGAAACCGAAAAGGAGAGCTCTCCAGATGGCCCCAACCATGAAATTGTATAAATATCCATGTTCTCTAACCCGGACCGGCCCGGAAACTGGTGACCCGGGCACTAAACCGGTCCGGTTCGGTGACCCGGTCCGGGTCAACTTTTTTATTTTTATTTTTTTTAAAAAAATTTTCCTTTAGAATTTCATATATAAGCCTAAAATATTCTATTTTTCACCGGTTTGGTCCCGGTTTAGTTCCGGTTTGACTCCGGTCTGACCCACTGACCATTGACCCAGTACCCCGACCGGTTCACTGACCGGTCCGGGTTTAATTACCTTGATAAATATAGTCATACAATGGGCAAAATTAATATTTTAACAAAACTTGGTTTATTTGGCAAGCACCAGCCTAACTCCTCGTTCTCAATGCATGTGAAAACTTCTTTAGTGAGTAATTGGTGATTATCTTTGTGTTACTTAATTAACCTAAATTCTCTATTTTAAAACAGGTCAAAAAAGTATTTTTATTGAGTTTGGATTTTTTTCCCAACAGTTTATAATTTTTTTATATTTAGTTTAAACTTAATTCTTTGATTTTAGCTAACATTTTATTTTCATATATAATGTTAATTAAATTAGTTTTTTGCTCGAATTTAAAATTTATTGACTTTTAATTTGTTTTTGAAATACTTCGTTACCTCTACTTTTATCTGATTTAAATATTTTTTTTGATAATATCTGATTTAAATATAATGCTTCAATGAAACAAAGGAATTACGTGGCTCCTTGCTGACTTAACTCTAATGGTCTTTATTTTTTTTATACAACTGATTATCTTCAATTTTAATTATTGGGTAATGCTTGAAGAAAATTTTGAACGAATTTTACTAATTATGTAAGATATATAATAGACTAAATATTAGTCAGTTAAAGACTTGCATTGGAAGTTAACAATAATAACTGAGTTATTATTGTGAGTTATTATTGTGTTCATTGTTGTCAAACTCATGAGTTGACTCTCTGAGTTTACCGTTTTTACGTTTCTAACTTATAAAACTGTGTTAGCGTACCTTTAAACTCATGTTAACTTTTTCAATTTGATTATACTCAACGGCTTTATATATGAATTTTATAAAAATTTCTTTGTTAAATACGATAAATTATGAATGTTGATAGATTTAATTTTAATTATTTGGATTTAAAATATATTTAAATCAAAATTGTTGTCAACTTTTTATATTTTAATTATATACTAATAATATCTATTTAATGGTAAAACTAAACTCTTACTAGTTTACGATTCGAGTTCACAATACGAATTTACATCACTATCACGAATTTGTTTAAACTCGTGAGTTTGACAACCTTGATTATGTTTATAACTCAAATGTCCAATAATAAAGGGAGAAAATATCAAGATTACTAATTTTATTTTTATTTTTATTTTTTTAAGAAGAGTGTGGTGCTGGAAAAACATGGATTGCATTCATTAGAAATACACACACACGTGGAAGAAATGTAAAAGTGACTTTTGGAAGCAAGTGCAGCTTCGTGATAGATCATTGTGTGGGATCTCACACGTCTATCTTCTCATTGCGGATCTCTTATAGAGTTTTAGGAATAGTGAGCCCAATCACTCAGACTAAGCCCTGAAGTTTTAACAGTAATACTGTGCAACGTTATTAACCAAAACAAGACTAAAAATTGTACCCAAATATGTATATTACTACAAATATCCTTTTTCAGATAAAAGGCATTGATCATACTTACATCAAGTTCCTTATATCCATAATCCAATATATCAAGTTCTCCAATCACACATGATCAAGTGTCCTATTTTTTTCATATGAGTTTATAGTTAAATGATAATAATTTAAAACTAGGACACATTGTAGAAAATAGAATTAGGAATTTGTATTTGTTTAGTATGGGCCTAGGCCCAATCTAGTTCTAGCATTGTTTACTGTCTAGAAATATTAGACAGATAGGTTGTACACATAACTTGGTCATTCCATTGATTCAATAAGAGAAATTATATATTCAGTCAACATGGCATCAGAGACACAGGTTCCTAGCCCACAGGATGCTTCAAGCACTGACTTTAGAGGCACACAATCCAAGAGGACGGTGATCTTTCAAGACTTCAAAGGCCCAAAATAAAGAAGACCGTCCAAGAAAGTGAATATTCTACATGAATCCGAAGCAAGAGCGCGGATCATCAAGAAGCTTGGGCCCACTTTAATTGCAGATCCAAGAGAATTCCGGATCTCTCCAAAACCAGTTGCAAGATTCGGATCTCCTATACCTAGCAACGGACGGGTTCTGTTTCGGAACCAAGAGAAGCACCGATGCAAGATCCAGAATCCTCCTCAGCGATCCCATCTCTTCCAATCGTTTCATTCCCAAACTCAGTCATGATTTCCGATAATCAGTAGTCCACCGTCGTTCAGTCCTCCCGCCGGATTCATCAAGATCAAGGTCAGGTTTGAAGGATCGACGCCGCTTGGTCCACGAACCTATCACGGCTGCTCAACGGAGAAGGTTCATTAACGGTTTCATCCAGAGTCCTCTCAAGCTCCGATTACCAGGTTCTCCAAATATTTTTCACAGCACGTTCTTAGCCTGAAACAGTAGCCTTCTCGGATTCTCATTGAAGCCGTGAGTCCTTTGTTCCTTTGATTTCATCTATTTTCACAATTTCTTTCTTCAATCTGTCATGGCTGAAAGGAAAGATGATCTCTCGGGGGATTCCATTCCATTCACTCACCCTCTTTATCTACATCCTTCAGACACTCAAGCGGCCTCTCTCATTCCGTAAATGCTTACTGGCTGTGATAACTATACTGTGTGGAGCCGCTCTATGAGGATCGCTCTTAAGGGCAAGCAAAAATTGGGATTCATTGATGGAACATGCACCAAAGAGAATCAGGACAGTCGACTCCATGATCAATGGGAGAGGTGCAACGCTGTTGTACTCTCTTGGCTACTACACTCAATTTCTAAAGAGCTGGCCAATAGTGTGATTTTCCATCAGGATGCTCACCTAGTCTGGGTTGATCTGCAAGAGAGATTTGATAAGGTGACCGGATCACGAATCTTCACACTTCATCGAGAAATCAATTCTATGCGCCAAGGGAGTCTTACAGTGTCACAGTACTATTCTAAGATGAAAGAATTTTGGGAAGAAGAATCAGTTCTCCTGCCAATTCCTTCCTGTAAGTGTCCCACCTCTCAACTTTACTCACAACGTATACAGCAACAAAAATTGTTGCAGTTCCTACTGGGACTCAATGACTTGTATGGCACAGCTAAGAGCCAAATTTTGTTGATGAGCCCCTTGCCTTCTGTGAATCAAGCGTTTAGTATGATCATAGAGGATGAAGCTCAACGTAATCTCAGTAACACTGTGAAGTCACATCCGCTTGAGGGAGTGGCAATGATTGCTAGAGGAAGAGGGAGAGGCAAGGGGAGAGGTAGGAATGGTCCCTTACCCGAATGTTCTCACTACAACAAGAAAGGACACATCAGAGAAAATTGTTGGCACTTGATTGGGTTTCCTGCTGACTTTAAAGGAACTAAGCCAGGGATGATTCAGACAGCAAATCTGAGCCAACTGGACAAAGAAGGAGCTGCTTCCCCTAGTGATGATATAATGGCACCAACATTCACTCGGGAGCAATATGACAAACTCATGAAATTCCTCAAAAGGGACATAGAGCCGACCTCAAATATGCTTGCATTGACTGGTACAGGTTTGATAAACTCCTCCTGTCACCATTTTTCACATACTAATTGGGTAATAGATTCCGGTGCAACGGCTCATTTAGTTGGAGATTTATCTTTGCTAAATTCCTATAATGAATATGTAAGGCCTATTAAGACAATCAAAATTCCTAATGGTGATAGGGTGCCGGTCACTCATATAGGACATGTCAAATTTTCTAATAACCTAGAATTAAAAGATGTTCTATATGCACCAAAGTTACAATTTAATCTGATTTCTGTTTCTAAGATTACAAATGAGGCACATTGCATGGTTACTTTCCTTCCTAATCAGTGTATCTTGCAGGGCCTTCAAGCTGGGAAAATGAAGGCGATTGGTAGACTGATTGAGGGTCTTTATATTTTCCAGAATGAGTCTAATGATGATGTAAACATTGTAAACCTGATTGATAAAGGGAATAATGATCATAATGACCCCATAGATATTTCAACTTTACATAGTAGGTTGGGTCATGCTCCTTTTTCAGTTTTGAAACACCTGAATTTTGTAAGAGACAAAGGCTTTGACATGAATAAAAGTTGTGAAATTTGCATTTAATCTAAACAAACTAAACTCCCTTTTCCCTCTAGTTGCATTAAAACGCTTTGTTGCTTTGAGTTACTTCATATGGATGTGTGGGGTCCATATAAGACACCTACCCATCAAGGTCATCAATTCTTCCTTTCAATTGTTGATGACTACTCAAGAGCCACTTGGGTGTTTTTAATGAGACATAAATCAGAAACTGCTGGATACATAAAGAACTTTGTTGCATATGTTCTTAATCAATTTGCTTTTCATGTTAAACGTATACGTAGTGATAATGGTACTGAGTTTGTTAATAATATTTTGCACACATATTTCCTTGAAAAGGGTATTATACATGAAACATCTTGCCCGTATACCCCCGAACAAAATGGGATTGTGGAGAGAAAGCATAGGACACTCATGCAAGTCTGCAGGAGTCTTATGCTTCAATCCAACATACCTATTCGATTCTGGGGAGAATGTGTAAAGATGGCAGCATATATCATTAATCGTGTACCCTCTAGGATTCTAGGTTTTGAAACCCCTTATGAAAGGGTATATAAGAATCAAGCTGATTATAATTGCTTGAAAACTTTTGGTTGCTTGGCATATGCTACTGATTTAACCAACTCTGATAAATTTCAAGCTAGAGGCATTCCTTGTGTTTTTATGGGTTACCCAAGTCATCAAAAGGGCTATATTCTTCTTAATCTGCGGACTCAAAGTATTATGATTAGTAGACATGTTGTGTTTATTGAAAATGCTTTTCCCTTTCATGATGGAATATCTACTAATCAGGAAAATGAAAATGTAGAACTTCGAAAAATGTTTTTGTTTGATAATGATGGATACATGCAGCTGATAATATCTGATCCAGCCAAGAAAAATACTGAACATGAATCCAGACATGACAGATGTCATCCTAAATCTCCTCAGACTGATATCCCATCCAGTTCACAACCCTTACCGAGTAATGGTAATCGGACAGCAAGGGAACGTAGGCCTCCTATATGGGCCACGGACTATGTTTGTGGACTTGTTGCCTTGGGAACCGGCACACATAAAGAGCAGAATAGATGCTTGTATCCTATTGATAAATATTTGTCATATAACCATGTTTCTAACTCACATCTGTGCTTCTTGTGTAGTATTGATTCCATTGTTGAGCCTACATCTTATTATGAGGCTATAAAGGATGATAAATGGATCCAAGCAATGAATTTGGAAATAGCAGCCTTGGAGCACAATAAGACGTGGGAAATTGTTCCATTACCGCAAGGTAGAAAGCCCATTGGTTGTAAATGGGTGTATAAGGTTAAGTATAAATCTGATGGCATGGTAGATAAATATAAAGCTCATTTAGTTGCTAAAGGTTATACACAAAGAGAAGGGATTGATTATCATGAGACCTTTTCACCTGTGGTCAAAATGGTTACAATTAGAGTTGTTCTTAAGCTGGCTGTTATGAATGGTTGGAGTCTATTTCAAATGGATGTTGATAATGCATTTCTGCAGGGAGATCTCAACGAAGAAATGTATATGACCATTCCCCAAGGCTTTGGAAGCCAAGGGGGGATGGTGTGTAAACTTAGAAAGTCACTTTAAGGGCTTAAACAGGCTTCTAGGCAATGGAATGATAAATTGTGTGCTGCACTGATATGTGGTGGATTTAAACTTAGTAAGCATGATTATTCTTTGTTCTTTAAGAGAATTGGTAATGATATCGTGCTAGTTTTGGTTTATGTTGATGACATACTTATTACAGGCAGCTCTGATTTAAAAGTTCAAGAAGTTAAGGATTTGTTGCACAGCAACTTCAAAATCAAGGATCTAGGGATGATGAAGTATTTCCTTGGTATTGAAGTTGCTAGGTCAACAAAGGGTATGGTGCTTTCACAAAGAAAATACGTTTTAGATTTGCTTGCAGAAATAGGTATGAGTGGGTGTAAGCCACTCAACATACCAATGGCCACCAACTTGAAGTTGGTAGCTTATGAAGAAGGGAAACATAAGAGAGAGGATTTGCTTGGAGATCCGGAGAGATACCGCAGATTATTAGGTAAATTGATCTATTTGACTGCCACTAGGCCTGACATTTGTTTTTCTGTACAGGTCTTAAGTCAGTTTATGCATCAACCCATGAAATGCCACATGACGGCAGCTCTGAACGTGTTGCGCTACTTGAAGCAGAGCCCTGGATTAGGAGTGCTTATCAGTGGAGAAGGCACTACTACCATTGATTGTTTCTGTGATGCTGATTGGGGAGCGTGTGAGACGACAAGAAGATCAGTTACAGGATATCTCTTGAAACTTAATGGTTCGCTTGTGGTATGGAAGACTAAGAAACAACTCACCGTTTCGAAGTCATCCGCTGAAGCAGAATACCGTGCACTTATCTGAAGTTGTATGGGCGGTTGGTTTACTCAAGGAAATTGGTTATGAGAATTTGACTCCGGTTAATGTATTCTGTGATAGCAAGGCAGCCTTACACATTGCCGCTAATCCAGTTTTCCATGAGAGAACCAAACATATTGAGATAGATCTTCATTTTGTTAGGGAAAAGGTTTTGGAGAAAGTAATTGCCTTGCAACATGTCCGTTCTCACAGTCAAGAAGCAGACATATTAACTAAGGCTGTGGGTAAAGAGATACTTGATCGGATGCTTAGCAAGTTAGGAGCTATAGATTTGTTTAGCCCCCAACTTGAAGGGGGTGTAGAAAATAGAATTAGGAATTTGTATTATAGAATTAGGAATTTGTATTTGTTTAGTATGGGCCTAGGATTTGTTTAGTATGGGCCTAGGCCCAATCTAGTTCTAGCATTGTTTACTGTCTATAAATATTAGACAGATAGGTTGTACACATAACTTGGTCATTCCATTGATAAATTATTCAGTCAATACACATGATCATATGTTATTTGAAAACTTGACGAGATGGATATAAGGAATTTGACATAAGTATTTTCCAAAGATGAAATTGCACATCTTTCAATTGCATTAATGATTGGAATTTAGAAAATTATGTTTAATTGCCTTTGTTTAGGAGTACAAAGGTCTAAGTATGGGGGAATTGATTGAATCATATTTTTATTTGATTATGCATGATTAATTTGGGATTTTTAATGCATTTTTTGGAACAATATTGCATGATTAAGTACTAATTTGAGTTAGGGACATTTATATTGAATTAATTGTAATTAAGGGCAAAATAGTCATAAATTTATTAATTATTCATACAAATATTTTCTTGAACTTTTATGCTACAATTGTGTTTAATGTTACATTTCAGAAGAAAATTGCAGGTTTTGGATGTCAGAATTAATATTAGATGACTGAAAAAATTACAGAAAAAGGACCCAAAATTTCTGAAAATTACAAAAATGTGTAGAAAACGGTATGGAAAAATCACAGTAAAGAACCCAGATGTTTATAAATTACAGTTTAGTACCCCAAAATGTCAAAATGTTCACTTTAATCCCTTCTCAAAAGTTTTCAAATTTTCCAATAGGTCCCTGGTCAAAACTGGCGTTTTGACCAAGGCCTAGGTCACTGTGCAGCGTCTTCTTCAGCAAAAAGGAAACAGATCTGCAAAGCAGAGGGTCGAGCGCCGCGGGACGGAGGGCAGTCTTCATCTCTCGTCACCTTCAACTCTCGTTCTCGCTGGCGACTCCTTCCATCTTCACCGTCGCCGGCGAGCCTCTTCCACCATCCACCAAGGACAGAGCTCCGCCATCACCACTGCAGCGGGCACCGAGAGAACCTTGAGAGCTTCGTCTGCGTTCTTGAACCAGAATCACGCCACGGAAGGAAGGGAGAGCTGGGAGTTTGGAGGACCCGAAAGGCTTGGACGGAACCACTAGCTATATCCTCTCACACCTTAACCACACCGACGGTTCTTGCTCTGCTCTACCACAGCCACAGTCGGGCTCTGTCACTACCGTCACTCCTCATCTGTTAACCACCACCACAGCGCCGTTGAGCCAAGAAAGACCACCACCTCCATTGAGCTTAGAACCACACCACCGTCATCTTCATTGGATTCCCTTATATCCACCATTGTCCAAGTCTCTGAATCAATTCTCCATTCCGTCTGTACCTTACCCTCTGTTCCATCCCTTCTTCCTTCTATTTCCCTTCTGCCACCACCACCATCACTCCAATTTTCTCCTCAACATTTTCCAACACCAACTCATTTCTATTTTCAATTCATCACTAAATCTGTTCTGTCTTCCTTCATTTTCCATGGCTGGTTTGATTGTGAGCTTTGTGGTGACAGTACTTGGCTCCAAGATTAGCTAAGCTTTCAACTCTTGAGAATTGAGGATTTGTGTTGAGTTTAAAGAGCTTAAAGGTGAGTTCTTCCTTTATGAATTTCCTATTATTATTATAATTCCTAACTATGTTAAGGTAGTTGTAATAGAATTTTGTTGTGAGCTATTTGTACTCTATATTGTTGAACTAAGATTATTTTTATTGTGTTTGGTTTTGAATTATTGTGATTGGATGATTTTTAGTTATCTATTTCCTACTAATTCAATGAGATTATATTTGCTATGTGATTACTAGTTTGTGTAATTGATTTGAGTTAATTTGAGTGGCGCATTCGTACATTCATACTAGAGGAAACAATTGCTTTAATTTAATCTATTTCACATGTCAAGTGGTTTTTAACAATTTATCCAAGAGATGACTATGAATGCAATTGTAGGATTAGTCATTAATTAGATAAATTGGACTCAATGCGTTTTCTTGAGATTTTTAATTAAGACTTGATAGATTTCAAACTCCCATATTATTTAGTGAACTAGAATAGCCAAAAAACCAATTTCTTAAAAGAATTCACTTCATTCATTTCTTCATATCCATCTATTTTTATAAAATACCAAAAATAATAGTTTAGCTTTTAATTTAATTGCATTAGTCTTTAGCTATTAATTTGAAAAAAATCAAACCCAATTTCCCCTTGTTTTTTTTCATTGCATTTACATGGCATATTAGATTACTTAGGATTCAATAAAAGGCTCCTCAAGAAGAGAGAACGATAATAGATTTGCCTATACCCAATCCTTGGTTAATTTTTGATTATGGACCCCAAGACTAACGTAAGAGACAAAAAGTCCGTTAATCACTTTACCTTTGTGATAGCCCGCAAGTAAGTAAGTAAATATATATATATATATATAGGAAATAATAAAGATTGGTAAATATTAGTAATAAATCACATCCTATCCAAGATACTTTGCTAAATATTAGGAAATCTCATCATATCAGGAGATAGTTAGCCAATGTTGGTAAATATTGTCATATCAAAAAGATAATTATTAAATATTAGTAGCCTCATCATACTGAGAATAATAATAATAATAATAATAATAATAATAATAAAATAGTAATAATAATAAGATTTTTTTAAATCTAAAGTTCTACAAGGCCCTCTCCTCCAAACTCTGTTGCGTCACACAATCTTCAATTTTCCTCATTCACGCCGCCAAAGAGCCGGTATATAACTACAAAATTTTCATTCTACCCTACCTCAGTTCCTCCCTTCAAATACCACTAACCTCTCTCAAATATAAAATAATGTTTTAGAGTCTTGCGTCTTCTTCCGTCCTTTGCTAGCCTCATCGATCACATTAACATCTAATAGTGTGTGTATCTATCCAAAAATGCCAGGTGCTCCTCGTGGGGACTCCTTAGAAGGTGCTTAATATTAATGTGATTAAGGAGGGATCTCAAGGATTGATCACAGTAGGTGAGTGTATAAGTAGTGTTAGAAGTCAGAGAAAACATATTCAGAAATAACATCTGCTGACAGAGAAGAATGAGATGAGTCAGGGATATCGTCCACCTAACATACGCGTTTTCATATTGAACTAATTGTATATAAAGATGCATTTGTACATTACATAAATTAGAACCTTTGATTTCACTTCTGTACATGGTATCAGAGCCTCGTTCCTTCGTTTTGCATCTGGCTTCATTTCTTTTCCGGTTAAAACTCCATTTTTTTCGGTAAGCAAGCTCTCTTCCTTCTCAGATATGTTGCTGTCAGCACTACCATTCGCCACACGCGCCACATCACTGTGTTCATCACTGGTCCCTTTGAGAATAGGAATTATGGGTACAAACAAAATACCCATTCTCCTACAATGACTTTTGGCAGTATTATTTGCAATTATTGCAAGGAACCTGGACACATTAAGAAAAATTGTCGAAAATTGCAAAATAAACAGCAGCGTGATCAACAGTGTGGCCTTGCTCATATTGCCCAGACACCTGGTCTCTCTGATTTTGGATCTTCTTCTGCCGGGGCTCTAGCTACAGGTACTCTATCCTCTGGTCTTACTACTGCTTCAACTAAGTGGATCATTGATTCTGGTGCCACAGATCACATGACAGGTAATCATCACTTATTCTCTTCATATGCCCCCTATACCAACCCATCATCCATATTTGTCGCCAATGGTTCTCCCGTACGTGTTACTGGCTTAGGCATTGTTCAACCAACTGCCTCCCTCTCATTATCCTCTATTCTTAACGTTCCAGATCTCACCTTTAAACTTTTATCTCCAAGTAAACTCACTCGTAAGTTAAACTGCTTTATCTTATTCTTCCCTGATCATTGTTTAATTCAGGATCTATCGACGAAGCAGATTATTGGTAGAGGCTATGAATCTGGTGGACATTACATCCTTGATGATCAGGTTCCACGTTCTGTTGCTTGTTTTGGTGGGTTGTCTCTCTTTGAAGTTCATTGTCGTTTAGGTCATATGTCGCTTTCGTCTCTCCGAAAAGTGTATCCTCAATTTTCTTCTGTGTCTACTTTAGAATGTGAGTCCTGTCAGTTTGCCAAACATCATCATATTCATTTGGCACCTCGCATCAATAAACGGGCTGCGTCCCCCTTTGAGTTAGTACATTCTGATGTTTGGGGTCCTTGTTCAGTTATGTCTCAGACCGGTTATCATTATTTTGTCACTTTTGTTGATGATTTTTCCCGAACCACTTGGCTTTACTTAATGAAACAGCGTTCTGAATTGTTTACTCATTTTCGTAATTTTTTTGCTGAAATTCAAACCCAGTTTAACAGCCCTGTGAAAATCTTACGAAGTGATAATGCAAAAGAATATTTTTCCGCCCCATTCACCGATTACATGCAAATTCATGGTGTTCTTCATCAATCCTCTTGTGCTTATAACCCTGCTCAAAACGGTGTTGCTGAAAGAAAGAACCGACATCTCTTAGAGACTGCTCAAGCTCTCATGTTTCATTCCTCAATCCCTAAAAGTTTTTGGGCTGATGCTATCTCTACTGCTTGTTTTCTCATCAATTGCATGCCTTCAACTATTCTTGGTGGGGATATTCCATATTCCGTTCTGTTTCCCACCTCTAAGCTGTTTCCTGTTGATCCTAAAATCTTTGGCTGTGTTTGTTTTGTTCGGGATGTCCGTCCTAGTGTTAGCAAACTTGATCCCAAGTCCCTAAGATGTGTTTTTCTTGGATGTTCTAGAATTCAGAAAGGTTATCGATGTTACTCTTTAGATCTCCGTCGTTACCTTGTGTCCACCGATGTTATGTTTCATACGTCCTCTTCTTTCTTCAAGACTTTGTCCGTCTCTGAGTCTCCCTCTGTCATGGATAATTCAAATGACATCTTGGTTTATCCTGTCATTCTCTCACCAGTACAGGCTGTTGTTCCGGAACCTGACATCGTCAATGATCCTGATGTTACTAATGATTCATCTTCACCACCTCTTGCTTCGCCAATTGATTCTGTTGATGTCTCCCTCATTCCTGCCTCTATTTCTGCCGATCCTCCTCTGGCTGTTACTGAACCACTTATTCCTGCTTCTATTGGTGATACTTCTGATGACCAACCCATTGCACTTCGTAAAGGTACACGTCCTCATTATCCTCCCAAATGATATGCTGACTGTATCTATCCTATCTCATTTTTTGTCTCTTATCGATCTTTATCAACTGTTTCATCTTCTCTTGTGGCCACCCTTGATTCCATTTCCATACCTACCACCTTTCACCAAGCTCTAGCTCACCCTGGTTGGCGTGCCGCAATGGAAGAAGAACTCTTGGCATTGGAAACAGCTGGTACTTGGACTCTTGTTGATCTCCCTCCTGGTAAAAAAGCCATTGGATGTAAATGGGTATTTGTTGTTAAGACTATGGTTGATGGTTCCTTGGAACGACTAAAAGCTCGCCTTGTTGCCAAAGGATATGCCCAAACTTATGGTCTTGATTACTCCGAGACTTTCTCTCCTGTAGCCAAACTCACTTCAGTTCGTCTTTTTGTTTCTTTGGCGGCCACATATCATTGGGATCTGCATCAATTAGATGTTAAAAATGCTTTTTTAAATGGCGATCTTCTGGAAGAAGTTTATATTGAGCAACCACCTGGGTTCGTTGCTCAGGGGGAGAATTCGAAAGTGTGCTACCTCCGGAAGTCACTGTATGGTCTAAAGCAAAGTCCTCGAGCCTGGTTTGATAAATTCTGTAATGTGGGCATGAAGTTTGGGTTACGTCAAAGCATGTGTGATCACTCTGTGTTCTACCAACAATCTGATACAGGCATGATTCTTCTCGTAGTATATGTTGATGATATTGTGATTACAGGAAGTAATTTTTCTGGAATCTCAGAACTTAAAATCTTCCTGAACTCTCACTTCCAGACAAAAGATTTGGGATCATTAAAGTACTTCCTTGGTATTGAGGTTTTAAGAAGTAAGAAAGGTATTCTTTTGATTCAAAGAAAGTATGTTCTCGATCTCTTAAAGGAGACTGGAAAACTTGGAGCTGCACCAAGCAGCATCCCCATGATTCCGAATCCCTTTCTAGATCTTGATGCTAGTATGTTTGATAAGCTTCCTAATGATTTGAAGAAGAAGATTGATCCAGAGAAATTAAAGCCATTTCCATTTCCTGAGAGATATAGAAGACTTATTGGGAAACTGAATTATCTAACAGTAACTCGTCCTGATATAACCTTCTCAGTCAGTAGGCTCAGCCAATTCATGGCATCACCAACAGTGGCACAATGAGAAGCTTTAGAACATATCTTGCATTATTTGAAAGGCTCTCCAGGTCTTGGTATTCTCTATACAGATTATGGGCACACTAAAGTCGAGTGCTTTTGTGATGCGGATCATGCAGGATCAAAGGCCACAAGATGATCTACTACAGGTTACTGTGTGTTTGTTGGTGGAAATTTGATATCTTGGAGAAGTAAGAAGCAAGGAGTTGTGTCAAAGTGAAGTGCAGAAGCAGAATACAGAGCCATGTCACAATCAGTACAAGAAATTGTGTGGGTACTTCAGCTTTTGAAGGAAATTAGCATTGTCACAACATTACCTGCAAAACTATGGTACGACAATAAAGTAGCACTTCATATAGCATCGAACTCTGTGTTTCATGAACGAACAAAACATATTGAGATTGACTGTCATTTTATTCGTGATAAGATCAAAGAAAATATTGTATCTACAGGGCATATACGATCCGACGATCAATTGGCAGACCTTCTGACAAAAGCCTTAAATGGGACACGTGTTCAATATCTTTGTAACAAGTTGGGCATGATAAATATATATGTTCTAACTTGAGGGGGAGTGTTAGAAGTTAGAGAAAACATATTCAGAAATAACGTCTGCCGACAGAGAAGAATGAGATGAGTCAGGGATATCGTCCACCTAACATACGCGTTTTCATATTGAACTAATTGTATATAAATATGCATTTGTACATTACATAAATTAGAACCTTTGATTTCACTTCTGTACAAGTAGCAAGGTGGCAGTCTTGTTCCCACCTCTGATGTTTTTTTTTTTGGGTGCAAATGCTTTAATTTCTATCCTGCCATATAGGAAGCAAATCCACAATTTTGCTTGTTTATGCTATGTCGCTTTTAGATCAAATATTTTACTGAGTCAAATTTAGTTATTGAGTTAGGTCTTGGAGCTCTATTATAGTTAGTTTTGAGAATATTATAAATTCCCTATAAGCACATCTTTATAGTTTTGGAGATATCATTAATTCTTTTTTGGCATATCTTTATTTACCTCCTTCTCGATGATATACCGGCTCTTAGGCGGCCTGAACGAGGAAAATTGAAGATTGTGTGATGCAACATAGGGTTGGGAGGAGAGGTTCTTGTTGAAATTTAGATTTAAAAATTATTATTAAAGATTATACCCAACTTAAAACAGATTTTTAGAAAATTCGTAGACTAATTCTCAATATAATGAGGTCTACTAATATCTAATAATTATCTTTTTGATATGACAATATTTACCAATATTTGTTAACTATCTCCTGATGCGATGAGATTTCCTAATATTTAGCAAAATAGCTTGGATAGTGTCGGATTTAATAATATTCACCAATCTTTACTATTGCCTATAATTATACACACACGGGGGGCTATCACAACCTTTCCACGCTTCAGTCTAGAGGCAAAATGAAACCCTTGTCTAGTTCATAGTCATATATTTAGGATCAGAAGTAGTAATAACAAATCCATGCTATATTATGCAACATTATTAAATAAAGGGAAAATAAATCTTTCGGTTTCTAAAGTTTTAACTCAATCGTAGCTCAGTCCTTGCACCTTGACTCAGTGCAATTTAGTCCCTATAGTTTTGACTCGGTTGTAACTCAACCCTTAAACTTTGACTTACTGTAGCTCGGTTCCTATAGTTGACCATTTTATAATTTAGTTCCTACCTTTTTTAAATATATAATTTTATTTTCTTAAACATAGGGACTAAGTTATAAAATGGTTAAAATTATAGGCCGAGTTGTAGTGAGTCAAAGTTTAAGGATTGAGTTATAACTGAGTCAAAGCTATAGGAACTGGAGTGCACCGAGTCAAAGTATATATAAAGGCTGAGTTATAATCAAGACAAAACTATAAGAACTAAAAGATTAATTTTCCCTAAAATAAAACAAGATAAACAATAAACACCCAAGACTCTTAATATCATATCCAAATATATTACAAATATTTAAGATATCCCTTTTCAGACAAAAGGCCTTTCCATTTCCATGCTTCGGTCTAGAGCTTGCTGGGCTTGTTTGATCTGTGAGGAAGTTGCAGACTCTCCCAATTCTCATCTTCAACCTCTCTGAAGTAACGATCTACCATTTCTTCACTAACCAGCTCCAGCTTTGGAGGGTCCCACTAATCAAACACACCAACACACAAATCAAAGCAACAAAATTAGTTATGCTATATGATGATAGTGATAATAATACTAATCAAATATTGAGAGCTAAACTCCTCTATCTTTCTCTCTGCGTTTTTTAAATAGTTATATATATATATAAGAGGGGTTCAAAATTTTTAATATTACCATAGCCTTGTTGTCCTTATCAAATAGCTTTGCTCTTGAACCCTGCAAGAAAATCCAAGCTTTTTAAATGTCTATTCAACAATTAACTACATTTCTTGTCAATTGAATTATATTTGTAATAGTTCTGACCTCATAAAAATCATTGCTGACAGTTCTTCGAAAGATATGGAAGCTAATATTGCATTCCCAAATAAGGCACTGTTCAATGCTTTGTACTCTGCCTTCCCTCACCTAATTAAAAACATTAATTTAGGTTAACTCATTTAATTAATTTGTAATTTTTCAATCTGATTTCTAATAATATATAAATCTTCGCATATATTATATACTTACTGATCTAAGCCATATCTTGAGGCTTGTAGGACAAGACGCACTCATGTAATTTAATGCATCTCCAATCCACTTTTCTGCTCCTTCAACTTCCATTTCCTTTTCCTACCAACATTGTTGTGACATTCAAACAATATTATATTTTTGTTTAAGAAATCCTGATTTCTCTATTGTCATTTCTAAGAATAAAAACTGAACATCAAATTGAACTATGCGTACCAATGACAGAACAATTTCTTCAACACTTCCTTTTGAGAAGCATTTGCTGATTGTGTCCAGTCTGTTTAATTTGTCAAAAGAATATGTACTGCAATCATTGTGTCGTATGAAATACTAGGAAAAGACTTAAGAAACTGCAAAACCACTAAGTTACCTCTTCAAGGGGTTGTCTTCCTTAATATAAGCTGTTTCAGTAAATTTATCAATTAATGCAGTAATTGTTGAAATATCAGAAGTGGTCACAGACCGTAGGGCATTTTCCAGCAAATTTAGCTTCTGATGCACAGAGGAAAGTGATATGAATTTTGCTAGTTAATATGTAATAATGTCACAATTAATGTTATATATGAATAACGACACAATTAATGTTGTGTATATGTATACCTTGGAAGGGACAAAATGAGTCGCTAGGCCACATTTAACCATTTCTGCTCCATTCAAACGTCTTCCTGTTAACCCTAGGTACTCCCCTATGTTGGAGAATTAAAAAAAAGGATCACAAGTACAATAAATTGCAGTATTTTTTAAATCAAATTGAGTCATTAATTAAGCCAAACTAATTAACTTTTGTTTTTGATTCGCGTTTGTTTCCTAACATGAATTGTTTTTAGGAAATTAATAGACAATTAAGGCCATGAAAGCAAAAGCACAAGAGAGAAAACAACTGAGCAAGTCCCAAATAGTTTGTTATAAATAAAGGAGAGGAGGAGAATTCATGTTCTAAGTGTATTGACTCTCACTTTTGTTGTCTTGACTAATGGATTGGATTGATGTCTGGCTCACTTATTTCTTTTTTTTTTTGTTGAATGAATTTACCGATTTGGTCTATTTTGCAATACTTTCATTTGATATCATGAATTGACTGATTTTATCAGCTGAATTTGGGTGAATTGGCTGATTTGGTCTCTGATAAGTATTGACGTCCATAGTTCAATTGTACGTGACTTGATAATGGCCGATTTGGTCATTAATTAAACTTGATATTATCTCCAGTCTTTGTTATAAGATCTCAATCTATTTTGTCTCATATATTTATCACTTTTTCCCTAACTAATTTCCCTAACTTATAAAGTGGTATATATAATTTAATTCTACACTAGATCATTTTGGGAGATCATGTCACATTTATTATAATTAAATAATTTATAGCATTTCATTAATATACTCAATTTATTTGAGTAGCTCTTCTATTAAGTACCAGAGGTAGTATTATAAATGGTGGATGGATAATTAATTTGATTGGGAATAAGAAAGACAAACATTATATTATGAAATGATCACGTAAAGCAAAACACGTATGATGTCAAAATTAAATGTTGATAATGTAACAGAGGGCAGAAAGATAGAATAGAATTAATATTACCAAAAGAGCCAGGAAGCCTCGAGAGAAAGTATGAAGCACCCACGTCCGGGCTAAGTCCTATAGATGCTTCGGGCATAGCAAACACCTATTAATTAAATTAAAGATACAAAATTAGCCTAGTGACCACACAATATAAATATTCATATAACTGTATTGTTACTAATTGTGACTCCTCCGGTACTTAATATAAGACTTATTTACCTAATTTGATTAGATTAAGGAAGTTAGTTAATATGAAAATTTTTTCCTAAAACACCCTAATCATCTTCCTTAATTTCCTTAATCTCTGTTTTACTTGATTATTATTGAGGGAGCATAGTAGAGGTAAATAAGAAAAAAAGAGACATATATGAGAAATAGCTTTTACGAAAAAATTGAATCATCTTTTATATTTTCCACTCACAGACATTATCATCAAACCAATGTTTTAAAAGCTAGACTAGATTTCGAACTGGAGAGGCTAATGGGTCATGGGTCGCACGGTCAGACCGGCGGTCTGACCGATGATATAATAATTAAACAAAAATAAGGGCTAAGGTGCAAAAATACACATGACTTTTCCCAAAATTGCACCCAACATCAAATGGTTTTTTGAGGGGCAAAAGTAACTATGTGGTTACAAAATAGGTACAAAAGTCACATTTTCCGTTAGTGGTAGAAGATGCCGTTAGTTTAGCAGTAACCTCCTCCTTCTTCAACCTCTCTCTCTCTCTCTCTATGCTTTTATCTCTTCACATATAACCGCCTCATTCTTCTCCTTTCCACACTTGATACTTATTATGGTTAATCACTCCTTCTTCTTCCTTCACGTGCATCGACCACTTCCCTTCCTTTAAATCAAAATGACGAATCACATTCAACAGACTCATATCTAGTTGTGTATTTTATTGTCACTCCTCATTTAGGATTCAAGGTTAATCCTGAAGGTTCGAAGTTATGGCCTCCTGTTCTTATCTTTGCAATTTTTGACGATGTCGAGGAGGAGGACAAATTGGAGACCAGTGACTTGAGTGTGTTCTAGTGGTGGTGTCTGCCACCGCCTCTATTTTTGAGGTAGAAGAACTCATTGACGTTAAAGAAGCCAATCAGTTACATTCTTGCTTTGATCTGAACATGTAGTGAGAAAAGCCAGCTTTTTGGGTTTTAATCCATGGCCATGTTGTTATACTAACATTGTAGCCTTCAAGGTTGAGTTTTGAGATTAAGTTTTTGATGTTATCATTGCTGTTATCATCGTAGATTAACCATTGTTTTGCCCCCAGCCATGAATGGTACATGACCCATTCTTTAAGAGTAGATGCTTGGTTCTACACCATAGCATAGACACAGAGCCCGTGCTACTTCTCCTCCTCCTCCTCCTCTTCCATCATCATTGTCTCCATCACTTTGTTCTAAATTGTGGCCACCGATGGCATGTGTTTATTGAGTGGACGTCTTTTATTTTGACCCGAACGGCTCACGGTGACCCGAAAGCCCTTAGCTTTATTCAGGTTGTTGGCGATGCTCCATGGTAATGAACATTGAACCACTTCTTGTGTGGCAGAGATTGCTTTTGTTTTGAGGATGAATTCACCTTTCTTTACCCGGAATTGGCATTGAAATTGGGTCAAGTATGATATCTGGTGGGGTCAGAGATGTTGAACTGAATGAAATGAAGAGGATACTTAAATATGGGAGGGGAAGGGAGAGGAATGAGGTAGTTACATATGAAGAGACAAAAGCAGAGAAAGAGAGAGTGGTTGAAGAAGAAGGAGGTAATTGCAAAACTAGCAGGCGTCATCTACCATTAACGGAAAATGTGACTTTTGCATCTATTTTGTAACCATATTGGTACTTTTGCCCCTCAAAAAAGTATTTGGTGTTGGATGTAATTTTGGGAAAAACGCATATGTATTTTTGCACCTTAACCCTAAAAATAATATACGTATATATAATTATATAAATATAAAAAATAAATATGAAATTTTAACATTACTTAAAAATAAACATATACAAAAGCTTATATGTATCATCTTCCCAAATCCCAAGTTCTAATGCATTGAAATTATTAAAAATAACATAATAATATGTCAATATAATACCAATAGCTGATTCTCAGTTCAACCACCCTGGTTCCCGGTTCAACCCCGGTTCCTGGGCCAACAGCTAGTCTGAAGCGGCCTAAAATGGTCTAAATGATGAAACGGTTGAATCATGCTGAACAAGCCGAAAACCCTTCCAGACACCGGTTTGACCGTTCAGTCCGGTCCAATTTTCACAACATTGCATTAAACAACTCATTAACTACTGAAAAAAAAATAAAAAATTATTATACATACAGTTCTTTCGGTGACAACTCTAAAATTTGTGTTCATCGACAGACCCGCACCTCCTCCCATGACCATTCCATCAATGAGAGACACCTTCATATTATTAATTAAACAATTAAATCTGTCTTTCATATGCTTAGAACTTAGAAGAAATTAAAATTTATAATGTGGGACTAGCAAGCTCACCACTGGCTTTTTGTAGGTTGCCATCAAATGGTCTAATGTAAGCTGTTTCTTGTAAAAGCTTGCTGCATGAGTCCAGTGTCCTATTTTCAATCACCATTATTTTAAACATGAATATCTTTGAAGCTTAATTTGAAGATTAATCACACATAGACAGACACACAATATATTTATGCACTAAATTTGTTTTCCATAAAATTTAATTTTTATAATAATAAAGAAATTGACGGAACTATTAAAAAACGAAATACTAAATTATCAAAATGTTTAAGGAAAACTTAAAATACTCGTAACATATTTCAGTTTACAACCTTAAGACAAATAAATATATAATACGTCAAAATCAGCTTGATAGCAAGAGTCATTTACTGATCAAATGCGTTGGCAAAAATTATCTATACTGCAGATGAAATGCTCTTTTTTTTTTTTTTGATAGAATGAAATGCTCTTTTAAAAATTCTGTCTTTAGCAAGAAATTTTGAGTTCGCGTGATTATTTCTTGTTGGTCCAGGAAATACCCCAAACAAAAAAATGCTACTATTTCATGTTATTTTTTTTCCTTAAAACACAAAAATATATTAATATATCAATATATGTAACAAAATATGTCACAAACCATATTATTTATAGGATATGAATTTATTTAATTTTTCACATTTCATAAAATATAGTTTGGATAAACCGAATACAAAATGATTTAGAAAAATCCGGTTATGTCTTGTTTTGATTATAATGTTTAATGCTAAATGTATAAAAATATATTTATGTTTTATTCACTTGCAATACATATAATAAAATTTACAAGATGTCACAATATTAAAATTAAAATAGTAACACTTATTTTAAACTTCATTCAGTATGAAATGTGGAATTTAAACATTGTACCTACCTACAATTGAAGAAGTAATCACTGATATCACATCACCACCAGCACAGAAAGCTTTTCCATTAGCCTGTATTAAAAGAGAATAAAATGCTATGTATATAATCACAACTTTTAATATAGGACCATACTTACATCAAGTTCCTTATATCCATTGCATCAAGTTTCCCAATCACATGACCATGTGCCACTTGTGATTGGAGAACTTGACATTTTGTTTTTTTTTTTTTGCCATCAATAATATTTTTCTTTAATATACACATGAGAGATCAGTACAATATTCAGAGCCAAACTTAATTAAGAAAAGTGTATATATGTGATGGCGTTATATTTTATCGGGTTCAATACCATTTGAGTAATTTTTTATACGAAATTTATCTAAATTTGAATAATGAAAGATTGGGGTCGAGAGATCTTCAACTTCTCAATTACCTTTAAAATAATCAGTTTTACTGAAGGGTCCTTCTCATACAACGTCAATCTCTCTTTCATCTGACTTATCTGCAAAAAAATAGAGAGAAGTCATTGATTAATGTACAAAAAATCCTCTTTTAGCATTTAACAAAATGATTTGAACTTCTCAATTACCTCTAAAATAATCAGTTTCATAAGACCAACTGATCTTTTTTTTTTCTCATAAGACCAACTGGTCTCTTTATTGTAGAAAATTTGACACAACCATATGTGACTTCTAATTTTTAAGCAATTTGCTACTCAAGAGTTTTTTTGTTCTTTGAGAGAAAATATATGGGAGGTAACAGAAGCAAACTCAACTAACCATTTCGTGATTGAGAACATTCAGCTTATGAGGCCTGTTTAGTATCAGTTCCTTCACACAAGAATTTCCAGCGAAAAGTACCTACACCAAAATAAAAAAAAATATTTATATAAAATATAAGGAATCTTACAAGCCACACTATTAATAAAACTACGACTAGGAAATATATGACATCAACACCTTATCCAGCCTATTATATTCTAGTGTTTATAAAAGGCAACGGAGGTGAAATATTTTTAAAAAATGTTTTATTAAAAATATAAAAAATGTAAATAATATTTTTTTTATAAAAAAATATCAACCTCTCTCAGTCTTCTTCCTTTCCCACATGCAGTGTTTCAAATTCTTTTAATCGTAGCATCTCTGAAATAAAGAGATATATCTTCTAGTCTTAAGAGAAGGAGCTAGTTCAAGGGTTTGTTTTGGTTTTAAATATACTGTAATATCTCATTTTTTTTTGTTTCTTATATGATTATAATTTTTTTCTATCTATTCCCAAAGTTAGATTCTTTTGATATATAAGGTATATTAATAATACTCCAATGTAAATTCTACATTTATATTCTTGTATGATACTATATGATCTACTTTCTAAAAATCTTTGAGCAGATCAGCAGAGGGAGAGATGCAAGGCGTTGTTGGAAACTAAAATATCTATAAACTATAAACAACACAGCGTATTTCACGTTTCATACAGATATACGAGCTAGTTTAATATATGAATCAATTCAATCATGAAATTAAAATAGCATGTATATGGGTATGTGAAAAAGAAGGGGAAATAGAAACCACACGTTAAAGTTAAAGCCAATAATAAAAAAAAATAAAAATAAAATCAAAGGAAGAAGTTGATACCTGGTTTGTTTCTCTCACAAGGGTTGAAGTTAAAGCCATATTTCAGAAAATGAATGCCTCACAAGTCACAAATTCTCAATGAAGAGTGAACGAGAAAGTGCACAACTCTACCATAACAAGTAATGATACGGTTGGGAATTTTATATATATATATATATATATATATATAATATGTTAAGGAATACCGGTGCTTTACTTTAACTTGTCAACGAATGTGAACACGTCTTCGTCACAAATGAGCATGTGATTTGTGTGTAGAGTTCACTTTTTTTGACGGTAAGCAGTTCAATGCTATTTAAAAATTGAACCAAGTGCTATTTAATTAAACACTTAATCTTAGTTGTTGATTTCAGCAATCATGGTTTTGGCTTATATGCTTTTATAATTTGTAAATTTTTTTTACCAGAACATTATAATCAAACTAAACTTTCTTCTTCTTTTTCTTCTTCCTTTTTTTCATAATTTGTATCTTGGTTTTTTGGCTTATATGCTCTTTTTTTTCTTGTTCAAATCATGGCTGGACACTAAATATTGATACTTCTCCCAATTGGAATTCGAACATTAGTTCATTACAATGTGAAGGATTTGCCCCTTATGTTAAACACAATCTCTATTGGTTCATTAAACTGAATTTACTTTCATTATTTCTTATTGGAATAAATTATTTACATGTAAATTTATTAATATAAAAATATAATTTAATATAAATAAAATATATACAATAAAAAAAGAAATAAAATTATAAAATAAAATAACATAATAATCATGTAATGCAGGACTTCTATAAACAATACAGAAATAGTGCCAAATTATCCGGCTTCTATATGGTTTTATTGATTATTGATTATTTTCCGATGTTATCTGATTGAGTGTTATATATATATATATATATAAATTAAATCTTCTTCTTTCACCAATTACATGTATTAAAAATTTCTTACGAATTATTTAAAACTGTCGCTACTTGAACATCTATTTTATGATTTGGTCATGCTAAGTTTGCAATATTAATTATTCTAATTGCCTCGATACAGGGAGTAATTTAACAAAATAAAGCTGTGTCTATGATATGTGCGAATGCCATCGGTCTTACACTTGTAAATGATGTTATAATATGAACGAGGCCAATATTAAGAAAAAATCGTGTTATGTATGAATGAATTTTCAAAAAAAAAAAAAAACGGAGAAAAATTATATTGAGGTTTTAAACAAGAAAAAATATTAAATAAAATGCCTTATTGTTACTTTTATTAGATATAATATGATATAGAGAGAGAGAGAGAGAGAGAAGCATCACAATGTTGTAAGTGGGGAGGCCATTGGTACGCTTCTGCAATCAAGTGTGCAGTCACGTGATGTGCTTCCTGTAAAGAAGGGGGACCGGCCACTGAGAGTTTAATTTGCAGGAAAACACGTTGGCGCCAGTGCCCATCTAAAGAGGGTAGATGGAACACTCGTGTCTGCTTTAATTTGCATGATGATTGGTATGCAGGGAAACACATGGGCACCAGTGCCCATCTAAAGAGGGTCGACGGAACAGTTGTGTCTGCTTTTTCTCCTTCAGTTTGGTGTTAAACTCTTTAGATGGGCACTGGCGCCAACGTGTTTTCCTGCAAATTAAACTCTCAGTGGCCGGTCCCCCTTCTTTACAGGAAGCACATCACGTGACTGCACACTTGATTGCAGAAGCGTACCAATGGCCTCCCCACTTACAACATTGTGATGCTTCTCTCTCTCTCTCTCTATATCATATTATATCTAATAAAAGTAACAATAAGGCATTTTATTTAATATTTTTTCTTGTTTAAAACCTCAATATAATTTTTTTTATTTTTTAAAGGGTTAAAGCATAAAAAAATCTATATATTTTTCACAAATATTACCCGACCGACTGATGTTTCAAAAAAAAAGGACCGATATGAGTTGCAAGTTTTGACAATGTTTCATGCGCCGTGCGATTACAAGAAATTAGATATATTTTCTTATTATTTAATACTCCTTCAGTTCTTTTTTTATAAGATATCAAGAACCAAATTACCTAGATCAAAAATTTAGTTAAAATTGATTATAGAAAATAAATATGTAGAAAAAAAATATAACTTATTTTCCTTAAAAACCCTTATTTGTGTTAGACAATGATGTGACAATGGTGTTTAGAGTTCGGTTATGTATATTAGGTGTTTGTATTATGTGTTAGTTATATTGGGCCTGTGTATCTGGGCTTACTTGGTCTAGTTCAGACATATGTATGTTTATTTTTCTATAAATAAGAAAGAGACCAGTCAATTCTGGTTGGCTGGGTTATTTGTCTATCTTGTTTGGGTGTAGATTGGGTTAATTCACATGGTACCAGAGCCTGGGTTATCCACCCTTCAAGCCCATGCCCGTTGAAATCTGAAACGCCATCGTTTCATTGCGAGCAGAGGATCTCGTTTCATCCCCTTGTCATTTTTTCCGCAAGCTGCTCATATCACCGTTTCATTTTTCTCTCACGCCGACCGCTGGCACCGCCCATCGATCTTCCAAGATTTGGAGTTGCAGAGATCACCGCCGATCGATTCTCCAAGATTTGGAGTTGCGGAGGTCGCCGTTCGTCAACCCATCCTGGATCTGCAACGCTCGCACCGCCGATCGATCTTCCAAGATTTGGAGTTGCAGAGATCGCCGCCGATCGATTCTCCAAGATTTGTAACTGCGGAGGTCGCCGTTCGCCATCCCATCGCAGATCCGTCTGAAACACATCTCAGGGCCGATTCTGCTGATTGATCTCAAAATTCTTTACTGGCCCCTGTTCTGATTCTGAGGGCCGATTCTTTGCGGTGAGTGAAGTGCTTATCGTTTTCCCATCTAATTGTGTCTTCTTGAGTTTCTATTCATGGAATCTCCTGCCAAGAATGCCGTTGATGTTAATAGCCCTCTTTATTTGCACCCGTCCGATACTCACATAACCACTTTGGTGCCGCAAGTTCTTAATGGTTCCAACAATTATGTGATTTGGAGTAGAGCCATGCGCCTAGCACTTCGTGGCAAGAATAAAATTTGTTTCATCGATGGATCATTTACGCGTGCACAAGCTGCCGACTAGAAGGATTTGTGGGACCGTTGTGACGCTGTTGTCCTGTCCTGGCTTCTTCAATCTGTAGACAAAGATATTGCTAATGGGATTGTCTTCGCCAACTCATCTCACCAAGTGTGGCAGGACTTACAAGAAAGATTTAATAAGGAAGATGGTGCAAGAGTCTATTCTCTACATCATTCCATTGCCTCTCTGACCCAAAATAATCTCTCGGTAGCTGCTTATTTTACCAAACTTAAAGAATTGTGGGATGAGTATTCAGTGTTGGTTCCGTTACCATCATGTCAATGCAGCACCTCTCAGGACTTTGTTAAAATTAGTCAACAACAGCGATTATTCCAGTTTCTTATGGGGTTGAACGACACTTATCAGCATGTTAGGTCTCAGATTTTGCTCATGACACCATTACCAATAGTAAATCAGGCCTATTCCATGATCGTTCAAGAAGAGGATCAACGAAATATCTCTCTCCCCATTTCTGCCAGTCCTCTTGATGGTAGTGCTCTGGCAACTCGAGGTGGCAGACAAGGCCGAGGCAGGGGAAGAGGGCGTTCGCAAGACACATGCACTCATTGCAACAAAAAGGGCCACAAGCGTGAAACCTGCTATCAGCTTGTTGGCTATCCACCTCATTTCAATCGAAGAGACCAAGACAATCATGTTAATCCAGCTGTGCATGAAGCAACTGCTCCAACATCTGCATCTCCTCCTCCCGTTTTGACTCATGAGCAGTACAACCAAATTCTTCAACTTCTCAAACGGGATTCAGATGAAGTAGCTGTTGGGGCTGCTGGCTATGTTGAGGAAAGCATTCCAGGTTTGATTAATGCATTGCCTAATAATTTAACTCAAACCCATTGGATATTAGACTCTGGTGCTACATGTCATGTTATTAGTGATATTGCTCTTTTTGACACTGTATTGCCTTATGTTGGTCCACTTAGAAAAATAAAAATGCCTAATGGAGATAAGCTTACTATCACACATGTAGGAACAGTACAACTATTTGAGCATATTGTATTGCATGATGTATATTTCTCTGCACAATGCTGTTTCAATTTAATCTCCATCTCTAGGCTCACTAAGCAAATGCAATGCACTATATCATTTCATCCTGAATTCTGTACCTTGCAGGAAAAATTGAATGGGAAATCCCACGTGATTGGTAAGGTCTATGGTGGTCTATACTTAGTTGAGAAGACTCCACAATCTCATGGGATTATGCATTTTAATTCTAAAGATCATTCTGCATTGTGGCACCATAGGATGGGTCATGCCCCTTTAGATGTTCTCAAACATTTAGATTTTTTGAATAAACATGTTTCTCATTCCTCTATGCAAAGCTGTGATGTCTGCCCTCAGGCCAAACAAACTCGCCTACCTTTCCCTTGTAGCTCTACTACTACTCATTGTAATTTTGAATTGATACATGTGGATACTTGGGGACCTTATAGGGTACCAACACATTCTGGCCATAGATACTTTCTTGCTATTGTTGATGATTTTTCTAAATGTACCTGGACATTTTTGATGAGAAATAAACATGAATGCACTTCTTGCCTCAAATCCTTTATTGCTTATGTTCACAATCAATTTTCTACAACTATTAAAAGGATTCGTAGTGATAATGGTCTTGAGTTTGTAAATAATGAGCTGAAAACTTATTTCAATGATAAAGGTATTGTGCATGAAACCACTTGTCCACATACACCCCAACAAAATGGTGTGGTGGAAAGGAAACATAGACACCTCCTAAATGTTGCTCGTAGTCTCATTTTGTCTTCGCATTTGCCTATTAAGTTTTGGGGGGAAAGTATTAAGACAGCTGCTTTCTTGATTAATCGTACTCCATCTAAGTCATTGCATTATAGAACTCCTTATGAGATCTTATACAACAAACAACCTGATATTTCTCATCTCAAAATTTTTTGTTGCTTAGCCTTTGTGACCCTCCAAAACAATCTTGATAAGTTTCAGCCACGATCTAATCCTTGTGTTTTTGTGGGCTATCCACCTAATCAAAAGGGATATTTGCTGTATAATTTGGTTAGAAGGACTATTATGGTTAGCCGTCATGTGATTTTTTATGAGAGCCGCTTCCCTTTTAAAGATAATTCACCTGTTGTGCGGCAGAATACCTTCCCATCTGGTTTAAACCCGTTTTTGTATGAGACTCTTGATCTGCCAGCACCTTCCATGTCAGATTCTGTTCATGAGGGACACATTGACACCCCTTCCATGTCAGATTCTGTTCATGAGGGACACATTGACACCCCTCATGACCATGATCCACCTGGAAATGAATCCCCTGTTGATGCAGAGGAGTTCTCTAGTGGAGAATCCATACCAGCAAGGAATAAAAGGGCTCCAGCATGGTTAAATGACTACATTTGCCTTGGACAAGTCAAGAATGGTAAGAAAGGTGAGAAGTTTAATTCAAGTTGTAGGTATCCCATCCATGAATACATCTCCTATGCAAATATTACTAATGATTATAAGAATTATTTGCTGCATACTGATAAGCTTGTTGAGCCTTGTAATTTCCATGAAGCATCCAAACATCCCAAGTGGATGGAGGCCATGCGTGAGGAAATGACAGCCTTAGAGAACAATCGAACATGGGAAATTGTGTCTCTTCCTAAAGGTAAACGGCCCATTGGTTGCAAATGGGTCTTTAAAATCAAGTATGATTCTTCTGGAAATGTTGAGAGGTATAAGGCCCGATTGGTAGCAAAAGGGTATAGTCAACAAGAGGGGGTTGATTATTTTGAGACTTTTTCCCCAGTCGTTAAAATGGTAACAGTAAGGGCCATCCTCACCCTTGCATCAATGCATCGTTGGCATCTCTTTCAAATGGATGTCAACAATGCATTCTTACAAGGGGATTTAAATGAGGAAGTTTACATGCATATCCCACAAGGATTTGACATTTTTGGCAAAGATAAGGTTTGTAAACTTCACAAATCCTTGTATGGATTAAAGCAAGCATCTAGGCAATGGAATGTCAAACTTACTGATGCATTAGTTCAAGGGGGGTTTAGGCAAAGCAAATATGACTATTCTTTGTTTATTAAGTCAGATGATCATGGAATAATTCTTATTTTGGCATATGTAGATGATTTGGTCATTGCAGGAAACAATATGCGAGGAATAGAGGAGGTTAAGGCCTACTTACATTCTCAATTCAAAATCAAGGATTTGGGACATTTGAGATATTTTCTTGGACTAGAATTAGCACGTTCAGATCAGGGAATAGTGCTTAGCCAAAGAAAATACACACTTGATCTCATAAGTGATATGGGGTTGAGTGGAGCTAAACCGCTACGCATCCCTATGGAAAGGAGCACACGGTTGAGTCTAGAAGGACAAATCAAACATCTTACAAGCAAAATGACTTGTAAGAAACAGAAACGAAGAGAACAATTTGATCCCTTGATGACAGATCCGGGAGTCTATCGTCGGTTAGTTGGTAAGTTGTGTTATCTTACTAATACTAGACCTGATATTAGTTATGTTGTGCAGACTTTGAGTCAATATATGAGCGCTCCAAGGAGATCACATATGGCAGCTGCTGTTCGTGTTGTGAGATATCTCAAGAGTTGCCCAGGACTTGGGATTCTTCTCTCTGCAGCAAAACAATTCAGCATGGAGTGCTATGTAGATTCAGATTGGGCAGCATGTCATGATACAAGGAGGTCGGTTACGGGATATGTCATTAAATTGGGTAAGTCATTATTGTGTTGGAAATCAAAAAAACAGCATACGGTGTCCAAGTCATCGGCTGAAGCCGAGTATTGAGCACTTGGCACAGCCGTGTCAGAGATAGTTTGGGTTACTCGGCTATTAAGAGATCTTGGGATCAAGGGATTGGAACCAGTTAAGGTTCATTGTGATAACAAGGCGGCTATTCATATTGCCACAAATCCCGTATTTCACGAACGTACGAAGCACATCGAGATTGATTGTCACTTCGTACGTGAGAAGCTACAACAAGGCATTATTGATTTACGTCATGTGGCTTCTAAGGATCAGTTGGCAGATGTGTTAACAAAACCACTAGGTAGAAACAGTCATGATACTTGTGTTCGTCAGTTGGGTACTACCAATCTGTTTAGTCCCCTCCTTGAAGGGGGGTGTTAGACAATGATGTGACAATGGTGTTTAGAGTTCGGTTATGTATATTAGGTATTTGTATTATGTGTTAGTTATATTGGGCCTGTGTATCTGGGCTTACTTGGTCCAGTTCAGACATATGTATGTTTATTTTTCTATAAATAAGAAAGAGACCAGTCAATTCTGGTTGGCTGGGTTATTTGTCTATCTTGTTTGGGTGTAGATTGGGTTAATTCACAATTTGTAAAGAAGATGGGTGGGAGAGAATGAGTAGAAAAAGTGATGATAGAGACATAATTAATTGGGGGTATAAATGAAAAAATCCATTAAATGTTAATACATCTCTAAATGGAATCTTATAAAAAGAAACGCATCCATTCAAACAGCGTTGTCAAACTAGCAAGTTTAATCAAACTTTTGACAATGGTGTAAACTCTGATCGTAAACAAGTAAGAGTTTATCAATATCAATAAATAGCTATTAAAAATATATAGTTAAATAATCAAAATATAAGAATGAAAATAATTGGTTTAAATGTATTTCAAATCTAAATCATTGAAATTAAAACTAAATTAACATTTAATTTAATATATGCATAAATTAGTATATATGAGAAAAATATATACATGACAAGTTAATTTCTTTTTATAAGCACAAGTATCCTCCTATTTGAAACAATTTTTATATATATTTTAATACATAGTACTAAATCAAACTGCCAACAAATAACGAAATAAAAAACATATTTATAAACAAAATAGTTAAAATTACATGTCTTAGTTGTATAAATTCAAATCTATGTATTTATAAATAAAAAATAAACTAGTTGTTAAAAAATTCCCAGTGGACAACAATTATATGTCCATTGCTTAGAACTTTCTTCATCAAGATGAACCATAGATCCCAATGCTTTTGGCTGACAAGAGAAAAGTGAGAGGAAAATAGGGGAGGGACGGCTAGGAAGAAAAATTTCTCGAAATGGTAAAATAATTTACTATTTGTAGGAGTTTTTCCATCGAGTATTCTTTACTCCTTAAGTTTTTTCCCATTCAAACATAGGGTGAATGTCAACTTAATGATGGCCAATCATCAAGCGAGGCAATAAAATGCCAGATCAAGTAACTAATATTAATTTTAAATAATCAATGGAAACAATACCTAACCAAACTAAGGTCACAAGTATGAATAAGCTTGTCAAATTGATGAGTTTATATAGATTATAGAGTCGAACAATGATAAAACTATAATGTAGACTTGTAATGTAAAATCATAAGATTTTAATTTTAGTATTAATGAAATAATTATTATACATGAAGTTACATATTCTATTATTAAAATCTAATACAGTATAAACAAAAAATAATCTAAAAATACTAATAAGAAATTAAATTCACTAATTTCATCCAATGTTAAATAAAAAAAAATTAAAACAATAAATTAAATTAAAACGAATAGAAAAGTCAAAGGGCCATGTAACACGTTCTATATTGATTTAAAAATCAAACAAAGACACGAGTTTTCCATTATTGCCGAAAATTTCGGACAATTGAATGAATTGAACCAGGGAAGATTGTTCAAACCAAACAATGTATCCTTATCGCTAACCGACCACGTGAAGAGAATAGATGTGTCAGATTCCTCGAAGATAACGCCACATTTGATCTTAAGATGGTTGTGTATAAATATGTATTAAAGTTAGGGAGAATTTCACATATAGTTTCATCTTTTAATACTGATTTGAGAGTCCCTTTAAAGCTTCCAGTACTTCATCTGTAACTTCTTGTGGATATGGCAAATCTTCGACAGGTCGCTCTTGAGGCAACAAGGTACACACAAGTAGAGAACTAATCATATGGCTCTTCTATCTTTTTCTTTTATCTATTTTCTTTTTCTTATTCTTCATACGATATAGCATTAAGGAGCAGAACAATCCTTATTCTCCCTATTATTTCAACTATTGGAGGTTTATTTATTTATTGAATGACTATAAGGATTATAAAGAAGCAGAAGACAAAATAAAATCACTATCTAGCCATCTTGCACATATCCAGTAAACATTTTTTTTGACACAGATCTGATCAATTATTTTTGTATTTGATATATGACTATTTGCTTAGGTCATATTCGAATATTGTTGGGTATAATCAATTGTTTTACAATACCATTTTCTAATAATTTTATGAATAACTTTTGTTAAAATTATATCTTAGGATCAAATTGACCTCATGCATGCAGATTAGGAGGAAAAGTAGCATTGATCACAGGTGGGGCCAGAGGAATAGGAGCAAGCATGGCAAGGCTCTTCACAAGACATGGTGCAAAGGTGATAGTCGCAGACATTCGAGACGAACTAGGGCGAACATTATGCAATGATATTGGATCCGAATATGCTTCGTACGTTCACTGTGATGTCACAAAAGAATCTGATGTTGAATCTGCCGTTAAAACTGCGATTTCTAAGCATCAAAAGCTTGACGTAATGATCAACAATGCTGCCTCAATAAATGAAGATAAGCCAAGCATTGCTCATAATGAAGTGAGCAAGTTTGAACAAGTTCTTAGCGTGAACCTAACGGGTCCTTTCTTGTGCACCAAGCATGCTGCTAGAGTTATGATTCCAGAAAGAATGGGAAGTATTATAAATGTGGGAAGTGTTTGTTCAAGTGTAGGAGGGGTTGCAACACATGCTTACACAAGTTCTAAGCATGGGTTGGTGGGCCTCACCAAGAACGTGGCCGCTGAACTTGGTCAATATGGGATCAGAGTCAATTGTGTGTCTCCATATTTCATTGCAAATGTTGCTGCAAAAGATTTCTTCAAATTAGATGATTATGGTTGCTCAAACAGTGTTTATTCCAATCTCAAAGGGGTTTATCTGCAAGAAGAGGATGTGGCTCGAGCTGCGCTATATTTGGCTAGTGATGAATCCAAGTACATAAGTGGGCATAATCTAGCCGTTGATGGGGGCTTTACTACTGTTAATCCAATTTTTGGTTTGTTTTCAAGATCAAAGTAGTGTCATTTGGGATTATTTTGTTAGTTGTTTGTCATTGTGTAACTGTGTTCCCATTTCTATCTGAGTCACTTCTAGGTATATAAGGTGTGGTATAGGTAGAAGTTCAAAGTTCAAAGCCCGCCTCATGATGTAATAATAAAAAGCAGTTTAATTCCCCTTATTTTCTGTAATAATGCTTGAACGAATAAAATAAATGAGTCGTTATTTGAAGAGTTGCAGCAGCTGAATCCAACGTAAAACAAAGGGAAAATCATTCTCAAGGTACTTGTCGTTTCCTTCAATTTTTAATTTAGTACATGTATTTCTATCACCTATTAAATTTTTGCGAGTCACTTCAAGCTAACTCAGACAGTTAGAATAATTCGGTGAGGTATAAGTAGAAAAGTTCAAAAAGTTGGAACCCTCCTCATGACCCCAATCAATGTTTGAACGAACAAAATAAAATTATAAGTTTAAGATTATGATGTCCCACATCATAGGAAAATAAAAGACGTTTCATAAATGTTTGGATACCTCTCCTTCTAGATACATTTTAAACCAGTGAGGGGGTAACGAGACCCTCAAAGTGAGCAAAAATCTTTGGCTTTTCATTATAAGTTTATAACAATGTGCTCGTTGGGTGTGCATGTATGTGTCTAATTATATAATTTTTTTTAAAAAATAAACTAAACTATTGCTCACTTGCACAAAATACACAAAATAGGAGATAAATTATTAGGTTTATTGCTTATAAATATTATTAATACATTGGTTAAATAAGAAGAAAAGTATGCTAAAGCTTAAAAAAAAATATTTATGGTTCTTTGAACATTGAACAACAAACCCTTCTGCTAGGTGGGTTCAGTGACATGAATTGTATGGCATCAATGTGCTTGGACAATAACCAAATTTTTGAATATATATTATTGATCAAAGGGTCTAATTCAATAACCTTTTTTTAATATCATTTTTGGTCTTTTGTACCTCTTTAGAAAACTCATACTATCGTATCATTCATGATGCCTTCAACAACTTTCTTTGTATAGATCTAAACTCTTTAATATATAAATGCTACGCCAACTCTTTCTTATGTATCCATCTCAACATATTCATCTCTGCTACCACACTTTATGCTCTTTTATCCTTTTATAGCTCAATACTCATTACCATATATAGTAGGTGATGTTTTACAGCAGTTCGGTAAAAGTTCCATTTAATCATATAATACTTTCCGATTGAAATAACCCTTGTAACCTTTCTCCATTCACCGCTATAAAGAACTGGGCTTGCTTGGCGGTTCATACTTGTCGTATAAACTAAAAAGCGTCGACAAGTGATCTAAGACGAAGGTTAAGCAACGACTTACTTGACAGTTGCTATGTTGACCGTCAAATAAGTTTGGACAAATATTTGATGGTTATTAAGGGAAAAAAAGGTTAAATAGTTGTATTTTTGTAAAAATTTTCTTAAATTTATAACTATAAGAAGATCTTTAGAAAATATGATTTCTTAAAAGATAATTTTGCTTGATAATAGATAGATTCCACCTTCACGCACGCACGTACATACATATTGAAACAAAGCCAAACAGTAATAGGCTTTGTTCATTACATACTTGTAGTTCATCATCATACCGGAATCAACTCTACTTGATTCATATAACACTGAACTTGCCTTTATCAGATTTAGCTTTCACGAACGCCACCATGAAGACATTTCCGCTGTCTTGCTTTCTCACAACCAGATTCCAGCTTCTGTCCTCCTTATTATAATCAATCCCAACATCATAACAAGTACCTGAAGAAGAACTAGCAATATTGCTTTCGGAGCAAAACACAAGCTTGTAAGCAAACGCGTTGAGCACCTCGATCTGGAAAACACCACTCACCAACTCGGAATCTGGATGATCTTTACACCAGCCTCGACGAAGACGACGATCCAGATTCATAAGCCACCACCCACTTGGAGGATTCTGCACAGTCTGGCTTCTCCAGGAACTCAATTTCCAGATCAGTAGAACCTGTTGAAATTTGAAGGATTATATTGATGCAGAGGGAAAGTAAAAACCACCGAAATATTACAAGTGAACCTTTATAGAGACAAATCTAAATCTAACCCTAGAATCTAATTTAATCTAATCCAATGAAATTAAAATATCTGATAAAATCTTAAAATATTATCCTAAGATATAATCAATATTAAATAATATAATCAAACCTAATAATAAAATAACAATTAACTAAATAATCTAAAATATCTTTGAAGACAGAACCTGCACATATCTTGTCTCTGCTTGTTCCTTCAACCTGGAATATTAATGGGGCACCACTTTTTAGGTCTGAACTTTCTTGCAAAATAGAATATCCACATGGTGAGGCGTCCCCAGTTTTTTCTGGTTTAACCCCACCACCTCCTGCTCCCCATATAGCTGACATTATGTCGTACTCTTGACCTGCCACAAGAGCTTCTCCATTAACGTCATTCACTACTGCTTCTTCAGAAGCAGAGGCTAGTGAGAATGGTTTGATGGTGGTGAACGAAAACCAGAGGAAGGAGAGGCTTATGAACAGTGACCGCGCAGGCATTTTTGTCTCACAGTACCACTTGATGTTCAAGACTACTTGGAACTTTTCTCCTCGATGTGGTATTGATCCCAAACCTACCTTGTATACATATTAGCATTGATTTTTTTTTCCCACACAAACCTTAATGTATTTAATATTCAATTTTCATTCATCAAACTGTTAGCTGACTAGTAAATTTGATTTTTAAACTTTTTTCTTACCAAAACACCCTTCTTTAACATAATAATTATTTAAAAATTTATTTTGCCAAAAAAAATTATACAACCAAAAAATAATTTTAATATATATTTTCAAAATTTCTAATATGTTATAAATTTATTAATTTTGATTATGTTATAAAATTTTATTATTTTAATTTTTATCATATTTTGTAAAACTTATTTAATTTATGTTTTAAATATAAAAATATATTTCAACCACATTTTTTTCATCATATTCTATGGAGCAGTGGAAGGCATCGGAGGAGCTTGACACACTTATGGGCTTTCAAAAGTTTTGACGCTTTATTTTTCAGAAGGGAAGAACAGTTGATGATATGCAAATTAACTTTAATATAAGTTTAATTAAAAAATATTTTGGAATCTTTTTTTAATATTCTTAATGGAGTTAAAGGTTTAAACTTAAATGTATATTTTCAAAAGAAAGAGATATATGTGAAATTAAGGCAAAACAAAAGAGTAATCAGAATATTTTACTCTATATTTTATTATGATTAAGTTTTGATATATGACTCCTCTCTAGAAGCTCCATAAAGAGGGCTACGGTTACTAGTTGTACCCAACTTTGATGAACTGAATAGAAACTAATATTTTTTATCTCCAAAATTTGCATGCGCATTAATATTGGATTAGGGATTTTACATGAAGCCGTTCGAGAATGTTTGCGCATTTTCTGATCTCCTCCTCTCTTCTCTCTTCCATCACTCCTCTTTCACTCTCATTCCCTCCTCTCCTTTCTTCTCTATCTCTTCCCTTTCCTTTACGCGTCCTCCATAACAAGACAATAGATATGTGTCTTCTTGGTGAGATTTCCTCATTTTATGAAATACATCTTTCTATTTAAAAAAGAAAGAACAGAGATCAGCTTTCACATTGCTTCAGTGATCGCTCGTGTCTTTTGCGTACTATTTCATGAGACTTTCACATGCCTTGTCCTTTATTTTGTATAAGATATATCACTAATAACTCAATATAATTATACTTTTTGTTTAATTTAAAAAATGTTAAAAAGTATCTCATTACAAATTTTTTTACCTTAAGGCACCACTGAAGAATAAGTGTTGTTGGCTTTTATGCCTTGGTAACCTCTTTAAAAATTAAATTAAGGATTGTAATATAGGGTACAATCTCGAATCGTCTCTCGAAGAGCCTTTTATTAATTACCTATGAATTAAGTGCAATGATTGATATGAAATGATAACAAGAGAAAAAATTGATCTTTTGAAACTACAATTATAAAGTAATAAAGATAAAAGTCCTAAATTACAATATTTTTGGTATTTTTAGGTATGATAGAATGGAAATGGGAATGTATGAAATGAATCTCTTGAAAATGGTTTGCAAGAGTAATCATAGTTTATATAATAATAATAGAAGTTCAATTTACTAGTTTATGCGAAAATGCTCAAAAGACTCTTTGAGCTAGTTTGAGTTCGATTAATTAAACACTTCCACACTAAGTAAGGCTTAACCCCTCTAATCGAAGCTTAATACAAAACACTAGTAATTACAACTAAAGTCTCTCAAAATACCAAACCTCAAACACTGTTGAGTCTAATGAATTAATTGATGATTATTCCTAAACCTAGAAAATAATCACTTCTTAAAACACTATAAAAACCACTTTGTATGCAATTTATGAAATCACTAAGTTTTCTAAAATACCAAACCCCCTCAACTGATGAGTCTAACACCAAAAGAGATGAACCTCTATTTTAGAGATGCTATTAAGAACTCTTAGTGTGTGATTATGAATTAATTGATGCAATTGATTCCAAAATAATTCAAAATCAACTCGATATCCAAACAATATTATGCAAGATAATAGAGAATCAGGAAGATTACAATGAAACATATATGTAACCACATATATTGATGAGCGCAAAATTCAACATCAACTATTTCAAATCACAAATTAATCCAAACTAAGTACTTAACTAAATAATAAAGGTCTAACAATATAAATACAATCTTTCAAGACAAAAAATCATAATTATAAAGGTTAACAAATGGATTAAAACATAAAACCCCCCCTTACCCTTTATAGTAGTGCTTAGAATCCAAGCCTTAGCCTCCATCTTCAAGAGTTGCGAAATTTAGCCCCTGCCAACCATCAATTCAGCTTCACCAAACAATTCCCCAATTTCAGACATGTCAATCAGCTATGAAAGGGATCAATTAGTATTGAATATAGGGATGTTGGTTCTGAATTTAATATTCACACAGAGCAAGAAGCCACGTTTGAAATAATGGAAGACCAAGAGGAAACTAATGCGAAGTTTCTGGAGGCTGTAGCTGTAGCTCTGTCTTGTATTGAAGAAAGCCATGGTGCAGTGTGCGAATGTTGTGGGTGATGAAGCTGACGAAGGATCAACTCTGACGACAACAAGAACAGGGGAATGGTTGGAGACAGATCTCGGTGAAGGACAGAGGGGAAGAGCCGGTGATCGTGTGGTGGTTAGATGGGGTCGAAGGTGAACGATGGTGGCGAATCCAGCTCCAGAGATCCCTTGCCGTCGCTTTCTCCGTTCTTGACTCTCAGCTTTCGGCCCCCCACTCACGGCCTCTGCCTCCCAGCTCACTCCCAATCTGTTCTATGTCCAGCTGCTCGAGCACAGATTACCGATGGTAGATGGTGGAGGGCGAATGTGATGCTCGCCGGCGGCTTGTGGTGGTGGATGAGCCACCGGCGAGAGGAAGAAGAAACCGAAGGGAATGAAGGTCGCAAGGTCTAGCGGAGCTGTACTCTGGTTTCGTGCCTCTGTATATAATTCCCCTCCTTTTGGCTCTGCAGCTGATTCACGTCTGACCTAGTCCATAGAGACTAAAACGCAGTGTTTTAAATGGGACTGAACTGTCATTTTTCACATTCGAGAGACTAAAGTGTCATTTTCCAAATTTCTGCCCCAAATTGCCATTTTTCTGATTTAATCTAAATTTCAAGTATTTTCAATTGAAAAAAAATTTAACCAACATCAAATATTCTGAGAAAAATAAATTATTAAGAATAATTATAATTTTATTGACAATTTTTCCCTTTTTACTCATAATTTAATCCTTTTACTCTTGATCTCAATTTATCTCAAGAAAGGTATTTTAGGCTCAATAACTATGACAAAATCCATAATTAAAATATAAAAATATATAATAAAAATAGGAATTTGTCAAGGAAGAATTGCCCAAAAATACCTTTGAGACAAATTAATTGCTGATTGCTACCAAACGTGCAAGCGATTTTCTGTGCGTGCAAGTGATCTTCTATTTTTTGCAAACCATTTTCCGTGTGTGCAAAAATCTTCCATATAAATGTGAAAACAATATTCTGTTGTGTGCAAAATATCTTCCGTTATATGCAACAGATATTTTATGATAGCATTCAACAATTAATTTATCAAAAAGGTATTTATTAGCAATTCTTCCATTTGTCAACTACTCATGCTTTTTTAGCTGTAATCTATCTTCAACTTATACACAAAGCTAAATAAGAGTTGTACCAGTTAAAAACAGTTGTAATTGGATCTTCAAACAAATTTTAAATATGTTTATACAGTAAATTTTTTAATGTGCTGTATTACTTTTAATTTAATGACGTTAAAAAAACTGGAAAGGAAATACTTCATATATTTTGCTATCTTCTTGAGTGAAAATTGAAATTTCAACCATTAATTACTTGGAATTTTGGATAGGCTTACTAGCTGGCATCAAAGCGACCACACTTTTTCACTTTAATAAATTCACAATTTCATGTCATTCACAAATTTTGTTAAGGCATTTCCCATATTTTATTAGGTATTACTAACTTTCGTTCACCTCTTTGTCTTTTGTATAATTTCCAGGCTCTTTATCTAGGATTTTCCCTATTTTGTATTAGATTTATTACAAATACTCAATATAATTATTCATTTTTAATTTAAAAATTGGTAAAAAAGTCTCTTGTAAAAAATTTATTACCTAAAAGCACGACTCATATGTTTAAGGAGTCGTAATTCTTTCTTAGTTGTATGTATTATGTCTTTAACTTCTACAAAGCTATAGAAGAGTTGTACCCATTAAAAATGAGTTGCAATTGGACCTTTATAAAAAGGGAAAATCTCATTAAAATATTTTTGAAATATTTAAATCCTGAATCAGATCTCTAAATTTAACAAATTCCAAGTCAGTTCAAGCAATGCAATTCAGGATTTCATAATTGAATGATTTTACATATATGCCCTATTCTCTCTCACTTCCATGTTTCTTTTGCCACTGAACATCGTCGTGGTAAGTTTTAATTTCTCTCCAACTTCCACGCTACATCCTGCGTTTTTGTAAAGGCACATTGAAATGAAAAGAAAAAAGAAAAACATTTTGCCTCAGACTTTTTCTAACTTCCGTGGATTCATACGAAAGCGTAGAGGAGGAAGTTTCAGGAAATTTTGAAAGTTTGAAACTCCCCTGCAATTATCAGCATCCATTTATTTCGATTTGTTGTAGGTGTCGTTGTTTAATTGTTATCTGTTACTTGCTGGCTGCTCTGGAAAAGACGAAATGAAAGTGAAACAGAACAGAGAATGTGAACGATGAAACAGAACAGAGAATGTGAACAAGCAGCCAACGTTGACATTGCATATGATGTATGCACTGACGTTGAGGGGTTGGTGAATGGTTGCCAAAACTGACTTTTACATTATTTTAAGGAATTTATAAGGTTATGATTTTAGTATAAATAGGTGTGAGATTTTCGTTGTAAGGCATGAAGAATTTGAATAAACACATTTGAGTTTGGTTTCTATACCATTTTGGTACCAGAGCTGAGTTCTAGAGAGCGAAAGAGTGAGGAGTGGGTGAGAAAAAAAAATGTGAGAAAAAGGGGGTGTCGGATTTTTACTCTCGGAGCGTTTTTTGAAGAAACCGACCTCACCATCGTGTTTAGAAGGCCGAAAAATCTAGGAATAGCCTCGGTCACCGCCGCGAAACACCTCCACGCGCCTCCACGGACGTCGCCGGAAAGTCGCCGGAATTTCAGACGGTCGCCGGAGTTCAGAGGTTGAAGACGACCCAGTCAGCTGCCACGTCATCACTGTTGACCAGTCAACGCCACGCTGTCCAATCAGATTGCGCCACGTGTCATCCTTGCCACGTCACCCAGTCCCGTCAGCCTTGCCACGTCACCTAGTCCAGTCAGCAGCCATGTCATCGGTCAACGCAACGTGGACCAATCACGGACTGCCACGTGTCACTGTAGCCACGTCAGCATACGGTCAACTCGAATTTTGTTAAAATTACCATTTGGTGCCCTAAATTTTGCGATATTTACATTTTGACCCCCAAAATTGCCAAAATTACATTTAGGTCCCTGAACTTTAGGAAATTACATTTTGACCCCTAGATTTTGCCAAAATTACATTTTAGACCCCCCAAATTCCTGAAATTACATTTTGACCCCCAGATTCTGCCAAAATTACATTTCAGACCCCCAAAACTTCCTGAAATTACATTTTGACCCCCAGATTCTGCCAAAATTACATTTCAGACCCCCTAAACTTTCTGAAATTGCATTTTGACCCCCAGATTCTGCCAAAATTACATTTCAGACCCCCTAAACTTTCTGAAATTGCATTTTTACTCCCAGATATTACCCAAAAATACATTGTTGCCCCTAATTACCCAAATTTTCTATTTTACCCCTGACTTTTCCATATACACAAATCCTTTCCCTAACCTTCTACCTTGTACCTCATAAACTGCGTACTCAAAGTCATAACCTGTGAGACAAACTGCAAAATGCCTCCAAGACGCAGAAATAGACATGAAATTGAGATGGAGGAAATGAGACGCCAGATTCAAGAACTAGAAGCCACTATAGCAGAACAGCAAGCCTTGCTCGAAACTCGTAGAGACCACTTAGAAGATGATTTGAATAGCCACAGTTCGTCATCCTCTGACTACCGTCATCATCCTCGCCAACAACCATTCCGCTTCAATGACTAATTCATTGACTGGCTACAAACAGTTGAACGAGTTTTTGAGTACAAAGAGATTCCAGATGAGCAGAAAGTTAAAATTGTTGCCATCAAATTGAAGGAACATGCCTCCATATGGTGGGAGAATCTCAAAAGAAGGCGTGAAAGAGAGGGAAAGAGCAAAATACGAATGTGGGACAAGATGCGACGCGAGCTCTCACGTAAGTTTCTTCCAGAAAATTATTATCAAGATAATTTCCTTCAGTTATATAATCTCTGCCAAAAGGCTATGTCTGTAGAGGAATATACCAGGGAGTTTGAGAAACTTATGATGAAATGTGATATACAAGAAAGGGAGGAGCAAACAATAGCTCGTTATCTCGGAGGGTTAAATACAAACATCGCTCATCCAGTACAACTCCAGTAATACTGGACTCTGGATGACGTCATCCGTTTAGCCATCCGTATTGAGAAGCAAATGCCCAGAAGGCCTCCATACCAACTGTCTCCCTTAACCAGAATTCCTTTTGATAGAAATAAGTCACAAATACATCATCCTAGCTCTTCAAATGCGCCTCCACCAAAGGCTACTAGGGAATTCAACTCCAAAGCACCTAAGTGCTTCAAATGTCAAGGATTCGGTCACATCGCTTCTAACTATCTTAACCGTAGAGTTGTCACTATTATGGAAGGAGAAGCTTCTACAGTATTTGACGAAGAAAGGGAGCCTATACCTGAAACAGAGCAAATATTTGATGAGGAGCCAATATTTGATGATGAAATTACTCCTGCAGATTACGGTGAATAACTTGTTATTAGGAGAAGTCTGCATACAGCCACCGTGAAAGAAGAACCTTGGCTACGTCGCAACATTTTTCATACCCGCTGCACAACTCAGGGTAAAGTCTGCGACGTCATTATTGACAACAGAAGCTGTGAAAATGTAGTCTCCAACTACATGGTAGAAAAATTGCACCTACCAACTCATAATCATCCGAGCCCTTACAAGCTTCAATGGCTTAACTAGGACAGCGAGGTAAAAGTTTTGAAATGATGCCTTATTACTTTTTCTATCGGTAAAAGGTATCATGATGAAGTTTGGTGTGATGTTGTTCCAATGGACGCTTGTCATCTTCTTTTGGGGAGACCTTGGCAATATGATCGACATGTTCTGTATGACGGTCACGCAAACACGTATTCCTTTCAGAAGGATGGCGTGAAAATTTAACTTGCTCCTTTGCCACCTGATAAACACAATAAAGGCAAGAATGAATCTAAACCATTAGTGTCTTTAGTTGAGAAGGTGACCAAAACAGACAGCCAAGTAATGGGTTTTCTTCTATTACTCGAGAAAAATAACGGAACTGTCATTCCACCTGAAGTGCAGCCATTGTTAGAGGAGTTTCCTGATGTAATTCCAGATGAAATTCCGTCGGGATTACCACCCATGCGAGACATTCAACATGCTATGGATTTTATTCCAAGAACAGTAATTCCTAACAGGCCAGCTTACAGAATGAGTCCTCAAGAACATGCTGAAGTTCAAGGCCAAATTGAAGAATTGCTTAAAAAAGGATTAATCCGTGAAAGTGTCAGCCCTTGTGCCGTACCTGTACTCTTAGTTTCCAAGAAGGATGGAAGTTGGAGAATGTGCATAGATTGCCGTCCAGTCAACAAGATCACAATTAAGTATCGGTTTCCGATACCCAGGCTTGATGACATACTCGACCAGTTATATGGCTCTACCATCTTCTCTAAGATTGACCTTCGTAGTGGATATCATCAAATCCGAGTTCGTCCCGGAGATGAATGGAAGACCGATTTCAAAACCAGAGATGGGTTGTACGAATGGAATGTGATGCCATTTGGGTTGTCAAATGCTCCTAGCACGTTTATGCGCCTGATGAACCAAGTCCTTCGTCCTTTCATTAGCAAGTTTGTTGTTGTCTATTTTGATGACATTCTTATCTACAGCACGAGCATTTTAGATCATTTAGAGCACCTACGTCAAGTATTGCAAGCTCTTCGTGAACAAAAACTTTATGCCAACTTGAAGAAATACACCTTCTTGACAAATGAAGTCATTTTTTTGGGTTACATTATCACTGCAGAAGGTGTACGAGTGGATCCAAGCAAAATTGAAGCCATTAACAGCTGGCCAACTCCGCAATCTATCCAAGAAGTTCGGAGCTTCCATGGATTAGCTTCCTTCTATAGGAGGTTCATTCGAAATTTTAGTTCCGTTGCTGCACCCCTTACAGATTGCATCAAGGGAGACAAGTTCCAATGGACAGAAAAGGCTCAAATAAGTTTTGAAGAACTAAAGAAACGCTTGACAGAAACTCCTGTGCTAGCTCTTCCTAATTTTGACCAAGTGTTTGAGGTCAGTTGTGATGCCTCTAATACTGGGATTGGTGCTGTTTTGAGTCAAGAAGGCCACCCGATTGCTTTCTTCAGCGAAAAACTTAATGATGCTAAGCTCAATACTCTACCTATGATAAAGAGTTCTATGCTGTTGTTCGAGCTTTGCAACATTGGAGCCACTACCTATTGCATAAAGAGTTTATTCTCTATTCTGACCACGAATCACTCAAGCATTTGAATTCTCAACAGAAGATCAATCGAAGGCATGCCGCTTGGAGTGAAATGTTGCAGACCTATGCATTTTTACTCAAACATAAGGCTGGGATCCTAAATTCAGTAGCTGATGCGCTTAGTCGTCGCCATGCTTTGATAACGACTATGCAAACCAAAGTAGTGGGCTTTGAAACTATAAAAGAGTTGTATCAAGATGATCCTGATTTCCAGGGTGCCTGGAGTGCTACTGAATCTTAACCATTTCAGCAGTATTACAGGGAAGGAGGATTTTTATTCAAAGGCAAAACTCTTTGCATTCCTCGTTGCTCACTTCGAGAAATTTGGGAAGCACATAATGGAGGATTAGCTGGTCATTTTGGTAGAGATAAAACTGTAGCCTTAGTAAAGGAGAACTTCTATTGGCCAAGACTTGAACGGGATATCAACAAGCATATCCAAAGATGCAGAACATGCCACCTGGCTAAATCCAAAAGCCAAAATACTGGGTTATACATGCCATTGCTAGTACCCAACGCACCTTGGGAGGATGCGAATATGGATTTTGTCCTCGGGTTACCTCGGACCCAGAGACAAAAGGACTCTATAATGGTGGTTGTTGACCGTTTTTCAAAAATGGCTCACTTCATTCCTTGTCAGAAGACTAATGATGCGGTTCAAATTGCAGATTTGTATTTCAAGGAGATTGTTCGACTCCATGGAATTCCAAAAACCGTCACCTCTGATAGAGACATCAAGTTCGTAAGCCATTTCTGGAGGACTTTATGGAAAAAGATGGGAACAAAACTTCAGTTTAGCAGTGCTAGCCATCCACAAACTGATGGACAAACCGAAGCTGTTAACAGAATTCTTGGAAATCTTTTACGAAGTTTTGTTGGAAAGAACTTGAAGCAGTGGGATCTTATTCTTGCTCAAGTTGAATTTGCTTACAACAACTCAGTCAATCAAGCAACTGGAAAGTGTCCATTTGAAGTTGTTTATGGCACCCGTCCTCTCAGCCCACTTGATTTGACACCATCTTCTGATAAGCAACAATATAGTACCAATGCAGACCAATGGACCAAGGAAATTAAGAAATTACATGAGCAGGTATGTAATAAGATTCAGAAGTAGAATTTGAAACTCAAGGCACAACGAGACAAGCATCGGAAACATCAAGTCTTTAATGTGGGGGATTTGGTCTGGATACATTTGAGGAAGGAACGTTTTCCTAAACAACCAAACGTCAAGTTATCTCCGCGAGCTGATGGACCATTCAAGATCGTACAGAAAATTAATAATAATGCTTACAAAGTGGAATTGCCTGGTGCTTACGGTGTTTCTGCCACTTTCAACGTTGCGGATCTATCTCCATATATTGATGATGTTGATTTTGACTCGAAGACGAGTCCTGTCCAACCCCGGGGGAATGAAACAGAACAGAGAATGTGAACGATGAAACAGAACAGAGAATGTGAACAAGCAGCCAATGTTGACATTGCATATGATGTATGCACTGACGTTGAGGGGTTGGTGAATGGTTGCCAAAACTGACTTTTGCATTATTTTAAGGAATTTATAAGGTTATGATTTTAGTATAAATAGGTGTGAGATTTTCATTGTAAGGCATGAAGAATTTGAATAAACACATTTGAGTTTGGTTTCTATACCAGAAAGGGTCTTCGAAAACATTGTATATATATAATCTGAAATTCCAGACTGAGGCTATTCTGCAACATATTCTGTGTGAAGAAAAAAAAGAATTGATTATGGGTTTTCAATTTGTATTTGCTTTCACTTCTACCTAAAACAAGAAGGAAGATGGATCTAATACCTGTTTTCTTGGGCTAAATGGTTTCGGTGAATAATTCTATTTTGACATTTTAATAACTCAGAATATGGAGGTAATTTGACCCAAATTCTAAATCTTATTTTACTCCACATGACTTGATTAATGATTTCTTAAGTTTAATGACCTGAATTAGAATTTGGGTGTTTCATATGGTTTTAGAAAGGATTTTCCCTTAAACAAAATTTACATATCTTTAGGCAATAAATTATTTAATGTGGTATTTTCTAATTTAATGGTATAAAAAAAACTATTAAGGAAATACTTGATATTTATTGCTTTCTTCGTTAATGAAAATTAAAATCTCGTACCGTTATTTAATTTTTGATAGGCCTACTAGCTGGCGTGAAAGCGGTCACACTAATCCATTTTAGCAACGTGCTTATTAATTATAAAAAAAAATTGTTCAACGGCCAATTGACACCAACTTTAAACTTAAGAAAGATACCATTGGTCCCCAATTGATATGTGTGTGTCTATATATATATATATATATATCTCTCTCTATATTGTTGTCTAGCTTGGATCATCAAAATAGATTAATAGTATTACCTCATGTCCTTAATATAAGATTTCATTTATAATGCAATTTGCACTATGAATATGATCTTATGTTAAGGACAATAGATAGAATATAAAATATAATTGTGACAATTGATGAGCTAGAGGGACAATTATTTAGATTAATTAATTACATAAAAATGGCATACTTCAAGAATATAATATTCTTATTTTGAGGTGATGTAAGAGGTAGGAGCCGGCCGCCTCTAATTATTTAGGGAGTAATTTGTGTTTAATGTTATTAGACCACATGGGTCATACATAATTATATTTTTAAAATGATTAAATTTGATGTTATAATTAAAGGGAAATTGAGGAAAAGCACCCCATTAATGGCTGGCGAATGTGACAGCAAGAACAAATATCAACTGCAAAGAACCCCTACTTTCTGGTTGCAATTTTGCTGGTTCTTCATCTTTTTGTTACAATTATCCCAAGTGACCTGCAATAGAATTCTATGTAATGTAGCATTTATTGCAATAGAAATTAATTAGATATGATGAATCACCAATCATGAGATCACTCTTGCTTCTTTAAGTTTAATTCTATGCAAGCACTATCACTAATCCCATAATGATCACAAATGTATGCAATATAGACATAATGTATGATAAAAACCCTTAAGATGACACAATTTAGCATAGAAGAGATGAGTTCGATGAGTGGCGCTTACATTCTGGTCCCTTTGGATCTAACCGTCAAATATGGACAAAAATAACCATAAAATATATAGGAAAAAGTTGCATATGAGAGATGAGTAGTTTTAATGATGCTGCATTAAATAAATAGAGAATTTCAACTTTAAAAACATTCCTTTGGTCCCAATTGATATATAGCGTCGTCTAGCTTGTATAATATATATAATTCCTCATCAGGATTGATAAAAGCGTGACAACTGGTGAGCAAGACGACAATCATTAACACTAATTGATTACTGAAAAATGGATGGCATACATCGATAACATTTCTTATTTTGAGGTGATGTAAGACACCGCGAGGAACTGACTTTCCTGCTAAGCGTCTTGCTTAACAAAGAGCTAAGCATATATGAACTATCCAGAATTGATCAAGATGATCGAGATTTTTTTTTTTTTAAAAGCCTCTATTTTGTCAAAAAAACTTATTTTAATGGGCATAAAATCTGAAAGAAACATAATCTCTTAACTATTATTTTTTTAAAACATGAGTTTTTATTTAAAGATCACTATTTTTTTTAAAAAAATAAATCTAGACAAACTAGATCAGGGCTAAACAGTCCAAATATATTTAGTTTTTCCTGCTAAGCAAGCAAAGTGCTTAGCAGGAAAATTGGTTGTGGGCGGGGGCCACCTCTAATTATTTGTGGAATAATTTGTGTTTGATGTTATTAGACCACGTAGGTCACCTAGTCATTCGTAATTGTTTATATTTTAAAAATGATTAAATTTAATTTTATAATTAATTGGTTCATAATTAATTAAATGGAAAATTAAGGAAAAATTCCCATTAAATTTGTTATTGGTGAGAAAAACCTGATCAATTTTTAATGCACAAAAAGTATTGGTATTCTGCCAATTTTACACATACGGAGTACCAGTACTTTCTTTCTTAGTAATACAATTTTCAGTAGCGAGGCATGCGGGAGACTTCCTCATTCGCTCAAACTCACTATGAAATGTGCAACTCGATGAAGCCATACCAGCTTTAACGGTGCTGCTCATTAGTATGTATCTTTGGATATAAATATACTCAAATGAAATTCACGTGGGGTTGGGGGCAAGGCGTTCGCAAGATTGCTTGTTGAACTGAGGAACCCCTATTGCTTTGACTTTTTAGCACTGTTGGAGCCTCGTCAGTGTAGCGATAAGCCTAAGAGTGTTGCTCGGCGGATGTGTTTGAAGAAAATGGAGGTGGTGGAGGATAATGGGTATAGTGGAGGAATGTGGTGTTTCTGGTAAGATGGTGTGGACTTTTCAGTTAATTATAAAGATTCACAGGTTGTCCATGGCAGCTTTAACAGTGCGAAACACAATGCTTGGGATCTCTTTGAGGTTTACGTACGGATATCTTCTCTGGCAACAACTTCGACGCATTCAGGAGGATGGGGTGGAGAGATGGTGTGTCGTAGGCGATTACTCCTCTGGTCTTTAATATAAGACATCTTTAGAGAGTTGATCTTGATTCTAAATATAAGACAAAATTTTCATATTTATCAATCTCTTTCTAATTTACCCCTATTGATACTCCTTCAATAATAATTAAAGAGGGGAAAGAGGGAGGGAACTAAGGAAGGTGACTAGGGTGTTTTAGAAAATACATGTCATGTCAATTAACTCAATCAACTTCCTTAATCTAATTAAATGTCTTATATTAAGCATCAGAGGAGTATGACGCTACTTTGCGTGAAGATGAGCGTGTTTTGATTGATCGTGTGCATATTGGTGATTTGACCGTGTCTTTACGCCTTGGGGTCAAATGCAAAATATTTTTAATCCAAGAATTGCAGTACAGTGCAACACTCGGGTCGTCTCACTTGAGGAGCCTTTATTGAAAAGTAAACTAATTATCATGCAAATGCAATTAAAAAAAGGAAAAATTGATTTTTGGATTTTTGGAATTAATAATTAAAAGAAAATGCAATTGTTAATTAAAAGCTAATCTAATATTTTTGGTATTTTTCTTATGAAAATGGAAAATGAGTAAAAGTGAATGGAATGGTATGGAGTGGAAAATATCAATAAAGAATGCTCTTGGTAATGAAGAAGTGACAATCCTTGCTCAAAAAGATTATAGGAGTTAAGAATTCATTAAGTCTTAAGAACAACCTCAAAATAACACTTGAGTCCAATAATCCCAATTAATAGTAGCTCCTACAAACATAGCTAACTACTACCTCTTGAAATATTGTTAAAAATCACTTAATGTGCAATTAAAATTGGAATAATGCAACATGAGTTTTCTTGAATTTGAGTGTTAAACAACCCCTCAAGATACAAATCAACCACATTAACTAGACAATAACACGCTAATTAACATAATCTCATTGCAACCATAAAGAAATTCAAATATATATAATCTTCACATTACAAAATTCAATCTCAACTACAATTATCAAACCAAAAGAGACAATTAACATTAATCCCAATTCCATAATCACATATATCAAAATTCCTAAAATTAGGCAAACCAAATATATATATTTCTAGATTAATGGAATGATAGCAAGACTCCCCCTTATAGTTCAATAAGCTCAAGGAACTCTTCATCATCAAGAATCAAAGCAATTATTAGCCTCTCATGGTCTTAATTACTCCTATAGCATCTTCAAAGTACTACCAGAATCTCATGGAAATTGAGTGACCAAATCACAGAAAAGAGGGAATGGGGCTATCGGTTTTGCTGAGACAATTGAAGGAAATGGCAGAGACAAACACTGGTATGGAGGAGGAGGAAAGGAACAGTAAAAGCATGAAGAAGGAGGCCATGGATGCTGTGGTGGTGGAAACCAAGAACAGAGGAAGATTGGTGGTTCACGGTGGTGCTTGGTCTGGACGGAACTGTTGTGGTGGTTCGAGAAGCTGGCCGGGGAGGTCCTTGATGGTGGTGGTGGCTGTCCGTCTCTTCCCTTCTCCTCTCAAGTTATCTCCCACTCTCTCAAGCTCTCTGGTTCGCCCTTCTTCTTTGCTCCGCTGCTGCTTCTGTGTCTTCCATTCTCCTCTCCGTTCACGGTGGTGATGTTGTGAATGTCGCCGGCGGCTTTGGTTGTGGAGGTGGAAGCCACCGGCGACGATGATGGTGATGCCAGGTGAAGAAAACGATCTGATCTGTTGCGGCGCCATCCTCCTATATTCTCAGCTCGCATCTCTCGGGTTGCTGTTTTCACTATCGGGTCTCTTGCATATCCAGCAGCCATATCCAGATTGTATGCTTTATGGGTATCGGATTTCAGCTCCAAGAAGCCCAATGCTTCAATGTCAGGCCCTGTTAGCATCTTGGGTCTCTTTCCGGATCTGTTTCCCGTCTTCAGAGATAATGAACAGTATCCCTGGTCAAAACGCAAGTTTTGACCAGGGACCTATTTGAAGTTTCTAAAAGTTATGTAGAGGGACTAAAATGCATCTTTTCAAAATGTTCATAGGTATAATTTCCAAATATTCTGGGAACTTTTCTGTGATTTTCTCTAGCTCTTTTCTTCACAGTATTGTAATTTTCAGAAATTTTTGGGCCCCTTTCTGTAATTTCCCCCAACAATCTAAATATTAATTCTGACCTCCAAAATCTGAAATTTCCTTCCAAAACACCTGAAATGTAAGATTAAGCACAATTGTAGCATCAAAAGTTCAAGGCACAATTGTATAAAAATAATTAATAAATTGTGAACATTTTACCCTAATTACAATTAATTCAAAACAAATGTCCCTAATTAAAATTTGTGCTTAATCATGCAATAATGTCCTAGAAAATACATTAAAAATCCCAAATTAATCATGAAATATTATATAAAAATATGGTTCAATCAATTGGTCCAACTTTTACTTAAAGCAGGGGGAGATCGAGGAGCAGGCTTACTAGCTGGTGCGAAAGCGACAGCGCATTTTAGCAACATGCTCATTATAAGAAAGTGTTCAGAGTGCTCCATTATTTTTGTCGCTAAACTACTCTTTTAAATTAAGGAAAAATTAGTCATTTGGTCTTTTGAACTTTTAACTCAGTTGTGACTCATCAATCCTTTAAATTTAACTTATTGCCACTCAATCCCTAAAAATAAGTTTGTTTAATAATTTTGTTCCCACCGTTAGTTAGAGTGTTTTTTTTTTGCCAGTTGTTACATTGTTAACTCTATTAATTCTTGCTGGATAGAGTTAACACTGTACTATGGCAGGGATAGCTTGATAGAGTTAACATTGTACTAATGGTAGGGGTAGGGAAAGCACGATATAGTAAAAACTGTATTAATTGTAGGGACAAAATTATTAAATTAACCAAATTTTGAGATTGAGTCGTAACGAGTTAAATTTGAGAGAATGAGTCACAACTGAGTTGAAAGTTAAAGGACCAAATGACTAATTTCACTCATTATATAGCCAAAGGGTAAAAGATTGATAAAGCATTCACTACTAAAAAAGGGGTTTTAACGTCCCTATTTTGACACTTTTAACATCCAAAAACTGGGGAATGTCTATATAGGGGGCGTAGTATATTTTAAGAAAAGACGTCTCAAAAAAATGGGACATCTAAAGTGAGACTTTAAACATCCCAAATTAAGAATTGGGACGTTAAAAAGGTTTGATTTTTTTTTAAAATGATTATTTACATTCTGCATTACCTAGCGAAATCAAACTGCAGAGGACTTTAGACGTCCCAAATATCAATTTGGGACGTCTAAAGTCCTCTACAGGGGGACTTTAAACATCCTAATTCTTAATTTGGGTCGTTAAAAGGTTTGATATTTTTTAAAAATGATTATTTACATTCTGTATTACCCAGCGAACTCAAACTGCAGAAACAGAATAGAAAATGGATTCATAAACCACAATGTCCGTTACAAAATGGTAAGGATATCCAGCACTACAATCTTTAGTATATATACATACAATAACAACTTATACAACCTACTACTATATATTTGTACAATAACAACTAGAAAGTGTCAAAACGTTGTCATCACATAACTACAAACTGATATAAATAAAAAGTTTACTGATCTATATATTGAGGAAGATGTTCAGCCAAAAGGTCTTTGATCAAATTAAGGTCTTCACGTAGGTAGGCATCTCCATTATCAAAAAATCTGAAAATTAGAAAATAAGCTTTGATGAAATGAATCAAGCAAATGAATTAATTAGCATTTCAATTAGAACACCAAAAATATTATCATTTGAGAATGAAGAAGCAATTATCTTTTCAAAATCGCTAGTAATTCCACTTTGAATGATGTTATACATATAAAGTATAACATAATATCTGCATTCAGTGTTGCCAGGTTGTCGAGGGCACTTTAAATCAAAGCCAATTGGTTGTTAAAATCAATAAAAGTATGTCTAAAACGACCGTCAATGAAACAATTAGAATCGAAACTACTTACTATCGGATAAAATCACTTTAGGTTTTTAACAACTTTACCCTTGCGTGACCCGCTAGGACTCTATATGTTTGACAAGCACTATCATGAAAATCAAAATCAACAGAAATTAGAACTATTCATTTGTTTTAAGCTCCAAACATATCAAACAATATGTTGTTGTATAACTACTAGCTAACAATGATTCTATGGTTCTGGCCAAAAAACAAAAAAAATTCAGTCACAAGGTAAAATCACTCCAATAACTAAAATCATATAAGATAATTTCACATTTCAAGTTTAAATTTAATTCAAGTAAATTCATATTTAAAAAAAAACTAACCAGGGGGGAACCCGCTTGCGTCACAATGGAAGGAAGGAGGTGGAGGGCGTCACAATGGTGTGTGCCTTGTTGAATTTTCTTCTTCTTGTTTAATCTTGTTTTGATTTCTTCAGAATCCGCAGCTATTGGATCCGCAGCAAGAAGAAGGGGTTCCGAGTAAGGAAGTGAATCAGAGAGCACAGGACAGAGGAGCGCGACAAAGAAGGGACGCCTGAAGTCCCAGGTTTAGACGTCCCAAATCTATTTGGGACGTCTAAACCCAGTAATCATTGGTCTAGTTCTTTTGTCTATTTTTCTTTCAATTTTAATGGACCCAGAATGGACTAGTATTATCTCATACCATTCTTTGGTTTTTGCCAAATTAGAAGGCCTGAAATGAAATCCCGAAGGAAAGATATTTAAAGCTACCTGATTTGGATTTTGGTGAAAAAACTCTAGTTCTACCTGTAGAATGTGTTTTACATAAGCCTCTTTATGGGAATAAGGCGTATGTATGCTAGCTTGTGTTTGGGGTTGACTGACAATTGCTTTGGATAAAGAAGCTGCAGTTGTCAGTTGTTTTTGAGTTGGAGGAGTAGAAGGTCTTGGCCAAACTTGTAGACTTTGGGGTGCTTGGTTTAACCTATCATACTCTTGTTTAGTCATTTGGGAAAATGGTACAAGGGCTGTGTTTTCCCCTTTTTTTACTACCTATTTCCATATTTGATTTTGGAAGTTTCTTCTGGGCATATGCCTGTTCATAAGATTTTAAAATCTCATTTGTAGAGGTTGCTTTTGTTTGAGGTTTTTGGATCGATGACCCAGATGGAGTAGATGACTCTGTTTGAGACTGCTTCTGCTGCTGGGATCCTTGTGTTTGGGATCCATATTGTTGCAGAAGTTATTGCATAATCGCCTCTAGACTTGTGCTAGAGACTGTTTGATTTTGGGGCATCTTGCATGACATTTTGGAGTTTATCACTCTTCTGTTTATTATCAGGTTCTTTCTTTTTTTGGGTATTTTGTTGGATCACTCACACACTACCTACCTTGAAGAAACTCACGGGTAAGAAAATCTGGTGAGGAGTTTGAAGTGCCTTTGATAAATTCAATGTCAAAATAAAAAACACTTAAAATCGCTTGCCATCTGGCAAAAATTTGTTTAGATGCAAGGTTTTTAACATCCTTTTGTAAAACATCTTTTGCCGATTTACAATCAATGCGAACTAAAAACCTTTGGTTTAAAAGATCAGATTGAAATTTGGAAATGCATAAAACAATTGCCAAAATTTCTTTTTTAATTGTGGAATAATTCTGCTGTGCAGTATTCCAATGTTTAGACGTAAAAGACACAATTTTTTCTTTGCCGTCTATACGTTGTTTAAGAATGCCACCATAACCAATGTCAGAGGCATCAGTTTCAACAATTTTATAAGCAGAGGGATTAGGAAGGCTAAGACAAGGAAGTTCCTTAACCTGGAGTTTGATCTGCTTAACAACGTTGGAATGAACATCCGTCCATGGAGGAGGATTTGTTTTAAGGCACTGGTGAAGTGGTTTAATAAATTGCTAAGATGAGGAATAAACTCAGCAACATAGTTTAAACATTCCAAAAATCGTTGAAGTTGAGTTTTATCAATGATTTGATTAGGAAATTTATCTGCAAATTGAATTGCACGTTCAATCGGCATTATGGATCCCTGATAAATCCAATGACCAAGAAACCTAACCTTAGTTTGAAAAAGACTAATTTTTGGTTTAGAAACTACTAAACCATTTGTTTTTGCAATTTTAATAAAATGATTAACATGTTTGAATTGTTGTTCTATGGAATGAGAATAGATCAAAACATCATGAATGTATACAATGATGAATTGGCTATAATCATTAAAGATTTCGTTCATGATTCTCTGGAATTCAGAAGGAGCATTTTTTAAACCAAAAGGCATAACATTCCACTCATATTGACCAAAAGGCACAACAAAATCAGTTTTATACCTATCTTTTTCAGAAATTTGAATATGCCAAAATCCAGATTTCATGTCGAATTTTGAAAAGATTTTTGCAGAATACAAACGTTTAAGTAGATCAGATTTGTTTGGAATTGGATACCTAATCCATTGTAACGCTTCGTTTAAAGGTTTGTAATTGATTACAAGTCTAGGAGCTCCACGCTCGATTTTTGCATTTTTATTGACATAAAAAGTAGCACAAGACCAAGGGCTTCTAGATTTGCGAATCAATTTTTTGTTTAGAAGTTCTTGAATTTCCTTTTTATAGATTTCAAGAAGTTCTGCAGTCATTTGAATTGGTCGTGCCTTATTTGGTATTTGTTTTTCAGAAAAACCAGTTTCTTAAGGCAAATCAACATGTTTTTTGCGATCCCAAAACGTGTTTGGCAAATCTGAACAAATTGTTTGACAGATTTTAGCAAAACAAGTTTGAATTTGTTGTTTAATTTGTGCTTGACATAGCTGAGCTTCTATATGTTTAAAAGAGATATCTTCCTTCAAAAAATTAATTTCTTGTTGTTTTGAAGAAAGAAGATTTAATTCCTTGACTATTTGAGTAAAAGGAAACAAGATTGTTTTACCTAGATGTTCTTTTGAAATTCCATTTCATCAATCACATATGGAAATAATAGCCTTGCAAATGGTTCCCCAAGAATAATCTGGGTTCCCATATCTTTGACTAATATAAATGCGGTTTGAATTTTTAAACCTTCATTTACAACAACAACGTTTGAAACTTTATATTTGACATCTACACGTGAGCGATTGATGCCATTAAACCTTTCGGTCGTTTTCTCAAAATGTTTTGTTGGAATGATCCCTTCTTTAAAACAATTAGAATCAGCCCCGGTGTCAAACAAAACAGTTTGTTCCAAGACAAAATTATCATTAATAATAATTTTGGCATGGACATAAAACTTTTGAATAGATATTTTAGAAATCAAGTTTAAAAATGGTTCAGAAAGATCATTGTCTTCTTGATCGGATGGTGTTTTTAGTTTCCCTTCAGTTTGAGTTGCAAGTTGAATATCCTGTATTTGGGATATAGCAGTTGCATGGGTGTCTTGTTGAAGTTTAATAAGATGAATTTTAGTTTTGAGGTTATTTACCTCGTACTGAAGGTCTTGGAGGGTTGTTGATTTAACATAATGTTTGAACTTGTTTAAAACATTTGTTAGATCATATTTGCTGAAAAGTACACAAGGTTTAGAGTTTGAAGAATTCAGAAGTTTCAATCAAAATATTGTTTATTTGCTCAAGAAGAGGCTCTTCAATACTCTTAATCTTCTTCAATTTTCAAGTCAAATGACAATATTTTGAAATATGACCTGGTTTACCACATTTAAAACAAGCAACTTTTGTTTGTTTAGGAAAATCAACTTTTGGTTTGGAGCGAAATTCCTTTTCAAGCCTATGGGGAGTTGTATTGGGTTTATACTTTTGGTAGACATGTTTTTTCTTTTTGTGGTATGGTTTATGGCGAGGTTTAGATTGTTTACAAGGAGGAAAACGAAATTGTTCACAAAAAGTTCCCGATTCTTTCCTACTTGTTTCCTTTTCTTTTTTAAGTTGTTGTTGGATTTTATCATCCTGACAAATCTTAAGAGCAGTTCTTTGGACATAAGAGATCAATTGACCATATGTCAAGTGCTCATAAGGGATGTTGCCATCATTTTGATTTCTAAATTTTTCTCTAACTTTATCACCTAAAGATTTAGGTAATCCAACTAGGAATTTTTCTTTCGAAAATGGTTGATGAGCATCATCTCTAGTGAGTACTCTAGTAAAAAAAGTATCTCTATACCATATGAAATCAGACAAGGTACTGCATTTAAGATTTAAAAGAAGTTCAGCCGATCTATCTTTCTAGATAAATGGATCTCCAACAAAATATTTAATAATTGTAAAGATGAGAGTGTTTACAAAATCAGGGATAGGTTTGCCATTGTTAGTAATTGGTATTCCATCAGATTCAATTTTAACAGATGTGAAAATGATATTTTTATCTTCAGAAGAAAGATAATTATCCCACCAACCTTTAAGTTGTCCAGTAAAGCCAGAAACTAAAAGATTAATGATCATTTCATCTGTAAAATCGTTTGTGGTTTGGTAGGTTGTACTTACTATGGTCATTTGTTGAAGAATTTGGAGGATGTTTGATTCACTCTGACCATCTATGTTCTATTCATAGATATTGTCAGCATTAAAAGATTTGAAGTTTTGGTTTATCCGTTCTTCAACCAGAATGTCTAGAGGGCTGGCTCTATGGTAATAAAGTTTTGAGGGTTTTTTCCAGTATTGATGGTTGATCTAGAGTTGTGACTCAGAATGGTTAGAGTCTGTATCTCCAATTTGGGAATCTTTTTCAAAAGTCATAACATCTTTCGATTTGGTTGATGACGTTTGGGGTGTGTCTGGGACAGTTGTAGTTTGAAGTTGGCTAATTTGTTGATTCACCTTTCTTAATAAATCAGATCTTTTAGTTTGAAAATCTAACTTAAATTTTGGGTTAATTTGAAATGGTTTAAAAAGTGGTGTTTCAATTCTAGTTTCGACCTTTCTTGAAGAAACTAGTGCTTGAACAAAATAATCACCTAGTACCTGAAGGTGCTGGTTTGTGTAATTGTTTTGTTCAACAATGTTTTTAATATCCCTTGAGTCAACGGGTTTTCCAATATTTTTGAATTTGAAAGGTACAGCCATAATTGGTTGACGTATGTCATCAACCAATTATGGTATTTGTACTGGTTTTGGAGGAGGAAACTCAAAAGAAATAGTTTCACCTTCAGAAGTCTTCCATTGTTTTTTTGTCATATTAATGGTTTGTAAGAAAGGATATTCCAAGTTTTGATTTTCTGCATATGCATTAAACCAATCAAAGAATGGAATATTTTCTTGTATTTTCTCAAGAAATCTGTAGAATTTTTCTTGAATTTCTTTTTCAGTAGATTTTTTGAATATTTGTAGAAACCATTCTCTTTGAAGGGTATATTTCTCAGAGTAAAATTCCATTTGCAAAGTTTGTTTGTCAATTTGGAAAACATTTTCTAAAACGTTTATGATAAAAGATTTCCCTGGTTCCCCAAGAGATGAATAGGTTGGAGACTCGATTGATTTCAAGTCGTCATCCTTTTCATAACTTATTTGTGGAATATTTAAAGAATTGTCAACTCCTTGAATTGAAACATTCGTTGGTTGTGGGGTTACCATAGGTGGTGGTGGTGCATATATGACCGATGGTACCTTTGGTAAAGTTTGTTGGGGAGTTGATGTTTTGGGTGCTGACATGTAGATGACAGATGGTGGTTTAGGTAAAGAAGAACAAGAATATCTTGAAGATTCAGATCTAACAGACCTACAGTCTTCATATAATGAAGTCTCGGTTCTGGTAGCTTGACTTCAAGATCTTCTTGGTCTATCAAAAGATAGTTTGACAGTTCCATATGATGTTTGAATGATTTTTCTTACATGAGATATTGGTTTAGGAATAGGCTTTGTGGCCTTATCCATTGTCCAATCATATGGTAATTCAACATTATCCCACCTAATTGTTTTTTGAGCAGTCAAGTTTGCATTTTCTTCATATGATAAAAAGACTATTGTTTGGCCATTATCAGGAGGTATTAGAACTAAGGAATTAGATGATTTTAAGACCTTATACTGTATCCTATAAGTTAAGGTAGCATGTATAGATCCTGGTTTCATTTTTAAACCTTTTAACTGAAGTTTAAGTTTAAGGACTTCAAGAACATGTTCATCCTTTAAATCTGTCATCCTATCTAGATAACAGTTAAAGTAAACAAGACCATTATGAAGCCCAAATTCTACTGCTGCAAGCAGAGAATCCAAAAATTCATAATGAGGCATACTAGTCTTGACACGTTTAATCCTTTTCTTATCAATGGTTTAATGGCAACTTGAACACTTCCGATGTGCAAAAAGTTATAATCTTTCTTATGTTTATCAATTGATTTTTGAGAAAGAAGGTAAAATTCTTCCTTTTCTGGTTTGATAGGAATTGATTCTTCAACTGTTCTGATTATGTAATCAGATTTAGAGAACCACTTCTTATCTTGAGTTTGCATTTGATAAAGCGTGTTTAGAGCAATTGGAGGTAAAACCCTATCGTCTACGTTCTGGTTTATATTTTCAAAAGAAATTTCTTCTTTAAAAATTTGTTTAGAAGTTGAAGACTTTGATTCCTCATTGTTTAGCGTAGAGTTGTTTAATGGAGTATAAGAAGAGCTACTACTACCGCGTTTGGAAGAAAAGGAACGAGGAAGAAAAGACATAATTTAAATTGCAAAATTTAAATTGACAGAATTTAAAAGACTGCAAGGAAAGAGTGAAGGAGGTAAAGGATAGAAATAAAGAGCAGAATATAAAGGCTGAAGAAAGCTTAAAGAAAAGAAGATAACAATAATTGTAATTCTCCCTTGCCTAAGTATCATTACCTTCTGGATTCATAGTGGTATAATAATTAAAAATGTATCAATTTTTATGGATTAAAATGTCTTGTTAAGAAATTAGTAAGATTTCTTAAATCTAACTCTAGCCAGACTTGTAGTATATAAAATCTTTATTTATCATACATTACTGTGTGGGGCACAAACGCTTGCCTCAACACACGGGACTTATGGCAACCTCAACCCACGGATGGACTCATTATGATAAACAAGAACTATATATAAAATGCTATCAAGTGTAGATCTTTAAATCATACTAATCCGCTAACAAAAATTTTAATGCCATAAAAATAGATCCAGATTTAAGTATTACATCCCTACTTCACCTTTTGGCTTTGATACCAAGACGGGGGATGCCATAAAAATTTGGGACGTCTAAAGTCCTCCACTAGAGGACTTTAGACATCTCTTTTTTAAAATTGGGACGTCTAAAGTTTCACTTTAGACATCCTTTTTCTCCATTTGGGAGGTTAAAATATTTTATTTTTTAAAAAATGATTATTTATATTATTCATTACCCAACAAATTAAAACTGCAAAAACAGAATTGAAGATGGATTCATAAACCACAAAATGTCCCTTATAAAATGGTAAGGACATCTAGCACTGCAATCTTTTTACTATATATATATATATATGTACAATAACAACAACTCATACAACCTAATATTATATATATATAACAACAACCAGAAAGTGTCAAAATATTTGTCATCACACAACTACAAACTAATTGTTGTTCGTTTCATCAAAATAAATATACATATGTATTTCCCTTGATTTCCAAGCTCCAAACGTATAAAACAAAAACATTATTAGTATTGCATAACTACTAACAACTAGTTTATGATTTTCACTCCAATAACTAGAATCATGTAAATAAATTGAAAGCATTATAATAATTTCACATTGCAAGTTTAACTTAATTCTTCATGTAAATTTATATTTAAAAAAAAAAAAGGCAAACCTAATGAAAGCAGGGGAGAGGGCAGCCAACGGTATCTATGTGCTTCCAAGGTGGAGAGAAGACGTTGGAGGAGTTGTGTGTGCACGGTGGAGTGGAGAGGTACGCCGGAGGCTGAAATCAAAGGAGAAGGTGGGAGGTTTATGCCGGAGGGTGGAGGGGGCAAAAGAAGGTGGAGGAGGTGTACTGAAGAAAAGGGAAAAGAAAAGGAAGAGAGGAAGAAGATTGAGGAAGACGAAGTGTAATGAAGAAAAGGGAATAATGAAAACGCTTACCCATGGTGTAGAGAAGACGGAGTCACGGGAATGAAAGAAAAAAGGGAAGAGAAGTCACGGGGAATGGGAAAGATGGGAAAGATGGAAAAGGAGCGATGGGTTTCTGACATGGGAATGAAGAAAAGGGAAGAGAAGTCTCACGCATGTCAGAATTTCTGGCATGCCTTTAGGAGTCCCAAAAAAATTTGGGACGTCTAAAGTCTTACTTTAGGCATCCCAAATGGGATTTGGGATGTTTAAAGTAACTCAAAATTTTTTAATTTACTTTTTTGGCACTAATGAGAATCTTTAGGTGTCCCAAATAAAATTTGGGACGTCTAAACTTTACTTTAGGCGTCCCAATTCAAATTTGGGACACCTAATGTTGCGATTTCACTGCTTTATTTATAAAAATGCCATCACCTTTATGTTTTAACCTCCCTTTTTAAAAAAGGAACGTCTATAGGGATAGTAATATCTTCAACCTGTAGTAGTGTGATGAGTAATTAATGCTTATTTGTTACAAATGGCAAGGAATAATGCACATAGGGAGCTAAGCTGAAGTGTTTAGAAAGGGATGGATTGACAATGGAATATCAAGATCACGAATCCAATACAACAATTTGTTCCTAATTGACAGTGGAAAATCACCTTAATTCACGCCATGTCTCACATATTAGATAAGAGTTTTGGCTACGAACAAATGTTAGAGTTCTATTCCTATCAAAATAGCCTAAGCTATTTGACAAGATTCTCTTTTTACATTATATATCTTTAATCTCTTCTTTCATTAATCAATGTTAGAATTCTTTGTATTCTAATATTTCTCCCACTACTTTTTTTTGCATTTATTATTCTGTTTGTAATTTTTTGTTAGTATCAAAGGCCCCATGTCTACAATATTCTTTATTTTAGTGTTTTCTTTTACTTGTTTCTTTCATTTGGTGAAACATGAATGAATGAAATCCCAGGAATGGAAAACTAAAGTGTTTAGATTATACACAAATCTTGGTCTGAGCAAGGAACACATATGATCATGATAAGCCTGCAAGCAAACCAGTTTGCGGGGGAAAAAAACTGCATACGCATGCAAAGGCACACACGATGCTTTATTCAACATTATAATTAAGATAGGGTTCACGTACGTAGGATGATCATTAATTGGCAAAAGAACAAGGGTCATAGCTGCAGGTAGTGGTGATAGCAAGGCAATATAGCATCGGGGATCAGGCCAGATGAGAAGGCAGAAGCAATTCTTACATTGGCATTGAGGTGGGTCTGATCCTGTGGTGGATTTTACCATGCACTTGGTTTTGCCAGCTCCGTTCATCATTGCCTGAGCCAGCAAAGCGGCCGAATCATGCCAAGCCAACGTGGTGATGGTTGCCACAGTGAAGGCCATCAGGAACAGCACAAGCAGAGCCACCTGCTTCATCAACATCATCCGGTATCCGGTTCGTTCATGTATCTGAGTGTTTTGCTTGTGGAGAGGCCATTAGAAAGGCAGCGTTATTTATAGGGTGACTCGAGGGTTATTATTCTAGGGAGCGGAGCCTTTATTCTAATGCAATGTATGAAATTATTGTATCATTATTGTTATAAAATAGGCAAAATTAATATTTTAACAAAACTTGGTTTAGTTTCTAAGCAATATCATCAGTGTCCTTCAATATTCCTCGTTCTCAATGTGGAAACTTCTTTTTAAATAGTAAGTAATAATTCTCCATTTTTAATATATTTATAACATATTTTAAGTGTATGTAGAGAGTTATCAATACAACTTAAAAATATTTTTGAGTAAATAAAAGCACATCAATTTTAATATATTATTTGGGGATTTTAATGTAAATGTCATAGTTTTGTATTAATTAAAAGTAGTTTAGTTTAGGATAATATATAAATAAATAATAATAATTAAAAGTTTTCTAAAAATAAATCTTGGTTTATCATCACTAGTGTAAAAAGTTAATTTGGTATCAATTAAAATTGCATTTTGGTCACAGCATTTAGGGTGTAGTGGAATTAACCGTAGCGAAAAATATATATTGTGGCGTCATTTGTTTAAGATATGTCGCCATAAATGATTACATTACGGAGTCAGTTGCTCAAGATATAACGCCGTAAATGAATATATTACGGCATCACAATGTAACTAAACCGACGCCGTAATAGATACATGACAAAAGAATTTCCAAATCCATTGGTAAACCGACGCCGTAATAGATACATGATAAAAGAATTTCCAAATCCATTGGATATTTTGTTTTATTTTTAAATTTTCAAATACCACATGTCACGTGTTCAGCCACGTGTCTCCTCCTCACACTACCACGTGTCCACCCTCCTCGCAGTGCACCACGTGTCCCTCCGCAAAGTGCGCCAAGTGTCTCCTCCTTGCACTGCCACATGTCACCTCCTACCGCTGCCACGTGTCCACCCTCGTCGCGGTGCACCAAGTGTCACCTCCGAGCACTGCCACGTGTCTGCGCCTCTTAAATCTTGAAAATGTCTCCCCTCCAGTTCGAACCCGCTCCCTTATGCTCCTGGTGCCTTCGCGCTTGAGCCTTCACCAGTTGTGCCAAGATGAATCTACATCATTTTACTACATAATGTTATATATATAATATTATCATAATATAAAATTAATTAATTAATTAAATATATATATATATATATAATATTATTAAAAATAAAATAAATTAAATAAAAATTCTAAATATATATACACACACACACACTTATGATTAATTAATTTCAAATTCAATAAATTTTAAATCTTTAATAAATATTTTTAAAACTATATTTTAATCAATTTTATAAATCTAAATATATTTTTAATTTAAATTACTTAATAACAAATAATTTAATGTTATAAATATTATTTTTAATATAAAATGATAAATATAATATTAAGATCTAGTAATTTATTTTTAAATTAAATTAAATAATAAATAATGCAATAATATTAAAAATATTATTTTAGTCTAAAATATTAAATATAATATTAATAAATAATAATATAATATTCATTACTAATAATCTTTTATTTTTTATTAAAATTATTTAATAATTAATTTTATAATATTATTTTTAATATAAAATTTTATAAATTTTAAATTTTTGCTACGAAATTTGCCACAAAAAAGTTCCGTGGAAAAAAATTTTTCCATAAACTTGCGACCAAATTTCATGGCTAATTTAGTGACGGAACATTTTTGTAGTTAATTCCGTGACAAATTTAGCCATAGGGAAATTCCGTTGAATTTTTTTTTTTTTTATGGAATTTCTGACATATTTTTGACAGAATTTGTTGCGGAAAAAATTTTGTAGCAAATTATGTCAAAAATTGGGTGTTTTTTTGTAGTACTCTATCTGGAAGCCGCTACGTCAACAGCGATGAAAGGCAATTGCAAATTTAGCAGAGCGAAATTCATATAGAGAAGCCGTGAAGTTAGCAGAGTAGTGGAGGTTTTTGTTGAAGGCATTAGGGCGTTGGGTGGAATGGGGACCGACGCAATATTTCCTTTTCTTTAGAAATAAAAAATAGTAATGTATTTCAAAGACTTCCATAGAGCCACGTGGGTTGTAATTAAGGCCTTGGTTTCCTATAGGACCCGATGATATAAGTAAGCTCGGTAAATAAATTATAAATTATAGGTCAAGTTCCACCCATAAATTGATCATCCATTTTTTTAATAATTAACTAGGTATAGTTTAGTAGTTAAAAGAAATTCACTAATCTCTACCAAATGATCCTGAAATATAAATGACCTACTTAAAAAAAATTCATTTATAATATAACTATAATATAATTATATTTTGGGAAAAATATTTTTAAAAATCTATTTATAGTATTTAATTACAGTTATGACATGTTATATTTCAAATTTATTTATTTCACAATTAAATTCCAAAACTTTCTATTAATTATGGCTTATGGTGCTTACTAAATTGATTTCATGATTATTATTGTTATAGCATCTTAATTACAGCATCAGTTGAAAATTCAACCGATGCCATATTGTACATTGTCAGTTACATTTCAAACAAAAGTGAACTTATGTCATATGAATTATCACTTCTGTTCTTCAAGTAACTGATGCCATATTATATATTACAATGTCAGTTACATATAAAACAGAAGCGAAATTATGTCACATGAATTATCACTTCTATTCTTCAAGTAACTGATGCAAAATCATGTAGTTAAATTAGTATTTTGTACTAGTGCATCATCATCATTTTTATTATTAAATTTTATTTTCTCTTCTTTCCTTCCAGCGTGCGACACCATTTGGAAGAATGGGGGAAAATGAGACCTTAAAAAAGAGTATGAGTTCCACGAGCAATAATATCCCGCTACCTTTTATAGATCTTAATACTAGATATCCAAGAAACAAATGATTCCAATTTTGGGGTTCGTTGCTGCTTCTCTCAACATAAGTGTTTTCTATGAGAATCAAAACTCGATACCCAAAAGAATCTAGCTAATAGGACCTTACATCGTTAGTCTAACTAGATATTGGTTATATTGCTCAATATTCTATCTTCAAAGGCGCGGACATTTTACATGTTTTTCAATCCATGGCTTTATTGTTTTTTTCTTTTTTTAATAGATTCTTATAGTTTCCTCAGTTATATGCATAAGCTCTTACATATATATTTTCATAATATGTTAATTAAGGCTAACATGAATGATAAATAAGCAACCTGTAAGTTATCACAAAGTACAAAATAAAAGTAGTGTTTTTAAAAAAAATAAAATGATGGAATAAAATTTAGGAAGAATTGCTGAAAAATACTTTGGAAGCAAATTAATTGCTGATTGCTACCAAGCGTGCCAGTGATCTTCCGTGTGTGCAAGCAATCTTCCGTTTTGTACAAATCATCTTCCGTGTGTGCAAAAGTCTTCCGTATAAATGTGCAAGCAATCTTCCGTTATGTGCAAAACATCTTCCGTTATGTGCAATGGTAGCATTCAGCAATTAATTTGCCAAAAAGGTATTTATCAGCAATTCTCCCTAAAATTTATTTATTATAAACATAAATATAAAAAATTGTTGTGCTATAATAATTGTTATTTCATGCATGCATGTATGTCTAGCTGATTTTGATTTTATTTATATCCATGTGGCAAATTTATAAGGACTTGTATATTAATTTTCCTTTTAATTAAGTCATTGTAATTTTATATTTGGTCCTTATAGTTCTCTTAATTATAGGTATTGATCCTTATACTCATACTTTATTATTGTATAAGAGAGAAAAACATTAATAGCTGTTTTTTTTACCTTGAAAATTAATAGTTGTTGATGGATTAGTATTTTTATAAGTCTTTATATTGCATAAAAAAGGAAGGACTATTAATTATTTTCTTCTAATTTTATCCTTTTGAAATTTTCCAGATGAGTAGGGAAAAAAATTTGCTGATGAGAGAGATGAATATTTCTTAATGTTGGTGCATTTAATAAGAATCAATTGTAAAATTATTTTTATGATTAAGACACTATAATTAACTACGTATGTCTAATTGGTTTCCAGGCTCTAGCAAAAAGAAAGAAAAGAAAAGAAAAGAAAAAAGGTTTCTAGGCTGAAGTTGTTGTGGGGTAGGGCTGAGCATATCGCCAACTGCCCATTGGAAAATTGCCCATTTTGACTTGCCAAGACCCATAATAGGCAGCCTTAAATGGGCGGAAGTGTGTACTAAACGGGACAAGCCACGTGCACACCCTTAGGTTGCCCATGTCTGCTCATTTATGTGTGTGTGTATATAATATTTATTTAAGTATAATATATAATATTTTTTCCAAAATATATAATATATATATATAATATGATATTATATATAATATTTATTTAATTATAAGAGATAATGTAATTCTAAAGGACAAATTTTCAAGCTTGTTAAATGATATAATTATATATATCTCATGAATCAATGACTATATATTATGATAATGTTTCAAAAATTAGAATCATGCTCATGATATAGAGCTTTTATATATAAGCTATAATTCTATATATAATATTATAAATTGCTCTTAGTCTAAAGGTTTTATCACCTACCAATTAAGGATTAATTAAATTATTAAATAAATTATCTCATAAGGAATGATGAGGATTATGGTGCTTTAATAATTATTAGTATTTCTAGCAATTTATATTTAGAAATTAGTAAAAACAAAATAATAAGGCAGAAGTACAGTTTTTGGAAAAGATACACTAACGGGCAGCCTATGCCCATTCCAGCTCATACGGTTTAGCCCAACTCATTAATCACGGGCATGAGTGGGCTTTTAACAGGCATGGGCAATGGGCGGGCAGCGGGCAGACCATTTGGCAGCCCATATAGTCTATTGTTCAACCCTAATATGGGGCCAATGAAACGAGCACGGATAGAAAACTTACTCACATCAACTTGAATGGGTTCTATTTTCTTTTGTCAGCTGAAGCCATTAAGTTGTGCTCTCCATGGCTTGACTAATTTATATCGCTCCTATCTTTTAAAGATATGCTCCCTCTATTCCTTTTCATAAAATAAAATTGTTGGGTGTATCTTTCTTTTTATACGATACTCCTTCCATCTATATTTATATGATTATATTTTTTTAAATAAACTTGCCCTTTTAATAAGGCCCTTTTTGAATTTGTCTAACTAATAAATACATTTTTACCCACTTTATTCTCAATTAATTTCATACAGTGTATTGATTAAAATGTTGACTGTTCCCCTTTATTTTCTCTCATCCCTATATTCTCTCACTTAATCTTGTTGCCGGAGTGAGATATAAAACATAACCAATTATACAAAAAAAATCACAATACTAGAAAACATAATTTCAAGATGTAATTTAATAATATAATAAATCACAACTACTATATCTAATAACAGCTAATAAATAATAAATAAGACAACAATAAGAGAAATACCATAATCTAAATTTTCACACTAAATAATTTACAAGTGAAATACTACAAGAGGAGAGAAGATACAAATGCCTTAAGAGATAGTTGCTTGAGGGATGAAGTTAAAGGGCTTGTTTGGTTTAAAGGGAGGGGATGGAATGGGAGGGGCTCATTTTCCATCCCCTCCAAAACCCCCCAATTTGGGAGGAGCAAAAATGAGGGGATGGGAGGTATTGGGAGCCCCTTCTTTGGAGCCCCTCTCTCCAATTTTTCAAACCAAACAAGGGGAGGGGCTCATTTTTCATCTCCTCCCATCCCTCCACTTCAACCAAACAGTCCAAAAGGGAAGGAGGAGGGCTCCTTTTATAGCATAAGGAACGCGTCCTCCCTTGCAAATTTGGTGATGTGGGACATTTTCCCACATCCAAAAAATCTCTACCTTGGAAAAATTCCCTTATTCCTAATTTTCTTAATTACAATTTTGTACTTACAATTCAACAATCAATGTTCAATAATATTGATCAGATCTAAACAATGTTCGAAATTTGACAAAAGTTATCACCTTTGTCAGCATATCAGTAGGATTATCACTTGTCCGTATCTTCTGTATTATGACTCTACCTTCTAAAAATTCTTGTATGAAGTGATATCAAACATCAATCTGCTTTGTCCTTGCATGGTAAACTTGGTTCTTTGCTAATTGCATAGCACTTTGGCTATCACAAAATACTATGATGTCTTCTTGACCAATACCAAGTTCTCCAAGCAATCCTTGAAGCCAAATTGCCTCCTTCACAGCCTTTGTAATTGCCATGTACTCTACTTCTGTGGTAGACAAAGCAATTGTTGACTGTAAAGTTGACTTCCAACTAACTGGTGCCTTTACAAGAGTAAACACATAACTAGTAGTTGATTTCCGTTTGTCCAAATCACCAGCAAAATCTGAGTCACAATACCCAACTAGACATTGATCATCTTCCTGTTCAAAGACCAATCCAACATCAACAGTATTACATATATACAATAGAATCCATTTTACAGCTTGCCAATGCTCCTTTCCTGGATCATGCATATACCTACTCACAACTCCAACAACCTATGAAATGTCTGGTCTTGTACAAACCATTGCATACATCAAGCTACCAACAACATTTGCGTGGTACCCTTGACATATACTCTCGTTCATATTCATCCTTTGGCGATATATCAACACTAAGCTTAAAATGAGGGGCAAGTAAAGTGCTAATGGCTTCGTTCTCTCATTCATACCAAATTGATTTAGCACCATCTTTAAATACTCCTGTTGAGATAAAAGATTTTCTTTGATTGTCTATCTCTTATTATCTCCATGCTGAAAATCTTCTTTGCCTCTCCTAAGTCCCTCATCTCAAATTCCCCTTTTAGTTGAACCTTCAGCTTCTCAATTTCTACTTGATTTTTCGAAGCTATCAACATATCATCAACATATAATAGGAGATATATAAAGGATCCATCTTCAAACTTTTGCAAATAAACATAATGATTATATTTGCTTCTTTTGTACTTATACCGTTGCATAAACTTGTCAAATCATTTATACCATTGTCTTGAAGACTGTTTCAATCCGTATAACAATTTTTCAAGTTTACATACCATATTCTCCTTTCCAGCAACTTTGAATCCTTCTGGCTAAGTCATGTAGATTTCCTCCTCTAAGACTCCATTTAAAAATGTAGTTTTCATATCCATCTAAACTACTTCCAAATCAACTATGCTACCAAAGTCAACAAAATTCTAATGGAGGAATGTTTCACCATTGGAGAAAATATCTCATTGTAATCAATTCCCTCCTTCTGAGCATAGTCTTTAGCTACCAATCTTGCTTTGTAGCACATATCACCTTGGTTAGGAAATACTTCTTTCTTTGTATATACCCATTTGCAACCAATTGCCTTCTTACCCTTAGAGAGTTTGGCCAATTTCCATGTACCGTTCTGATGAAGGGACTGCATTTCTTCATTCATGGCATTCCTCCACTTATCCTTCCCTAAGCTTTGGATAGCCCACTTGTAAGTTGAAGGAATATCATCAGCTGTAATTAAGGTTACACAAGCCACCATGTCTTCAAAACGAGTAGGCTTTCTTATTGTTCATTTTGGCTTGCTGGTTGCTATTGATTCACTTTGCTATTAAGGTTCATGAGTTGAAACCTCCCTTTCAAATGGCTCTTCATCCGCTACAAGAAAGTCTTCTTTTGTTTCCTCGTTTGCTCCACCACTTATTTCATAATTGGATTTAAGAGCCTTTGATGCTCAATGGAAGTTTTGCGATCATCCTCTAATAGAATCTTGTGCATATAAATAGAAGGGCTTATTCCCTTAATATCGGCTATAGTCCACCTAATGGCACACTTGTGCTCTTTCAAGACTCTTAAGAGCTTCTCTTCTTACAAATCAGAGAGAATGGAGAGACAATAACCAGTAAAGTATTAGAATTCCCCAGGTAAGCATACTTGAGATGAGAAGGTAGAGGCTTTAACTCTAAAACTGGAGGAACTTCAATCGAAGGCTTCAATGGAGTACTTAAAGCATCGGACACTTTAAGTAGTTCAAAAGTCCTCAATCTTGAATGAGGAAATGATTCCATATTAAAGAGATTTTCAATAGCTTCCTCATCAAACTCCTCCAATCTCTTCTCACCAATTAAGAATGCCTCTAAAGGGTCTTTGATCATGGAGGCATATGATTCTTGAGGAATGATTGAATCTAATATATCGACAAAAGAGCATTGAGCTAAATCATCATGAAACATCAAAGCTTTTGGCATATCGAATATCACGTTCTCATCATCAACCCTCAAAGTGATCTCACCCTTTTCCACATCAATGAGAGTCCTTACTGTGGCTAAGAATGGAGGGCCAAGAATTAGAGGAATTTCTAGTCAAATTCACAATCAAGCACAAAAAAGTCTGTTGGAAAGATGAACTTGTCTACTTTAACTAGAACGTCTTTAATGATTCCTCTAGGTTCAGAGATACTCCAATCTACAAAGAAAAGGGTCACCGTAACGGGCCTTGGCTCTCCCAATCCTAATTGGTTAAAAATAGCTAGAGGCATCAAGTTAATACTAGCACCCAAGTCATAAAGAGCTCTACCATTGAAGTTAGTCCCAATGTTGCAAGGAATGTAGAAGCTTCCCGGGTCCTTGAGCTTAGTAGGTAACTTTCGTTGAATAACCATACTACACTTTACGGTCAATGCCATAATTTCAAACTTATTGAATCACATCTTCTTAGACAAAACATCCTTAAGGAACTTAGCATATTTAGGCATGCTTTCCGAAGCTTCGGTAAAAGGAATGTTCATATGGAATTGATTGAACATGTTACAAAATTTTTAAATTGAGCATCTTCCTCTTTCTTCTTGAATTGTTGAGGAAAAGGTAGTGGTGGCATGATAGAGGGGTGGTTGGCTTTCTCTTCTTCTCATCATTCATCTCTTGTTCCACCTTTTTGCTCTTGACAACATCATCCAAACTCTCTTCAGTTTGCTTTCTCTTCCTAGTGTCATCCTCTTTTACTACACTTTCATGATTCATAGCTTCTTCAGCCTTAACCTCAACATCTACTTGCTCATCTTGCTTAGGGTTCGTCTTACTTGATCTAGGCACATCTGGTAACACCTTGCTACTTCTTAAGTTAATGGCCTTGCATTCCTCTTTTGCCTCCCTTTTTGGATTAGGAATATTGTCTCTAGGGAGAGGCCATCTTGACATGGCATTCACTTGAGTTGCTAATTGCCCTATTTGCACTTCAAGGTTCTTAATCGCCGTTTCATAAAGAGAGAAAGTGGCCTTGTTTTTAGCTCTTGAATATTCTATATTAGACAATATTTGAGCTAGCATCTTATCCATTTTAGACTCTTCTTCCTTAATAGGAATTTGCCTTTGTTATATTTGAAAACTTGGTAGAGGAACAGGCTTTACACTTGAAGTAGACTCATGTGGTGGATTCAAAGTGTTACCTTGGCTCCAAGAGAAGTTGGGATGATTTCTCCAAGCATAATTGTAAGTTTGTAAATATGGGTTTCCTTGAGAAGGTTGAACCTTGCCCATGTAGTTGACAGATTCTGAAGCCATGTAAAGAGGGCAATAGTCAGGCATGTGTACATCATTATATTGATCACATACTATAGGAGTGGCATGAATAGAATGCACATCGTGAGAAGTGCTCTTTTGTATTTGACATTCCATCACATCAAAACATTTGTTTAAAGAAGATAAGATTGTTGCAATTTGTGATGAAGAGTTTTATTTTATAGTAGGTATGGCTTGGGTAGTCCTTCTAACATTGCCTTCAGGGTTGTTTATAGATAGTTGATCCAAGAGCCTAAACACCTCATTGACAAGAATATTTCGGTAACCTCTATTGGTCATAGAGTCAACTATTGCCTTAGATTGAGGGTTAAGGTGAGTACAGAAGATTTGGATTACCACTTACTTGTCCACCCCATGATTAGGGCACTGCTTCATCAACATTTTGTATCTCTACCAAGCAGTATAAAGATGCTCATCTGGGTGTTGTTTAAAGCTCAAAAATTCATCCCTAGCTTCTACAGATTTATCATCAGAGAAAAATCAAGCTCTAAACTTAGCCTCAAGATCATCCCATGAATTTATGGATCCTTCTAGGAGATTGTTGAACTAATCTTTAGCTTTCTCTTGTAGAGAGAGAGAGAGAGAGGGAATAACCATAGTCTCAATACATCTTGGGGTACTCTATTTTGCTTGAAGGAATCATACACCTCCAAGAAGTACATCAAGCTTGTTGGCATCTTCATTGTAGAGACCATGGTACAACCCATGTATTTGAAGCATTGTAATCATGACCGGTTTGATCTCAAAAGTATGTGCTTACATCTCCAGCATCCAAATGCAAGATTGAGTAGTCCGCATATTCCGGCTAGTAAAGTCATTAACGGTAGCCCTATCATATTCATCATCCGCCATAGTTTCAGATACAGAGTCAGTTTCTTCATCAATAAAAGGCAATTTTTCAAGTACTACTATCAATCCATCCTGGTGCAAGTGTTGCATATACCGAGATGGTACCTATAAGAGAAATAGCACACAAGTATCAAACTAAAACAAAAAATTAACAAAGAAAATAAGGAAAGGAAAATTGTAAACCTAACTACGAGCTCAAGCAAAATTTACTATCATAAGCCTAAGGTCGACTAAAAGATTTGGTAAACCAATCCCCGACAACAGTGCCAAGAACTTGTTTGCTACCGCAAGTGCACTGATCGCGTCAAGTAAGTGATAAGTAAGATCGTTCCCTTGAGGATTTGAATAACAAATTGGTCAAGCAATAGGCTTGGTGAATTCAATTAAGTTGAGACAAAACATATTGTTGGTGTAGAAAAAGACGTTTCAAAAGATATTTTTGTAAAAGACCAATAATTACATAATGAAAATCTGATTCTTGTGACTTCAACAATTGTAATGAGCCTAGGATTGTTAATCTCTTTTGTATTTCATAAAGCTTGATGATTTTCCTCTCCAAGAGTATTTCCATGGGATATATATATATATATATATATGTTAGCCTAAGGTTCACAAGCATTTGATTATGCTTTCTTGTTGATGTTAAGAGAAAATATTCAATAAACACCCACCTTAATTTGACATTTCTAGGCTAGTAACTATATCTTTATGTTACTAACAAACCATCCATTTAATTCCTAAACTTAAAGTCTAGCATAATTTTACCAAAGGTCTACAATTAAATTTACTCTCTCAAGCTTAATTTAATTGAACAAATCATCTAAAGTGATGGCCTATTACAAATAGCAGTGATTACAAGGTAAAATTAAGATATATATATGCCATTAGATACTAAAAGAGAGGAGGATTCAAGTTTAATCCATACAAAGGTTCAAAAACAATCCTAGAATGAAAATCTTAGCTACCTATGCTTAGCAAAGAATCACAGGTGAACATAGTCATTACAACCATATCAAAAATAAAAAGGAGAAAGGGAATGAATTTAGTAAAACCAAGAGAAATTGAATTTGAATCTCTTCAATCTTCAATCCCAACTTGATTTTCCTTGAAAACACCACCTCCAAGCTTGCAAATGCAACCTAGCTGCCACTTAACTCTCTGGAATGTCAAACTCTCCTTTTAATTTTCAGGATTTAGCCTTTTAAAAGCCTAGAAATCAAAACACATAGCTACTGATACGAGCATTAGCTGCAGCCAAGAAATTCTTGGCTGCGGCCAAAGTGCAGCCTAAAAATGTCTGTCTTACCTCTGTCTGTCGTTTGGCTGTAGCCAGAAATAGGTTGGCTATAGCCCAAAAGCTTCTAGAGGTCTTCTGGCTACAACCGCATTTCTCTTTAGCTCTTCTAGCTTTTTCCATGATGCATTGGCGTGCTACTCTTCTTCCCAATTTCTTAATCCATGATTTGTGCTTCCAATGGCTCTTTGTGTGTCTCAATTGTGATCCTATCAACACAAGAAAAATTATACAAACCAAAGGGTGAAGAATGATAGTAAAATATTCACATTTAACCAAAGATTCATGCCCTTTTTACCAACTACTCACTAGGCTCATTTCCTATACACTTATATCCTTGTATATCCATTAATCAACCCAAAAAGTGTGATAAAATAAGGGTAAATGTGCCAATTTGATATGAATTTCATGAGGTTAACGTAGTCCCACGGAAGAGAATATATGAAGATATGGTCCTGAGAAATTCTGAAATTACAGTCAAGTCCTATGGGACCATTTTGTAATAAATTGCAGGTGAGAAATGTCATAAACACCCCTGTCAGATAAATAGAGAAAGGGATGCAAAATGCTGTCAAATGCCGTACGGAATAGCTCTAGAGATGGGGATGCAGAAGAACGCTGAGTTTCAAAATTTTTTGGCAAGAAAGGAGAGCTTCAGGAATGGTCAGTGGTGGGTTTTTGTCGTTGGGCTTGTCGACAAACGGTAGCAAAGGGGACCAGATTTATGTTCCAGAATCTCAAGAAGTTCTGGGCCAACATGAAGATAAAGTTTTGGATAGTTCTTATGGATGCAGAAAGAAGGAGGATGCTCGTATGAAGGGATTAGGTACTATGAATATGACTAATCATCTGTGGGCTGGAGCTGTGGCTGCTATGGTTTCACGATTTGGCTATGATTTCAATGTGTTTGGGTATGGTTTAGTATGCTTTATTTTTGCTGTCATTATGCTCTAATTTTTAGTTCATTGTGCTGTTTTTCTACAATAAAAGAGCTAAGGAATGAAGATGAGGGTGAAAGGTGTGTGGCTATATAACCTGATGTGCGTAGGAAAAAAGGTGTTATTAATGGGAGCAGCGATAGTTGTCAATGGAGGCTGTTGAACTTGTTAATGACAACTATATGCCATATTTAAATGTTTTTTTACAACTAAAGGTTTTGTTGATTGATGTTCGTTTTGGTCCTGATAAATTGAAATAGCTGTCTGATTTTTGTAGGTATTGTCCTCTATATGCTTGTAAACTATAAAGGCAGACCTAGTAAATGCAATTGATATGCTTTGGCTAAGGTTTCAATGTGTTTTGGTATGGTTTAGTGTGCTTTATTTTTGTTGTCATTCTGCTCTGTTTTCTAGTTCATTGTGGTGTGTTTCTGCAATAGAAGAGCTAAGGAATGAAGATGAGAGTCAAAGGTTGTGGCTACATAACCTGATGTGCATAGGAAAAAATGTGTTGTTAATGGAAACAACAATAGTTGTCAATGGAGTATGCTAAACTTGTTAATAACAACTATAAGGTCTGGCAACAACAGAGTTTGGTTTAAAAATGATTTTTCCAACTGACATGAAGAAATGTGTTTTTCTTTTCAAGAATTTTAAGGCTCTTGAACTAATTTTGACACCTTTTGCTCCTAAACTTCTACAAACCTCTGAAGCTAATTTTCACACTTTTTTCAAGAATGTCTGGCTTACTTGGATTTGGATGCAATGCTAAAGTGGTGAAAATTCTTTTTTCCAGGGAAGCAAGATGGACAAAGGAAAATTTGTCAAAGACAAACAAGGAAAAAGAAGCCCAAGATGACCAAGGGCACCAACCTTTTATGGGTATACTTTATTCACTGAAGAACTTTTCATCCACAAGGAGGAGAAGCAAAAGGACAAGAAGAGGGGAAATAGAAGGGGAAGGTGAAGGGGAATCACTCATTGTAAATATGATTGTATAGACAGCATATTAGGGGATTGTAATGACCATGTGCATACTCATTGTAAATATGGTTAACTGTTTTGTAATGATCAAGTACAGTGACATTATTTTTCCTTGCACATTTTTTGTAATGACCATGAGTTAACATTAGTGCTAAAGTTATGTAATGCACATATAATGCTTTTCCTTGCACATTGTTTGACTCTATTGATAACTGCAAGAGACTCTATTGACAAGTCGAGGAGACTCTATTGATAGCTCCAAGAGCCTTCGATGACAAGTTATTAGACCAGAATGTAGTTGTCAATAGGCATCCATTAACAAGTGGAGGAGCCTCCATTGATAAGTCAATAGGCTTCAACTGACAACTCCAGGGGCCTCTATTGACAAGTCTAAAAACCTCCTTTGACAATTCATAGGGCCCCCATTGACAACTTAATAGGCATCTATTGACAAGCCAATGAGCCTCTGTTAACAAGTCATACGGCCTCCACTGACAACTCAATGGGCATCCATTGACAACTCAAGGGGCCCCCACTAATAAGTCAAGGGGTCCCCACTGACAAGTCATAGGGCTCTACTAACAACTCTAGGGACCTCCATTGTCAACTTAATGGCTATCTATTGACAAGTGTAGGAGCCTCTATTGACAAGTCATTTGGCCTCCATTGACAACTTCATAGGCCTCCATTGACAAGTCAATAAGCCTCCGTTAGCAAGTTATAGAGCCTCCACTGACAACTCCATGGGTCTCCATTGACAACTCAATTGGTATCCATTGACACGTCAAGGAGCCTCCACTGACAACTCTTCAACCCTTCTATTACCAAGTCAAGGAGGCACCAGTGACAAGTCATATAATATGACCACCTAATTAATATTAAATATCAATAACATAGGTAATCTATTAATATATGCACATAAACTATCATTTTTCAATGTGATCATAACTGTCTATATATTAATAACTTCATAGGCATACATTGACAACTCTAGGGGCCACTACTGACAACTCTAGGTCTATATATTGACAACATAATTTACATCAGATAACAAATTTCTATAAATTGAAGTGGGATGCAAAACCTGTTGGAAATTGTGCCCTAAGGGCCAATCATTGTACTTTAAACATTATTATTTTAATGAAATTTCTCCATTCTGTTATCATATTATTTACATGTTAACTGTGATAATTGTATCCTTGGATAATTCATAAAGATTGTCTTAAAATGTCCCTGGTCGGTCATCTATGCGGGAGCAGAGATGAAACAAGACCAGTATGACTTTGATAAGATATGGAGATACGAATCAAAGTCTTAGGCACTTGTAAGAGTACAAGGTGCTGGACCGACCCACTATGAGAAAGCTACATGGATCAAGTCATAAGCTTTTCTCATGTATAACCACGTCACAATGCCCTTAGACCTGAGGTCATCATGGATTCCTACATGAGAGTTGCTAAGCTTTGAACTAGTCAAAAGTCACTTTTGACCGGGTGATGATAAAGGCTACGATCGGGCTTGGTGGTTTTTCATGTAGAGGAATATGAATGATCAAGATGGAATTTGTCCCTCACATTAGTAAAGATATATTACTGGGCCCCTCGATGAGTGAGTCTGAGAAATGTATGACCATACTATGATGAAAGGAGTTTCTGTCTCTGTTATCAGGCTACTCAGGAATCGAGAAAGTAATGGTCAGGAACAAGAGGATGACATTTTCCATGCCTTATCCTTGATCGATATATCGTGTGACAAAAGGGACGTGACATGGTTGTATGACAGGTTGCATCGTGATAATGATCCTCATATGAATTGGGTAGTCATAATGTCTTGCTAGAGGCCGCTTGCGACTTTTGGGTTAGTGTAGTTATTGGCCCACTTCCAACTTCATATGGGCCTACAGGGTCGCACACAAGAATGGCCCAACACGAGATAATGTTTTATTTAGAGTGGATGAATTTTATATTTATATATATATATAATATAAAATTCATTAATAATATTATATAGATATATATATTTTTGAAATATATATCTTATATATATATATATATTATATTATATTATTATATTTAATAATATTATATAGATATATATATATTTTCGAAATATATTATATATATATATATATGTATATATATTATATGATATTATTATATTGTGTTGGTTTTAAATTTAATTTATTAAGATATATTAAATTTAATAACTAACATGATAGAGATATAGTATCTCAGATTTAATTTATGAAGATAAATTAAATCTAATGGCTCTTTATTTAGATTAAATAAATAGGTTAAATTAAAACTGTTGGACAGATTTAATTTAAACTGAATTTATTTAATTAGCTCATCAAGATAATTAATTATTAATTAATTTTGAAATTAATGATGATTAATTTTGAAATTTGAAAATAACCCTCATGGGTTATAAACTTGATAGAGCTGATAGACTCAGGGTACATCAGAATTGAGAGCCGCAAGTTAAACCCTTGGAGACATTAGAGGCGCTAGCACGCAGTTTCGGTTGGAGAGCATTCGTGTGGATACCGGTAGAGGGAGCGGACCTGACGTGTTGGCTCCTAGAGATCGTGAAAACTCTGAATAATCAAAAAGGTATGAATCCTTCCAACTTGGTTTAAACGCCGTTGATAGATTCTCGATTAGGATCGGTGAAAATTTTTCAAATTCTTCCGCTGTGCTTACCGATCCTACAGTGGCATCAGAGCCAAATCAATTGTGCGTTTAAATTAAGTTTATGATTCTTATACATGTGATATATATGGGATGTGTACGTATGTTTATAAGAAACACTTGAATATGTATGTGATTCTCGTTTTGGAACAAGCGTGAAATCGATTCCGAACATGTATATCTTGAAACATGTATGTGATTTTTGTTTTGAACAAGCATGAAATTGGGTAGGGTACCTAAGATCGTAGTTGGCGGCAATCAAATTGGGTCTAGGTTCGGATATCTATTCTGGTAATAGGGATCCAAACTATGGGGAAGACAAATTGGTTCAGAAGCGTTCTGGGCCATACATGACATTTATTGCTTTTCATATTGTATGAATTCTTGTTGTGTTTTATTATTTATCCTTGTTTGGGTATGGTGAACAACATGGCTTTAGAATTTTACAAAGGTTGTAATCTTTAAATACGGCCTGCGTGCCGTGCCTTTCTCTAAATACTCTCGATGTACATTCTCTTCTCATCTCACTCCCCTCGAATGTTTAAACGAGGTTTCTCTCAATGTATTTCTCTTTTTTTTAGAGAAGTGTTCGCCGTTTAGCTTCCGCAAGCGCACGGGTCGCAAGTAATAAAATGATAAGTAAAGATCGTTCCCATGAGGACTATGACGAAAGTGAGTTAATTATTGTAACTATGTTCTTAACTAGGTTGAATGAAATCATTTGAAATTGAGTATGTCGAGTAAGGAAATTTGCTAAAAACAATAAGATAAAACAAAGGTTATTGTAAAATTGATTCTACTTCAAGGTTTAAAGGCTTAGGATTACTTTTTCCTCATTGTATTTCATAAAACTATGCAATTAATTCACTTATGTTAGTTGTGTGAGTCCATATGCTAGTCAAAGATTCTAAGATCATCAATCAAGCTCTCTCAAGTCAAGATTGATTTTTAATCTTCATTAACAATGTTCAATCTCTTGTCTATCATTAATGAAAATCATCTTTCCCAAATCAATTCTTCATTAGACTATGCTAGGTTATTAGATATATCTCTATTCTAACAACAAACCATCCATTTAATCCCTAAACTTCAAGTCTAACATGATTTTTCTCAAGTTCTACAACCAAAATAGCTCTCTCAAGCATCATTCAATTGAACTAAACTAATCATGTGGTGATCAAGCACAAGATAGTAATTAAGCATAGAGGAAAATCAACATATATTCTCAACAACTATCAAAAGCAAGAAAATATAGTAGTTTTAATCCATACAATGAGTATAAGTAATCTTAAATGAGAGTTTTAACCACTCATAATCAATACAAACCAACAACTCAACATAAAACTCATTACCATATCAGCAAATGAGAAGAGAAGAGGGAAAAACCAGAAAAAGAGAAGAAAAATCTTGAATTTCTCCAAGAATCTCCTCCAAGAAGCACCAAAATCCCCCTCAAGCTCTCCAAGAAGCCTCCTTGTAGTCCTTGAGCTCTTCCTTGTACAGAATACCTTCAATTCGGTGCCCCTATTAGGTTAAAAAGCCAGCTGAAGCATCAGTTTTTCAAAACGCATAGTTGCAGTATCGCGACTTTGCTTTCGCTTCGCTATAGCGTACCCACAGCGTACGCGGTCAGAAGGGCCTATTTTTTATGTGTTTTCGCTTTTGCTTCGCTATAGCGTCCCCACAGCGTACGCGGTCAGAAGGGTCTATTTTTTATGTGTTTTCGCTTTTGCTTCACTGTGGCATAGCAAAAGCAACCGGGGCACCTTCAAGCTACTTTGATCTTTCTTTTTGGCTTTTTGTTCTTCTTTTCTCCATCTCCAAGGGTCTATGTAAGCTTCCATTTCTTGTCATCATCCTCCTACAAAGAGAAGGATTTTATGAGCTTTCCAAATTTTCTTCAATTCAACCTAAAACCCTATACATCTAGCTCAAAATTTGCACTTTTTCAAGTATTTTCAACACATCACATTTTCCTTCATATGTATAAAGTTTATGCACAATTTTAGTTTAAAACCACAAATATATGAGAAAAATGTGATGAAATACAAGAATTTCCAGAGAATAACACTCCCCCAAACTTAAGCTTTTGCTTGTCCTCAAGCAAATTCACACATGTAACATGAATTCATAAGTTGCTTATCTAAATTGCAGATATGTTCATACCCTCATTCATTGCTCTAAAGATCACACGAAACAGGAACTTGAGAGAATATGCCAAAATGAATGTCTTATAATCTTTAAGCAAGTTTTTGAAGAGTCCTTTGAGTGTTGGTGTGTGTTTGGAATCAAAAGACATTTCTCCGGATTCTATCTCAGTCACACATAATACTCCAACTCATATACAAATTTTCAACTCTACCACTTCACTATCCTCTTTTCATCCTTCTCTACTTACAAGTTACCTCATATGGTATCAAAATCAAAAGGACTTTTAGGCTTGTAATGTGGCCATGGGTTTAGGGTTTTTGAATGGAAGGGAAAAAGGAATAAATACAAAAACTTTGAGATAAATGAACTAACTTCCTTTCTTCTTTTTCTCTTTTTTTTTCTTTTTTCTTTTTTCTTTTTTTTTTTGTTGTTGTTTTTTTTTTCAACAAAATTGAACTAACTTGGCTTCTGTACATTTTGTTCAGCCTTCAACACTTTACATATTTCATATTCACAACTTGCCCTTTCACACATCAAACCATTTTTTTTATCTCAAAGCAGGGTGTATCATGGTTTTTCAGGTTAGGGGTTAGGGAAGTGAATTGGTTTTCAATAAGAATATTTATATTGGTTTTTCTATAAAGGCTCAAAATTGGGTTCAAAATGGAAGAATAACAATGTAGGATAGCTTGAAAGGCCCAAACGCTTTTTAATGAAATGCCTAGATCATTTTTCAAAACCATATGAGATGCACCTTAAGCTTCAAAAAATTCTCAAGTAGATTTGGAAATTGTATCTTTGAAAATAGGTTTATAAGCTAGTTTACCAAGAGTTTCTTCAACAAAAACCTTCAAAACATCCCTAACTCCAATAGTGCAAGATTATGCTCAAGAGAATTCCTTAGAAACTCACTCCAACATTGTAACTCATTCAATAAGGCATATTAATCACAATTTCCTGTCAAGCATAATGCTAAATAGCTATCCAATCATAGGACCATTTATGCAATCCTAAACAAACAATTTAACCAATTCAAAAGATATTTTCTCTAAAATTTTCCAAGCAAAGGCTTAAGTTTGTGAAATTACATATATTTCACCCCGTTTTTCAATCAAACTATACATCAAAACTGCTTGTATATCCATGTGCATTCACTTTTCTCATTCAAAATTTTCACAATTTCCCTCCCCCAAACTTGAAATCAACAGTGTCCTCACTGTCAACTTAGGTTGAAGGAAAGATCAACATTCACAAACCTGTACGCAAACAGTACTCAAACCTGCACACATTTACAAGTAATATTCACAGCATTTTCAATGGTGCATCCAACAGTAGCATTCACAATTGCAACCAATTATCAATAAGTCAAACAAAAGGCATCAGCACCTTTTGTCCAAACATATCAGATTTTCAGCAGGAGGCATTGAACAGCTTACATGATAGCTATCAGTAGCTAACACCATAACATTCACAACAAATATAAGACCAAAAGAAACCACAAATATGAATGAGCACATTTTCCACAAGAAGGAAACACATCAAGCAGAACATGGCCATCAAGACTTGTTTCAAAAGCAGAATAGTCACTGTGCAATGAGCCCTTAGTAGCTCATATCCAAAGCAATATGTCCAAAAGCAAGTATGAGACCATCAGTAGCCTCATGTAAATAGAGCGCACAAGTAGTTATCACAGTCAAGGACATGAAGAAAAAACACAAACACACATTGAAGAACAAAACAACAAACCTAAAAAGAAAAGAAAACTAAACTACTCTATAAAAAAATTTCCCCCAAACTTGTGGCTGGCTAAGAACCTTAACAAGGCAATCCATAATTCCACTCCTAAACCTATCCTCGCTTCCTCGTATCACTACAAGTGATCTCAAAATGACTCGCCAACTCAAATGATCTCAAAGGGGCTCTCCAACTCGGTGGAACAACATAGCGCTGGTAACAAATGGTCATGTAATGGAGTCAAGTGAAATAACAGCTGAAACACCTGATTTGTCAAGAAAACAAGCTCCACAAAACAGAAAACCCATTTATTTGCAGTGGTAATACCTTAGAAAGAAGGCCAAAATTTTCAAAACAGCAGATTAATGCCTTTGAATTTCAGTATGTCGAGAGGTGTTTCACTGTTACCAGATAAACTCAAACTTTCCCACGTAGAAAAAATTCTGAAACATCCACTTGAGAAAGTATTTCTTAGTTCAAAATGAAGTTCAAGAGTTGGAGGGATTTCCAAACAATTGGCACATACGGGCTAATTCGAGAACTAGTAGGTGCTTTTTCAAAATTGAAAATGGAATTTGGTAAAGATGATGTCAAAGCCATTGTCATGGCATTAGAAAAATGAATATGAAAGCAGTGAGAAACCAGGTTTTCCAACTGAAGCACCTCTAGAACAAGTAAACAAGGAACAAGGGTACAGGCACCTAATCTTATGCAGAAGTTCTCAAATTAGCCATTCATGTGCCTATATGAAAGGAAACAAGAGACATTCACATGTACCTGAGGTTATCCAAACCACTAATGCTCAGTACACTAATCACCAAATTAAACCACATCAATGCAAGCCTAAGTGCTAGGCCGAAAACAAGTTACAGCTGGTCAATCCTAAGCTCATAGATTAGAAGAATATCCACAGAAGTAGCACATGTAGCCTAGTCAGAGAATTGACAAAAATAGTAAAAATGGTTCCCTTTGTGACAAAATGGCCTCTAAAAATCAAATAATTGTGAAAGGCAATTAGGACTTCGAGGCTCCCAATTCCATTTTCTAAAGCATGTGACAAAGCACAATTATTTCCAAATAACTAAGCATGGGCAGCTACGGTGGGGTCTCAACTAATGTAAATATGAACTATTTAACTAGTTAGGCACACTGATAATCCTCAAACAACCTAAATCAGTTCAAGCTTAAAGTTAGCATGCTTCCTCTATTAATCATAACCACAAAGTTTTCATATTGCCGCCCGAATCACAATCTCAACCTTAATCTACACAATCCCAACAAAAACTGGATGAAGGAGATGCAATTTTACCTTAGACAAGAGTAATAGCACCACTGAACAGCGAAGCTAAAGACAAGATCAACCACTGTGAGCGTGACTGGAATAGATGAGAGAGAATGAAAGGAGGGGTCTTCGGTTGTGAGGGGCTGAGATAGTCGACGGTGAGAGAGGGTGTGTGTGGGAAATGCTGGAGATGGAGCTGAGAGGAATGGGGAAGGGAACGATGAGTGAATGGGGGGCTGGGCCGACGGTGAAGCTGGTGGTAGAGGCTGGGTCGACGGTGCTGTATGGTTAGGAGCTGGGTCGACGGTGCTGAGTCGACGGTGGAGTGGGGAGAGGGTGACTGATATGGGGTTTCGATTGTAGGCTGAGGGGAAAAATGAGCTATGGGTGTTCAGACGGTGAGAGCCGGTGAGGATCTGTGGTTGCTGGGGAGAGGGCGAGAGTGAGAGACGAAGGAGTTGTGGAGAATGAAGGAGATGATGGTGGAAGAAGAGATCTGCGACGGATCTGGGGGTGGAGTGAGAGAGGGCAACGATGGTCGGTGGTGGAGGAGCTGGGAAGTGGGGGTGTTGTCGGACGAAGGAGTGGGGAGCGGGCGACGGTGAGCTGTGGGTGCATCTTCGGTGACGAGGAGGAGTGTTGGGGAGGAAGAACGGCAGATCCGGAGTGAGTGAGAGAGAGAGCGGCGGAGAGGAGGTTTGAAGAAAGCACTATGTGACGGAGAAGGAGGGTGAGAGACGGTGAGGATCTGAATCGAAGTGGCGGTGGTGCTGTGGAGAGGTCGATGGGGAGATTTGGTCGTTGGTGAGGAAGAAGAATGAGTTGACGGTGAAGAGCCTGTGAGGAATGGGAAGGAAATGGTGGGGCGACGGTGGAGAGTGCGGGTGTGGAACTGAAGGTTGTGAGAGTGTAAGAGAGATGGAAGGGAGTTAAGGCATGGGAGTGGGGGACGATGGAGCAAAAAGGGGATATGGTTGTCATGAAATTAGGGGTGGGTTAGGAGGGAATTTACAAAAGAGGGAGGGATTTTCAATTTAAAAAATGAATGTGGGCTATATGTGGGGTAGGTTCATGAGGGTAAATAAGGAAAATAAATATGAAATAAGGGTGAGATGGTAAATTTATTTTAAATTTTTTTTTTGTGTGGCTGTGGGAATGCACAGAAGGGGTGTAAAATGGCATGTGTTCACCCTGACCTTGCTATAGCGAAGCAGGGGCAAACCCAAAGAAAACTGCACAGAAGGGGCAAAAAATGGCATATGTTTGCCTTGACCTTGCTATAGCGAAGCAAGGGCAAACCCAAGGAAAACTGTACAGAAGCATTGAAAAATGGGTTGCTTTTGCCTTCAGTATGCCATAGCAAAGCAACAGCAAGCACAGATACACAGCAAATCACAGAAAAACCAGACATTTGCTGCAGCTTTGCCACAGCAAAGTAACAGCAAAGGATGATAGCAAACTAATAAAAATTCTGACATAAAAATGAGATTCTCAAATCATCCTAACTCACCCAATTTCCACAAATGGTACCTTAATCTTATCACACACCATTCAATTACATCAAAACATTATGACAACACCACACAACAATAAAAATGCATAAAATGATTCCTAAATCACCCCAAATTCCACAAACAGCACCTAACTCACTTCACAAACCATTGCTCCACATCAAAAGGCATAAAGGCAGCATGATGTACTCAAACATGGTGAAAATAGAGTTGTCAATCCCAAAGCTCCACTCACCCCATACAAATTCCATCTCAAGTTACATTCACCTTTGAGACAAACATTAAAGCAACAGTAATGATATTCAAGCAAGTAGTTTTAAATGCAAAGTTTGAGGTGTACTTCCCTTTGTAGTTCCAACTCCTTGTATCAAAACGCACTTTGTAGCTCTAATACAATGCAATTCGCTCAGCCATGGGAAAACCTTTCTTACCTACAAAAAGGTAAGACCAAACATAAATCCACTAAAACACATAAAAATCAAAGGAAAATGAAAGGAAAAAAAATGTTTAGAACTTGGGTTGCCTCCCAAGAAGTGCTTGGTTTATAGTCTTCAGCCCGACTCTTCACTTTTTTCAAGTTACATCAGCTACATGTAAGGTGAATACTTGATGGTTCACCTCTCTACTGCAATTGTGATTTAATCCATGGCCGCTAGCTTGAAACCCTTTACCATCTTCATTTCTCATTCTACCTACACTCGAGGCATATGCTTGTATCTTCAAAACCTTAATAGCCCATTCAGTAGCTCTTTTACATGCTTTTAGAATTTCTAAAAGTTGTTCTTCATGTTGAATGGCTAATTGTGAATCTATACCCAATGGTAAATTTTTGGCTCTCAAATAGTCATTCTGAAAGTTAGAAGGTAGAGCCTTCAAATCAAAAGAGTATGACTCTTTAATAGATGACTTCATTGATGGTCTATCAAGGGAAGACAAATCTATTGATTCCAATGGTATCCAACTCTTAGGATTAGTTGGTATTGCCCTCAAAATACGCATGCCTTCTTCCGCCTTTCTACCCTCTGTTTGAACTTCTAATGACAAGGTGTCAACAAACCCATTATGAATTGGCTTCTTGAATTCCTCATGCTCCACTTGCTCAACCATGTCAACTAGGAAGCATTGCTTAACCTCATTGGGAGTCTTTATTAGCTTGTGCATATTAAAGGTAACGTGCTCATCTTCAACTCGCATGGTAATTTCACCCTTTTCAACATCGATCAGGGTTCTAGCAGTTGCTAAGAAAGGCCTTCTAAAGAGAATAGGAGTATCTTGGTCCTCCTCACAATCAATAACAATAAAGTCCGCTGGAAAAATGAATTTGTCTACTTTCACAAGCACATCTTCAATTATCCCTCTAGGGTAAGAAATACTCCTATCAGCAAGTTGTAAAGTAATGGTAGTCGACTGAGCTTCACCTAACCCTAGCTTGTTAAAAACAGATAGAGGCATAAGGTTCACACTTGCTCCAAGATCACACAATCCTCTTCCTAAGAATTTATCCCCAATGTGGCAGGGGATAGAGAAACTTCCAGGATCCTTCAACTTCGGTAGAATCTTCTTGATAACATCAGTAAAGCTCTTGGTCACAGCTACCATCTCAAACTCATTAAACCTTATTTTCTTAGAAAGGACATCCTTCATAAATTTGGCATATTTAGGCATCTTCTCCAAAGCTTCCGCGAAGGGTATATTAATATGAAGTTGCTTGAACATTTCAATGAATTTCTTGAATTGGCCATCGTCTTGATGCTTCTTAAGCCTTTGAAGGAAAGGAGGTGGTGGAATATATTTTAGAGGAGAAGTGTGGGTCTTCCCCTTCTTCTCATCCATATTTTTAGGTGGAACATATTTTCCTTTCACCATGTTATCATGATTTTCCTTAGCTGGATTTTCCCTTTTGTTCTTGTCTTCTTCAACTTCAATTTCTTCATCTAGAACTTCATTGTTATCAATCTCAATAACAGCATGGTCTCTCAACTCTTTACTGACCTTACTTGAGCTTGGTACTTCCGTCAACTTTTTCCCACTTCTCAAAGTAATTGCCTTGCACTCTGCTATAACTTCTCACTTAGGATTAGGAATAGTATCACTTGGAAGACCATTTCTTGGTTGAGCACTCAAGTATGAAGCAATTTGGCCTATTTGTATCTCAAGATTTTTGATTGCTGTGTCATGAAGAGAAATTGTGCCAACTAAGCCTTCTTGACCTTTGATAAGTTGCCTCAAGAGTTTATTTGTCTCAGAATCACCCTCTTGTAGCTTTTGTGGTTGCTCAAAACCCGGTGGATGCATTGGCTTACTAGAAGAAGCATAGTGATTAATTGGATTCTCACTAGGTCCATTCCTCCAAGAGAAGTTAGGATGGTCCCTCATACCCTTGTTGTAAGTATTAGAGTAAGGGTTGCCACGTGGATACCTTTGACTATTATTCAAATAACTCACCGACTCCATAGTATGATAACATTCTTCAGAGGAGTGGGCTTTTCCACATATTTCACATAAAGGACTTGGAGCTTGGATAGCGTTCACATTCTTGGAGGAGTTTCTCTCCAGTCTTAGTTCAAGTTGATCAAACCTCTTGGCAATTGCTTCAAGTTGAGCGGCAATTTCTTTAGATACATTTGAACTACTTGGAGGACTTGGTTCCTTATATGTTCTATAGCTAGAACGTGATTTTTCAGATTGTTGCAAGGAACTAGAGGCAATGTCCTCATACAACTGAGATATATCACAAACTCTCATCTTGCCAATTCCACTATTAGAGGCATTGTTGAGCATATTGGAAGTAGGCACATCCAATCCGGCTGCAAAGGCTTTAAGCAAAACATAGGTCTTCTGTTCATGGTTAGGACAACTACGCCATAGCTCCTTGAATCTCTCCCATGCTTCATGAAAAAGTTCTCCGGGTTGTTGTTGAAAACCCAAGAGTTCAGCTCTTTGAACTGCCCGTATACCCCTTGGAATAAACCTTGCCTTGAACTTAGATGCCATTTCATCCCAAGTAGTGATGGAGTTAGGAGGTAGAGAAGTAAGCCAAGCTCTTGCCTTCTTGTCAAGTGATAGAGGAAAGAGGCACAATCTGAGTGCATCTGCAGTTACTCCTTGAAACTTGAAGTTCTCACACACTTGTACAAAGCGTGTCAAATAGTCAGTAGGATCTTCATTCTGAGTTCCCGAGAACAAGCCAATCATTTGGAGCATTTGAAGCATGATTGGCTTCAACTCAAAATTCTGAGCTTGAATAGCAGGAAACTGGATGCTAAATTGATAGGTGGAGTTTTCTCGCTCCATATACTCATCCAAGGTGCACTCCAAGTCATCATCATTAGGATTGGCCATATTGTAATATGGATGAGGATGAGGCAGTGGTCTCGGTTGCTCTGGTGCCGGTAAATGTTCAGGTCCTTGGATAGGTTGTACTTGAGGTGGAGTTTCCGGTTCAGCTTCAAAGTCTTCAGATAAATATTCTTCAACAACACCGTCAAGAACGATCTCCAAATCAGTTTGCATACGGAGCAAGAGTACCTACAATTCAAAAACTCCCAAAACAAGTATCAAACTTATCAACTAATAAAACTATACTAAGAAAAACAAGAAAAAGAACTATAGCTATAACGATACTTAAAAACAAAGCCAATTAAGAAAATGAAACAAGAAGAGGAAAATGATTCAAGCGTAATCAAGCACACAATTACACTAATTAACTCAAGAGACTTTAATCAATAGTCCCCGGCAACGGCGCCAAAAACTTGTTCGCCGTTTAGCTTCCACAAGCGCACGGGTCGCAAGTAATAAAATGATAAGTAAAGATCGTTCCCACGAGGACTATGACGAAAGTGAGTTAATTATTGTAACTATGTTCTTAACTAGGTTGAATGAAATCATTTGAAATTGAGTATGTCGAGTAAGGAAATTTGCTAAAAACAATAAGATAAAACAAAGGTGATTGTAAAATTGATTCTACTTCAAGGTTTAAAGGCTTAGGATTACTTCTTCCTCATTGTATTTCATAAAACTATGCAATTAATTCACTTATGTTAGTTGTGTGAGTCCATATCCTAGTCAAAGATTCTAAGATCATCAATCAAGCTCTCTCAAGTCAAGATTGATTTTTAATCTTCATTAACAATGTTCAATCTCTTGTCTATCATTAATGAAAATCATCTTTCCCAAATCAATTCTTCATTAGACTATGCTAGGTTATTAGATATATCTCTATTCTAACAACAAACCATCCATTTAATCCCTAAACTTCAAGTCTAACATGATTTTTCTCAAGTTCTACAACCAAAATAGCTCTCTCAAGCATCATTCAATTGAACTAAACTAATCATGTGGTGATCAAGCACAAGATAGTAATTAAGCATAGAGGAAAATCAACATATATTCTCAACAACTATCAAAAGCAAGAAAATATAGTAGTTTTAATCCATACAATGAGTATAAGTAATCCTAAATGAGAGTTTTAGCCACTCATAATCAATACAAACCAACAACTCAACATAAAACTCATTACCATATCAGCAAATGAGAAGAGAAGAGGGAAAAACCAGAAAAAGAGAAGAAAAATCTTGAATTTCTCCAAGAATCTCCTCCAAGAAGCACCAAAATTCCCCTCAAGCTCTCCAAGAAGCCTCCTTGTAGTCCTTGAGCTCTTCCTTGTACAGAATACCTTCAATTCGGCGCCCCTATTAGGTTAAAAAGCCAGCTGAAGCATCAGTTTTTCAAAACGCATAGTTGCAGTATCGCGACTTTGCTTTCGCTTCGCTATAGCGTACCCACAGCGTACGCAGTCAGAAGGGCCTATTTTTGATGTGTTTTCACTTTTGCTTTGCTATAGCGTCCCCACAGCGTACGCGGTCAGAAGGGTCTATTTTTTATGTGTTTTCGCTTTTGCTTCGCTGTGGCATAGCAAAAGCAACCGGGGGCTCCTTCAAGCTACTTTGATCTTTCTTTTTGGCTTTTTGTTCTTCTTTTCTCTATCTCCAAGGGTCTATGTAAGCTTCCATTTCTTGTCATCATCCTCCTACAAAGAGAAGGATTTTATGAGCTTTCCAAATTTTCTTCAATTCAACCTAAAACCCTATACATCTAGCTCAAAATTTGCACTTTTTCAAGTATTTTCAACACATCACATTTTCCTTCATATTTATAAAGTTTATGCACAATTTTAGTTTAAAACCACAAATATATGAGAAAAATGTGATGAAATACAAGAATTTCCAGAGAATAACAAGAAGTCCTCTCATTGGCTTGGGAGGATTTTAGGTTACGTAAGCCATGTTGTGTCACGTTTAAATTATGCTTTTGATAAGATCATTGGATGATTACTTTTATGTTTATATGTATTTATCTGTATGAGATACGACCACGATTGCATCCATATAAACAAAACTAATTAATTAAGCCCTCTAAATTAAATCTTAAGTCATAATGACGTCAATTAATGAATACTTGTCAAAACCTAGATCGCTCAATTATGGAAACCACCAAAGTGGATGCACTTGAGTTATCTTGATGAGACAAGCTTGAGTAATTGTGATGCTTATAATATTCATTATTGTTTTGACTTAATTGAGATTAACAAAATGGTTTTGAATCTCAAGGCATTAGATGGGGTTAAACATGCCGGATCATATGATGATTAAATCCCATAAAGATCTAAGAGTTACATGTGATGTAATTGGTAAATAGGTTACCTACCTAAATAACTTGAATTTAAGTGTCTTGCCAAAGCAGACTTAAGTTTAAGCTAAATATAGATCTTAGCCCACTAATTATTATATTGAGGGTTGTTAATTTAGTGGGAGATTACTAACTAACTTTGCACATTTTAATTGTAGAATCATGTCGACTAGTAATACTGCTACACTATCATTGCGATCGGTCCTTGAGAAAGACAAACTCAATAGGACAAACTTTCTTGACTGGTTCAGGAACTTGAGAATTGTTTCAAGCAGGAAAGAAAGGCTTATGTCCTAGATCAACCCATTCCTGAGGAGCCTGCAGCTAATGCTCCAAGAGCTCAGAGAGATGGTTACACAAAGCATAAGGATGACTCTGTGGATGTAGGTTGCCTGATGCTTGCCACTATGGTTCCAGAGCTCCAAAAAGATCTAGAACTCATAGAGGCTCATGAAATGATAGTACATCTCAAGGAAATGTTCCAGCAACAGGCAAGGCAAGAAAGGTATGAGACCACAAAGGCCTTACATTCCTGCAAAATGGCTGAAGGTGCATCAGTTAGTACTCATGTGTTAAAGATGAAAGGCTATATTGATCACCTTGAGACGCTTGGATTTCCCATGAGCCAGGAGTTAGCTACGGACTTGATCCTCAACTCACTCCCAGAGAGTTATGACCAGTTTGTTATGAACTACAACATGAACAACATGGAGAAATCAATTTCTGAGCTGCATGGGATGCTCAAAATTGCTGAGCAAAGCATTAAGAAAAAGCCTAGCACAGTTTTAATGGTTTAGAAAGGAAAGGGTATGAAAAAGAAAGGGAAGGGCAAATGGAAGGGTAATGGCTCAGGTGGTAAGACCAAAGAGTCAAACAAGCCTGAAACCAAGCCTGCACCCAAGAAGGCAAAGCCTCCAAAGGAAGGAGTCTGCTACTTCTGCAATGAACCCAGTCATTGGAAGAGGAATTGCAAACTCTACCTGGAAGATCTGAAAAAGAACAAGAAGGATAGCAGGGCTATCGTTTCAGGTATTTATGTTATAGACATTCATTTTTCTACTTCCTCTACATGGGTATTAGATACTGCATGTGTAATATCCCAAAAAGTGATTAAGGGCTAATGACTTCAAAAGTGGATGTAATTATTGTTGAATAAACACTTTTGAAGAATGTGTGATGGGAATTTGGATATTTTAATGATTCCAATGGATTCCTTGTGAAAATTTATGTGGGAATGATGTTTGGTATGAAAATGGAACCAATGGAAGCAAAGATGCAAAATCTAAAATTCTGTCCAGTGAAATTCTATTCTGGGCAGTCCGTTTGTGTGAACGTTTTTAATGACCAAATGGTATCTAAAAATTCTGAAATTTTCCAGTCTTATAGTTCACATCTCAAGCTTCAAAATGGACATATAATTTGTTCCATTGCATTTTGTGAACTAGGAGATATAACTGTCCAAATTTTGGGATGGAAACTGAACTCTGTTTTGGGGCAGTGATGAGTTTTATGTAATTCTGGAATTGTGTGGTGATTTTTAGTAATGGCCAATATTTTTCCTATGAAGAGGACTTAAATATCTTTCATTTGGATTTGGAATCACCTCATTTTGAGTTTTCTAGAATTAGTTATGATTTTTCAAAGTTTGGGCAGAAAATCTGCCAGAAAATCCGAAAATGGGAATTATGACATCATCCCAATAAAAGATGACATCAGCATGGAATTAAATATGTTATCATCTTCCTCAGCTCATTTCTGTCGTACACAGCAGCTGAATGAGGAGTGAGAACGTTGAGGTTTGTAGAGAGAGAAAGGAGAAGAAAAATCACAAGGTAAGCCGATTTCTCCGACGATTTAGCTCCTAACGCGTATAACTCCGATCCTAAGCTACTCCTCTTTGTTCTTTAAGGTTTGGAAGCTCAAAATCTGTTGTTGAGCACTTAGGGTTTTCAGCAATATTTGGGAAAAGCTTGTGGGAGCTTGAGGTAACTTCCAAACTTTCGTATATTGCTTATTCTGGCTGCTGTGGGCAATTTAATCGGTGAAATTTCGCCGGATTGCCATTGGTTTTAAATTTTGGAAATTGAGTTTCCTAAGGGTTATGCTGCCCAATTTTGGTTCAAATGGTAGTTATAATCTAATGTAATAGTGAATAAAGTGGTTAGGAGTAGAAAGGAACGCGTTTACGGAGCCGAAATCGTAAAACCCCAATTTTTCCCGGAGAACATGTATATTTCGGCCAAGGCTGTAAATGGATCTTAGAGTTGGATTTTCAATGATTTGATGATTCCATTGGATTCAGTGGGCGAAAATAGGTGGGGTTACAGTTGGGCACTTTTTCAAAAAAGGCCGAGAAAGCATAATTACGGAAACACCCCCTAAAACCCTAAAAGTAGGGCTGCCAAGGGCAATTTCGTAATTTAACATTGAATTTGATAATTCCGAGTTTGGAAATAGATTCCTTGGGCGAAAATATGTCAGGATAGCCCATGTCAAAATTTCAAGAAAAGTACAGCCGGACCGGGTACAGCGGGCCTGGGCCGGGTCCCCAGGGGTATTTTTGTAAATTTTCATTATAGACTCATATAACCCCAAGTAACACTATGGAAGTGTGTAAATGGTGCATTTGGAATTGTAGGATTCGACATTTGCCGTCCTCGTGAGCCGCAGTGCCAAGAAACGTCGGGAAAGGATCAGGTAGTGACTCTCTCTCTTATACTGTGTGTAATGCTCTGTATGTGTGTGTTATCACGGTTCTGTGATGATTTCTTTGATGCTGCTGCTGTTACAGCTGGTGATAGCTGTCTTTTACAGCGTAAGCTGTCGTTTACAGCGTAAGCTGTCGTTATTGTGATTACAGCCGTAAGTGCTGTCGTTTATGGTGAAAACCATGTATATTTGAGATTGATGCTGCTGTTGATGCTGGTTGTGATTTATGTGCATGCTTGGTATTTATACATTGTATGAGTGGTTTGTTACTACTGGGATTCTCTCGAATCTCATTCTTTCCTATGACTAACATTTCAGACAGGGCATGTGGCTCAAAGGAAAAGCGGCCAACCCGGAGCAATTAGGACCCTTAGGGGTATATGCGATTTTGGAGACGTTGGTTATCCATTTAGAACTTGGGATTACTGTATATTTTGAATTAGGAATATTATATTCGATTTTAGTTGTGTAATCCCCTAGTGGATACTTGTAACCTCTAGATTATATATGTATAGAACCCGGGAGTTGCCGAGGATTTGGTTATACACTCTGTCATACGTGAATATAGATAAACTGCACAGGTAATTATATTCGAATTTTGAAATGGAGACCAGGAACAGGAAGAGATTTTGAATGTTTTATGAAAACCCTACTACAAAGTAGGAGATTGAAATGAGTTTAAGTTATCCGAAGGTCTCTAATCGTGATTTAATTATCTAATATCGAATTATAATTACGTGATTAAAGTCAGGGTGTTACAGCATGTGGTTCTCACATTTGTACAAATGTGCAGGGTCTAAAGGATAGTAGAAAGCTGAAGAAGGGCGAGGTGGACCTACGAGTTGGAAACAGAGCAAGAGTTGCTGCTTTAGCTGTAGGCACTTATGAATTAGTTTTGCCCAGTGGGCTTTTGTTAGTTTTGAACAATTGCTATTATGTTCTTGCTTTGAGTAGTAACATTGTTTCTCTTTCTTATTTAGATAAGGAAGGTTATACTTCCATTACTGGGAATGGTAAATGTTCTATTTATCGTAATGACATTTTCTATGCTGATGGTGATTTGCATGTTGGTCATTATATATTAAATTTGGAACATCCTAATAATGGAAATATCTATAACGTAACTATTAAGAGGATAAAATCAAACGATTTGAATCCGACCTACCTATGGCATTGTCGTCTAGGCCACATAAATGAGAAACGCATTTCTAAACTCTATCAAGATGGATTTCTAAACTCATTTGATTTTGAATCATATGATACATGCAAATCTTGCTTATTAGGAAAGATGACTAAGGCACCTTTCACTGGGCACAGTGAGAGGGCTACTGAATTATTGGGCCTCATACATACAGATGTATATGGACCATTAAATATAGCTGCCAGAGGAGGCTATGTCTACTTCATTACATTTATAGATGACTTTAGTAGATATGGCTATATCTATCTAATGAAACATAAATCTGAATCTTTTGAAATGTTCAAAATATTCCAAAATGAAGTACAAAACCAACTTGGTAAAACAATTAAAGCACTTAGATCTGATCGAGGTAGTGAATATTTGAGCCAAGAATTCACTGACCATCTTAGGAGTTGTGGGATAATCTCACAATTGACTCCTCCAGGAACACCACAATAGAATGGCGTTTCTGAACGGAGGAATCGAACACTATTAGATATGGTTCGATCTATGATGAGTCAAACAGATCTTCGACCGTCCTTTTGGGGACATGCCCTAAAGACAGCTGCGTTCACACTAAATCGTGTTCCATCTAAGGCAATTGAAAAGACACCATATGAGATATGGACTGGAAAGAAACCAAGTTTATCTTTTCTTAAGATCTGAGGATGTGAGGTATATGTTAAGCAACAAGCCTCTGATAAATTAGTGCCCAGATCCATAAAGTGCCTTTTCATAGGGTATCCTAAAGAAACGAAAGGATACTATGTCTACAATCCCACCGATAACAAAGTGTTTGTTATTCGAAATGCCAAGTTTCTAGAAAGAGAGTTTGTCTCTAAAATAACCAGTGGGAGCGACGTACATCTCGAAGAAATTCGAGATCCACAAGATGGTACAGAACCACAGATGGAAATTAGAGAAGACTCACAACAAGTTGCTGAGCCTCCTCAAGTAACACAAGGTCCACGAAGATCTGATAGGACATGGCATCAGCCTCAGAGATATGGATTTCTGATTACTGAAGGCCGTGATGTGTTGCTCATTGAGCAAAATGAGCCCACCACCTATCGAGAAGCCACAGTGGGACCAAACTCTGAGAAATGGCTAAATGCCATGAAGTCTGAAATGCAATCCATGTACGACAATCAGGTATGGACCTTAGTCGATCCACCTGAAGGTGTAAAAACCATTGGGTGCAAATGGGTTTTCAAGGAGAAAACTGACATGGATGGCAATGTAAATGTCTTTAAGGCACGACTGGTTGCAAAAGGATTCACTCAAACTCATGGCGTAGACTATGATGAAACCTTTTCCCCAGTTGCAATGGCCAAATCAATCAGAATCCTTCTTGCCATTGCAGCATATTATGACTATAAAATATGGCAGATGGATGTCAAAACAGCCTTCCTTAATGGAAAGCTGCTTGAGGATGTGTACATGACACAACCTGAAGGTTTTGTGCATCCAGAGGACTCTGATAAAATTTGCAAGCTTCAAAGATCCATTTATGGATTGAAGCAAGCATCTCGGAGCTGGAATCATCGTTTTGATGAAGTAGTCAAAGAGTTTGGATTCATTCAAAACATCGATGAACCTTGTGTTTACAAGAAGGTTAGTGGGAGCATAGTTGTATTTCTAGTGCTTTATGTAGATGACATCCTACTCATTGGGAATGATATTCCTACCTTGCAGAGTGTCAAGTCTTGGTTAGGAAAGTCCTTTTCAATGAAAGACTTAGGTGAAGCCACCTATATCCTAGGAATTAGGATCTATAGGGATAGATCCAAAAGACTAATAGGCCTAAGTCAGAGCACATACATAGATAAGATACTGCATAGGTTCAATATGCATGATTCAAAAAGAGGTTACATGCCTATGTCTCATGGCATCCATCTTAGCAAGGATCTGTGTCCTGGTACACCTAATCAGCGAGATCGCATGAGTAAGGTTCCATATGCCTCCGCCATTGGATCCATCATGTATGCCATGTTATGTACTCGACTGGATGTCTCGTTTGCCTTAAGTATGACCAGCAGATACCAACAAGATCCTGGTGAGGGTCATTGGACTGCCGTTAAGAATATCCTAAAGTACTTAAGAAGGACTAAAGACTTATTTTTGGTCTATGGTGGATTGGATGATGAGTTCTGTGTAACCGGTTACACAGATGCAAGTTTCCAAACTGACCAAGATGACCTTAAATCGCAATCTGGATATGTATTCCTCCTGAATGGTGGAGCAGTAAGCTGGAAGAGCTCCAAGCAAAGCACTATAGCAGATTCTGCAACAGAAGCTGAGTATATAGCAGCATCAGATGCAGCTAAAGAAGCCGTTTGGATCAGAAAGTTCATTACTGAACTAGGGGTGGTGCCTACCATCTCAAATCCAATAGATTTGTTCTGTGACAATAGCGGTGCTATTGCATAGGCCAAGGAGCCTAGGTCACATCAAAAAACCAAACACATACTCAGGCGATTTCATCTTATTAGAGAAATCAATGATAGAGGTGATATAAAGATATGCAAAGTAGTAGGAAAAGATAATGTTGCTGATCCTCTTACTAAGCCACTTGCACAGGCAAAGCATGAGAGTCATGTTAGGGCAATGGGAATTAGGCAAATTAATGATTGCACCTAGGGCAAGTGGGAGGATGTTGGAAATTGTGCCCTAAGGGCCAATCATTGTACTTTAAACATTATTATTTTAATGAAATTTCTCCATTCTGTTATCATATTATTTGCATGTTAATTGTGATAATTGTATCCTTGGATAATTCATAAAGATTGTCCTAAAATGTCCCTGGTCGGTCATCTATGTGGGAGCAGAGATGAAACAAGACCAGTATGACTTTGATAAGATATGGAGATACGAATCAAAGTCTTAGGCACTTGTAAGAGTACAAGGTGCTGGACCGACCCACTATGAGAAAGCTACATGGATCAAGTCATAAGCTTTTCTCATGTATAACCACGTCACAATGCCCTTAGACCTGAGGTCATCATGGATTCCTACATGAGAGTTGCTAAGCTTTGAACTAGTCAAAAGTCACTTTTGACCGAGTGATGATAAAGGCTACGATCGGGCTTGGTGGTTTTTCATGTAGAGGAATATGAATGATCAAGATGGAATTTGTCCCTCACATTAGTAGAGAGATATTACTGGGCCCCTCGATGAGTGAGTCTGAGAAATGTATGGCCATACTATGATGAAAGGAGTTTCTGTCTCTGTTATCAGGCTACTCAGGAATCGAGAAAGTAATGGTCAGGAACAAGAGGATGACATTTTCCATGCCTTATCCTTGATCGATATATCGTGTGACAAAAGGGACGTGACATGGTTGTATGACAGGTTGCATCGTGATAACAATCCTCATATGAATTGGGTAGTCGTAATGTCTTGCTAGAGGCCGCTTGCGACTTTTGGGTTAGTGTAGTTATTGGCCCACTGCCAAGTTCATATGGGCCTACAGGGTCGCACACAAGAATGGCCCAACACGAGATAATGTTTGATTTATGGTGGATGAATTTTATATTTATATATATATATAATATAAAATTCATTAATAATATTATATAGATATATATATATTTTCGAAATATATATCTTATATATATATATATATATTATATTATATTATTATATTTAATAATATTATATAGATATATATATATTTTTGAAATATATTATATATATATATATATGTATATATATTATATGATATTATTATATTGTGTTGGTTTTAAATTTAATTTATTAAGATATATTAAATTTAATAACTAACATGATAGAGATATAGTATCTCAGATTTAATTTATGAAGATAAATTAAATCTAATGGCTCTTTATTTAGATTAAATAAATAGGTTAAATTAAAACTGTTGGACAGATTTAATTTAAACTGAATTTATTTAATTAGCTCATCAAGATAATTAATTATTAATTAATTTTGAAATTAATGATGATTAATTTTGAAATTTGAAAATAACCCTCATGGGTTATAAACTTGATAGAGATGATAGACTCAGGGTACATCAGAATTGAGAGCCGCAAGTTAAACCCTTGGAGACATTAGAGGCGCTAGCACGCAGTCTCGGTTGGAGAGCATTCGTGTGGATACCGGTAGAGGGAGCGGACCTGACGTGTTGGCTCCTAGAGATCGTGAAAACTCTGAATAATCAAAAAGGTATGAATCCTTCCAACTTGGTTTAAACGCCGTTGATAGATCCTCGATTAGGATCGGTGAACATTTTTCAAATTCTTCCGCTGTGCTTACCGATCCTACAAAACCATATTACATGCAACCTTCATTTACATCTGAAAATGCATGTACAAGGAACTAACAACAAATTCAAAGACCGTGGCCAAAATTCAAGTGGTCTGGATTTCTATCTAATCAGATTTACAATCGGATTTCGAGATCTAACTATTGCCCCAACATATGTTATATCATCGTCTTCATTGACTTCAAACCTTCCTCCTATATGAAGGAAACATAGAAGATTCTTGCCAGATATGGTAGCCATCACCACTGTCCACTTGCATAAAACAGTAGTCATTAACCATTTTAGGACTTCTAGCCACACATCTTTCACACCTTGTTCATTAAATCCTACTTCTAATTACTGAAAGCTGCATAAAGTACCAAAAATATAGCAAACTTTTCAAAATCATTCCAAACATCATTATGCCATAAGCAAAACATTTAAATATGACCTATAGTTGTTATGAACAAGTTCAGCAGACTCCATTGACAACTATTGCTACTCCCATTAACAACACATTTTTTTCCTATGTATATCAGGTTATGTAGCAACAACCTTTCACCATAATCTTCATTCCTTAGCTCTTCTATTGTGGAAACACAACACAATGAACCAAAAAATAGAGCATAATGAGAGAAAAAAATAAAGCATACTAAACCATACCCAAATGCATTGAAACCTTAGCCAAAGCATATCCATTGCATTTACTAGATCTGCCTTTGTAGTTTGCAAGCATATGGAGGACAATACCCATAAAAATCAGACAGCTTTTTCCATTTATCAGGACCAAAACGAACATCAATAAACAAAACCTTTAGTTGTAAAAAAACATTTAAATATGACATATAGTTGTCATTAATAAGTTCAACAGCTTCCATTGACAACTATCACTGCTCCTATTAACAACACCTTTTTTCCTACGCATATCAGGTTATATATCCACACACCTTTCACCCTCATCTTCATTCCTTAGCTCTTCTATTGCAGAAACACAACACAATGAACCAGAAAACAGAGCATAATGATAGAAAAAATATAGCATACTAAATCATACCCAAACACATTGAAATCATAGCCAAACCGTGAAACCATAGCAGCCACAGCTCCGGCTCACAGATGATTAGCCATATTCATAGTACCCGATTCCTTCATATGAACATCCTCCTTCTCTTCACATCTATCGGAACTATCCGAAACTTTATCTTCACGCTAGCCCAAAATTTCTTATGATTTTGGAACATAGATATGATCCCTAGCCTTCATTACAGTTTATTGACAAGCTCAATGACAAAAACCCACCACCGACTATCCCCGAAGCTCTCCTTTCTCGCCAAAAAATGTTGAAACTCAACGTTCTTCTGCATCCCTATCTCTAGAGCTATTCTGTATGGCATTTGACAACATTTTGCATCCCTTTCTCTATTTATCTGACAAGGGTGTTTATGACATTTCTCACCTACAATTTATTACCAAATGGTCTCATGGGACTTGACAGTAATTTCAAAATTTCCCAGGATCATTTCTTTGTATATTCATAACTGTCCAAAACAAGACTAAAATAAAAAAAATCACCCATTAAGACCTTAATCTGAGGAAGTTTCAGACACTCCCAATAGTCATCCTCAAACTAGCTTCGGAGAATCCCACCAATAAAAAGACACAAATTAATCAAAGACACAATTTTTTATTCCATATATATATATATTGTTGGGTCAAATGAAAAGTAGAGAGAGAGAGAGAAAGCGAGAGAGATGAGATGTCATATATAGGCTTGGTGTCTTTATCAAACAGCTTAGCTCTTGAACCCTATTAAGTGTAAAGGCACAAAGGCTTATAAACTAGAAGAACATGAAAATTAAAGTGAGTTGAAGATTTATCAATCAAAATTTTATTCTACTCTATATAATTTGTTTTGGAGCTGATGTCGTAGATAGAGTTGGAAATAAGTGTTGACCATTCGCAGGCTCGAGCCTAAACGGGCTGACCCGTTTAGGCTTGACCTCAATAAAACTCCCAATTTATGAAATCCAACCCTTATACTATCAGGCCCTGACCAGGCCCACGGGATTTAGGCCCGTTTAACTAAAAAAACTTTACTTTTTTAATCTTTTTAAACAGATAAAGTTGAAACAATAAATTCTTAATTTAAGGCATAAATATTACCAAAATTAAATTACAAAGAAATAAAGTTTAAAAAAAAGGTACTATGGATATATATATTATATGAAAAACAAACTTTATAGGTGATGAGTGAAACTGCAGCGTAATATTTGAGCAAAACTTATATATTTTTTAGGGGGATTTGTATTTATACTATATGCTCATTTAAGTTTTGCAAATTTCGATCTTTATTTTAATTTAAATAAAATTCACTTTCAATTTTTACTGTCTAGTTATTGTTTTGTTTTAAATTGAGATACATTGTTATTAACACTTATAAATTTCTAGTTAAAATTATTATCTAATGTTTAAATTAGCCTATTGTTTTAAATTTTAAATGAACAAACCATTCTCATAAAAAAATGAACAAACCGTTGTGGAAAACCAAATAAATCAAGCCAATTAATAAAATTCAATTTTAAAAAAAGTCATAAGAGATAAATATTTACAACATTATTAATAATATAAAAATTATACTATTATTTGAACAATTTTTTTAAAAAATAAAAATAAAAGGACCTAAATGGGCTGGCCCTCAGCCCTATAGACTAACCCCTTTAAACCCTTGGCTCTAAGGGCCGGCCCTTTTCAGCTGCAATTTGAGGGGCATGTTTTTAAGCTTGGCCATCATGATACAAGGACCCAAATGGGCTGACCTATTTTCCGGACTCTACTTATAGAAATCTTTATTGAAAGTTCCTCGGAAGAAATGAGAGGAAATATTGTATTCCCGAGAAAGGCATTGTTCAATGCTTTGTAGACTCGCTTCTCTCACCTAATCTCATTAATTAATTTCATTAATTTGTAATTTTTGAATTTAATTTCTAATATATTTACACACACATCATAGCATATACTACGAGTACTTGCTAATCTAAGCCATATCTTAAGGTTTGTAGGACTAGATGCCCGCATGTAATTTAATGCATCTCCAATCCACTTTTCTGCTCCTTCAACTTCCATTTCCTTTTCCTACCAAAATTATGGCATTCAAATAATATCTTCTTGTCTAAGAAATCCTGATTTCAAATTATAATGTGGATTAAGGAATTATTCTAGAGGTGACTTATATCCTAGATAGCTAGGAGTAACAAGAATTGCAAGGATTAAACTGCACAGGGGGTAGGGCTACATGAATTGTTTACAAAAGGATAGATTCACAAAGGAATATCAAGACCACGAATACCATAAAACAATTTGTACTTAATTTTTTTATACTTTTAACCGGTACCTGGTATCTTTCTGAATCATATTATCATGTATCCTAGTAACCGACTGGTTTAATTTTGAGAATTGTAGGTTCCCCTCCCAATACAAGTATTTCCTTTGCAACTTGAATTCAAGATCCTAGGAGGTCTGTTTGGTTTGAGGAGAGGGGAGTGATGTTGCTCCCATCCCATTGTTTGGCAAAAATTTCCCTCCCCTCCAAAAGTGGGGGGATTTAGAGGGGAGGGGCAACATCATCCAGTCATCCTCCTTCTCAGGTGACTTTATCGACCTCCCTCCGACAACCTTCACTTTCAAGGCTTCACCAACCTCATCCCAATTGGCAGAAAACACCACCATCAGCACCAGTACAGTTCAACGATTTTGTTACAGAAAGTCGCAAGTCTTGGATCCGGTTCACTGAGTTTATCACAATTCCCAGAAAGTTGTGGGTTCTAGTGGCTTTGTGATTTTAATATGATCTACTTCTTCAAAACCTCCCCTCTTTGAACTCCATGGTCTAATAGTGGGAGTTTTGACGGTGGTCTGGGTTCAAAGTTGCTGCTTTTTATGTATTTTTTATAAGCTTTTTTTTTTTGGCATTTTTTTAAAAATTTTTTTTTTTCTGAAATATAGACAGTGACGGTATGGTTTTTCTAAATTCAAACAAGATAGCATTAAAATCCATCCCCTTCTTCCCCTCCCCTCTCCTAGATTAAAATCTGTCCCCTCCCTTCCCCTCCACTGAACAAAAAATCTAGTAAGGCTATATACTGATAGACCATCTCTGTGTTAGTAATGAAATAGAAAACTTCACCTTCGCACCTTATGTCCTGCATGCGTGTGTTTTCCTTCACTTCTTTCTTTCTTTTTTTTTTTTTTTTGGTTCAAACATGAATGAATGAAATCCTATGAACGGAAAACTAATTAAAGCGTTTAGCTGACACACAAATCTTGGCACTGGCACAAAAATAAAAAATAAAGAAAAGATACACAAATCTTAGCATGACCAAGGAACACAGATCATGATGAGCCTGCAAGAAAACCAGTTTGCCAAAACCAAAAAAACTGCATATACATGTAAGGCCCACACGATACTTTATTCAACATTATTATGAAGATAGGGTTCACATACGTACGTACACACACAGAGACATAAACAAAGCCTGAAGACTGACGTACGTACGGCTTTGCTTAATTACATATATAACACCATGATTATCATTACTATTAATGATGAAACATGGGTATTAATTGGAGGACAAATAAGGCTCATAGCAGAAATTGGTGATATCATAGCAACTGCATGAGGGAGGCCAGATGAGTAAGTATATCCAATTCTTACAAGCAGAGTGGCAAGTAGTTCCAGCATCATGGCACTGGCATTGAGGTGGGTTTGATTTTGTGCGGATGCAGTTGTCGCAGCAGGCACTTGTGGTGGATTTCACCATGTAGTTGTCTTTGCCGCTCATCATTGCCTGAGCCAGCAAAGTGGTTGGATCACGGCGAGCCGACATGGTGGTGGTTTCCGTGAAGGCCATAAGGAACAGCACCAAAGCCATCTCTGTTCGTTTGTCTGAGTAATTTTGGCCTGTGGAGAGGCCATCAATAAGACAGGGTTATTTATAGGGTGACTAGCGGGTTCTTATTTTTTCTTTCTTTTTTATATGATGAGACAATTATATTAAAGTAAACAACGGTATATATGAGATAAGTGGAGTCAGCAAATAACTTGAGAAGTCCATATATGTATTTATATATTAGAAAGACTAGATAGTTATTCTAATGTAACAGGATTCACGAAATTGAATCCTTTTATATATATATCCTTCACTTCACGGACCTCTTTTTTTTTGCCATACATTTCACAGACTTAAAGAGATACTTGATGACAGTTGGGTCAGATGGCTTCAACCATGTAATTGGATCATTATAGTCATAAAATGGGCAAAATTAATATTTTAACAACACTTTGTTTAGTGGGTAAGCATCAGTCTCATTCAAGACATCATTTGCATGAATAATTAACAAATTACGATCATTTTACCCTTAATCGTATTTAATTCAATACAAATGTCTTTTACTCAAATCAGTGCTTAATAATACAATAATGCCCCAGAAAATACGTTAAAATCCCAATTTAATTATAAAAAAATTTATATAAAATTATGTTCAATAGGTTGAGACTATGATTTATTTCCTCGCTGCGTGATTTGTGTTCATAATCAACATGGTGATATATATGAAATGAACCGCTTCACCTTCTCGCCATGTATATATCTCCTGCATGTATATTCTTTTTCTCTACTTGTTTCTTTCTTTTGGGGAAACAAGAATAAATAAACGAAATCCCAGGAATTAATTGAAAACTAAAGTAGCTGATGCACAAATCTTGGCATAACCAGGGAACACAAATCATGATGAACCTGCAAGCAAACCAGGTTGCAAAAGACAAAAACAAAAACAAAAAAAAAGAAACAAACTGCATAAACATGCAAGGCCCACACGATACTTTATTCAAAATTATTATTAAGATAGGGCTCACGTACGTACGCACACAGAAATATACCAAGCTTGAAGATGTACGGCTTTGCTTAATTACATACTATATACACCATGCTTATCATTACTATTAATGATTAAACATGAGTATATATCAATTGGAGGAAGAACAAGGTTCATAGCTGGAATCGGTGAAATCAATGCAATGGCCTGCGGGAGGGAAGATGGGTGGCACGTGCAACCCCTACAAGTAGAGTGGCAAGTAATTCCAACATCGTGGCACTGGCATTGAGGTCGTTGTGATTTTAAGCAGCTGCAGTTGGTGCGGCAGGCACTTGTGGTGGATTTCACTATGTATGACCTTCTTCACGGCAACCACCACCGGGTCGGTTCACCGAGATCCGACCACTTTGCTGGCTTAGGCACTGATGAACGGTGGCGGTGTAGGCAACTACGAGAGGGCATAAGCAATTATTTATTGGGAAAATTTTATTGAGCTCCCAGGATGTGACATAATTTCAGTCAATCCACAAAACTCACAAAACTCTCTAAAACTTTATTGATCTCCTTGAGTTAAAATGAAATTAAGTTTTGGCGTTGAAAAGACAATATGCCCTTACTTTATGTGTCTTGTTAATATATTGTCTTATTTGTCTTATAAATGCCCATATTTATCTTGTGAATTTTCATATTTATCGTGTAAATGACTAAAATGTTTTTAATTCCATGAGGGTGCAATGAAGTTTTAGAAAGTTTTGAGAGTTGATTGAAATTATGTCACATCCTTAGGGGCTCACTGAAATTTTTCCTTATTTATAGGGTGACTTGAGGGTTATTCTAATGTAATGGAATTCATGAAATTGTATTCTTTTTTAATCTATATATCCTACACTTATCGAAATTATGAAACTCATGCAGCTATCATACCTAGAGAGAATCAAACTTGAATCCTCTCATGTTTAAGAAAAATTTTAAAGAGGTATTTGATGATAGTTGGCCCTAGAGATCAAGACCTTTCTCATTATAGTCATATAATGGGCAAAATGAATATTTTAACAAAACTTGGTTTATTTGGCAAGCACCAGTCTAACTCCTCGTTCTCAATGTGAAAAACTTCTTTAGTGGGTAATTGGTGATTATCTTTGAGTAACTTAATTTACCTAAATTCTCTATTCTAAAAAAGGACGAAACATTTTATAATATTGTTATATTTAGTTTAAACTTAATTCTTCGATTTTAGCTAACATTTATTTTCATATCTAATGTTAATTAAATTAGTTTTTTGTTCGAATTAAAAATCTATTGACCTTTAATTTTTTTTAAAAAATACTTTGTTACCTCTACTTTTATCTGATTTAAATATTGTTTTTTGATAATATCTTATTTAAATATAATGCTTCAATGAAACAAAGGAATTACGTGGCTCCTTGATGACTTAACTCTGACGGTCTTTTTTTTTTTTTTTTTATAGAACTGATTATCTTCAATTTTAATTATTGGGTAATGCTTGAAGAAAATTTTGAACGAATTTTACTAATAATGTAAGAGATATAATAGACTAAATATTAGTCAGTTAAAGATTTGCATTGGAAGTTAACAAGAACAGCTGAGTTATTATTGTGTTTATAACTCAAACGTCCAATAATAAAGGGAGAAAATATCAAGATTAATAATTTTTTTATTTTTTAAAAAAGAGTGTGGTGCTGGAAAAACATGGGTTTCATTCATTAGAAATACACACGTGGAAGGAATGTAAAAGTGGCTTTTGGAAGCAAGTACAGCTTCGTGATAGCTCATTGTGTGGGGATCTCACACGTCTATCTTCTCATTGCCGATCCCTTTTAGAATTTTAGGAATAGTGAGCCTAATCACTCAGACTGAGCCCTAAACCTTTAACAGGAATACTGTGCAACATTTTTAACTAAAACAAGACTAAAATAGTAATAAAGACCCAAGACCTTAATTATATCCAAATATGTATATTACAAATATCCTTTTTTAGATAAAAGGCCTTGGATCATACTTACATTAAGTTCCTTATATCTATAATCTATTACATCAAGTTCTGCAATCACACATGATTGAGTGTCCTATTTTTTTTATATGGGTTTATAGTTAAATGATAATAATTTAAAAATAGAACACATGATCATATGTAATTTGAGAATTTGATGAAATGGATATAATAAGTAACTTGACATAAGTATTTTACAAAGGGTTTTACCTTTGTGATAGCCCGTAAGGATATATATATATATATATATATATAGGAAATAATAAAGATTGGTAAATATTAGTAATAAATCACATCCTATCCAATATATTTTGCTAAATATTAGGAAATCTCATCGTATCAGGAGATAGTTATCAAATATTGGTAAATATTGTCATATCAAAAAGATAATTATTAAATATTAGTAGACCTCATCATACTGAGAATTAGCCTACGGAATTTGCTAGAAACTTATTTTAAGTCGGGTACAATATTTAATAATAATACTAATCAGATAAAAGGCCTTTCCATTTCCATGCTTCGGTCTAGAGCTTGCTGGGCATGTTTAATCTGTGAGGAAGTTGCAGACACTCCCAATTCTCATCTTCAACCTCTCTGAAGTACCGATCTACCATTTCTTCACTAACCAGCTCCAGCTTTGGAGGGTCCCACTAATCAAACACACCAACACACAAATCAAAGCAACAAAATTAGTTATGCTATATGATGATAATGATAATAATACTAATCAAATATTGAGAACTAAACTCCTCTATCTTTCTCTCTGCGTTTTTTAAATAGTTATATATATATATAAGAGGGGTTCAAAATTTTTATTATTACCATAGCCTTCTTGTCCTTATCAAATAGCTTTGCTCTTGAATCCTGCAAGAAAATCCAAGCTTTCTAAATGTCTTTTCAACAATTAATTACATTTCTTGTCAATTGAATTATATTTGTAATAGTTCTGACCTCATAAAAATCATTGCTCATAGTTCTTCGCATGATATGGCAGCTAATATTGTATTCCCGAATAAGGCATTGTTCAATGCTTTGTACTCTGCCTTTCCTTACCTAATTAAGAACATTAATTCAGGTTAACTCATTTCATTAATTTGTAATTTTTCAATGTGATTTCTAATAATATATAAATCTTCTCATATATTATATACTTACTGATCTAATCCATATCTTGAGGCTTGTAGGACAAGTTGCACGCCTGTAATTTAATGCATCTCCAATCCACTTTTCTGCTCCTTCAACTTCCATTTCCTTTTCCTACCAACACTATTGTGACATTCAAACAATACTATATTGTTGTTTAAGAAATCCCGATTTCTCCCGATTTCTCTATTGTCATTCCTAAGAATAAAAAATGAACATCAAATTGAACTATGCGTACCTATGAAAGAACAATTTCTTCAACACTTCCTTTTGAGAAGCATTTGCTGATTGTGTCCAGTCTGTTTAATTTGTCAAAATAATATTTACTGCAATCTTTGTGTCTTATGAAATACTAGGAAAAGACTTAAGAAACTGCAAAACCACTAAATTACCTCTTCAAGGGGTTGTCTTCCTTAATATAAGCTGTTTCAGTAAATTTATCAATTAATGCAGTAATTGTTGAAATATCAGAAGTGGTCACAGACCGTAGGGCATTTTCCAGCAAATTTAGCTTCTGATGCACAGAGGAAAGTGATATGAATTTTGCTAGTTAATATGTAATAATGTCACAATTAATGTTATACATGTATAACGACACAATTAATGTTATGAATATGTATACCTTGGAAGGGACAAAATGAGTCGCTAGGCCACATTTAACCATTTCTGCTCCATTCAAACGTCTTTCTGTTAATCCTAGGTACTCCCCTATATAGGAGAATAAAAAAAAACAAAAACAAAGGATCACAATTACAATAAATTGCAGTATTTTTGAAATCAAATTGAGTCATTAATTAAGCCAAAATAATTAACTTTTGTTTTTGATTCGTGTTTGTTTCCTAGCATGAATTGTTTTTAGGAAATTAATAGACAATTAAGGCCATGAAAGCAAAAGCACAAGAGAAAAAACAGCTGAGCAAGTCCCAAGTAGTTTGGTATAAATAATGGAGAGGAGGAGAATTAATGTTCTAAGTGTATTGACTCTCACTTTTGTTGTCTTGATGACTAATGGATTGGTTTGATGTCTGGTTCACTTATTTCTTATTTTTTATTTTTTTGGATGAATTTACCGATTTGGTCTATTTTGCAACACTTTCATTTTATATCATGAATTGACTGATTTTATCAGCTGAATTTGGGTTAATTGGCTGATTTAGTCTCTGATAAGTGTTGAAGCCCATGGTTCAATTGTACGTGTCTTGCTAATGGCCGATTTGGTCATTAATTAAACTTGATATTATCTTCAGTCCTTGTTATAAGATCTCAATCCATTTTATCTCATATATTTATCACTTTTTCCCTAACTAATTTACCTAACTTATAAAGTGGTATATATAATTTAATTTTATGCCATATTATTTTAGAGAGATCATGTCATATTTATTATAATTAAATAATTTATCTCATTTCCTTAATATACTCAAATTATTAGAGTAGCTCTTCCATCAAGTACCAGAGGTAGTATTATAAATGGCGGGTGGATAATTAGTTAGATAGAGAATAAGAAAGACAAACATTATATTATGAAATGATCACGTATAGCAAACGCGTATGATGTCAAAATTAAATGTTGATAATGTAACATAGGACATAAAGATAGAATAGAATTAATATTACCAAAAGAGCCAGGAAGCCTCGAGAGAAAGCATGAAGCACCCACGTCTGGGTAAAGTCCTATAGATGCTTCGGGCATAGCAAACACCTATTAATTAAATTAAAGATACAAGATTAGTCTAATGACCACAATATAAATATTCATATAACTGTATAGTTACTAATCATTACTCTCTCCGGTCCTTAATGTAAAACTTATTTATCTAATTTGATTAGACTAAGGAAGTTAGTTAATATGACATATTTTTTCCTAAAACACTCTAATCATTTTCCTTAATTCCCTTACTAATCTCTCTCTTACTTGATTATTGTTGAGGGAGCATAAATAGAGGTAAATAAGAAAAAAATAGACATATATGAGAAATAGCTGTTACAAAAAACTTGAATCAACTTTTATATTTGCCGCTCACAGACATTATCATTAAACAACTCATTAATTACTGAAAAAAAATAGAAAATTATTATACATACAGTTCTTTCGGTGACAACTCTAAAATATGTGTTCATGGACAGACCCGCACCTCCTCCCATGACCATTCCATCAATGAGAGACACCTTCATATTATTAGTTAAACAATTAAATCTGTCTTTCATGTGCTTAGAAGAAATTAAAATGTATAATGTGGGACTAGCAAGCTCACCACTGGCTTTTTGTAGGTTGCCATCAAATGGTCTAATGCAAGCTGTTTCTTGTAAAAGCTTGCTGCATAAGTCCAGTGTCCTATTTTCAATCACCAATATTTTAAACATGAATATCTTTGAAGTTTAATTTGAAGATTAATCACACATAGACACACAATATATTTATGCATCAAATTTATTTTCCATGAAATTTAATTTTTATAATATTAAAGAAATTGAAGGTACCAGACATTAAAAAACGAAATACTAAATTATCAAAATATTTAAGCAAAACTTAAAATAATCGTAACATATTTCAGTTTACAACCTTAAGACAAAATAAAAATATAATACGTCAAAATCAGCTTGATAGCACGAGTCATATACTGATCAAATGCGTTGACAAAACATATCTATACCGCAGATAAAATGCTCTTTTAAAAATTCGATCTGTCACAAACCAGGTCACAAATCTTTGTAAACCCAGAGGATGTTCATGAAATTAATCAGACTAATATTGTCCTGATTCCCAAGGTTGATCAGCCTACATCTTTGAGGGATTTTAGACCTATATCTCTCTGCAATGTTAGCCTCAAAATTGTCACTAAAGTTATTGCCAATCGTTTTAAATGTGTTATGAATTATCTTGTGGCTGATAATCAGTGCAGCTTCATAAATGGCAGACAAGGGGTGGACAACATTAGTATAGCTCTGGAAGCTATACATTCCTTGAGAATCAAGAATGGTAGGAAGGGGTATGTGGCAATAAAGGTAGACATGGAAAAGGCATTTGATAGACTGGACTGGCGATTTTTGGAATTCACTCTTCACAGCTTAGGTTTGGGAGGGGATTTTGTTAAACTCATTATGTCATGTGTCTCATCGTCGTCCATGAGGATTGTATGGAATGGAGATACCTCAGAGAGTTTCACACCGTCGAGGGGTGGAAGACAGGGTGACCCGTTGAGCCCGTATCTGTTTGTTCTCTGTATGGAATTATTGGGGCAACTTATTCACCAGGAAGTTGAGTCGGGGAATTGGCGACCTCTAAAGATGGGTATGTCTGGACCAAGGATCTCGCATCTCTTCTTTTCGGATGATCTGGTTCTTTTTTGTGAAGCCACTAATGAGCAGATGGATGAGATAAAGAAAGTAATGGAGCTGTTTTGTCGAGTCTCGGGGCATAGGATAAATTTGAACAAGTCAAAAATGTTCGTGTCAAGGAATATTCATTTTAACAGAGCCTATGAGTTAAGTCAGACTGTGGGGATTGGATTGACCGCAGATTTGGGGAAATATTTGGGAGTTCCGTTATTACATAAGCATATGGTTAGGATGACTTTTGCGCCACTAATCCAGAAGGTCAGATCAAAGTTGACCAAATGGAGAGGGCGTTATTTGAGTATGGCGGGCAGGACGGTATTGATCAAGTCAGTCTTAACAGCAATCCCCCAGTATCAGATGCAATCATCTCTGATCCCGAAAGGAGTGTTGACAGCAATAGAAAAATTGAGTCGTGATTTCTTTTGGAACCAGCAAGAGGATTCCAAGAAAATGCACTTGTTAGCTTGGGATTTGCTAAAGAGTGGGAAGAATGAAGGAGGATTGGGAATAAAAGATCTACACTGTCAAAATAAAGCTTTCCTCATGAAATTGTGTTGGAGAATGATCACCCAACCGGAAGCCCTGTGGGTGAAGTGCTTAAGGGCTAAATATTCATGCGGGGACGAGAAACTACCAGAGGTGCATAGACGCCACAGTCAATCAGCAGTGTGGAGTGGTATTGTGACAGTCTGGGAGGTGTTTATGAGCGGTATTGGTAAGAAATTAAGAAGTGGCAGAAATACCTGAGTTTGGGAGGAGCGGTGGGCACCTGTTGATAGGCCTTTAAAATACTACATTGACAGAAATACACAGCTAGTAGATATGGAAGCACGGGTTGACTCTTTCGTCACTCATTCAGGTCAATGGGACAGTACTAAGTGGGGAATGTTTCTTCCTCATTGGGTTGTGGATAAAATTATGTTGGTGACTCCTCCTACGGGCTCAAGTGACGATGTATTTTGCTGGCGGAACGGATCTGAGGAAGTTTTTAGTGTGAAGTCGGCTTACGACATGGTTTTTCAGCAGCACGAGCAGAGACACCAATGTCATTGGCGGAAATTATGGCACTGGGATATTCCGGAAAGAGTTAAGCTATTTTTGTGGCAAGTTTTCCACGAGAGACTCCCTACGAACCAAATGAGAGCAAGATATAACTTGAGTGTCCCAAACACTTGTCCATTTCAGTGTGAGTGTGAGGAGAGTATCATACACGTTCTGAGGGATTGTGAACAGGCTAAGAAAGTGTGGTTTCTTTTAACTAACCATATATATTATCCTATGTTTTTCTCTGGTAATTTGCAGGAATGGCTTACATGGAATATACAGTGTTGCCCGGGAACTAGGAAGGTGGCCAAATGGCCATGGCATAGAGTGTTCGGTACTGTATGTTGGCTTCTATGGAAGAATAGATGCAATCAAGCATTTGAAGGACGAGCGGACAATGCAAGAGGAATAGTTCACAAATGCTTGTATCATCTCTCGGAAGGCGTGGAGAACAGTAGATTTCGGCATCAGATTTTTCAAATACCAGAGAGGGGGCCGAGCCGCTGGGAACCACCGGAACTAGGCTTTATGCGGGTAGATGTGGATGGATCGAGAGATACTGGTGGTCAGGCAGCTTGCGGTGGAGTAATTAGAGATCATCATGGCAACTGGATTCGTGGATTTCAACAGAAGCTAGGATATACCTTCCCAACTGCTGCGGAAATCCATGCAATCAACAGAGGACTCTGTTTATGCAAGCAGATGGGATTCACCAGGATCAGACTCTTCACAGATTCACTACAGGCTATTCAGCTTTTATCGGTTGAGTGTGGAACCGATCATCCTCTATATGATGTCATTATTGATACTAGGTCCATTATTTATGGGGATTGGGATATTGAAATCTCCCATTCGTTCAGAGAAAATCTCAGATGTGCTGATTGGTTAGCAAAGAATGCTTACAGGAACATCCAGGACTACACAGATATAGGGTTATCACCTAGGGAATGTACTCATCTTTTTGCACTTCAGTGCGACCTGCCGTCGCAGGATAGGCATGTACCACCTATTCATAGGTCTTTCTAAACTTCAAGCAATGCTTGCCTTTGTAATCAAAAAAAAAAAATTCGATCTGTCTTTAGCAAGAAATTTTGAGTTGGCGTGATTATTTCTGATTGGTCCATGAAATACCCCAAACAAATCAATGCTACTATTTCATGTTATTATTTTTCCTTAAAACACATAAATATATTAATATATCAATATATGTAACAAAATATGCCACGAACCATATTATCTATAGAATATGAATTTATTTAATTTTTCACATTTCATAAAATATCGTGTGGATAAATCGAATACAAAATGATTTAGATAAAATGTGACAAAGTGCTTTGTTAAATAACTTGCATCATGAAGTCAGTTTCTATATATTTTACATAAAAACAAATGTAACTTTTCATTTCTCAACTATCAAATTGTTCAACTAAAGTATGATAATTGATATAAAAGTGTATTTATTTTACTAACAATGATATGATCAATATATTAACTTTTTTTATTGAATAATGTAATTTCCACGCTATACTATTAATGAAAAAAATCCGGTTGAATCTTGTTTTGATTGTAATGTTTAATGCTAAATGTATAAAAAATATGGCTATTTTTTATTCACTTGCAATACATATAATAAAATTTACAAGATGTCACAATATTATAAATTAAAACAGTAACACTTGTTTTAAACTTCATTCAATATGAAAAAACATGTTGAATTTAAACATTGTACCTACCTAAAATTGAAGAAGTAACCGCTGATATCACATCACCACCAGCACAGAAAGCTTTTCCGTTAGCCTGTGTTAAAAGATAATAAAATGCTTTGTATATAATCACAACTTTTAATATAGGACCATATTTACATCAAGTTCCTTATATCCATTGCATCTCCTTATATTCATTGCATCAAGTTCCCCAATCACATGACCATGTGCCACTTGTGATTAGAGAACTTGGCATTTTTTTTCTTTGCCATCGAAAATATTTTTCTTGAATATACACATGAGAGATCTGTACGATATTCAGAGCAAAATTTAATTAAGAAAAGTGTATATATGTGATGGCGTTATATTTTATCTGGTTCAATAACATTTGAGTAATTTTTTATACGAATATCTAAATTTTAATAATGAAAGATTGGGGTCGAGAGATCTTCAACTTCTCAATTACCTTTAAAATAATCAGTTTTACTGAAGGATCATTCTCATACAACGTCAATCTTTCTTTCGTCGGACTTATCTGCAAAATATAAAGAGAGAGAAGTCATTGATTAATGTACAAATCAACGTCTTTTAGCATTTAACAAAATGATTTCAACTTCTCAATTACCTTTAAAATAATCAGTTTCATAAGGCCAACTGGCCTCTTTTTTTTTTTTTTTAAATACAAAGGCAAGCAAAGCTTGAAGTTTACACAAGAGATGCTAGGAAACGTGCATCGAACATTGGCCCGGTAGCATACCACCACACTCTAACACAAAAAGCGCATTGCATTCCGCTGGCGAAGTGTCCAACACTGAGAACAGATGATTGCTCCTCTGAGCCCTTCGTGCTAGGTGATCAGCACATCTGACACTCTCCCGATAAGCATGCAGGATCTCTAGATCCCAATCCAAGAGGATGAGAGATCTAGTGTCTAATATGATGTCATACAGAGGGTGAGCAGTCCCACAATCAATCGATAATAGATGAATAGCCTGAAGAGAATCAGTATGCAGCCTGATTTTATTCAGTCCCATCTGCTTACACATTTGGAGACCACTATGTATTGCATGGATTTCCGCAGCAGTCGAGGTATTATGCCCCAACTTCTGTTGAAATCCACACATCCAAGTACCCTGATGGTCCCGAATGACACCTCCACAAGCTGCATGCCCCCTACTGTCTCTCAAGCCGTCCACATCAACACGTACATAACCTGTGTCGGGAGGCCTCCACTGTTCTTCCCCCCTTTCGGGCATCTGAAATATTCTGTGACGGAAATGCCCATTCTCCACTCCTTCAAGTAGGTGGAACATACATTTTTGAACTATCATCTTCGCATCATTAGCTGCTCCTTCGAAGGCTTTGCTGCAGCGGTTCTTCCACAGAAGCCAACAAATAGTGCTGAACACCCGCTGCCATGGCCATCTAGCCATCCTCCTATTCCCTGGGGAGCACTGGGAATTCCACTGCAACCAATCCTGCAAATTACCAAAGAAAAATATACTATGATATAAGGAGTTAGTAACAGAAAACCACACTCTCCTGGCTTGCTCACAGTCTCTCAAAATGTGGAGAATATTCTCTTCACTCTCACACTCAAAGGGACATGTGCTAGGTATATTCTGAATAAACCTCGCTCTCAATTGGTTTGTTGGAAGTTTCTCATGGAAAACCTGCCACATAAAGAATTTTACCCTCTCAGGAGTTCCCCCGCGCCATAGCTTCCGCCAGTGAGATTGGTTACCTAGGTCTTGCTGGTGGTAGATATGGTTGTAAGCAGACTTCACACTGAACGAATCATCCGGAGATAGCCTCCAGTAAATACCATCCTCCTCAGATCCACCCGGAGGGGTTACTCGCATTATCTTTTCCACCATCCTGACAGGAAGGAAGCTCTCCCATTTCCTCCTATTCCATTGACCATTTTGCGTTACAAAACAACAAAGACAGTCATCCAGGTCCACAGAAGCAGCATTATTGATAATGTATTCTTTTAGCGGCCTGTCCATCGGAGATCAAATATCCTACCATGCCTTTGTAGACCTCCCATTCTTAACTTTCCTGCCTAAGCCCTGCTTAAAGACATCCCACACAGCCACAATACCGCTCCAAACTGCAGATTGATTACGCTTTCTCCGCACTTGAGGAATAGTACTCCTTCCACATGAATATTTCATACGCAAGCATTTAACCCACAAAGAGTCAGGTTTCATGATCAATCCCCAGCAAAGTTTCATGAGAAATGCCTTGTTCTGGTGGCGGAGATCCTTTATTCCCAAGCCACCTTCCGCTTTAGCCTGCTTCAGTACATCCCATGCTATAAGGTGAAGTTTCTTAGAGTCCTCATGCTGATTCCAAAAGAAGTCCCTGCTTATTTTCTCAATGAGCAAAAGGACCCCTTTAGGGATCAATGTAGATTGCATCTGGTATTGGGGAATCGCAGAGAGGACAGATTTGATAAGCACCGTTCTCCTAGCCATGCTTAGAAATCTCCCTTTCCAGGATGCCAACTTTGACCTCACCTTTTGAATTAAAGGGGCAAAAGTCAACTTAACCATTCTTTTGTGCAGGAGCGGAACGCCCAAGTATTTCCCAAGGTCGGCAGTCAGCCCAATCCCCACACTCTGGCTCATCTCATAGGCTCTATTAAACTGGATGTTCCTGGAGACAAACATTTTCAATTTTTGCAGATTGATTTTGTGCCCAGAAACTTTACAAAAAAGTTCCATGATACTCCTCATTACTTCCATCTGATGGGAGGTGGCCTCACCAAATAAAATTAGATCATCCGCAAAGAAGAGATGGGATAAGGCCGGCCCCCTGGAGCTCAGAATTAAGGGTTTCCAATGACCCAACTCAACCTTCTGATGGATAAGTTGACCCAGGAGCTCCATACATAAAACAAACAGGTATGGACTCAACGGATCTCCCTGCCTCACTCCTCTAGAAGGTTTAAAATTTTCTGAAGCGACACCGTTCCAGATAATACTCATGGAGGCAGAAGAGACACATGACATGATTAGATTAACGAAGTCCGGTCTCAAACCCAGACTGTGGAGAGTAAACTCCAGGAATCGCCAGTCTAATCTATCAAAAGCCTTCTCCATATCCACCTTCACTGCCACGAAGCCCTTCTTGCCTCTTTTATTTCTCATAGTGTGGATTGCTTCCTGAGCTAGGATGACATTGTCAACGCCCTGTCTTCCAGAAATGAAGCTACACTGATTTTCCGCCACAAGATAGCTCATAACATTTTTGAACCGATTTACGAGCACTTTGCTAAGAATTTTGTAGCTCACATTACACAGAGAAATAGGCCTAAAGTCCCTAAAGGATAGAGGATGGTCAATCTTAGGGATTAGGACAATATTGGTATGATTGATTGCTTGAATCTCCCCCGGGTTTTCAAACATGCTAGAAACCATATCGCACACCTTATGACCGATCCAGCTCCATTGGGTTTGAAAGAAATGGGGATGAAGACCATCAAGACCCGGAGCCTTGAGAGCTCCCATAGCAAAAGCTGCATTCTTTATTTCAATGGGAGAAACCTGTCTTTGAAGGGAATCCAACTGAGTTGGAGCTAAGATTGGGAAGTTTGCAGGCCAAGGGGAGAAAGGAGAGGACAAAGACTCAGCCGTATAAAGTTTCTTGAAATACTCAACCGCCATACCCCTCAATTGGTTAACTTCCGTAACCCAATTCCCGCTCTCATCCTGAAGGGCTTCAATATTGCTCTTTTTTCTTCTGGTTGACGCACATGAGTGGAAGAATCTTGTGTTCCTATCCCCCCTAATCCACTTACAACACGATTTTTGGAACCAAATGAGTTCCTCCTGCAGGGCGAGCTTATGGTACAGTTTCCATAGCTGGTTCTCGATTTTGAAGAGCCCATTCTGAAACCCAGACGCTCTTCTAGCACGATCAATGCCTTCTAATCTCCGAATAATTTCTCTTTTCTTCCTCGCCACATTCCCAACCACCTTCTCATTCCACTCTGATGCCTCCTTTGTGAACTCCAGCCGTCCTTGAAGCCAGTCTCTACCCTCCCAAGAAGATTTGACAACATCACTAAAGCCCTCTTCCATACACCACGCTGCTTGATATTGAAACCTTCTAACCAAGTTCCTGTGACCAGTCGGGAAATTATCAGCGACAATAATGACACGGTGGTCCGATTTGAACCTGAGGGTATGATAAGCTTTAGCTTGGGGATTCTGAAGGTCCCAATCGAAATTACCAAACACCCAGTCAAGTCTCTCCTTGACCCCAGATTTTTCCCAGGTGTAACGATCCCCCACTACAGGGATGCCACTAAGCCTGCAAGCATTAATACAACTTTGGAAATCAAGCATGGAGCTGGAAAGAGGAGTAACACTGCCTACTTTATCCTCCGGATTAAGGAAAGAGTTAAAATCCCCCAGAACAAGCCAAGCAGAAGAGACATTATGGCTAATGGCTTGAAGATCGGACCACAATGCCCTCCTCTTAAGGATACTAGTATCACCATAAACAAAAGTCACCAACATGTGGTGTTGCCTACTTTTATCAGTGATTTTACAGTGGAGGAGTTGAGTGCTAGAAGTGATGTATTCAAGGAAGAAATCCCGATTATTCCAGAGAACCCAAATACCACTCGTATACCCAGTAGCTTCAATCCTAATCCAATCAGTGAAACCCAAAAGCCTGACCACCTTCTCAGCTCTATTGCCACTGATTCTAGGTTCAACAAGACACATGACATTAATCCTATACTTGTTAACAACATCTTTAAAAATTCATGGGAACACTCTACCTCCTGCCCCACGACAGTTCCAGGATGAAATAATCATAATTAAAATTAAAAGAAAGGCCTGGACACAAAGCTAGAAAACTTACCCGTTCGGTGGCTTGCCTTCCAGAAGAACTTCCACAACCAACTGAGACGTAGAAAGCATCTCTTGATTTTTCCCCTGCTGTCCGGAGCTCCCAGAGTTGGACTTCAAAGATGGCAGCACCAATTTATTCAAGTCCAGAGCACTCTTATCGTTGGCGCCCTTCACGGTCTCAGCTGGGCAAACCAAAGCCAGATTTTCGGCCCTCCCACGTGGTACCATGCCCTTCTTAGTCTGCACATTCTGTTTGGTAATAGAAGGCCCAGAACTCTCCATATTGCCTTTAACCACTTGGTGCACACGTTGGGTCCCAGAAGGTTTGCTTGAGCCCATCTCCACGTTTTGGCCCACGTCACACGCGTTGCTCACCCCACTTGCTATGGACTTCCCATTGTTTCTAATCTTGCCTTGGGCCACGTCATTCTCTCCAACAATGGGCTTTGACTTAATTTTGCTCTTGACTTGGGTCCATTTCTTAGCTTCCATATGGAGGCCTTTTGCCATTCGGTTGGGGTCCACCTTGTCAGACACCAATTTCGCCTGACCGTTCTAGTCTTGGGCGCAGGAGATCCTTGATTCTGGTTCTTCAACACTATCTCACCGCTCCCAGAATTCAAACATGTCTCGAAGTCGTCGCCTACATCCTGGTCTGGGTCTGCCAGAATAGCAAACCTTGACAGGTCGGATCTGACCTTAGCTGCTCCCATGGTCGTTTCCGAGGAACCTCGAGCTACCTCTCTACTCCTATTCATCATCTTCCTCATGGGGCGTGCTCTATCTGACCTCTGAACCAGTATCCATGGCCCAAAAACTTCCTCTTTCGCTGGAAGAACTTGCTTCTCCGGTGGCCGGCTGGGGGCAGCTGCCCTGTTCTGATTCGGAAGCTCAACCACGGCCTCCCCTTGCTGAGAGAGTCCCCACTGACATTGCTCCTTCTTATGCCCGTATCTGCCACAGGAGAAGCAAATGAGGCCAAGACCCTCATATTCTATGTTGAAGAGATTGGTTGCAGAGATAATCCGGGGGACCAATTTCTTTTGCAGATCCACTTCAACACATATCCTAGCATATCTTCCGCGATGGATTCTGGCTTCTTCTTCCTCCAGGTTAGCGATAGTGTTTATATCTACCTTTAGGGTCCTCCCAATTAAATTCCCTAATCTCCACATACATTCTCTATTGTAACACAAAAGAGGAACATGAGGAATTCTGACCCATGTTGCCACACGACCCAAGGGATTGCTGAAGGGATCGAAGTGAGGCGACCACCTCTGAACAAGAATGGAATGTTGAGCAACCGTCCATGGACCCTCAAGAAGGACCTTTCTGTAGTGGCTTTTCCAGTTGTCCGGGTCATTGAATTTAATCACAAAATAATTGTTTGGGAGGTCAATTAATTCAAAGCTCCTAAATTTCCAAATCCTACATAGGTGTTCCTTTAGTCTGTAGAAATTTATTTTTATGCCCAAAGTAGTGATAATCAGCGCATTCTTCCATGGTTTTGCCCATCTATTGTATTCTTCCTGAGACATATGGAGGGTAGGATAAATCTCCATAAGCTTCCTGAGTTCCTCTGAAGGTTCAGGGATTTCCCAGGACTGATCCACCAAGTCCGTCAGAGATGAGTCTCCCTCATTGCAGGAGCCTTCAAAAGCAATACCATTGAAATCTGATCTCTTAAAACCTAACAACGAGTCCTTGTAAGAAAAGTCTGAATCTGTCGTGACCCTCGGGTTTTCACCACCTGCTGTCTCTGTATTCAGGCCCTGTTTCTCCGTTGCAGAAGACTCTTCAGCAGGCGTTGATGAATTTCCAGTGCTTCCCTTCATAGCTTTCAACCCTCTTCCAGCAGCACTACTTGGTCCCAATACTCTATCCGGCGGAAGTTTCCGGCCGCTGACCTCGTCCATCAGAGTAGAACCCAATAAGTGGCACGAATTTCAAGTCAGAGAAAAACTGTCTTCGGTTTTGATTGTCAAACTTTGTTCACAGTCCTGACATTTTTACTCCAACTTTTAATGTTCATAGACAATTTTGCACTAGCGCCAACTGGCCTCTTTATTGTAGAAAATTTGACACAACCATTTGTGACTTTCATTTTTAAGCAATTTGCTACTCAAGAGTTTTTGTTTTTCTTTGAGAGAAAATAGATGGGAGGTAACAGATGCAAACTCGACTAACCATTTCGTTGTTGAGAGTATTCAGCTCATAAGGCCTGTTTAGTATCACTTCCTTGACACAATAATTTCCAGCGAAATGCACCTACACCACAAAAAAAAAAAAATATTTAATAAGGAATCTTATAAGCCACACTCTTAATATAACTACGACTAGGAAATATATGACATCAACACCTTATCGAGCCTATTATATTCTAGTGTTTATAAAAGGCAACGGAGGTGAAATATTTTTAAAAAAATGTTTTATTAAAAATATAAAAAAGGTAAATAATATTTTTTTTTTTTAAAATATCAACCTCTCTCAGTCTTCTTCCTTTCCCACATGCAGTGTTCCAAATTCTTTTAATCGTAACATCTCTGAAATAAAGAGATATATCTTCTAGTATTGAGTGAAGGATCTAGTTCAAGGGTTTGTTTTGGGTTTAAATATACTGTAATATCTCAATTTTATTTGTTTCTTATATGACTATAATTTTTTTCTATCTATTCCCAAAGTTAGATTCTTGTATGATATATAAGCTATATTAATAATACTCCAATGTAAATTCTATATTTATATTCTTGTATGATACTAAAAATTTTTGAGCAGCGAGAGAGATGCAAGGCGTTGTTGGAAACTAAACAATTTATAAACTATAAACATTACAGCGTATTACACGTTTCCTACAGATGTACGAGCTAGTTTAAGATATGCATCAATTCAATTTTGAAATTAAAATAGCATGTATATGGGTATGTGAAAAAGAAGGGGAAATAGAAACCACAGGTTAACGTTAAAGCCAATAATAAAAAAAAAAAATCAAAGGAAGAAGTTGATACCTGGTTTGTTTCTCTCACAAAGGTTAAAGTTAAAGCCATATTTCAGAAAATGAATGCCTCACAAGTCACAAATTCTCAATGAAGAGTGAACGAGAAACTGCACAACTCTACCATAACAAGTAATGATACCATGACAAGTATATGACATGGGCCAAAACACATGAGAAACAGGATAAAAGAGTATTGAACCCTACCCTTTCATATTTATAGGACAAAATAAAGTCAGGTACACAACATTTACACAACACTGCAATATTGGGCCTGCACACTCATACGCAAGCCCATAAGCCATATCCTATTAACAGCAAGTCTATGATACTACATTATGCAATTCTTAAAATTGGAAAAAAGTTAGATTGGGTAAAATAATGAGTGTTTGGATTGACGATTGGATAAGTAATTTATATAAAAGTGAATTATGTTTGGTTTGGCTTTTCCATAAGTGGCTTTTGTATTATTTAAGTGAAAAAATTGTAAAAATTATGAAAAATGAAAAAATGAAGGGATAATTGTGAAAAAAGTCCTCATTGGCAACTTAATTGCCAATGGGACCTAGAAAGATATCTACACACAGAGGGATTTTTTCACAATTTTCTCAAAAATTAACTTTGAAAATTTGGTAATGGTACAATTTTAATAAAATTATATCAAACTCTAATTTAAATTGGTACACTCCAAAAGTCTTTTCTATTGTGCACCTCAAGCTTAAATCTTATAAATTATATCAAACTCTAATTTAAATATTAAATCCTAACTCATTTTTTCACATAGCTCAAAATCTAACAAAATAAACCGATTAAAACCTCAATAATCCAAATAAAGTATTTAAACTAAATTTAATGGATAAAAACACTATATAGAAACTAATTTATGACATTTTTATAAAAAAATTGACTATAAAATTATAAAAAAACTAAATAATAAATCTAAACTGATTAAAATTAATTATTAACTATTCTCTACATTTCTACAGTCATGTATTAACAAAACTCAAAACTTGTCTAAACTCTTATCCCAAAGTATTCTCTAATTAGCAGAAGATTACTATTTAAAGAAAGAGAAAATTATTTAGAACATTTTTTATAAAAGAAGTTTTGTGATTAGAAGTGATTTTGAGTACCTCATTGATTCCCAAAAATATGAAAATACTTCTATCAATATTATTTTACACACACGCACATAAGCTCCAATAAGCTTCATTTTGAGGCTTATGAATTTTTCCAACTTACGATTTTTTTTACCTTAAATCCAATCGCTGAAAAAAACACCCATTTTATACTTTTTACTGTTTAAGTATGTTTGCGCCACTGTTTAAGTCCGATTGAGCGCGCAAACGGCGAAACAAACACGCACAATATTCCTAACACCCCCTTCAAGTTGGGGGCACAAACAAGTTCATAGTACCCAACTTGCTCAACAACTGATCATAATCGTCACTCCCAACAGCTTTAGTAAGCACATCCACAAGCTGATTCCTGGAATTGACATGCTGCAACTTGACAATGCCTTGTTGTAGCTTTTCACGCATAAAGTGACAATCTATCTCTATATGTTTTGTCCGTTCGTGAAAAACTGGATTGGATGCAACATGTATAGCTGATTAGTTGTCCCAATACATCGAAATAGGCTTAATATCTCTTATCCCAAGATCTTTCAATAAACGTATTAACCACACAATCTCAGAAACTGCAGTTCCTAAAGCTCTATACTCTGCCTCAGCAGATGATTCAAAACTGTGTTGTTTCTTAGATTTCCAGCACACGAGAGAGCTTCCAAATTGTACCAAATACCCAGTAAGAGACCTTCTTGTGTCCGGGCAAGTTGCCCAATTAGAATCTACATAACACTTGAGCTCCTTGTCTCCTCTCGCATCTAAGAAAATTCCCAATCTGGGCTTCCCTTTAAGATACTTGACAACTCGAACAGCAGCAACCATGTGTGATCTCCTTGGGGCACTCATAAACTGGCTCAACGTCTGCACAACAAAGCAAATGTCAGATCATGTGGTAGTAAGATAAAGTAACCTACCGATCAACCTTTTATAGGTAGACAAGTTTGGAAGGAGACGATCCACTTGCTTAAAGTGATTATTCTTTCGTTTCTACTTCTTCTTGGCCACCTTTGGTACTCCAATCCCTTCAGCGCATAATCTGATATGGCGCTCCATAGGAACCTTCAAAGGCTTGGCCCCACTTAATCCTATATCCTTCATCAAATTCATAACATACTTTATTTGACTAAGCATGGTACCTCTCTCGGATCTAGCCAATTCTAATCCCAGGAAATACTTGAGGTGGCCCAAATCCTTGATCTTAAAGTTATCATGCAAATGTGCTTTCAATTCATTGATCCTATCAATATTATTCCCTGCTATCACAAGATCATCAACATATGCTAACACAATAGTAATATCTCCTTTATGTTCTTTGATAAACAAGGAGTAATCATATTTGCTTTGTCTAAAACCCCCTTGTATCAAAGTTTCTGTGAACTTAGCATTCCATTGATGTGAAGCTTGTTTGAGACCATACAATGATTTAGTCAATTTGCAAACCTTACTATTTCCAAATTGATCAAATCCTTGTGGTATTTTCATATAAACTTCCTCATGTAAGTCCCCTTGTAGAAATGCATTGTTGACATCCATTTGAAAGAGATGCCAACGATGCATTGTAGCAAGGGTGAGGACTAATCTCACAGTAACTATTTTGACAACAGGTGAAAATGTTTCAAAATAGTCTATTCCTTCTTGTTGGCTATATCCTTTTGCCACTAACCTAACCTTATACCTTTCTACCTTACCATTTGAATCATATTTGATTTTGTAGACCCATTTACAATCTATGGCATGCTTACCTTTTGGGAGTTCTACAATCTTCCATGTCTTATTTTAGTGCACTCATCTCATCCTCCATGGCCTTTAGCCATTTTGGATCTTTGTTTGCTTCCTGAAAACTATAAGGCTCCACAACATTGTCAGTAGATAAAATATAGCCCTTATTATCTTTGAAGATATTCCCATATGACAAATATTCATGAATTGGATGCCTGCAATTTACCTTTATATCAGAATCATTCATATTTTTAGCCATGCACACATAATCATTTAGCCAAAAGGGTGGTCTCCTATCATGTTCATGACTACTTGGCCTATCCATGTGCTGTTCGGTATCGATATTAATCTCATTTCTAGGATGATTATCATTGGAGACAACTTCTGCTTGTTGGTTAGGCTGATTCAGGTTTGTTTCTGTTTGGATTGGTTTTTTATCATGTGCAAATTAAATTGGTCCCTAAAGTGATCCCACACATGCTTAATGACCCCCTTGTGACTCATTCTATCCATATCCTTAAAAGGAAAACGATTTTCATGAAAAATGACATGCCTACTAACAGAAATTGTTCCTTGTCTAGGACTATACATCAAGAACTCCTTTTGATTAGGAGGGTACCCCATAAAAATACTTGGTTCAGCCCGGGGAGAAAATTTATCATTGACATTTTGGAGAGTAGTAAGACCTAGGCATCCAAACACCTTTAAAAAGAATAAATCAGGTTGTTTCTTGTAAATAATTTCATATAGAGATTTAAAACCTAAAGCTTTAAAAGGTGTTCGATTAATGAGAAAAGATGTTGTCTTAATACTTTCTCCCCAAAACTTAATTGGGACCCCATAATGAATCAAAATGCTTCTAGCGACATTTAATAAATGGCAATGTTTTCTCTGTACCACCCCGTTTTGTTGCAGAGTGTAAGGACAAGTCGTTTGATGAATAATCCCCTTTTCATTTAAGTATGGCCTAAGATGATTATTTACAAATTCTAATCCATTGTCAGTTCTAATTTTCTTTATAACAGTAGAAAACTGTGTACCAACATAAGCAATGAAATTCTTCAAACAAACCACACTCTTATTTTTATTCATCATAAAAAATATCCAAGTACATTTAGAAAAATCATCAACTACAAAAAGAAAATATCGATGTCCTTTATAAGTGGGTTCTCTATAGGGTTCCCATACATCAGCATGCACTAATTCAAAAGGACATGTAGAAACAGATTGAGACAAAGAGAAAGGTAACCTAGTTTGCTTAGATTGAGAACATACATCACAATTGGTACTAGGAGGTCCTATTGCCTCTTTCTTTATTACTTCTAGGTGTCTAAGGATATCTATAGGAGCATGGCCTAGCGTATTATGCCATAGTTCTGTAAGAGATGAGTCAATTTGTATGTTCATGGTTTTGTGAGTCTTTATTTTGTTTCCAATTAGATATAAGCCATCATGTAGTCTACCAATCATAAGGCATTTCCCAGTTGATATTTCCTGCAATGTGCAAAAATCTAGATAAAATGCTATGCTACAATTAAGTTGCTTACACATTTTTGCAACAGATATTAAGTTAGAACAACATTCAGAAGTATGATAAACATCAGTTAGCAAGACATTATTAGGTAATTTGACAGTCCCAACATATGTGACAGTAATTTTATGACCATTAGGCAACTTAATTCTTCTAAGAGGTCCCTTATAGGGGGTTATTGTATCTAGCATGGTGGCATTACCAACAACATGACATGTTGCACCAGAATCCAAAATCCAACTAGAATGACAAATATTTATTGGGACAGCATTGAGCAAACCTACAATGTTCTCCCCTATGCAGTGATTGGCACCAACTACTATATCTTCAGTATCTTTTCTCAGCAGCTGAAGGATGGTGTCATATTGTTGTTGTGTAAGAGGTGCTTGTGGATTATGTGGGATTGTATTGGAGTTAGAGTCCAATAAAGCATTGTTGACTTTACTATTCTGAACTCTTCTGCCTCTATAATCAGCAGGGTAGCCAATCAACTCGTAACAACGTTCTCAAGTGTGTCCCTTACATTGGCAGTGTGTACATTCCTCATTGGATCTACCCCTGCCTCTGCCTTTGCCTTGGTGTCCACGGCCTCTAGTGGTTGCAGCAGAATATTCTAATGGATGAGAAGGTGTCTGATAGCATAGTAGGCTATTTTCCTTATCTTCACAAATCATGGAATATCCATGATTGACTGTAGGAATTGCTGACATCAAGAGAATTTGTGAACGGGCTTGCTGGTGTACATCATTCAACCCCATAAGGAACTAAAATAAACACTATCATTGGACTATTTTGATATAATCTTGAGATGTAGAACACTAACATGTAGGGAGTGGAACAACAATACTGTATTCGTCCTAAAGGTCCTTAGGCTTCGTAAAGTAACTGGTGACTAAGACAGTGCCTTGTGATAGAGAAGAGAGGGCCTTATGCAGAGAGAATATTCTAGACCCATCAACCTTATTAAAACGTTCTTGTAAGTCAAGCCACACAGACTCAGCACTGTAAGAGAAAACCATCCCATTTGCTATTACTTTATCAACTGAATTAATCAACCAGGATAGAATCACAGCGTTGCATCTCTCCCATTGATTAGTAAGTTTCATATCCTTATTGCGACGAAATGTCTCGTCAATGAGGTCTAATTATTCTTTCATCTGAGTGCCAATTTCATGGCATGACTCCAAACTGTATAGTTGTGCGTGCCTGTTAAAATTTGTAGCACCAAACTCATGGATTGTGTATTGGACGGGTGGAGATAGAGAGGATGAGTATTGTCAACAGCGGAAGTCGGAGAAGTCATGATGACAGGAAGGAGTTTCTTTTAAGAAGGTTTTGAAGTTTCAAACTAGATTGGAAATCACGCTAGCAGAGGATGTATTGCCAGGAAATTCAAAGGGAGAGAAGACTAAACCTGTAAAGTCGTGAATCCCTGAAGTCTCATAGAAGGCAGACGATTTGGCCTAAGCAATATGAGTGCCTTGAAATTGAAGGCAGAATAGCCCTTGAAACAATAGGATAACCAAGAAACGGCCAAGTACACAGATCACTCAAGAATGAAAGACCCAGAACAACAAAGAAATTACTGTGGGATTGCAAGATCACAGAAGACCGAGAAACAGAACTTGTAGAGGAGGAAGCAATTGTGAATCAGCCAAAAATATTGAAGAGAATTTTGAAGACACTAACACCTTGAAACATCTCGATTTCTTGGTGTAAAAGAAGGAAAATCTTCCTACAGATTATCGGCAGAGAAATTGCTGTGATGACCTGGAAATCGAGCAAGAAGGAGGATCTTCGAAAGGACCGATCAGCGCTGGAAGAATGATCATTTTGACAGAATCTTGACAAGATTTAGGGCAAAGATCAGAGGAAATGAAGACTGGTGTGATTTCGCCACTGTCGCGATATCAGGAGAGACTTGGGCAGACTTGAGCTTACGAGCTGATCTGATTACTCTTTAGGTGCTGCAACGACGTCGTTGCACCGTTCACACCATTTCTTGAATTTCTGAGCCTCAACGTTCACACACCGTTTCTTGAATTTTTGGGCCCAATTAGAGCCGGGAAAACGGGCCGAGCCCATCTGGCCGGCCCTTTTAGGCCCTGGCCTTTCAAGGGCCGGGCTTGAAAATTGTAGCCTCAAAAGGAAGTCGGGCCTAAAAGGGCCGGCCCTGTAGGGCCTCGGGCTTAAAAGGGCCGGCCCTGGAGGGCTTCGGGCCAGCCCTTTAAGCCCGTTTATTTTTTATTTTTTATACTTGGAAAGGAATCATGTTACATTTTTGAATTACTTTATTGAATCTATATGTCACTCTGTCCTCATATTGTATAGAGTATGATTTTTGAGTATATTGTTTTGTCTAATTGAATCATATTGTGATTTTTGAGGATATTGTCCTGCCAATTTAGACTAAAATCATATTATATACTATTCTGCCTGATAGAGTATGATTTTTGATAGAGGTTGTGATTATTTGATTACTTGAACTTACCGCTCAAAGTGAAACACAATCAAATGTCTTTGAAATTGATGATAGTGGCGAAGAAGGTGAAAATAATAGTCGTCATACTCATGTTGTTTAGAGGTTAGAGTATTTAGCTTCTTGCCTTCTTATACTTTGGCCTTTGTGTGAGTTATTTATGGACATGATTTTACCTTTGATTATACATTAATAACTGTGTTTGCTTGTTGCAAGAGACGTGTTATTTAAACCTTAATGTTGACAACATTTATGTATTAAATTAGAACTTTAATCATTGTTATTTACTAATTATATCTCTATGGGGAAAAAACGTAGGAAAAATAGTTAAATATTGTGAAAAGGATTTCCCGGCCCTGGCCCTGATGCTCTCGGGCCGAGCCTTGAAAAACTGTAATTTTCCTGACCCCGAGCCCTTTAGGGCCGGCCCTGTTAGGCCCTGGCCCGTCAAGGGCCGACCCTGTAGGGCCGGGCCTGATTCCCAGCTCTAGGCCCAATCGAACATGTGAGGAATTTTAGTTCAGCATGTGACAAGGGTTTGGGCTTTAGAGATTAACCTGACTTTGATACCATGATAAGTATATGACATGGGCCAAATCAAATGAGAAACATGATCAAAAAGTATTGATCCCTACCCTTTCATATTTATAGGACAAAATAAAGTCAGGTGCACAACATTTACACAACAGTGCAATATTGGGCCTGTACACTCATACGCAAGCCCATAAGCCAAATCCTATTAACAGCAAGTCTATGATACTACATTATGCAATACATATGACTAAGACAATATTCCTAACAATATGGTTGGGAATTATATATATATATATATATATATATATATAATGTTAAGGAATACCAGTGCTTTACGTTAACTTGTGAACGAATGTGAACACGTCTTCGTCGCAAATTAGCATGTGATTTGTGAGGAGAGTTCACTTTTTTTGACGGTACTATCTCAGTTGTTGATTTCAGCAATCATGGTTTTGGCTTATATGCTTTTATAATTTGTAATATTTTTTTACCAGACCATTATCATCAAACTAAACCTTTTGCTTCTTTTTTTCATAATTTTTATCTTGGTTTTATGGCTTATATGCTCTCTTTTTTCTTGTTCAAATCATGGCTGGACACTAAATATTGATACTTTTTCCAGTAAGAATTTGGACATTGGTTCACTACAATGTGAAGGATTAACCCCTTCCATTAAACAGAATCCATTAAACTAAATTTACTTTCATTATTGCTTATTGAAATTTTTTATACTCGTTATATTACTTAATCACGCCAACATTTGAGCATATTAAAAGCTGACAGTTATGATTTTGACAAAGTTCAAAATTAGATTTAGCCACCAAAATGTCATGACATCTTACATCAGATAGAAATAATGGGAAAACAATTGTAAAGATATATAGATATTTCTTTTAAGAAAATGCATTTGTATGATAAACGACATTTGTGAAAACCAAATTACTTTGATTAATAATTATAAAACATACTCTATAATTTCATTTAAAAAATTAAATATTTATATTTAATATTTTTTTAAGAAACAAAATTATTTACATGTAAATTTATTAATATAAAAAAATATAATTTAATATAAATAAAAATATATACAATAAAATTATAAAATGAAATAAAATAATAATCATGTAATGCACGAACTCTATAAACAATAAAGAAATAGTGCCAAATTATCCGGCTCTATATGGTTTTATTGATTATTTATTATTGATTATTTTCCGATGTTATCTGATTGAGCGTTACACACACACACACAAATAAATCTTCTTCTTTCACCGATTACATGTAGGGATGAGCAAAAACCCGGTGGTCCGGTTCAGTCTGGTATGACCCGAACTGGTCCGGTCTAGTCTGATCCAGTCCAAATTAGCAATATAATGAAATCGGATTAGACTGGACCTGATTGACTGGTTGGGTTAGACCGGGTTGCAGACTAGGGGACCAGACCACTTAGACTGGTCCGGTCTGGTCCAAGTCATTTTCTTAAAAAATATTTTTATAATTTAAATGTTATTTTTTATTTAATGTTGTTAGAGTTTTTTTAAGGATTTATAATCAAGTTTTATTTTTTATGATGATTTTTATATGATTATAGGTATTTTTATTATCTTAATTATATTTATCATGTTTAAATCTTTTTTCCAAACATATATTTTTTTAATTGTTGTTGAATATTGTTGGATATTCTTATAGATTTATGATGTTTTAATTTTTGGTGACATATTTTATATTATTATAGGTATTTTTGTGGTCATAATAGTGTTTAATAGGTTTCAATTTTTCTTTCCAAAAAGGAAAAAATAAAAATAAAAAAAATATTAAATTTAGGTCCTGGACTACCTGGACCAGTCCAGGTAGTCCACTAGACCCAATCTGGTCCAGCCCGACCTCGGGTTGGTGCTGGACTGGACTAGACCACAGACTATTTTGTTTAACCCGAGATCTTTTCAAGACTAGACATCGGGTTGATGTCAAACTCGGTCCAGTCCAGTCCATGCTCATCCCTAATTGCATGTACTAAAAATTTCTTACAAATTATTTAAAACTGTCATCACTAATTGAACATCTATTTTATGATTTGGTCATGCTAAGTTTGCAATATTAATTATTCTAATTGCCTCGATACAGGGAGTAATTTAACAAAATAAAGATATCTCTATGATAAGTGCGAATGCCATCAGTCTTACACTTGTAAATGATGTTATAATATGAATGAGGCCAATATTAAGAAAAAATCGTGTTATGTATGAATGAATTTTCAAAATAAAAAAAAACGGAAGAAATAATTTAAGAGCAGACTGCTTGCGGCTCAAGCATCTTCTGATGATGTCACCATTGTTGCGTCATTCTACTTTTTGTTTAATTAAAGGACCGACACAAGTTGCAAGTTTTGACAATGTTACATGTACTCTAGGCTTTCTCATTTTCTTTTCATCTTCTCATATTTATTGTTATATTAAAATAATATATAGTTCAAATTCAATCATTTATAAAATTATTTCTATAAACATAAATAAATAAATTTAAATCCTTAAAATCTAATATATATACTATTCATAATTACAATCCATAAAAAATAAATAAATTTTAATTTATAAAATATTAAAATAATAATTTTATAAAATATTAAATCTAAACCATTTATTATATGATCTAAGGGTGGAGATGAGATGATGAGAAGATAATGAGAAAGAGGACAATGAGAGTATCCTATCCCTGTGTTGTGCGATTATAAGAAATTAGACATATTTTTTTATTATTTAATACTCTTTGAGTTCTTTTTTATAAGATATCAACAACCGAATTATCTAGATAAAATTTAGTTAAAATTGGTTAAAGAAAATAAATATATAAAAAAATATAACTTATTTCCAAAAATCCCTTATTTATAAAGAAGACGGGTGGGAGAGAATGGATATAAAAAATGATGAGAGAGACATAATTAATTGGAGGTAGAAATGAAAAATTACATTAAATATTGACACATCTCTAAATGGAATCTTATAAAAAGAAACGCATCCATTCAAACAACGTTGTCAAATTAGCGAGTTTAATCAAACTTTTGACAATGGTGTAAACTCAGATCGTAAATAGGCAAGAGTTCATCTCCATCAATAAATATTTATAAATAGAAAATAAACTAGTTGTTAAAAAATTCCAAGTGTACGACAATTATAATTTATATGTCTAGCTGACTTTCTAACCTCCGTTGTCATTCATAGGAAAAACTAATTTGAGGGAAATAACAATACTTGCTTCTGTTACTAATATAATGTAATTGAATAGGGTAGATTTTTATCATTTTTTCATAAATTGGGATTTATTTATTTGGGAATGTGGGAATGTATTTCGCTGTGGTGAGAGGAAAACTGCAGAAAAGACCAGAAATTTAACCTCATCTCACACAATAGTCAGACTTGTACACAAGCTATTAGTCTGCGATTTCACTTGCTAATCATTATATTTTTTCTTAGGACATCATCCAAATGTAGCGGGTGGTGTTGCCATTGAGGCCACTAGCCATTTTGACCTAATTACAAGAAACTAGACATATTTCTTTTAATATTATAAGAAGAGGAGGCGACCTAAGCTTCTACCGCCCTTATTCATGTTAGATTTTATCTCCACCTAATTACTCACTTTTATTTTCAATGGGTTAATATAGAGTCTAAGAAGTAATAGTTTTTGAATAAATTAAACCATACCTTAAATAATTTATACAAAATCTCACATTATTTTCCAATTAAGGTCCTATAAAGTCCAAGACGCTCTGATTAAATATAATGGTAGTAGCTGGTAGCAGCGCGCACTTGAAAAAACACAAAATTATACTGTTCGATTCATATGTGAAAACACTGTACTTAGAAGATATTTTGCAACCCCTTGGTAAATCAGGAAGTAGGACTCTCTAACATTAAATAAACCCTTCTGGCAGGAAATAGGGTGATAGAACAATAAAAAGATAACATTATAACTCAGGAGATGGGAGAGGAGAGGGGCTTGGGGATAGAGCTCAGTGTTTCTACACTCAATGCTCATTGACCTCGGTACCCATTGACCATGCACCAAATAATATTGCATTTTACAGGCAGAGAATGTGACTATTTGGAGTCATAATGGTCAGTAAAGAAGGTTTTATGACAACTAAAATGACAATTATAGACTATTCATCACTACTCGTGGTTCAATGCAATTAAAACTTTTAAAATCGGTTTATAATGAAAAAAATGACTAATTAAAACACAAATGTTCCAATAGTCATCTCTAATGGTCTGTTCAAAGCCTCTTCTTATTTGCTGTTTAATTAGCTCAAAACTCACATTTTATCATACATTAGGGTGTCTTCAATTTTTTTTTTTTTTGAAATACAAAGGCAAGCAAAGCTTGAAGGTATAACAAAATCACGGGTTAGACCCCGAATAATGTTCCTGTGGTTGTATACCACGTTCTAATACAAAAAGTCGCACACAATCCGCCGGAGGTGACCAGAATTCGGTATAGATCTAATGGCTATAGTGAGCCGATCGTGCAAGGTAGTCCGCACAGCAAGTATTCTCCCTATGAGTGTGGGAAATCTTCAAATCCCAGTCAGCATAGATGAGGGAATTGGTATCCAAGATGACGTCGTGCAACGGGTGATCGCTCGCACATTGAGATGACAATAAATGAACGGCCTGAAGAGAGTCAGTGAACAGATTGATTTTCCTAAAACCCAGCTGTTTGCAAAGCAGAAGACCTCGGTGGATTGCATGGATTTCCGCAGCAGTTGGGAAAGAGAGTCCTAACTTCTGTTGAAATCCACAAATCCAGTTGCCTTGGTGATTGCGGATGACTCCACCACAGGTTGAAAGACCATCACTAGCCGTCGAACCATCTACGTCAATTCTAATGTAACCCTCTTCTGGGGGAAGCCAGTTAAGAAGACCTCTCTCCGGAGCCTGGAAGATCAGATGATGAAAATGTCCCCTCTCCACACTCTCTGAAAGGTGGAAAATGCATTTGTAAACCAGCTCCTTCGGAGTAGCCGCTTTCCCTTCAAAAGCCTGACAACAGCGGTTCTTCCAGAGGAGCCAACATGTTGTACTGAAAACTTGTTGCCAAGACCATCTAGCCATTCTTCTGTTTCCGAGGGAATGCTGTGAATTCCATTTAAGCCAATCCTGCAAATTACCAGAAGCAAACATAGTAGAGTATAATTGATTAGTTAAAGAAAACCACACTCTCTGGGCCTGCTCACAGTCTCTCAGAATATGAAGGATGGATTCCTCACTCTCACACAGAAAGGGGCAAGTGTTTATGGCATTCGGATTAAATCTCGCTCTAATCTCATTTGTTGGGAGTCTCTCATGGAAAACTTGCCACATGAAGTGCTTGACTCTTTCAGGAACACCCCAGTGCCAAAAAAGCCGCCAAGGTTGGCTATGAGATAGGGTCTGTTGGTGGTAGATAGCATCGTAGGCAGATTTCACGCTGAAATTACCATCAGGAGTATAGCGCCAACAAACTAAGTCATCAACAGTGCCCGTAGGAGGGGGGAGTGACGTGATTTTATCAACCACCCAATTAGGTAGGAAAGCCTCCCAATGCGCTCTGTCCCAATTACCGGAGGGGGAGGTGAAGGAGCTAACAGGGGCTTCCATATCTAATAGTTGAAAGTTTCTATCCACAAAAAATCCCAAAGGCTTTTCCAGAGGGGCCCAGCATTCCTGCTAAGCATACGTGTTTCTCCCACTTCTGAGCTTCTTTCCAAGGCCCCTTTGAAAATCCTCCCAAACCGCGACAATTCCACTCCACACAGCCGATTGACTACGCCATTTTTGCACATGAGGAATCAAGGATAAACCACAAGAGTATTTGGCACGGAGGCATTTGACCCACAGAGCATCTGGTTTAAAGATAAGGTTCCAGCACAGTTTCATGAGTAGGGCTTTGTTCTGGCAGCGAAGATCCTTAATCCCAAGTCCTCCGTCATGCTTCCGCCTTTTGAGAACGTCCCAAGCTATCAGATGCATTTTCTTGGATTCATCATGCTGGTTCTAAAAAAAATCTCTGCTTAGTTTCTCAATTTCCGAAAGGACACCTTTCGGAACCAAGGTTGATTGCATCTGATACTGAGGAATAGCTGAGAGAACTGACTTGATGAGCACTGTCTGGCTTGCCATGCTTAGATAATTGCCTTTCCAGCTGGACAACTTTGATCTCACCTTTTGGAGAAGCGGGGCAAATGTCATCTTGACCATGCGTTTATGAAGAAGATGGACCCCCAAATATTTTCCAAGGTCAGCAGTGAGCCCAATCCCCACAGCTTGACTCATCTCAAGAGCCCTGTTAAAGTGGACATTTTTGGACACAAACATTTTAGACTTATTCAAATTTATCTTGTGACCAAAAACCCTGCAAAACAGCTCCATAATGCTTCTAATCTCCTCCATTTGTTCATTCGAGGCTTCACAGAAAAGAAGAAGGTCGTCAGCGAAGAAGAGATGAGAAATACGAGGGCCAGAGGTGCTCATTTGAAGGGGTCTCCAGTTCCCCAAATCCACCTCCTGGTGGATAAGCTGGCTGAGAAGCTCCATACATAGAACAAAAAGATAAGGGCTGAAGGGATCGCCCTGCCTCACGCCTCTTGAGGGGAAAAAGGGTTCAGACGGCTTTCCATTCCAGATAATGCTCATGGAGGCAGAGGAAACACAGCTCATAATCAGCATAGTGAAGCCCGCTCGCAAACCAAGGCTATTAAGGGTGAATTCTAAGAAGTGCCAGTCCAGCCTGTCGAAAGCCTTCTCCATATCGACTTTCACAGCTATAAAGCCTTTTTTCCCTCTCTTATTTCTCATGGTGTGAATAGCCTCTTGAGCAATGATGATATTATCCACACTTTGTCTCCCGGAGATAAAACTGCATTGGTTCTCGGCGACAAGGAAGTCCATGACAACTTTAAAGCGGTTGGCAATAACCTTACTGACAATTTTATAGCTTACGTTGCACAGAAAGATGGGTCTGAAGTCCTTGAAGGAGATAGGATGATCAACCTTGGGGATAAGGACAATGTTAGTATGGTTGATTTCTTCCACCTCATCCGGGGAGTCAAAAATCCTGGTAACCAGCTCACAAATCTTTTGTCCTATCAAGTCCCACTGGGTTTGAAAGAAATGGGGATTCAAACCATCAGGACCCGGAGCTTTGAAGGCACCCATCTCAAAAGCCGCATTCTTGATCTCAATCGGGGAAACCTGCCTATGGAGAAGGCCAAGCTGATGACTGTCCAGAGGAGGGAAATGAGCCATCCAGGGGGAGAAAAAAGAGGAGGCATTGTCAGCCGAGTACAGCTTTTGGAAATGGTCACGAGCCATGACTCTCAAATGATTATCCTCAGAGACCCAATTACCATTATCGTCCTGAAGAGCTCCAATATTGCCCCGTTTCCTCCTAGACACCACCTTGGCATGGAAATATTTTGTATTTCTATCGCCTCCACTGATCCATTTGCATCTAGACTTCTGGAACCAGATCAGCTCTTCCTGCATAGCAATTTTTTGGTACAAATCCCAAAGCTGCTTTTCAATCCTGTGGAGACCATTTTGGGAACCTTCTCTGATTCTGGCTCGATCAATACCATCCAATCTACGGAGGATTTCTCTCTTCTTTTTTGCAACATTGCCTACCACTTTATCATTCCAGGTCAAAGCATCTTTGGCAAATTGGGAGTTTCCGCGAAGCCAATCCTTCCCCTGCCAGGCAGCTTTAACCACATCGCTAAACCCATCCTCAATGCACCAAGCAGCTTGATAAAAAAAAAATTTCGCCCTATTCTTGTAAGCACTATATTGCTGATCCGCAACAATAACAACCCGATGATCAGATTTAAACCTGAGGCAGTGGAAAGCTTTGGAGTGGGGGTTTTGGATTTCCCAATCAAAATTACAAAAAACCCAATCCAGTATTTCCTTAACCCCAGATTTTTCCCAAGTGAAATGATCTCCCTCAAACGGCACCTCAATGAGATTGCAGAGGTTAATGCAGGATTGAAAATCCATCATAGAGCTATGAGTGGGATTAGCCCCTCCCTGCTTATCACCCGAGGAAAGGAAGGTATTAAAATCGCCTAAGACCAACCAGGGGATAGACACTGTTTGATAAATAGAATGCAAAGACAGCCATAGATCTCTCCTCTTTAAAACACTTGTGTCTCCGTAGACAAAAGTCACAAACATAGGACTCATACTGTTTTTTCCACAAACTTTGCTGTGAATCAATTGGGTACTCGAAGCAATATAATTGAGCTGGACCTCCCAATTATTCCAAAGCACCCAAATACCCCCAGCGAAGCTAGTTGCTTTGATGCGTAACCAGTCATTAAACCCCAGCCTTCTCACGACTTTGTCCGCTCTGCTACCACTAACTCTGGGTTCCACAAGGCACATAACACTAATGCTATATTTGTTAACAACATCTTTCACGATCCTAGGGAAGGAAGTACCACCCGCCCCGCGACAATTCCAAGAAGAAATAATCATAAATACTAAATATGGAAAATGGAAGACACAAGCACTTACTTGTCGGGAGGTTTGTCTTCCATAAGGACAACAACTTCGAGTTGAGAGATTGAGCACATTTCAGAGCCATGATCAAGCAAGTCTTGATTTGGAATGGGGTGGTTTAGAGGAACCAAAGCTAAGTCCAAGTTCTCCAAAGGAGAATTTTTAACAAGTTTCCTATCCTCAAGAGGGATACTCTTTTGCTTCTCGGCCTCAATGGGGATCTTCATATATTGCTCGGTCTCACCAACAAATTCCAGCGTGGAATTTAGGCTGTCTTCACTGAGCACCTTAGAGTTTGAAGGATTGGCTTGGGCTGATGAGATTATGGCATCATTTGGATCAGCAAGGCCCACGGAGTCTTCAACTTGAGTGGGTTGAGATGAGAGGGCTGGGATGTTGGGAGTAGGCCCAGGAGAATTGAGGCTTCCGTTTACCAATTGGTACACTCTAACCTTTGCTCCCCTCTTAGAATTATTAAGGTCTGATGGGATCGATGGGCCCCTCGTTGAGCCCATTTTATTCTCAACTGGACTGAAAGAGCTGGTAGAAGAGGAGGATTCAGAATTTTTCTTTTTAGTCCATTGCCTCTTTCCTACGTGGAAGCCTTTTTGAAGTGCACTTTGACCCAAGTTGACCTTGCTTCCTTTTCCTAATTTTTCTTCCAACACAGAAGGCGCAGTGGAGCCTTTTCCTGGACTAACTTTGTCCACAGCTGGGTTTAAAATTTGGTGGGAAATCACGTCAGCAGCATGTGATTCAGATAGGACTGCGAACCTGGAGCTAGAGCCGACCTTACCGTGACCAGAACCAGACTGGATCTGCCCACCCACTCTGCTTGGTCTGTTCCTACTCTCTGTGACTCTTGGAGGACGCGCTCTAGCAGGGCGGCGCACGATCATCCACGGACCAAACGGCTGGTCCTTTGCCGGAGGGGAAATTTCCGGTGTTAGCTTCGAAGGAGATGAGGAAATCTGGGATGGGATTGGGTTTACTACTGGAGCATTTATTTTCACTTGCTTCTCGGTCTCACCCGAACTTCTCGCTGGATCAACATCGTTATTGGATTGTGATATTCCCGCTGGAGCCTTTCCTTCAGAGTGAACCGCAAATTTACAGAGATCCTTGCAGTGCCCATATCTGCCACATGCAAAGCAGATAAGTCCTAATCCTTCATACTCTATATTAAAAAGAGTAGATGCAGAGATTATTTTAGGAACAAGCTTTTTATGTAAATCCACTTCAACGCAAAGTCTCGCATATCTTCCCCTGTTGATGGTAGCGTCTGCATCCTCTGGATTAGCAATAGTATTCAAATCGACCTTGATGGTCTTGCCTATCATGTCTCCTAATCTCCAGAGGCATTCCTTGTTGTAGCAAAGGAGAGGGACGTTAGGAATGCGAACCCAAGTGGCAACTCGACCAAGAGGATTTTTGTAAGGATCAAAGAAGGGAGACCATCTTTGCACAAGGATAGAGTGCTGTGCAACCGTCCAAGGTCCCCCAAATAGGATATTCTTGTATAGATGTTCCCAATTTTCATGGTCTCTGAACTTCACAACGTAATAATTATTTGGAAGATCGATTAGATCAAACCCATTGGAATTCCATATTTTATGCAGATGTTCTTTAAGCTTAAAGAAGTTTACTTTAGCACCGAGTATAGTGATGATGAGTGAGGCGTTCCAAGGCCTTGCCCAGCGGTTGAACTCCTCTTGAGAGATTTGCATGGTTGGATATATAGCCATGAGTTGCTTAAGATCATCAGAGGGCTCAGGCAAGTCCCATGACTGGTTTAGGAGATCAGGAAGCAGAACATTTGCTTCAGAAACAGGTTTCAGCTGGAACACACCATTGAAATCGGTTCCTTGGAACCCAACTAGTGAGTCCTTGTAAGAGGAGACTTTCCCTGAAATGGGTGACTGACCTTGAGAAACAGAATTTTTCCCAGTAGAAGCAGCCCCTTCGACAGACACTGTGAGATCATTTTTTGCAAGCACACTCCTAGCCACAGCAATAGGGTCCTTAGCACAAAGCACAACCTCCGGCGGCTTGTCCCGGACGCCGGGGGTAACCATGAGGAAGTCAGAACAAGCGTAGCACGAGTTTTCCTTGAGAGAGAATGCAAACTGGGTCTTTCTAATATGGTCTCGGTATACAACCCATAATTCTAAAAGTTGGAAACTTTGAAAGATGGTTTAGGATGCATTATGAGTAGGGTGTCTTCAATTTTGAGCAACATAAAAGTTCTTTCTTTAACACACCTACAAAATTATTTACAACAGTAGCAAGTTGAATCGATATCTATCCAATCACATCTCACCTAATATAAAAATCAATGACTTAGAACTTTCTTCGTCAAGATGAACCATAGGTCCCAATTAATGTTAAGTTTGGATGATCAGAGAAAAGTGAGAGGAAAATGGGGGAGGAACTGTTAGGAAGGAAAACTTCTTGAAATGGAAAACAAATTTAGTGTTTTTAGAAGTTTTTCCTCTGAGTATTCTTTTTCCTCTTTAAGCTTTTCCCCATTCAAAAATAGGGTGAATGAATGATGGCCAATCATCAAGCAAGGAAATAAAATGCCAGATCAAGTAACTTAAGCTAATATTAATTTTAAATAATCAATGTAAACAAGACCTAACCAAACTAAGTTCTCAAGTATTGATAAGCTTGTCAAATTGATGAGTTTATATAGATGACAGAGTCGAACAATGATAAAACTATAATGTAGACTTGTAATGTAAAATCATAAGATTTTAATTTTATTATTAATGAAATAATTATTATACGTGAAGTTACATATTCTATTATTAAAATCTAATGTAGTATAAAGAAAAAATAATCTAGAAATACTAATAAGAAATTAAATTCACTAATTTCATCCAATGTTAAATAAAAAATTGAAAAAATAAATTAAATTAAAACGAACAGAAAAGTCAAAGTGCCATGTAACACGTTCTATATTGATTTAAAAATCAAACAAAGACACGAGTTTTCCATTATTGCCGGCAATTTCGTACAATTCAATGAATTGAACCAGAGAAGAGATTGTTCAAACCAAACAATGTTTCCTTATCGCTAACCGACCATGTGAAGAGAACAATAGATGAGTAAGATTCCTCGAAGATAGTGCCAAACTTGATCTTAAGATGGCTGTGTATAAATATGTATTAACGTTGGGGAGGATTTCATATATAGTTTCATCTTTTAATACTGATTTGAGAGTCCCCTTAAAGCTACCAGTACTTCATCTGCAACTTTTTGTGGATATGGCAAATCTTCCACAGCTCGCTTTTGAGGCGACAAGGTACACACACGCAGAGAACTAATCATATGGCTCTTCTTTTTCGTTTGTCCATTTTCTTTTTCTTATTCATCATACGATATAGCATTAACGAGCAGAACAATTCTTATTCTCCCTATTATTTCAACTATTGGAGGTTTATTTATTTATTGAATGACTATAAGGATTATAAAGAAGCAGATGACAAATAAAATCACTATCTAGCCATCTTGCGCATATCCAGTAAAATGTATTTTTTGATACAGTTGTGATCAATTATTTTTTGTAGTTGATATATGACTATTTGTCTAAATCAGATTCGAATATTGTTGGGTGTGTTTCATAATACCATTTTTTAATAATTTTATGAATAAATTTTGATGAAATTATATCATAGGATCAAATTGACCTCATGCATATGTGTCTGCAGATTAGGAGGAAAAGTAGCATTGATCACAGGTGGGGCCAGAGGAATAGGAGCAAGCATGGCAAGGCTCTTCACAAGACATGGTGCAAAGGTGATAGTCGCAGACATTCGAGACGAACTTGGGCAAACATTATGCAATGATATTGGATCCGAATATGCTTCGTACGTTCACTGTGATGTCACAAAAGAATCTGATGTTGAATCTGCGGTTAAATCTGCGATTTCTAAACATCAAAAGCTTGACGTAATGGTCAACAATGCTGCCTCAATAAATGAAGATAAGCCAAGCATTGCTGATAATGAAGTTAGCACATTTAAACAAGTTCTTAGCGTGAACCTAACGGGTCCTTTCTTGTGCACCAAGCATGCTGCTAGAGTTATGATTCCTGAAAGAATGGGAAGTATTATAAATGTGGGAAGTGTTTGTTCAAGTGTAGGAGGGGTTGCAACACATGCTTACACAAGTTCTAAGCATGGGTTGGTGGGCCTCACCAAGAACGTGGCTGCTGAACTTGGCCAATATGGGATCCGAGTCAATTGTGTGTCTCCATATTTCATTGCAAATGTTGCTGCAAAAGATTTCTTCAAATTAGATGATTATGGTTGCTCAACTAGAGTTTATTCCAATCTCAAAGGGGTTTATCTGCAAGAAGAGGATGTGGCTCGAGCTGCGCTCTATTTGGCCAGTGATGAATCCAAGTACATAAGTGGGCATAATCTAGCCGTTGATGGGGGCTTTACTGTTATTAATCCAATTTTTGGTTTGTTTTCAAGATCAAAGTAGTGTTATTTGGGATTATTTTGTTAGTTATTTGTCATTGTGTAACTGTGTTCCCATTTCTATCTGAGTCACTTCTAGGTATATAAGGTGTGGTATAGGTAGAAGTTCAAAGTTCAAAGCCCTCCTCATGATGTAATAATAAAAAGCAGTTTAATTCCCTTTATTTTCTCTAATAATGCTTGAACGAATAAAATAAATTAGTCGTTATTTAAAGAGTTGCGGCAGCTAAATCCAGCATAAAGCAAAGGGAAAATCATTCTTAAGGTACTTGTAATTTTCTTCAATTTTTAATTTAGTACGTGTATTTTTATCACCCTGTTAACTTTTTTGTGAGTCACTTCAAGCTAACTCAGATAGTTAGAATAAGGAAGTGAGGTATGAGTGGAAAAGTTCAAAAAGTTGGAACCCTCATCATGACTAGGGGTGGAAACAGGTCAAACCAGCTAGTAGGGGCCTACGGCCTGGCCTGTTAGAGGCCTGTTCAGGCCTGGCTTGTCAGGCTAAAAGGCCAGGCTAAGGCCTCTTTAAAAGCCTATTTTCCTTAACAGGCCAGGCTAAGGCGTATTGATAGGCTTGTGAGGCCTGTCAGGTCGGCTTGAGCTTGTTAAGGTTTATAAAAAAAATCTGTAGGTATTACACAATTACAATTCTGCCATTGCCACTCCCCTCTTCCCTAATTCTCTAACCCTAATTCCTAAATGCTTAGATCATATTTTCTGAGTTTTGAAAGAGACTCGCGAGCGACTCCCTCTGCCTCCCGACTCTCGCGAGCAACTCCTTTTCCCACCCGACTCCCAACTCCCGTTCCCGTAGGCCATAGCTCCATCGTGAGTGACTGAATGACCACAAGTCGGCTACCCTCGTCAAATCGGTGGTCCTCTCCATCAGATCAGTTCTCTCTTCATCATCTCTCACCCTCAGTCCACCGTCGAAGACTTCGTTGTCTCTCACCCTCATCCACCGTCGAAGATTCCTTCCTGCAACACTACTCTATCTGTTGTCAAAGATTCACTCTCAGTCCACCAAAGAACATCGTTGTGTTTCAATTCAGCCATTACTCATTAGGTAAGTATTGATTATTTTATTTTGTTTGTTTTTTGTGCTCTGATTCAAGGCTTGAAATCGTTAAGCTTAAGCTCTGTTTAGTTTGTCCTATGTTCTGTTCTGATTAATAATTCGGTTGTTTCATTTTCTTTTTAACCTTTTTCAATTTGGGGAATGTGGTGAATCCTAGGACATGTGTGAATCATATGTATACAAATTTTTTTTGTTCAAATTGCTTTTTCTTGTGGAAGAAGATTGTTCCTTGTGAGAAGGGTATACATGGTTTAGGGAATGCTGGAGTGGAGGGGAAGGGATTAAAATTGTACAGTCAAAGATGGATAATGGAATTGAGAAATGAGAATTCGTGGTTGGTTACTTGGTAGTTGGTTGGTTGGTTTTTTTTATCGTTTGCTACGCCTTTATTCTTGTGCGTGTTATCAATAAATTGGCCCATTTTGCCTAAAAGATGTAGCCCTGTGTGTGTTTTTAAAGTTCTGCATTGTTAAGATTTTACATTCTTGATTGTGCTATATTTATACTCAGATAATAAAACCAAATATTACTTTTACCCCTTTAGACCAGAACCACTAACTGATGAGAGAAAATAGAGATGATATATATGTGTTAATCTTTTGTAATATGAATGTTTATAGAATTGGGAATTAGGGTAGAAGGGGACCCCTCGGTCTGGGTCTGGGTCTATCCATGGTCTATGTCTGTCCATGGCAAAGGACCCCTTGGTCTCAATTTGGGTCTGTGTCTGTCCTCTATTTAGACCATATTGTGAGTTCTGGGCACCTCCATACCATACCATCTAGGTAACAAGCACAAAATTATAAATAGAACAAATTATTAATGGATATTTCCAGCATAATAGACAGTAGACAGAGTCAAATATTGTTTTCTTTCATTCTTTATTCTCTTTTGACTCTAAATTATTTCCTCCCCTTCTGTTCCCTTGTTAAAATTTCTTGAACAGCTGTCCTATATTCATAATTGTTGGCTGATGTCTATTTGGTTAATTAAATTATGAAATTTTGGTTGTTTTATGTTTTAGTCCTAGTGAATGTCATCTCCCTTTGAGAGTGAAACGATGTCATCTAGTTCAGTTCCTCCTAATGCTATTGAGGTTTGTCAACCAGCACTAACTGATTCAAGTCAACAAGCCAGTCAACAGACTAGTCAACAAACTAGTCAACAAACCGGTGAGAAAAATGATGGCGATGATGATATCATTAAGAAGAAGAGGCAAAAAACTTCACCTATTTGGGATGATTCTAATCAAGTTGAAACTAATGATGGGGTCAAAGCTAAATGCAAGTATTGCAAAAGTCTATTTTCATATTCAGGGAAGGGAGCTAGCACTTCCCATCTATGGAGACATATCAAATCTTGTGATTCAAGGAAGCTGCATGTTTTTGTAAGAAATAAGCAATCCACGATTCCATTTCAACCTTTAAACATTTGCATTAATCCATTTCTAGTATCAGTTGCTAGATATTCTAATGAGAAGATGAGGGAAATAATTGCTACTGTGATCATGGTGCATGAGCATCCATTTAGCATTGTTGAGGATGAAGTATGGATGTGGGGATTTTAATATTCTAATTCTGAATTTCAGAAATTTTCTCTCAAGACAGCCAGAAGTGATTGTTTGGCTATATATGAAGCAGAGAAAAAACAATTGAAGGCCTTATCACAAGGTGTTAGCAAGATTAGCTTAACTACATATATGTGGAAATCTAGTCATCAAGTGACTGAATACATGGTTATCACTGGGCATTTCATTGATGCAGGGTGGAATCTTCAAAAGAGGGTGTTGAGTTTTGTCAAAGTTCTTGCTCCTAGATGAGGAATTGATGTAGCTGATGTTATTTTCAAGTGTTTGAAGGCCTGGGGAATTGAAAACAAAGTGTTTTCTGTGTCAGTTGACAATGCTTATTATAATGATTCTTGTTTAAGGGCTCTTTGAGACACCTTATCACTTAGTAGTTCATTGCCTCTAGGTGGTAACTTGTTTCACATCAGATGTTGTGCGCATATATTAAACTTGTTAGTACAAGATGGTCTTGGTAGAATCAAAGACATTATAAATAATGTTCATGAGAGTGTTAAGTATATCAACTACAATGATTCAAGGCTAAAAGCATTTTATGACATTGTTGAGCAAAAATGCTTGAAGGAAAAGAAGCTCATTCTTGATTGTCCAACAAGGTGGAATTCTACATATAGGATGTTGTCTACTGCTTTGAAGTTCAAGGTTGTCTTTTCTGATTATAAGGAAAGAGAATCACATTACAACTATGCACCATCCGAAGAGGATTGGAAGAAGGTTGAGAAGATTTGCAAACTTCTAGAAGTGTTCAATCTAGCCACTCATGTGATATCAGGTAGTGAGTATCCTACTGCAAATTTGTACCTTCCTGAAGTTTGGAGAGTGAAACAAGTCATTGACAACACCTTAGAGGATGATGATTTCTTTATGGTAGAAATGGTTGTCTTAATGAAACTGAAGTTTGACAAATATTGGGGGGAATGCAATTTGGTGATGGCTCTTGCAAGTATTCTGGATCCAAGGTGCAAATTATATGTTATTAATTATTGCTTTCCTTTGATTTACAAACCTGATTATGCTACTTCTGAGAGTATAGATAAAGTGGTGAAAGCTTTATACTCAATGTATGATGAGTAAGTTGCTTTGTACAAGGGAGAGACAAGTAATACAGGTGAAAATGTTGGCAACAACTCTTCTCCCAATGTGCCTAGTTCTTCTTTAATTACTGGATTTGTTCAAATCATGAATATTGTTCGTGAAAAGCAAGCAATTCCCCCTATGAAATCAGAATTGGAAGCTTATCTTGAGGACGGTGTGGATATTCCAGAGGGTAGTTCTAACTCCTTTAGTGCCCTAGAATGATGGAAAAATAATAGTTTGAAGTATAAGATTTTGTCTAAGATGGCTACTGACATACTAGTTCTTCCAATCTCAACCGTGGCATCAAAGTCCACATTTAGTGCTGGAGGTAGAGTTATTGATAAATATCGTTCTAAATTAAATGAAGAATCAATTGAAGCACTTATTTGTGGTGGGGACTGGCTTCGAAACAAGTACGGTTTGAAGAAAAAACAGAAGGTATAAATTTTGCATTGTTAAAATCATATTATTTCTTGTACATGTTAAATTGTGTTATGATCTAATACTATATATTTCATTAATTTTTTTCAAGGCCTTTGAAGGAGAGGAAGAAATTATTTTGAAGATTTGATGTGAAGGTGAGAAGAATCATTAGCTTCAAATGGGCATGACTCTAAGGTATGTTATCATTTATTACAATGGGCATGACTTATTCTATTTTCTTTTCCCACTCCTTTTGTGATGTAGGAGAGTGATTTGCATACAAAAAGTTTGGACATATGAGATAGCGGAACCAACAAGTTTGGAGGTTCCAAAAGTATATTTAAATTAGTTTTGTTTTCCCAAGATAAACTCAGTTTGGATGTAATTATCTAAATTACTTATTTGTGTGGCATATATAGTTTCCTATATCCACTACAGTCCTGTTGGGAAATGGGAACATGTATATTCATGCAACAATTATTGTTATGCATTATTTGCTTTTGCTTCTGGTTTTTTTGTGTGACTTTTCTCATAAGAATTTCTTCCAATGAATCAATGTATTATGTGGTTTGTAAAAGTTAAAACGGCCCTCTTATGGCTATTAGAACCCTTGTAGGTGCTAGTTTTTTTTTTTTATATGAATGAGGGCTGAGCCCATGTACAAAGGTGCTAGTTTCTAGCATACCAGGTTTATATCATCTGATCCACAATGACTTTGCTAGTTTTGATTCGTACTCTATAAAAAAAAAAAAACTGTAACTAGGCTTGTTTGTTTTGGCTTGTTTTGGCCTATTAGGATGTCGGCCTATTTGGCCTGTTAGGATCTTTTATAAATCCAGGCCTCCTTAACAGGCCATAGGCCAGGCCAGGCTTAGGCCTAATAAAAAGCCTGCAACAGGCCATAGGCCAGGCTCAGGCCGTCTTGTGCCTTAACAGGCTAGGCCTGTTAAGGCATAAGCCTGGCCTGGCCTGTTTCCACCCCTAATCATGACCCCAATCAATGTTTGAACAAACAAAATAAAATTATAAGTTTAAGATTATGATGCCCACATCAGCTGGGGAAAAGAATGAAAGACAACTTATAAATATCTGAATACCTCTCCTTCTGGATGTATTTTAAAACCGTGAAGGGTGAACAAAAATCTTCGGCTTTTCATTATAAGTTCATAACAATGTTCTTGTTGGGTGTGCACATGTGTCTCATTATATATATTTTCTTAAAAAAAATAAACTACTGCTCACTTGCACAAAATAGGAGATAAATTATTGGGTTTATTGCTTATAAATATTATAATACATTGGCTAAATAAGGAGAAAAGTGTGCTAAAGCTTAAAAAAAATTATTTATGGTTCTTGGAACATTGAACAACAAACCTTTCTGCTAGGTGGGTTCAGTGACATGAATTGTATGGCATCAATGTGCTTTGACAATAACCAAATTTTTTAATATATATTATTGATCAAATGGTCTAATTCAATAACTTTTTTTTGAATATCATTTTTGGTCTTTTGTATCTCTTTAGAAAACCCCAACTATCGTATCATTCATCATCATTGATGCCTTCAACAACTTTCTTTGTATAGATCTAAACCATTTAATGATTTTTTATTATTTTCTCTTTAATATATAGATACTACGCCAACTCTTTTTTATGTATCCATCTCAACATGCTCATCTCTACTACTGCACTTTATACTTTTTCATCCCTCTAAAACCCAATACTCAGTACCATATATAGTAGTGATGTTTTACAGCGATTCAGTAAATGTTCCATTTAATCTTATAATATAGGTGCTTTCCGATTGAAATAACCCTTGCAACCTTTATTCATTCACCGCTATAAAGAATTAGGCTTGCTTGGCACTTCATACTTGTGGTATAAACTGAAAAGCGTCGACAAGTATCCTAAGACTAAGGTTGAGCAACGACTTACTTGACAGTTGCTATGTTGACCATCAAATAAGTTTGGACAAATATTTGACGGTGGTTTGAATGGTTGTATTTTTGTAAAAATTTTCTTAAATTTATAACTATTAGAAGATCTTTTGAAAATATGATTTCTTAAAATATAATTTTGTTTGAAAATAGATAGATTCCACCTTCACGCACGTACATACATATAGAAACAAAGCCAAACAGTAATAGGCTTTGTTCATCACATACTAGTAGTTGATCACCATCATGGCAGAATCAACTCTACTTGATTCATATAACACTAAACTTGCCTTTATCAGATTTAGCTTTCACGAAAGCCACCATGAAGGCATTTCCACTGTCTTGCTTTCTCAACCAGATTCCTGCTTCCATCCTTGTTATAATCAATCCCAACACCATAACAAGTACCTGAAGAGTAGCTAGCAATATGGCTTTTGGAGCAAAACACAAGCTTGTGAGCAAACGCATTGATCTTTAAGCCCTCCGATCACCAGCCTCGATGAAGACGACGATCCAGATTCATGAGCCACCACCCACTTGGAGGATTCTGCACAGTCTGGCTTCTCCACGAACTCAATTTCCAGATCCGTAGAACCTGTTGAATTTGAAGGATTATGTTGATGCAAAGGGAAAATAAGAACCTCCGAAATATTACGAGTAAAGTAAGCCTTTTATATTGGCAAATCTAAAGCTAGAATCTTATTTAATCAAATCGAATCTAATCAAAATATCTAAGATATAATCTTAAAATATTATCCTAAAATATAATATCCATATTTAATCCTAAGATATAATAAATATTAACTAATATAATCAAACTTAATAATAAAATAATAATTAACTAAATAATCTAAAATATCTTTGAGGCATTACTCAACCAAACCTTCATATATATTTTCTCTGCTTGTTCCTTCAACATGAAATATTACTGGGGCACCACTTTGTAGTTCTGAACTTTCTTGCAAAATAGGATATGAACATGATGAGGTGTCCAGTGTTTTTTCTGGTTTAACCCCGCCAACTCCTGCTCCAATTATAGCTGACACTATGTAGTACTCTTCACCTGCCACAAGAGCTTCTCCATTAACGTCATTCAGTACTGGTTCTTCAGAAGCTGAGGCTAGTGATAATGGTTTGATGGTGGTGAAGGAAAACCAGAGGAGGAGGAAGAGGTCTGTGGTCAGTGACCTCACAGGCATTTTTGTCTCACTGTGCTACTCGATGTTCAAGACTACTTGGAACTTGAAACCTGAGAGAAACACAAGGCCTGCATGTTATTTATATAGAGAATATACTACTAGTTAGGAGCAAGGAAGGACGACAATTGTCACTGCATGCATACCTTCATCGATTTATAAACTTGCGGTATAATTTTAACTGCGCGCAGATGTTTATTCATATGTTAAATTTTTGAAGCTCACTTGCATGCAAGCTGCCACATTAACAAATATGTGTTGCCGTTGACATGGAACCATATACACAGGAAGGTCCGATCCAATTTTTTCTTTGAAGTTTTCACCTAGAAGTTGTAAGTATCCAAAAGTTTTTATATTAATATTCCTTCAAAAGTGTTAAAAATAAACAATGTTATCCTTTAACCGCTAAAAACTTTTAATGGTCAGTGATAATTTTTGAACAAATAACGTTAGTGTTTTAGTTTAATGGTCAGTGCAACTTTACTCCATGCCTAACTTTGGACCGCCCATACCGCTTCACCGCACCACATTACATGTATACCACCCCACCATATATATATATATATGTATATATATAATCACAATGAATAGTAATCCCTTTTTTAGAATGTGTGGACAATAAAATGGGAGAATTAATCACTCAAAAAGTGTCTTGTCAGTTCTCAATATGTCAAAACTTATTATTTATTTCGCCTGATTTGATGATAGAGCTTTTTAATTAAGGCTAACAATACTTAAATATGGTAAGATGATATAAAAATATATTACATTCAGTCTTTAATATAAGATCTATTTTAATAAAGAAATTAAATTATAAAATGGATCTTATATTAAACACATATAGAAATATTAGATTATTGTATGAAAACAAGAGTCTCTTCTTCCTTGCCAAATTGTCCCTTGACTCCATCACATTGGACCACGTATATGCTCTTGGACAAACCCACTACATAGGCCCTCCCAAAACCTTTCTTATCTTACAGATTATTGAAGACGTGTGTGTATATTTTCTATTTTCTGTCAAATCTAAAAAATGGTCTAGTTTTATAAAAGTTATATCAATTCTCAATCTACTTTTGACATCTGGCTTAATAGCAGCTCAACTCCGGTCCAACTCAACTCAGTCTCATGAATACAATTTTCTAGTTTTAACCGACCTATGAGCACACCCGGTCTATAGTTTGTATGGTCGGACCTAGTCCAGTTCTTTAGTCATCACGTAAGCATCAAATTTTGTAATTTTTTTTAAATTTTTGTAAGTTTTTTCCGTATATTTTATTCAACTCCCAGAAATTTTTTCCTTCATATATTTTTGACACATTTTTTATAAGATTTAGGGAAAAAGATAAATAAATGCCACTTGAACTTCAAAATCCTAAATCAGTGATTTCTCAAAAATCTGAGTTGTCAATTACTATATTCTTTTTGTCAATTGCATTACTCTTATTGTCAACAAAACCAATTTGAGATTTTGAAGTTCAAGAGGTATTTAAGTGTCTTTTTTCCTAGGATTTAACTGTCAGAAAATTAAATATATATTTTTCAAAAAATTAATTATTATTTATTTTCTGCCAGGGAAAAGGTTATATAGCCTTGCCCAATATGTCTTTATTTATTATATTAAGTATAATATATCTTTATTAATGTCCTATTAGTGTATACAAATATTATTTTTAAAGAACTTTTTTTTTCTTAATGTACAATAAGCATACATTCAAGGCAACTCACAAATTATTCAACAACGAGGTCATCACATTGCCTGACATTGGTGATAGGATTTCAGCTCACATACTAAGCTTATAAACTAAGGGTTAACTGCTCATCAATTATATCAATCTTTGACTTAACAAAATGTATATATTTTCTTGCTAATCATTATGGACTAAATGATAATAATATATATGATGACAAAGAGAAAACTAAAAACTGAAATAACATAAGCTAAGGTAACCGTAAATTTTATTTATTAAGCTTATGTCATCATTATTCAACGTCATTTATATTTTTTTAATTATTTTTAGATGAAAAAATAAATCTGGGCCCAGCAAGTGGTGGCGCCTGCCTGACAAGAATGTGGGCCTACTAGCACAGAAAGTGAGCCTAACTAATGACCTTTCACAAAAAAAGAAAAAAAGAAAAAGAAAAAAAGAATAGTGACTTTATTAGCTCATAATTATTCCAGAAGCCTTGAAAATATTATAGAAAATTCATCTGGGCTTACGACTCCTTGTCCAATAAAAATAAGTCCATAAGCCATATTGTGCATAGTTGTCCAAAACAAGGCTAAAATTAAAAAAAAAACACCTAATAAGACATTAATCATGTCCAAAAATATTATAAATGGGAGAATTACATTGTAGTCTATTCACTAACGCAAGTACACGGATCGCGTCAAGTAATAAAGTGATGATAAGTAAGATCGTTCTCTCGAGGATTTGAATAACAAAATGGTCAAGCAATAGGTTTGGTGAATTCAATTAAGTTGAGCCAAAACATATTATTGGTGAAGAAAAAGAAGTTTCAAAAGATATTTTTGCAAAAAGCTAAGAATTACTGAACGAAAATCTGATTCTTGTGACTTCAACAATTGTAATGAGCCTAGGATTGTTCATCCCCTTTGTATTTCATAAAGCTTAATGATTTTCCTCTCCAAAAGTATTTCCATGGGATATATATATGTTAGCCTAAGGTTTACAAGCATTTGATTAAGCTTTCTCAAGTCAAAATCAACTTCATGTCTTCAATTAACACGCACAATCTCTTGCTGGTATTAAGAGAAAATATTCATTAAACACCCATCTTAATTTGACATTGCTAGGCTAGTAACTATATCTCTATATTACTAACAAACCATCCATTTAATTCCTAAACTTCAAGTCTAGTATGATTTTACCAAAGTTCTACAATTAAATTAACTCTCTCAAGCTTAATTTAATTGAACAAATCATCTAAAGTGATGGCCTGTCACAAATAGCAGTGATTACAAGGTAAAATTAACATATATATGCGATTAGATACTAAAAGAGAGGAGGATTCAAGTTTAATCCATACAAAAGTTCAAAAACAATCCTAGAATGAAAATCTTAGCTACCCATCCTCAACAAAGAATCATAGGTATACACAGTCATTACAACCATATCAGAAATAAAAAGGAGAAAGGGAATGAATTCAGCAAAACCAAGAGAAATTGAGTTGGAATCTTTTCAAATCTTCAATCCCCACTTGATTTTCCTTGAAAAACACCACCTCCAAGCTTGCAAATGCAACATAGCCGCCTCTTAGCTCTCTGGAATGTCGAACTCTCCTTTCTATTTTCGGATTTAGCCTTTTAAAAGACCTAGAAATAAAAATGCACAGCTGCTGATACGGGCGTTGGCTGTAGCCAATAAATTCTTGGCTGTGGCCAAAGTGCATTCTGGGGTTTCTTGGCTGTAGCCCGAAAACATCTGTCTTGCCTCTGTCTGTCGTTTGGCTGCAACAAAAAAATGGCTTGGCTATAGCCCAAAAGCTTCTAGAGGTCTTCTGGCTCTAGCTAGCCAATCACTTGGCTGCAGCCAGCCAATCTTCAACTCTTCTAGCTTTTTCCATGATGCATTGGTGTTCTAGTTTTCTTCCCAATTTCTTAATCCATGATTTGTGCTTCCAATGGCTCTTTGTGTGCCTCAATTATGATCCTATCAACACAAGAAAATCTATACAAACCAAAGGGTGAAGAATGATAGTAAAATATTCACATTTAACCAAAGATTCATGCCCTTTTTACCAACTACTCACTAGGCTCATTTCCTATACACTTATATCCCTGTACATCCATTAATCAGCCCAAAAAAGTGTGATCAAATTAGGGTAAATGTGCTAATTTGATATGAATTTTACGAGGTTAACACACCCCTAAACTTAAAATTTTACTCATCTTCGAGTAAAACCAGTTGAGCAATGAAAGAGCTAGATTAATTAATCATTGACTTGGTACACATGCATGATGATTTCCTCATTGGTTGCTCAAGATGTTATATTCAATAATAACACAATGAAATATAAATGAATGCAAGATTCAACACTTAAAGCAACCTTTCCTAACAACTTTCAAAATGTGTAAGTGTGAGGAGAGTTGGAGAACACATTTTCCTGCATTTATCAAGATCAAATGTATCAATTCAGCATGTATAAATCAACCTCAGTATCAGGTCTTCATATACCTACATTCTCCTCTCTTTCCACTAATAATAATTCCACACTATTTCAAAATCAATGGAACTTTCTAGGCTTGTGATTTGGCCACTGGCTATGCTCATTGAAAGAATGGGAAAACAAAGAGGATTCAAATCTCTAGAGAATAATGGCAAGTCACAATTCCTCTCTTTATTTTACACAAGATTCTCTCTCAAAAGACAAAGTACTTACCCTCACTTGACCTCATCAACTGCTCAAAGAATTATATAAAACAGGAAACTCAGAAAATATGCAAAGATGAACATCTTATAAAATATGCTTTTCAAGAATTTTTAAGTGTGAGTGTGTGAACGGAGTCAACATGCATTCCTTTTGTGCTTGTCAAAGTTATAAGCCACACTTCAAGTCATATACCCATATTCAAAAATGTGTGACTTCATTTAATCATTTCAAGAGATTCTAATATAGGTTCTAAAGTCCTTCAATTAAGACATAATATACACACCAAATTGCTACCAAAGTCTCCTATCAAAACAATTAGATCATTCCCAACTCTAGTGCAGAATGTTCATTCCAAAAATTGTTAGGAAACAATGCTTTAAGATATAAATCAAGCATTCAAGCATATTAACCACCATGTCTTATAAAACATAAAATCCAAGCATCCATTCTATCATTGGAACATGCACTTACTATCACAAATAATTACTCAATCTAGCTCAGCTTTCAAACCAAACGATGAGAAATAGTCAAAATTTACGCACTTGAAATCTTTGTCAAATAAGCACACAAATCATCAAAAATACCCCCGAACTTAAGATGGTCAGTGTCCTCACTGTCACGCAAAACCAAAAAGGACAACCATTTGTACCATGTATTCATGACTAAAATATCCAATGAGAATAATCAACCATAGCAACCAAATATGATTCAGTAGCACAAGAGAAGCATAAGAATTTTAACTACATAATAGTCATCAACACAATGGATGGCTCTACAAAATAGAAACAGAATACAAATGCAGAACAAGCAAGCAAATTTAGACAAAAGATCCAAGTTAGTTTTCAAAAATAGAAACAGACTACAACCTAGGACAAAAACATCAAATGTAGCTAAACCATGTGACTACCAGGATCAACATCCCCCTACTCAGCTCCACCAGCAATAGCTTCATCTTCCTCATCTGTATCATGTGTAGCCCTCTGAGCTTGTTGAGCAATGTACACCTCTATTTTGATCAATCAAGCATCTTAGTCGTGCAGAACTGTGAGGCATTGTCCAACATTTTCAATGAGGTTCTGCATCATAGAAAAGAGGTCATGCATGGTCAGTTGAGGGTGAGAGGAGGAGGATGGCTCACCATGCTCAAGTAATGAAGCCTGAGCATCCATGTGTATGCATGTTGGAGGTGGGGGGTGTAGAGCTTGGTTTGCTTTTGGCTTGATGCTGGTGTATTGAAATTTTGGGATAGGTTTAAATGCAATATCAGTTGGGGCAGCTGCAACACCATAGGCTATACAAAAGGTTGATATGAGGTGTAGAAGCATAAGGCTGCAATTATGATCAAGAATGTGGTCTTATAAAGATTTAAAGATCAGATGCCCAATGTCCATTGGCTTTTTCTTCATAAGGAGAAATATAACAAGAGCTTGATCCTTTATGATGCCACTATGGTTAGAAGAGGTCTAAAAGTAATCCTTTCCAAATTGCATCCATATGCGGGCCTCAATTGATAACCGAGTGTTACTCAGGTACTTCTTGTGCCCAATTGGGCATTGCCATGAGATTTTCCCTTCATAATCTACAAGCTGAGAGATCCCATCTTCAGGAACCTTACCATCATTATCCTGATAGTATTTGTATTTGTACTTATCGGAAGGCACTGAGTATGAAGTCAATGTCAACTCCATAAAGAGAAAATCTCCAGATATTTCGTACACAAACTTGAGTATTAAACTCATGGACTATTTGTAGATTGCCATCACTTTTGGTGTCTATGAGCTTTCCCATTTTATACGTCTTTATTGCAAGATCATAGAAATCGTGGGTGATAGTAAATGGGAATTCCCGCTCTTGTAGAAGAGGCCGTGGATCAATTTTCTACTTTGCATAAGCAACAACCTTAGGATTGGCTTTATTAGCAACCTTTTTTTACTGGCATATTGTTTGTAGAGAAGTAGAGAAACAACCCACCATAGCCAGAAAGCAATTATTCTCATGGAAAAACAAACATTTACCCCTATAAGGAAACTAGAAACAAAATCCTATGAAAACAAAGTCCTAGACTAAGGCAAGAGATTCCTCTAAACTTGACATCTACATAGTATCACGCTGCCAACAGAATTCCATCCTAAGCCTATCCTCTTTGCCTTGAAAGTTCATTTAATTGCCTAACATTAAACTTTGAAGAGCTCAAAGATAGAGATGGTCAATCTATTTCATTGTGGGAAACCAAAGAAAACCATTTTAGTGCAAGAGGAGATCAGTTCAAAAACATGAATTACCTAGCTCATGAGTACCCCAAAAGTTGTTTCTTATATCAAAATCAAGTATTTCAAAACAAAAAAAATGTTTACAAATAGCAATGCTTTAGGAGTAACCTAGTGAACAGAACTTTGGTTAACCACTATGAAAAGATTGACTTCAAATAAGGAAGCAATCATCAGACTTTTTAATAATTACTAATCCTCAAACCACTGTTCAAATTCAAGGCTGACTCTCAACTATCCCAACAATCTAATAAAGCAAAAATTTGTACACTACTAATTATCTGCAATACCATTGATGAATCCTCAAATTATCACATATTAATTCAATCTAGTGCCCAATACTCAACAATTCAATAGAGGACCCATGGAATATTTTTGAAACTATTGAATTAATTCCCAAAACATATTTTTATAACTTCTTTTTCTTCTTTTTTTCAGTAGCAAATTCCTTCTAGGTACACACAAGAACCAATTAATCATGTCAAATAGAGCATACAATGTTCAGCAAGCTAAAATCGTAAGTGAAATGAAACCAAACTCCTATCTTGCGTTTCATAAGCTATCAACACTAGCACCACTAGTCTATTCCCTAAATCAAACTCTTGTCATTTCAAGCCTAATTTATTCCATTACTCACTAAGCTAACCTAAACTCTACAGAACATGGATGAAGGACATGGAAATTACCTTAGAGAAGAACAATGGCAGACTTGAACAACAATCACAATGAAATAGAGAAGACTACCGAGACCCCAACTTGAATCCTGCTTCTGATATGAGACCGTTGGAAAGTAGAGAATCCAGCATAATGAGGGTTAAGAGAGAGATAGAGAGTAGCAATGGAAAAGGAGTAATGTCATCAGCACCAGTGAAAGAAACAAAGTGGAGGTGAAGTTCAGGAGGCGAGGAAGCATTGACAGGGTAAGGGAAAGGAGATGGATAGAAATGGAGAGGGAAGAAAAAGAGGGAGAGCAATAATGAAAGGGAAAGAGAATGAGCAGAGATAGAAGTGATTAAAGTCGATTGGGAAAGAAGGTAAAGAACAAGAGAGGCATAACTTAGGGTTCATGAGGGAAGGGGAGCAGCGACGTGGTTGTGAAAGAAAAAAAAAGGAGCAGAGGCGTGAGATAAAGAGGAAAAGAATGAAACATAGCAATTTTTTTTTGTATCAGGTTTTGGCTACAGCCATAAACGGCTTGGCTGCAGCCCAAGACTATTAGCCTTAATCTTGGCTACAGCCACATATGGTTTAGTTGTAGCCCAAAACTATCTGGGCATTAGTTGGCTGCTGCAAAAAATTCCTGGCTGCAACCCAAATGTTTTATTTTGCAAGTCATTGGGTTTTTGGCCACGGCCCAAATGCTTCTGCCTTTTTCTTGGCCGCAGCCAACCACTTTTGGTCCTCCTCTTAGCTGCAGCCAAAATATGCTTGGCAGCAGCCCATGAAGCTGTGTTACTTCAGATATCAGCAACCCAAGTGGAGAGAAAACAAGGAATACTTTATCACACTTTTAAGTTTATGACCATAGCATATAATACCAACCTTCAATCAATTTAACCACAAATTCCTCCTAAATCTCATACACTCATGAACATCAATAACTTGCACAATTGAAAACACACTTTCACATGATCAAAGTGCACCTAAAAATTCATGAACTCACGTTATATCTATAATTGATAGGATTGGGCTAATCTAATGCACAAATCAAACTCTAATTCATCCCACAAACATGAATACACCTAAATCATGAGTGATAATATGTTGGTAACAACAGTTATCAAATCAGGTCATGCTTATCTAAGATTAGGCTCAATTTAATCATGGAAATTAAGGAACTTCCTAGGAAAATGACTTTCCACACCTAAATTCTCCACCCTTCCTTTATACCCTTTTGCTCTCTTCCCTTCTCTATTTAGGATTCCTCTCTTTTCGCTACCTGCGAAAGCAAAAGACCAAACATAAATCAACAAAAAAAAAAACATACCAAAATCAAATAAACTAAAGAGATTAAGTTAAGAACTTGGTTGCCTCCCAAGAAGTGTTTAGTTTATAGTCTTTAGCTCGACTCTTTATGTTGGCCATATTTTATTAGATAAGCAGACAGTGGAGACCAGTCTATCCACATCTCCACCCCAATAATGCTTCAACCATCCTTCTCATTTTCCAACTCCACATCATCAATTTGGATGCTTGAACCACCATGAATGCACCGGACCATCAAGATTTCAGCTTTCTCGGAAATAACTTAAAAATGGGAATTATAAAGGAGAACCCTTTGACTAGGTTCAAAGCTCTTAGGAACTATTTTACTGTCATGGTCCCACTTGGTCTTCTCCTTATAAAGCCTTACATTCTCATAGGCATTGAAGCAAAATTCATCCAACTCATTAAGTTGAAGTAACCTTTTATCTCCCACAGCTTGAGAATCAAAATTCAGCTTTTTGATAGCCCAATAAGTCCCATGCTCCAATTCTACTGGCAAATGGCATACTTTCCCAAACACAAAGCGATATGGAGACATACTAATGGCTTTTTGTAGGCTGTTTGGTAAGCCCATAAAGCATCATCCAACTTGGAAGACTAATCCTTCCTAGTAGTATTAACCATCTTTTCAAGGATATTCTTGATCTCTCGATTGAAAATTTCTGCTTGGCCATTGGTTTGAGGGTGGTAGGGCAATGCTACCTTGTGCTTGACAGCACATTTCTTCATCAAGGCTTGAAATTAGTGATAGCAAAAGTGTGAACCACCACCATTGATAATCGCTCTTAGTGTTCCAAATCTCATGAAAATGTGCTTTTTAAGGAATTTCAACATCATCTTGGCATCATTAGTCACACATGCAGTAGCTTTAACCTATTTGGAGACATAGTTAACTCCAACCAAGATATATTCATTGTTGAATGATTTAGGGAAGGGACTCATAAAGTCAATCCCCCAAACATCGAAAAGTTCAACTTCAAGCATGCTATTCAATGTCATCTTATTCCTTCTAGATATGTTCCCCACTCTTTGGCACATATCACATTGAAGAACAAAGGCATATGCATCCTTGAATAAAGAAGGCCAATAAAACCCATTTTGAATGAACTTTGTAGCTGTTTTCTCTCCTCCAAAATGATCACCATATTTAGAAGAATAGCAACAATACAGAATGCACTTTTGTTCATTTTTTGGGACATGCCTTCTAATGAGTTGGTCGGGGCACCTCTTGAATAAGTAAGGTTCATCCCAAGAGTACTTCTTCACCTCATGTAAAAAATTACGCCTTTGATGAGAATTGAAATTCGGAGGTAAAACTACACAAACTAAGTAGTTTACAAAGTCAACAAACCATGGTGTGGATGAATTATCAACAAAGAATAGCTGATCATCTGGGAATGATATATGGATCATATCAGAATTATCAAGTTGAACCTCAGTACTTAACCTTGATAGATAATCTGCCACTTGATTATCAGTGCCTTTTCTATCAATGATGTTCAAGTCAAACTCTTGAAGTAGAAGTACTGAGCGAATTACTTTGGCCTTAGAATCATTCCTTGTAAGTAAGTACTTTAGAGCTGAATGATCGGTGAAGATAATGACCTTAGTACCCATAATGTAAGGTTAAAATGTTTCACAAGCATATACTATGGCAAGTAACTCCTTCTCAGTAGTGGTGTAATTAAGTTGGGCACAATCAAGAGTCTTGCTGGCATGGTAAATGGGGTGAAAGAGTTTCTATGTCTTTTGCTTAAGAACAACACCAACGACATAATTACTAGCATCAACCATAATGATGAAATGTAAAGCCCAATCTAGAGCTACTAAGATAAGAGCTGAAATGAGTTGCTTCTTTAACTCCTCAAAGGCTTGTAGGCATTCATTATCAAACTTGAATTCCATATCCTTCTCCAATAGCTTGGACAGTGGCCTGGAAAGTTTAGAAAAATCTTTAATAAATCTCTGGTAGAAACTGGCATGACCAAGGAAGTTGCGGACACCATTCACACTAGTAGGCAGAGGCAATTGCTCAATTATAGCAATTTTGGCTCTATCCACTTCCAAACCCTTTTTAGGTACCTGATGGTCAAGTACAATGCCTTCTTGCACCATGAAGTGACATTTTTCCCAATTGAGAATCAAATTGGTCTCTTCACATCATTTAAGCATTGCATCCAAATTCTCCAAGCAAGAATCAAAGGATGGACCAAAAAAAGAGAAATCGTCTATAAATATTTTAATGGTCTTCTCAATCATATTAGCGAAAATGGACATCTGCACCTTTGGAATGTAGCTGGAGCATTGTTCGCTATCGCAAGTGCACGGATCGCATCAAGTAATAAAGTGCTAAGTAAGATCGTTCCCTTAAGGATTTGAGTAACGAATTAGTCAAGCAATAGGCTTGGTGAATTCAATTAAGTTGAGCCAAAACATGTTGTTTGGAAAAAGAAGTTTCAAAAGATATTTTTGTAAAAACTAAGAATTACTGGATGAAAATCTGATTCTTGTGATTTCAACAAGTGTAATAAACCTAGGATTGTTCATCCCCTTTGTATTTCATAAACTTAATTCTTTTCCTCTCTAAGAGTACTTACATGGGATATATATATATATATATATGTCAGTCTAAGGTTAACAAGCATCCGATTAAGATCTCTCAACTCATAACCAAATTTATATCTTCCATTAACATGCACAATCTCTTGCTATTGTTAAGGGAAAATATTCATTAAACACCCACCTTAATTTGACATTACTAGGCTAGCAACTATATCTCTATGTTACTAATAAACCATCTGTTTAGTTCTTAAACTTCAAGTTTAGCATAATTTTAGCAAAGTTCTATAATTAAATTAACTCTCTCAAGCTTAATTTAATTGAACAAATTATCCACAGTGATGGCCAATCACAAATAGCAGCAAAAACAGGGTAAAATCAACATATATATGCCATTAGATACTTAGAGAGAGAAGGAATTAAGTTTAATCCATAAAAAGGTTCAAAAACAATTATAGAATGAAAATCTTAGCTATCCATGTTAAAAAATGAATCACAGATATACACATTCATTACAGCTATATCAGAAATATAAAAGAGAAAGGGAATGAGTACAGAAAAACTAAGAGAAATTGAGTTGTAATCTCTTTTAATCTTCAATCCCACTTGATTTTCCTTGAGAAAACTCCACTCCTTTACTTGCAAATGCTCCTTAGCTGCCTCACAAAGCCTTAGAATGTCGATCCCCCCTTTTCTATTTCTACATTTTTCCTTTTTAATGACCTAGAAACAAAATGCACAGCTGCTGTTTTTGCGTTCTGGCTGTAGCCATAAATTCTTGGCTGCAGCCTAAAATCGATTGTCTCCTTTGTTTGTCTTTTGGCTGCAGCACAAAACTTTCTGGATGTCTTCTGGATGACGCCAAAAAATTTCTTGGCCACAGCCAGCCAATTTCTTGGCCATAGCCTAACACTTATCTTCACTCTTCTAGCACCTTTTCAATGATGCAATGGTGTTCTGCTCTTCTTCCCAAATTCTTAATCCATGATTTGTGCTTCCAATAACTCTTTGTGTGTCTCAATTGTGATCCTATCAACACGAGAAAGTCTTTACAAAGTAAAGGGTGATGTATGACAGCAAAATATTTATATTTAATCAAAGAATTATACCCTTTTTAACCAAACACTCATTAGGCACATTTCCTTTATACTTCAATCCTTATATACCTATTAATCAATCAAAAAGTGTGATAAATCAAGTGTAAATGTGCCTATTTGATATGAATTTCACGAGGTTAACAAGCATTGCATAGTCCAAATGGCATTCTTCTAAAAGCAAATGTGCCATAGGGACAAGTAAAAGTCGTATTCTCTTGGTCTTCTGGGGCTATTTCAATTTGATTGTGCCCAGAATAACCATCGAGAAAGCAAAAAAACTCCTAACCTGCTACCTTGTTCAATATCTGATCAATGAATGGCAAAGGAAAGTGTCTTTCCTTGTAGCAGTGTTAAGGTTCCGGTAACCTATACATACCCATTATCCAGTCACCGTTGCAGTGGGAATTAGTTCATTTTGGATGTTAGCGACTATAGTCATGCCACCCTTCTTAGGGACATATTGGACTGGGTTCACCCATAAACCATTCGAGATGGGATATACAATTCCAGGGGACAGCCATTTGAGGACTTCCTTCTTAACTACTTCTTTCATAATTGGATTCAAGCGCCTTTGATGCTTAATGGAAGTTTTATGATCATCTTCTAATAGAATCTTGTGCATACAAATAGAAGGGCTTATTCCCTTAATATCGGCTATAGTCCACCCAATGGCATGCTTGTGCTCTCTCAAGACTCATAAGAGCTTCTCTTCTTGTAAATTAGAGAGAACGAAAGAAACAATAATAGGTAAAGTGTTATAATTCCCCTGGTAAGCATACTTGAGATGAGAAGGTAGAGGCTTCAACTCTAGAACTGGAGGAACTTCAGTCAAAGGCTTCAATAGAGTACTTAAAGCATCAGATACTTCAAGTGGTTCAAAAGTCCTCAGTCTTGAATGAGGAAATGATTCCTTACGAAAGAGATTTTTAATAGCTTCCTCATTAAACTCCTCCAAGCTCTTCTCACCAATTAAGAATGCCTCTAAAGGGTCTTTGATCATGGAGGCATACGATTCTTGAGGAATGATTAAATCTAATATATCGATAAAAGAGTATTGAGCTGAATCATTATGAAACTTCAAAGCTTTTGGCATATTGAATATCACTTTCTCATTATCAACCCTCAAAGTGATCTCATCCTCTTCTATATTAATGAGAGTCCTTACTGTGGCTAAGAATAGACGACTAAGAATGAGAGGGATTTTCCAGTCAACTTCACAGTCAAGCATAATAAAGTCTGCTAGAAAGATGAACTTGTCTACTTTAACTAGGACGTCTTCAAGATCCTCTAGGTTTAGAGATATTCCAATCCGTAAAGAGAAGGATCACCGTAATGGGCCTTAGCTCTCCCAATCCTAATTGGTTAAAAATAGCTAGAGGCATCAAGTTAATACTAGTACCCAAGTCACAGAGAGCTCTACCATTGAAGTTAGTCCCAATGTTGCAAGGAATGTAGAAGCTTCCTAGGTCCTTGAGCTTAGTAGGTAACTTTCGTTGAATAACCGTACTACACTCTTCGGTCAATGCCATAATTTCAAACTCATTGAATTGCAGCTTCTTAGACAAAACATCCTTAAGGAACTTAGCATATTTAGGCATGATTTCCAAAGCTTCAGCAAAAGGAATGTTTACATGGAGTTTATTAAACATGTTTACAAACTTTTTAAATTGAGCATCTTCCTTTTTCTTCTTGAATTGTTGAGGAAAAGGTAGTAGTGGCATGATAGAGGAGGTAGTTGGCTTTTTCTTCTTCTTATCATTCATCTCTTGTTCCACCTTCTTGTTCTTGACAACATCATCCAAACTTTCTTCAGTTTTCTTTTTCTTCCTAGTGCCATCCTCTTCCATTATGCTTTCGTGATTCATAGCTTCTTCAGCCTCAACTTCAATATGTACTTGCTCACCTTGCTTAAGGTTAGTCTTACTTGATCTAGGTACATCCGGTAGCACCTTGCCACTTCTTAAGTTAATGGCCTTGCATTCCTCTTTTCCCTCCCTTTTTAGATTAGGAATGGTGTCACTAGGGAGAGGCTGTCTTGACATGGCATTCACTTGAATTGCTAATTGCCCCAATTGTACTTCAATGTTCTTAATCGCCATTTCATGAAAAGAGAAAGTGGCCTTGTTTTCAGCTCTTGAAGATTCTATATTGGACAATATTTGAGCTAGCATCTTGTCCGTTTTAGACTCTTCTTCCTTAATAGGAATTTTCCTTTGTTGTATTTGAAAACCTGGTGGAGGAACAGGCTTTGCACCCAAAGTAGACTCATATGGTGGATTCAAAGTGTTTACCTTCGCTTCAAGAGAAGTTGGGATGAGCTTTCCAAGCACGATTGTAAGTTTGTAAATACGGGTTCCCTTGATAAGGTTGAACCTTGCCCATATATTTGATAGATTCCAAAGCCATATAAAGAGGGCAATAGTCAGGCATGTGGACATCTTTGTATTGATCACATACTATAAGAGTGTCATGAATAGAATGCACGCTGTGAGAAGTGCTCTTTTGCATTTGAGATTCCTACACATTGAAATGCTTGTTCAAAGCAGATAAGATTGTTGCAATTTGTGATGAAGAGTCTTATTTTGTAGTAGGTATGGCTTGGGTAGTCCTTCTATTATTGCCTTGAGTGTTGTTTGCAAATAGTTGATCCAAGAGCCTAACATACCTTATTGACAGTAACATTCCGGTAACCTCCATTGATCATAGAGTCAACCATTGCCTTAGATTGAGGGTTAAGGCGAGTATAGAAGATTTAGATTACTACCCACTTGTCCACCCCATGATTAGGGCATTGCTTCATCAACATTTTGTATCTCTCCCAAGCAGCATAAAGATGCTCATCTGGATGTTGTCTGAAGCTCAGAAATTCATCCCTAGCTTCCACAGATTTATCATCATAGAAACATCGAGCTTTAAACTTAGCCTTAAGATCATCCCAAGAATTTATAGATCATTCTAGGAGATTGTTGAACCAATCTTTAGCTTTCTCTTGTAAAGAAAAAGAGGGAATAGTCATAGCTTCAATACATCTTGGGGCACTCCATTTTGCTTGAAGGAATCACACACCTCCAAGAAGTACATCAAGTGATTGTTGGCATCTTCATTGTAGAAACCACGGTACAACCCATGCATTTGAAGCATTGTAATAATGACCAGTTTGATCTCAAAAGTGTATGCTTACATCTTCAGCATCTAAATGCAAGATTGAGTAGCCTGTATATTCTGGCTAGTAAAGTCATTGACGGTAGCCCTATCATATTCATCATCCGCCATAGTTTTAGATGCAGAGTTAGTTTCTTTGTCAATATGAGGCAATCCGTCAAGTACTGCTATCAATCTGTCCTAGTGTAAGTGTTGCATATATCGAGATGGTATCTACAAGAGAAATAGAACATAAGTATCAAACTAAAACAAAAAATTAATAAAGCAAAAAGGGAAAGGAAAATTGTAAATCTAACTAAGGGCTTAAGTGGCATTGCTGGTTGTAATAATGAGTAAAATGAAAAAAAAAACAAAACATCTAAGATACAATGACTGTTATAGAAATAACAGTCGTTATATCTCTAAGATACAATGACTAATATTTCTAAAATAGTCGTTGTAACTCTGATCCTATGACTATTTAAAAACAATCGTCTTTTCTTGACTTTTCAACGATACTCACATAGACGTCCCTCCAAAAACAGTTGTCTAAAGGGTAAAAAATGGTCGTTAAAAGTCCCTTTTATAGTAGTGGTGATATCATAGCAACTGCATAAGGGAGGCCAGATGGGTAAGTATATCCAATTCTTACAAGCAGAGTGGCAAGTAATTCTAGCATCATGGCACTGGCATTGAGGTGGGTTTGATTTTGTGCGGATGCAGTTGTCGCAGTAGGCACTTGTGGTGGATTTTACCATATAGTTGTCTTTACCGCTCATCATTGCCTGAGCTAGCAAAGTGGTTGGATCACGATGAGCCAACACGGTAGTGGTTTCTGTGAAGGCCATAAAGAATAGCACCAAAGCTATCTCTATTCGTGGGTTTGAGTAATTTTCACCTGTGGAGAGGCCATCAGTAAGACAGGGTTATTTATAGGGTGACTTGCGGGTTATTATTTTTTTCTTTCTTTTTTATATGATAAGACAATTATATTAAAGTAAACAACGATATATATAAGATAAGTGGCCTGCCAAGTCAGCAAATAACATGAGAAGTCTATATATATATATATATATATATTTATATATTAGAAAGACTAGATAGTTATTCTAATGTAACAGGATTCATGAAATTGTATCCTTTTCTATATATGTCTTTCACTTCACAGACCTTTTCTATTTTTTGGCCATACACTTCATAGACTTAAAGAGATATTTAATGACAGTTGGGTCACATGGCTTCAACCATGTAATTGTATCATTATAGTCATAAAATAGGCAAAATTAATATTTTAACAACACTTTGTTTAGTGGGTAAGCAACAGTCTCATTCCTCGTTCTCAATGAGAAAACTCATTTAGTATGTAATTTGTGATTATATATCTTTGTGTAACTTAATTTACCTAAATTTTCTATTCTAAATTAGGACGAAAATATTTTTATTGGGTTTGAATGTTTTTGACAGTTTATTATCTCTCATTTTTGTTAGCTTTAAACTTAATTCTTTAAATTTAGCTTACATTTTATTTTCATGTCTAATTTAAATTAAATGCATTTTTTTTATTGTAATTTAAAATCCATTGACTTTTAATTATATTTGAAATACTTAACAAGAATAAAAGGAGAGAAAATATCAAGATTAATAAATAATTTGTCCTTTTTTTAAAAAAAGAGTGAAACAGAAACAAAATAGAGCATGACGTATGGCATGACTGTTGAACAATGGCTAACGGCTTGGGCAGGTGACTGAAGGAGTTGGTGAGGCACACCAACGTTGAAACCTAGGGTTATTTTTCTTATTTTAATGCATGAATTATTAGTATAAATAGGTGTATATTTTCATTGTAATCTATCCAGAATTTGAATAAACCCATTTGAGATAGGTTTTTGTACCATTTTGGTATCAGAGTTGAGTTCCAGAAGGCCAGAGAGTGAAAGAGTGAGGAGTGGGTGAGAAACAAAAACGTGAGAAAATAGAGGGTGTCGGTTTTTCACTCTTGGAGCATTTTTTTTTAAGAAACTGACCTTACCATCGTGTTCAGAAGGCCGAAAAACCTAAGAATAGCCTTAGTCACCACTGGGAAACAGTTCCACGTGCTTCCACGAACGTCGCTGGAAAGTCGCCAGAATTTCATGCAGTCGCTGGAGTTCTGAGGTTGAAGATGATGACGTCATCCTGATCTGCTGCGTCATCGACAGGTTAGCCACCCATTGGCTACCAAGTGTCATAACTGCCATGTCAACAATCCCAGTCAGCCCAACTTTCAAAAATTTCATTTTGACCCCGAAATTTTGTCAAAATTACAATTTTCCCCAAAACTTTCTAAAATTACATTTTGGCCCCATATTTCTAGAAAAATTACATTTCAGCCAAAAAAAATTTCTGAAATTATATTTGACCCCAGATTTCTACCAAAATTACATTTCAAACCCTAAAACTTTCTGAAATTATATTTAGACCCCAGATTTCTACCAAAATTACATTTCAACCCTTGAAAATTACTAAATTACATTTTGACCCCGATTTGTCCAAAATTTCCAATTTTATCCCTTACTTTTCCATAAATACCAATCATACCCTTATTTCCTTCTACCCTATACCTAATAACTGTGTTCTTTAAGTCCTAACCTTACAAGAACAATTCCGAAATGCCTCCAAGACATAGAAACACACATGAAATTGAGATGGAGGAGATGAGACACCGGATACAGGAACTGGAAACCACTGTACAAACATAGCAAGCCATGTTAGAATCTTGCAGTGAATATCCAAAGGATGATTCAGATAACAACAGTTCGTCATCCACTGACTACCACCGCCGTCCTCAACAGCAGCCATTTCGCCTTAATGACATTAAGGTAGACATACCTGAATTTGAGGGAAGACTCTAGCTGGACGAATTCATCAACTGGCTACAAACTGTTGAATGAATTTTTGAGTATAAAGAAATTCCCGATGAGCAGAAAGTTAAAATTGTCGCCATCAAACTAAAGAAATGTGCCTTTATATGGTGGGAGAATCTCAAGAAAAGGCATGAAAGAGAAGGAAAGGGCAAGATACGAATGTGGGATAAGATGCGACGTGAACTCGCACATAAGTTTCTTCCCGAAAATTATTATCAAGATAATTTCCTTCAATTACATAATCTCCACCAAACGGCTATATCTGTAGAGGAATATACCAGGGAATTTGAGAAGCTTATTATGAAATGTGACATACAAGAAAGGGAGGAGCAAACAATTGCTCGTTATCTCAGGGGGTTAAATACGAACATCACTCATCCAGTACAACTCCAGCAATACTGGACTCTGGTTGACGTCATTCATTTAGCCATCCGTATCGAGAAGCAGTTGCCTAGAAGGCCTCCGTACCAACTGTCCTCCTCAATTCCTTTTGATGGGCGTAAGCCATAAATGCATCATCCTAGCTCTTCAAGCATGCCTCTACCAAAATCCACTAGGGAATTCAGTTCTAAAGCTCCTAAGTGCTTCAAATGCCAAGGGTTCAGTCATATCACTTCTAATTGGCCTAACCGCAGAGTTGTCACCATTATTGAAGGGGAAACTTCTGCAATATTTAAAGAAGAAACGGAGCTTATGATTGAAACAGAGCCAATATTTGATGAGGAGCCAATATTTGATGAGGAAGTTACTCCTGCTGATCACGGTGATTCACTTGTGATTAGGAGAAGCCTGCATACTGCAACTGTGAAAGAAGAGCCTTGGCTACGTCACAACATTTTTCATACTTGCTGTACTATTCAAGGTAAAGTTTGTGACGTCATTATTGATAACGGAAGCTGTGAAAATGTAGTTTCCAACTATATGGTAGAAAAGTTGCAACTACACACTCATAACCATCTGTGCCCTTACAAACTCCAATGGCTTAACCAGGACAGCGAGGTAAGAGTTTCAAAATGATGCCTTATTACTCTTTCCGTTGGAAAAAGGTATCATGGTGAAGTTTGGTGTGATGTTGTTCCTATGGATGCTTGTCATCTTCTTCTGGGGAGACCTTGGCAATATGATCGACGTGTTTTGTATGACAGTCACGCAAACACATATTCCTTCTTAAAGGATGGTGTGAAAATTCAACTCACACCTTTGCCACCTGATAAACACAATAAAGGAAAAAATGAATCCAAGCCATTAGTGTCTTTAGTTGAGAAGGTGACCAAAATAGAAAGCCAAGTCATGGGTTTTCTTTTATTGTTCGCGGCAAATAACGGAACTGCCATTCCACCTAAAGTGCAGACATTGTTAGATGAGTTTCCTGATGTAATTTTGGAAGAAATTCCATCAGGATTACCACCCATGCAAGACATTCAACATGCTATGGATTTTATTCCAGGAGCAATAATTCCTAACAGGCCAACTTACAGGATAAGTCCTCAAGAACATGCTGAAGTTCAAAGCCAAATTGAAGAATTACTGAAAAAGGGATTGATCCGTGAAAGTGTTAGCCCTTGTGCCATACCTGTACTCCTAGTTCCCAAGAAAGATAGAAGCTGGAGAATGTGTATAGATTGTTGTGCAGTCAATAAGATCACAATTAAGTATCGGTTTTCAATACCAAGGCTTGATGACATGTTCGACCAGTTATATGGCTTTACCACTTTCTCTAAGATTGATCTTCGTAGCGGATATCATCAAATTCAAATTCATCCCAGAGATGAATGGAAGACCGTTTTCAAAACCAAAGATGGGTTGTACGAATGGAATGTGATGCCATTTGGGTTGACAAATGCTCCTAGCACGTTTATGCACCTGATGAACTAGGTTTTTCGCCCTTTTATTAGCAAGTTTGTTGTTGTTTACTTTGACGACATTCTTGTCTATAGCAAGAGCATAGTAGATCACTTATAGCACTTACGTCAAATACTGCAAGCTCTTCATGAACAGAAAATTTATGCCAATTTGAAGAAATGCACTTTCTTGACAAATAAAGTCATTTTTCTAGGTTACATTATCACTACAGAAGGTGTACGGGTTGACCCAGGTAAAATTGAAGCCATTAACAATTGGCCAACTCCGCAATCTATCTAAAACGTTTGGAGCTTCCATGGATTAGCTTTCTTCTATATAAGGTTCATTTGAAATTTTAGTTCTATTGCCGCACCCCTCACGGATTACATCAAGGGAGACAAGTTCCAATGGATAGAGACGGCTCAAAAAAGTTTTGAAGAACTAAAGAAATGCTTGACAGAAACTTCTGTGCTAACTTTTCCTAATTTTGATCAAGTGTTTGAAGTCAATTGTGATGCCTCTAACACCAGGATTGGTGCTGTTCTGAGTCACGAAGGCCATCCAATTGCTTTCTTCAGCGAGAAACTTAATGATGCTAAGCTCAAATATTCTATCTATGACAAAGAATTCTATGCCGTTGTCCGAGCTTTGCAATATTGGAGCCACTACTTATTGCATAAAGAGTTTATTCTCTATTCTGACCACGAATCACTTAAGCATTTGAATTCTCAACAGAAGATCAATCGAAGGCATGCCGCTTGGAGTGAAATGTTGTATACCTATCCGTTTTTACTCAAGCATAAGGCTGGTGTCCTGAATTTAGTAGCTGATGCGCTTATTCGTCACCATGCTTTGTTAACAATTATGCAAACCAAAGTAGTGGGTTTTGAAACTATAAAAGAATTGTACTAAGATAATCCTGATTTCCAGGGTGCCTGTAGTGCCACTGAATCTCAGCCCTTTCAGTAGTATTATAGAGAAGAAGGATTTTTATTCAAAGGAAAAACTCTTTGCATTCCTCGTTGCTTACTACGAGAAGCTATAATTTGGGAAGCCCATGATGGAGGATTAGTTGGTCATTTCGGTAGAGATAAAACTGTGGCCTTAGTAAAGGAGAACTTCTATTAGCCAAGACTTGAACGGGATATAAACAAACATATCCAAAGGTGTAGAACATGCCATCTGGCTAAATCCAAAGGCCAAAATACTGGGTTGTACATGCCATTGTCAGTACCTGAAGCACCTCAGGAGGATATGAGTATGGATTTTGTCCTCGGGTTACCTCAAACCCAGAGACTAAAGGACTCTATAATGGTGGTTGTTGACCATTTTTCAAAGATGACTTACTTCATCCCTTGCCAAAAAACTAATGATGAGGTTCAAGTTGCAGATTTGTACTTTAAGGAGATTGTTCGTCTCCATGGCATTCCCAAAACTATCACCTCTGATAGAGATATCAAGTTTGTAAGCCATTTTTGGAGAATCGTATGGAAGAAGATGGGAACTAAGCTTCAGTTTAGCAGTGCTAGCCATCCTCAAACTGATGGACAAACAGAAGCTGTTAACATAATTCTTGGAAATCTTTTACGTAGCTTTGTTGGAAAGAACTTGAAGCAGTGGGATCTTATTCTTGCTCAAGTTGAATTTGCTTACAACAGCTCAGCTAATCAAGCAACCGGGAAGTGTCCATTTGAAGTTGTTTATGGTTCCCGTCCACTTAGCCTACTTGATTTAACACCATCATCCGATAAGCAACAATATAGTACCCATGCAGACCAGCGAGTCAAGGAAATCAAGAAACTACATAAGCAGGTTTGTGATAGGATACAAAAACAAAATTTGAAACTCAAGTCACAACGGGACAAGCATCGAAGGCATCAAGTCTTTAATGTGGGAGATTTGTTCTAGATACATTTGAGAAAGGAACGTTTTCCTAAACAACCAAATGCCAAGTTGTCTCCTCGAGCTGATGGTCCCTTCAAAATTGTGCAGAAATTAACAATAATGCTTACAAAGTAGAGTTGCCCAATGCTTATGGTGTTTCAGCCACTTTCAATGTTGCAGATCTATCTCCATATATTGATGATGTTGATTCCAACTCAAGGATGAGTTCTGTCCAACCCCGGGAGAATGAAACAGAAATGAAATAGAGCATGACGTAAGGCATGACTGTTGAACAGTGGCTGACGGCTTGGGTAGGTGGCTGAAAGAGTTGGTGAGGCACACCAATATTGAAACCTAGGGTTATTTTTCTTTTTTTAATGCATGAATTATTAGTATAAATAGGTGTATATTTTCATTGTAATCCATCCAGAATTTGAATAAACACATTTGATATTGGTTTCTATACCAAAGAGTGTGGTCCTGTGAAAGAGAAAATATCATTCATTAGAAACACACACGTGAAAAAAAATGTAAAAGTGACTTTTGGAAGCAATTGCAGCTTTGTTATAGCTCATTTTGTGGTTGATATCGCACATCTATCTTCTCATTGTGGATTCATTTTAGAATTATGAGTTATTTTTTAATAAAAAAATTTTAATATATTTCATCAACATTTTTTACATGAAGTATTACGAAAGCAAACCATTATTGAAGACAACGAATTAGTGCTTTACATTGTCAAAAAATTTAAAAACTACATTTTGCTATTAGGATTGAAAAATAATATGTATTTAAGAGGGTAGATAAAAACATAATAACAAAAACTCAAAGATATTAATAGGGGTGTAGTTTTACCTTTTAATAAGATTATTGTATACTTTTATATTGGATCCTTTAATTTCCTTAATGGGAGATTATACTCCTTTAGCCTTTTTTATAAGCAACAACTATCCTTATTGTGCAAAACAAACTGATGATTAAAATTAGTTAAAATAAATAAATGTGTAAAAAATATAATATCTTTTTCAAATATACCCCTATTCATGAAAAGAGTATATTGGAGAAAATAAGTAGAAAATATAAGAGAATGGGTAAAAAATGAGAATTAGTGTTTCATTAATATAAATATACATATTTAATAGGGGCAGAAAAGGAAAGAGTAGTTTAAATTTTGAAATAGAAAAAAGTTGTATATAGTAAAGATCAGTTTCAAGAGAGAGAAAGTTGCTTATCAATAGGATCAGAGAGAGAGAGAGAGATGGGGAGGGAGGGGGGGGAGAGAGAGAGAGAGAGTAGTAATTAGTCTCTAAGCTCATGTTAATCATGGTTGACATATATAGGTGTACCCCTTGAACTCTTCCCCAACTCAACGCAAAAAATCCAAAAGCTGGACGCCCTGTTCCACATTCTTATTGTATTCCCATTCTCCTTGGAAAGTTGGAACATTTCAAAGTGCATCAGGGAGCGTTGAAGGATGGGGTATTAGAGGCCTCTCGTCCTCTGTCCTCTGGGCAGTGCCTCTAATGCCCTACTTTCTAACGTCCTTCGTGATACCCCAACCTCAAAAAAAAAAAAAAAAAAGGAATAGTGAGCTTAATTACTCAGACTAAGCCCTAAGCACTTAAACAAGACTAAAATAATGGACAGCCAAGACCTTAGTCATATCCAAATATATTACAAACATTACAAATATACTTTTTCAGATAAAAGGCCTTTCGTTCCATTTCCATGGTTCAGTCTCGATCAGCTTGCTGGGTATGTTTGCCCTGTGCGGAAGTTGCATACACTCCCAATCCTCATCTTCAACCTCTCTGAAGTACTGATTTTTAAAAAAAAAAAATTGTTGAGAAATCTCTTATTGCAAAATTTATTACTCAAAGGTATTTAAAAACTCGGTTTCTAGAACAAGTGCAACTCATCTTCAGTGGGTGCAACTTTTTTTAACTGTGTAACATATCTTCAGCTATGTGCAAGTGTCTTTTGTTTTGCACATTGTTGAAGATATGTTATACACAACTAAATACAAGTTACGCCCATTAAAAATAGGTTGCTTGCACATGAGTCATTGAAGAAGCATGTTGGGTTTATGCCTTGATAACTTCTTCAAAAATTAACTAATGATTGCAATATATGATGCAATTCCGGATTGTCTCTTAAGGAGCATTTTATTAACCATCTAGCAACTAAATGCGATGATTGGTATGAAGCAAGTAAAAGAATTTTTGAGCTTTTTATCTATCAACTAGGTTGTAATTAAATTAAAAAGCTTTAAACAAACATTTTTATTTTTGGAATAAAAATGGATAAAATAGAAATTTGTGTAGAAAATTATGATGAAAACCTCTTAGATCAATGAATTTCATTTATCCTTTGCTTCAAAACATTTTTAAGAGTGTGCTAGTTTAACAAACTTACTTAAAAGACCCTTTTAACTAGCTTGAGTTAGGTGAATTAAATCTTTCACACCGATCAAGACTAAATTCCTCTAACCAAAACCCAATTTAAAGCTCTAGCCAATAGAATTAACAAAATGCAAGACAGGAGTAACCAGGAACCCTTGTATTACAAACATAATATATTCATAGCAATTCTAAGCATACGCTTCAGGAAATCAATATACAAGAAATCACTACTAATTAAGTTCAAAGTGTCAAATGTATAAAATTAAAACCAAAATACACACTAATCTCATCAAGTGCATGGAACCCCAACATACAATTTCAATACAATTTATATAAATAACCTCTAAACTTAGAATTTAACAATTACAAAGGAAAGAAACAGATATCAACTGCTAAACAATCCCCTATGAAGTTCCAAGCATCGAGGCTTAAGCCATTGCTCTAGGAGAAGAGAAATTAGCCACTGCAATTCATAGAAATACATTCATGTAAGAGCAAACAGAGGAAGCTGAAGGCGTGGTGATGGATGAAGAGAAAAGAAGGCTTTGGACTGAAAAGAGGCAACGATGGAGAAGGTAGCGGGTGGTCATGGCCGTGAATAAAGAGACGGTGGTGGATGAAGGCTGAATGGTGATGAGAGCGTGATGATGAAGACGAAGGCCCAGCTCTGGTTTTTCGCAGCGCCTCTATCCGGCATGAAGCTGCTGTGTCTGGTAGTGAGGGAGAGAGATAAAGGTGGATGATGAAGGTGGGGGTCGCCGGTGTTCATGGAGGATGGAAGAACACCAACGACCTAGGAAGAGTGTATGAGGGGGGGACGAAGGTGATGTATGAAGCCTCTGGTCTATGGTTCAGGGCACTCACCTCTGTTTTCTGGTCGCCGAAACTATTCTGAAAATCAGACCTAATGATCTGTCAAAACACAACAGTTTTGACCAGGGATCAAACTACAACTTTCAAAAGTTCGTCGTACTATACTGTAATTTCCATAATTTGAGCCCAAACTTCCATTTTCAAATTGATCCAATTTCTTGAAGCACCTACAATCAATAACAATTAATCCAACATCAAATCATCTAAAAAAAAATCAATGATTAAGAGTAATTAAAACTATTACGACAATTTTATTATTTTTAATTCTAATTTAATGTATTTACTCTTAATCCCAATTAATAATAATGGCATTTAAAGCTTAATAACTATGACAAAATTCCCAAATAAAGTATGAAATTATAGAACCAAATAGAGATTTGTCCGTCATTAAACAAATATTAGATATTTTTAGACAATAAATTTTGTAATGAAAATTTTACTAATTTTTTGTTAATTTAATGATATATAATAAAGAAAACTTTAAAGGTAATATTATTTTGACTTGCCCCCACACTGCGATTAAATGAGAATGGAGAATGGATAAGAGGTTTGGGCGATTAACATGAGGCGTAGCTAGGGAGAGCTATATTTTTGGGAGCAAATTTTCTACAATTTTATATACACACCCATGTGCATATATGTACTCATTCTGATTCATAATAAGTCACTTTAACTGATTTGTTAGAATCAAGAAATAATAGCTAACTCTCAAAATTATATTAAATTTAACTTTTTCCATCTACCATATTAAATAAGGTTTTGAAGAAGAGATTATAATACAAGAAGTCACATCACATTTAAGCATTAATTACATACATAAAACTGACAAATAAATACTAATTATTCTCTAAGTGACTTATATATTATGGATAAAAAAATTTCCGGAAAAGACTTATATTAGGTGATTGTGAGAGTATAATATATTACTTTCTTCTTTAATGAAAATTGTAATATCTTTTATGGCAAAAATAAATAAATAAATAAACAAGAAAATTGTAATCTCTTATGCGGTGAAGAACTTCCGTACCATTATTTGGATAGGCTTCCATATACTTTTCCATATTCAGTTTTTAACAACGTTCTCATTTTTAAAAAAAGTGTTTAGTATGCTCCATTATTTTTTAGTCTAGACATCAATGAATTGCGATTTTGAAATAACGCATTAAACTGGGGTGAAAGATTGATAAAGCCTAATACTATTTTTTTCTCTTTTTTTAAATTCTATTTAATAAGAGTAAAGTTGAATTTTTTTTAATTCAAGATAATTTTAATGAGTTAACTATCATTTCTTAATTTTAATAAACTAGTTCAAATTACTTATACAATGTAGGCCAGGAGTAGTATTAATGATCTTATAGCATTTTAGAGATTTATAATTAATTTCTCAAGGAAGTTATTTATTTTAGTTTAATATTTTTAAATAAATTTTCCTGAAGAACAAAAGTCATGGATAAGTCTTCTTGGTTTACCAAAGACCAAAACGCTGACAAATAGCTCCTCCCTTAAATTGATATTTAATTGGTCCCCAAATGATTGTTTCACGTGCAATGCATGCAAAAAAAAAGAAAAAAAAAAAGAAAAGCCTTTAAAAATGGATATTTGGTTTCTCTCTAATCTTCTTTTCTTCCCATTCCCTCTCCACTTCTATTTACTTCTCATCTTCAGTGTCAGATTGAAGTTCAAGCGGTAGAAGATTAGTTTTTTTATTATTTTTTTAAAAAATATTAAAGAATTTAAAATACATAAATAAAGGAAAACTGTGCAAAACATCAATAAACTTTAATTTTAAAGTGTGTCAAACATCATATATTTTTTTGCAGGTACAAAAATATTCATAAATTTTGAAAATGAAAGTAAAATTGTCACAGCCGTTAAAATAATTAAATAGATGTTAATTTTTATTAGGGGGTCCACACTATTGTTATAAAAAGATAATGGGGTTAAGTTATTTTAACGATTGTAAAATTGTGGCTCATTTTCAAAGTTTATGGATATTTTTTGTGTCTATGAAAAATATATAGTGTTTGACACGTTTTGGATAAAAGCATACACGTATTTTTGCACCTTTATCCTAAATTTAAAATTGTTGAATTTTTTGGGACAATTTAAAAATGCAATAAAATATTTTTTTAAAAAATATTTTTATTAAATTGTAAATTTGAACCGCTTACATTTTTCTAACGATTAAGATGGGAAATACTTAAAGTCCTTGCTGAACCTAAAAATATATTTCTTCAATTTACATGATTATTTTAGCCAAATATTAACTCCTTTTACATAAACATAATATTTTGTTATCATTTATTTTAAAGAAAAATAGTTTTTAAATCCTAAATCCATATTAAATTTGTTTCGTTTTTTCATCTAGAATAGTTCTCATGTTATTATCTATACTAGTAAAGACCAAAACCAGGTCTTGCTGTTAGCCCATTAATCATTAAATTTCTTACACAATAAAACTATGTAGGGAGCTACGTTGAAATGTTTACGAAGGGCTTACAACATGTGCACTTAAACCTTGTCCTCTAGACCAATATTTGAAGCTCATTCATGTTTCACTTATTAAAGTGGAGAGGGAAAGATTGGGGCAAGTGGGAGAGGCCTAATAATCAAGGAACGAAAAATCGGACCGGGCAATGAACCGGTCACAGCACAGGTTTAAGGGTTAATGGGTCAACCGGGGTCTAACAGGTAGTTGAACCGGTCATATTAAAATATTATGATTTATTAGTGATAATATATATTAATATATTTTTAAACTTCTATAAATAAAAATAAATATTTTTAGAAAAAAAAGGCTTAAAATCTATTAGTATTAGTTATAATGCCTATACTTATGCAATTATATCTCATTTCCTATAATTATTATATCTTTTTAAATAATCTTTTTCACTATCTTCTTCATTTTTTTTAAATTTGTTCTTTCTTTACATATTTTTCTCTTCATTTTAGTCTTCAACCTTCCATTTTCCCCTAAAAAGCACAAAAAAAATGTAGAAAATTTTTAAAAAAAAATGAAACCTGTTCAACCGGTTCGACCACCAGGTTTACCGGTTTTAACCGGTTTCAGATCGGTTCAACCGGTTTGACGGTTGAATCAGCAAACCAGACCGGACCATGGACCGGTTCCCGGTTCAACCGGCCGATCCGGCCGATCCGGTCCGGTTTTTATTCTTTGCTAATAATTCAGAGTAAATGAGCAGCAATTTGAGAAAGAAGAGAAAGCCATTTTGTCATCTTCACTTGCGCATTCGTTAATTGTTGGATCGGGTTACAATTTGGTCAGTAAATTTGGAACGTGAGATCTGTCATTTTGAATAGTTGGATAGTTGATACGTGGGCTGATATGAGAAATATTGAGTTTGCACTGAACTTCGTTTTTCTAGGCTATTTCAACTTCTTTGTTTTCTATTGTAAACTTGTTGTTTTAGTTGTTCAGTTGACTTTCTACATTTGTTTGTGCATTTGATTGAGACTCTCTTGTATCATATTTCGATCATAGTAGAGTTGATTTTCATTGGTTTGAACGACCCATGATTTTCATACTCTTGCATTGAGGGCTTTCCACATTAATAATTTTGGTCATATATTTGTTTAATGGTTTCCTCGTATATTCTTACAAGTGAGTGATTTGACCGTGTCTTTGCATCTCAGGGTTAAATACAAAATATTAAATCCAAGAATTGCAGTATAATATAATACTCTAGTCGTCTCTCTTCTTGAGGAGCTTTTTATTGAATTCTAAGTAATCTAAATGTCATGCAAATTAAATAAAACAGGGGAAAATATTTTATTATTATTTTTTTAACAAGTAATAACTAAAAGAAAATACAATTTAATTAAATGCATAAACAAACTTAATACTCGAATCAATCATAATAAAAAAATATACAAGCAACAAACAAAAAAAATCCACTATCATCACATGAATTCAGTCCAAAATTTCCAAGTCTCAATCAAAATAACTAAATAAACAAAAAAAAAACAAATGAAACACTCTTCTTTGAAGCTTTTTGAACTTTTCGCTGGAAATAGGGAACTTCATTGGAAATGGGGGCCAGAAAGTTGAGCTTGGTCAGTGGAAGTTGCAAAACCTTGCAAGAATCACAACAAAAAAGGTGCGAATGGTGGTGTTGAGTCTCTTCCCTTGTGAAATCTTGGACCAGCCTATTACACTTTTGGACCTGATACAAGCCTGTTTCTTGTTCAATCTAAATCACATGTACACTACATTAGTTCTGCATTCACACACAATTATGCCATGCCAGAATGTATACATATATATAGCATATAGCCCGTGCTTCATAAGCCAACACATTTATGTTATATACAAAATTACTATCCTACCCTTACTTACACTCCTCCTCAAGTTTGTGAACTGAACAAATCAACAGTCCTTAACTTGCTCAACAACCTTTTCTGAACATCTCCACCAACTGCCTTTGTTAATAGATCAGCTTGATGTTCCTTTGATCGTACATGCTGTAGGTCTATCAGCCGGCTTTCCCATTTCTCCCTTACGAAGTGACAATCAATCTCGATGTGTTTAGTGTTCTCATGATACACCAGATTCGCAGCGATGTGTATAGCTGCTTTGCTATCGCAGAAAATCCTCACGGGATCTTCATGTCGAATGCGCAAATCCTTCAGCAATCCAAGCGCCCAAACAATCTTTGATGTTGCCATACTAAGGGTGCTATATTCTACCTCAGTTGATGACTTTGACACAGTGCTCTACTTCTTTGTCTTCTACATGACAAGTCAACCTCCAAATTTCAGCTAGTAGCCAGTAACCGATCTCTTAGTGGTTTTGTAACTCACCCAATCTGAGTCGCAATAGAACTCCATTGCTAAATTCTCATCTACACTTATTAGCACACCTAATCCAGGACTGCCTTTTAGGTACCAAACCACATTCATGGCAGCTGTATAGTGCACCTTCATAGGTTGTTGCATGAATTGGCTAAGGGTCTGCATAGAAAATGAAATGTCAGGCCTAATCATAGTTAGATATATAAGCTTACCTACTAGTTTCCTATACCAATTTGGGTATTTATACATATCTTCCCTTTTATCCTTTCCTTCTTGATATGCCATCAGTTTGATAGTTTGCCCCATTGGCATAGCATTTGGCTTGCACCTACGCATTCCTGTTTTAGATAACAAGTCAAGAACATATTTCCTTTGACATAGAATAATTCCTTTGTCCAACTTAGCTACCTTAATTCCAAGAAAATATTTCATTTGTCCTAAGTCCTTAATTTTAAAATGGTTATGCAATAGTATTTTTATGTGAGATATACCCTTTTTGGAGCTCCCTGTGATTAACAAATCATCTATATAAACCAAGACATACACTATGCCATAATCATCTCCTTAACAAACAAGGAATAATCATTCTTACTCTGTGAAAAACCTCCCTATTTCAAGGTTTTAAATAATTTACGGTTCCATTGTCTTGAAGCTTGTTTTAAACCATAGAGGGATTTTCGTAGTCTACATGCCATTCCCTCCCCCTTGCTATCAAAGCCTGGGGGTACATGCATGTGTACCTCATTCAAATCTCCCTGCAAAAAAAGTGTTATGTACATCCATTTGACGTAATTTCCATTTATTAATAGTAGCTAATTTAAGAACAAAACAAATAGTAAGCATTTTAACAACTAGAGAAAACATTTCATAATAATCAACTCCCTCTTTTTGACTATACCCTTTTGCCACTAATCTGGCTTTATATTTTTCTATCTTACCATCCGAGTTGTACTTAATCTTGTACACCCATTTACATCCTATGGGTTTCTTTCCTCTAGGGAGTGGAACTATCTCCTAAGTGTGATTGCTCTCAAGTGCGCTTATTTCTGCATCCATAGCCTTTACCCATTCAGGATTTTGAATTGCCTTACTATAACTAACTGGTTTTACTGCAGAATCAATGTGCAAAGAAAATACATGCCATTTTTCATTATTAGTTAAATCTGTAGCAAAAGCAACACACCCAAACACCTTTAGATTGGATAGATTATGCTTAGACTTATATACAACCTTAAATAGGGTCTGGTATCCTAAGACTTTGGAAGGAATCCTATTGACCAGATAACATGCCATTTTTACACATTCCCCCTAAAATTCTATTGGGACAGCATATTGGATTATCAAACTCCTATTTATTTGCTTAATGGTTCTATGTTTCTTCTCTATAACCCCATTTTGCTTAGGGGTGTAGGGACATGTCATCTTATGTACAATTCCTTTTTCTTGAAAATAGGACTTCAATTCATTATTTGTGAATTTAATACTATTATCACTACGCATACATTTAATTGGAACAGAAAATTGGGTTAACATATAAGCATAGAAATTTTTGATACAGCTGATGGTGTTAGATTTAGATTACTGCTATTCTTAAGAGTATGAAGTACATTAACATTGTCCTAATTCCTATTAATGTTCAACATATAAAGTCCTCCAATTTCTTTACCAATCAGCTTCATCTTGCCTTCCTGAATTTAGATAGAAATGAGGGAAGAATGAAGATACATAGTTATGTTCTCAAGAGTATGAACTACATTAACATTGTCCTAATTCCTATTAATGTTCAACATATAAAGTCCTCCAATTTCTTTACCAATCAGCTTCATCTTCCCTTCCTGAATTTAGATAGAAATGAGGGAAGAATGAAGATACATAGTTATGTTCTCTAGTGAATTTAGATACTATTATTATATTGAATTGGAGTTGGGGAGCATATAGAACATTGTACAATATAATGTCACTAGTAAGTCTAGTATTCCCTACGTGAGTAACTGGAATATGCCTTCCATTTGGTATAGTAATAGTTTTAATAGGTTTGTTATAATTCTTATAGTTATTCAACAGACCTAAATCTCCTACCATATAAGTTGTAGCTCCAGAGTCTATAATCCAATTATGAAAGGCTATAGAAGAGTTAGAAATAGTCAAACCTATACCAAATAAAGCATGCACTGTTGACTCATCTTCATGCTTAAGCAACTATTCTCTCATATTGGGCTTGTGTAAATATGGGAGCTATGGCATTTGCAGTACCTACCAATGCTTCCTTAGTATTTTGTGGAGAGTCCTTGACTCCCTTATTGGATTCCTTAGTCTGTCTGCCTCTAAGATTTGGAGGATGGCTAATGATCTGGTAGCAATTGTCCTTGGAATACCCCTTTTTATGACAGTAAGAACACTATAGGCCGTTGTCCCCACGGCCTCTCCTCCTTCTTTGTCCTCTCCCCGTTATGGCTATCGCAATGCCTTCAGAGGAGGAGAATTTCTCAGAACCAGTAATAGGCCTTTGTGCCTCATCTTGCACGATCATGCCATACGCATCATTAACAGAGGGTAATGGTGCTATTAACAAGATTTGGCTTTTGGCTTAGCTATATGAATCATCAAGCCCCAACAAGAATTGGAGTAATCACTGCTCCTGCACCATATCACATTGAGCCTTAGATGCCTTGCATTTACAAGATAGAAATGAGAGTAATGCCAACTGCTCTTCCTACAACTCTCGGAGGTATGAGAAATACTGAAACTGACGAACCTCCTTGCTTGAGGGAGGTGATTTCGCAATACAAGGCAAAGATTCTTGTGCCATTCTTTTTATCGGATATTTCTCTGAGACCGTTCCACACCAGAGATGCACTGTCGAATAAAAAGGCCTCATTGGCCAATTCCTTTGAGATTAAGCTGATTAGCCAAGAAAGCACCATCATATTGGAATGCTCCCACTAACATGTAAGGTTGCCTCAAATGATTCTTTCAAACAGCCCCCATAAATGAACCCCAATTTTTGCCACCCTTTGAGCGCGGTCTTTATTCCATGGCTCCACTATCACACCCCACCCTATTACATGGCCTCTCACCGGCTATTTTTATGGTGGCAGACTCACAGGAATATCCGGCCCTCAGTGATACCGATTTCTTTCGCCTTCCCAGGGACTCAAACAGGCAACCTAGAGGCCTAGTATACATGCCCAATGGTACTAGGGCTCACATTGGGCACGTATACTAGGCCTCCAGGTTGCTTGCTCGAGTCCTTGGGAAGGCGAAAGAAATCGGTATCACTGAGGGCCAGATATTCCTGAGTCTGCCGCCACGCCAACAGTCGGTGAGAGGTCGTGTAACAGGGTGGGGTGTGACATCCACACAGTGTAATTCTCTATTCCGGTGAGGATATGAGGGACGAGTGTCATGGCCTTCATGGCTGATGGATGAAGGTAGAGTTGATAGGTGAATAACAGAGTCACAACGAAGATCATCACAGTGGAGGTCAATTCCTGCTTGGTGCTTATGGTTAGGGTTTCTTGATTCAAAGGGGGATCGATGGGTTAGAATCTTGGCTGCATCTTACTATGAAATTATAAGGTCAAACCTGGTGCTCTAGTTCGGTATGAAATCTTAGACCAGCCTATTACACTTCTAGACCTGATATAAGCCTATTTCTTATTAAATATAAATCACATGTACACTATTTTAGTTCTGCATTCATACACACTTATGCCACGCCAGAATGTGTACATATATATAGCATACAACCCATGCTTTATAAGCTAACACATTTATGTTATATACAAAATTACTATCCTACCCTTACTTACATCCCTCTCTCTCTCTTTATCTTGCCAAAGTTCCCAGCTGCTCTCTGTTTTGAAACTAGCCGGTGGTGGTAGTTAAGGGTGGCGGCTCATAATATGAAGGCTGGGTGGTGGTTAGTCTTAGTGAGTGTTGGTTAAGGTTGATGGAGGGAGCAAGAAGTTGGGGCAATAAGGGACTAGAAAATAGAGCACGGTGGTGGTCAGAGGTTCTATAGTGTCACGGTACTGAAGCAAGACCAATGGCAGTGGTAATTTGAGGCTAGAAAGGAAATGGCAGTAATGATAGTGAACGGTGTTTTAGAGAGGTGTAAGATAAAGATGATAAAGGTGGCAAAATAAAGGAGAGGAAAATACTGAGGGTGGTTAAGGTGAATGGTGGTGATGAAGAGAAGAGGTTAGTGGTGATGGAGATGACCTCTTTCTTACTTCAACTCCCTATTTTGTAGTACCTCAGCAAGGAAAATGGAAAAAATAAAGATATAAGGGAAGGATGATGATGAAGGGGTGTTGCCAGCGGCTATGGTGAGGGAGAGAGTGCCGCCAGTGACAAGGAAAGAAGAAGGAAGGAGAAAGGAAAGAAGAAGAAAAAGGTCATAGAAGGTTATGGTAGATGCTAATGCTCTGTGTATGTTTTTATGGAAGGAGAAAGGTGAAAGTAATGATGATGCTTTGTTGATGATATGTGCTTTACTTTGTATCTAGCTAGTTGCCACTCATATATTCTTATCTACTGCTACTCACACCAACCATGTCAGGGCTATGTTTGTAGGTAAGGCGTCCACATTCTAGGCTTATTAGCACAATAAGAAGAGAATTTCTCATCACCTAAATGACACCGTTTTGCTAAGTGGAGAAATCTGACCCATTGGAAAAAAACAAATCATGGCCTTCGCTTTTCTCTTCTCGGCTCATCATTCCTCGCCTATATTTGCTTGGCCTCACATGTATTTGTATTCCATAACAAATTTACCACTAAGTTGAGACCAAAACCCATAAGCTGTAATGTGCTACAATAGAGGAGGAAGAAGGAAGAGACTGGTTCAAAGTAAATGTGGAAGCAAGAAGAGAAGGATTGTTGCAAGGTAGGGAAGATGAAGAAGAAGGAAGAAAGGGACTAGAACAAATTAAACAAAAAGGGAAAGAAGAAGAAAAAGGAAGAAAGGGATAATTTTTTTTAAAACCGGTCTATCCCCTGCAGCTTCTTGTTTTTTTGGTAAAGTATTCGACTCTAGTAGCTTTTGGCGCGTATTGATATGATTTTCCCCTAATGATAATGAGAACTCGTAGCTTTTTGCACATCCTATTCTAATTTTTTCCCCCTAATGATAATGATACTGGTTTCTTCCTCTTCACTATGTATACTTATTGTTTGATTTTCATATAGGAATTTTTGCTTTGATGTAAGAGATTATCAATAGTTACATGTTGTTATCATATCATTAACTCAACTAATGTTGTTAGGAAAATTTAGGCAACTCAATAGATTATCAATAGTTACTTGAAGCCATGAAATGAACAGAAGAATAATCTTTTATTCATCTCAATATTTTTGTATACAATTTACATCTTTACACACTTGTACATTTGTTTTTGTCTATACAGGATAGATTTTACTGGCTACTTTTTTTTTGGATGTGCCAGCATTATGTAGCTTAGACTTGGCTTTTTGTATGCTGTGTATGAAGGATACACTTTGCTGGCTACTTTCATTTTTGGAAGCACCAACAGTGCACCTCTTCTTAGACTTATATTTTGTATGCTATCCATCTTATCTATTGGAGCATAGGATGATTTCTGTAGGATAGCACTTCCTTTACTTCATAGGACATCAATCATCTACCCCTACAATCATTATAGAGCAAATCAATCTCCATCCTTCATAGGACAATTTTCATACTTTTTGTTGTGTTTATTTGTCAAGAAGTTGTTAAACAATTGTGTATCATCTCCAATTGTTCAAATGATTCAGCAAAGTTAATAGTGTGCAAAATCATACTTAGTTAATGGAAGGTGTGATAAACGAAAGTTAGTTTAGATGGGAAGTATAATACACATAATAAGAAGTGTCTTTTACATCTACAAATATCTGGTAGTAATTCAAAAGTTATGCAAGTTGATGTTTATGCAAAGGGGCCCAATAACTTCAACTACTAGAGCTATTACACATATATCCAGACCTTTTTTTCTCAATGTTCAGTTGTACATTATTTTAATTTTCTTCTTAAAATAGAGATTTGTGAATTCACTAAAAAAAGAGGGGATATAACAAGCTTCTCTTCCTGAAAAAGAATCTGCTGCCTCTCCATACACGCATTCCCAGCTTGCAATTCCTGGCAAAGCATAAAACAAAATACTAGCAAGATAGGAATACACAATATAGAGCAACTGTCTAATCCCAATGGCAAAGCAGCAAAATACAGAAACAATGGAAAAGGCTGGCAGGAAAGGAAATAACAATGTCATGATTATTAAACTAGTTCCAATAGTAATACAATATATAATAAAAAAACCTTTTTTAACCAAGCATAAAACTGTAGCTGAAAATCTCTAGACTAATTACAATACCAAATTTATGAAGTGAGTAACTTAAATTGATCCTCGGGAGGTAACATAAAAGAAGCTATGAGAAAGGATATTCATTAGACATTTGGTGACAACGGGGGAAATATCTAAATTAGCTTCATTATCATCATGGACTCATACAGAGCAGAGACACCCCAAACCTAAAGTAGAACCAAATAGAGAGAAAGGTTAGATATGATCATCATTTGGGTAAAGTAAAGGAATTGAGAAAATTGTTTTCTCCCTTAAAGAATGTAGTCAAATGATGAAGTAAAAAAAGATAATCAGAGAGCAGCAGCAACATATAGCCCCCATGACATACAGCCACTCAAATTCCTGCAAACAATTTAATAGGTTTCTTCCATACCACATTTATGTACTAAAGATGGGTGTCAAGTAGTACCGAAACAATTAAAACATCAACATTTTAAGACTTAGGAACATATTCTAAAAATTTGAACATCAACATGATTAATGGAGTAAATAGTCAGAGTTGTTCATGATTGCTATGTTTGATTTAGATGAAAAAACTTAAGTATGCTAAAGCTCGAAAGGCATTATATTAGTAATCATACCAAACAAATATTGTAATAGAATTCCATCTACTTTCCCTTACATAGTAAACATGGTTGTTAGCCCCAAATGTTCTAGTTCATTAACACCAATTCTTGTTTATTTTCCTACTCAAATCTCTTTAAAAGTCCTTCCAGCATACTAAGAATCTATCCTAATTGGAGTGAATTCTTCCTTTCTTCAATCTTGAAACTTTTTATGGAGTGTTGGTAGCTATAGGCAAAACCAAGAATCTCAGCCCTACAAGCACTTATGTAGTACGAAATATGAGTTCTTTCTATAATGTAAAGGATTAGAAAGAATCAAACATCAACTTGGATTCAAATTAAAAATATTAAAGCACCAAGCAGCTGTACTTTATCCAAAATAGAAATTTTTGGGCTTAGATCGAAACAAAAGAAAATGCCTGATAAACCTTATCATCGTAGCATTAACTAAAAGTGAAGAACAAGACTTATTGTCAGCAGCAGAAGCTCAAGACAAGAGATGTTGTTACCATTATTTGGATCATCAGTCTTGATCAATACCTTAGGAATAGTAGCCTCACAGCGACTTATTCCTCTTCGAATAAGGATCTTCTTAATTGCATCGGGTTTACCAAAATCAGATAAATAGGCACCACAGAAGCTGGTTGAAATATCAGTTAAGATTGCATCGAATCTTAACCTAGGAATGCTGGTGCTCTTCGATTATGCCATCGACTCTGAGCACTCTCATCTATCGGTTTGCTCTCTGCCTCTCTTGGCATCCATATTCTAGGCTCATCGGCACGAAGAGAAGAGAATTTTTCATCACCCAAAATTAAGCACAATATAGCATTAAAAGTTCAAGAAATCATTTGCATGAATAATTAACAAATTACGACCATTTTACCCTTAATCATACTTAATTCAATACAAATATCTTTTACTCAAATCAGTGCTTAATAATACAATAATGCCCCAAAAAATATGTTAAAATCCCAATTTAATTATAAAAAAATTATATAAAAATAATGGTTCAATAGGTGAGACTATGATTTATTTCCTCATTGCGTGTAACTCTTTGACTTGATTTGTGTTTTTTTCTTGTCAAAACGATACAGCAATTTGTTCATAATCAACATGGTGATATATATGAAATGAATTGCTTCACCTTCTCGCCATGTATATATCTCCTGCATGTATGTTCTTTTTCTCTACTTGTTTCTTTCTTTTAGGGAAATAAGAATAAATAAACGAAATCCCAAGATTTAATTGAAAACTAAAGTATCTTATGCACAAATCTTGGTATAACTAGGGAACACAGATCATGATAAGCCTACAAGCAAACCATGTTGCAAAAACAAAAAAAACTGCATAAACATTCAAGGCCCACATGATACTTTTTTCAAAATTATTATTAAGATAGGGTTCATGTACGTACGTATGTACGTACACAGAAATATACCAAGCTTGAAGATGTACGACTTTCCTCAATTACATACTATATACACCATGGTTATCATTACTATTAATGATGAAACAAGAGTATATATTAATTGGAGGAAGAACAAGGTTCATAGCAGAAATCGGTGAAATCAATGCAATGGCATGCGGGAGGGAAGATGGGTGACACATGCAACCCCTGTAATACCCCAATTTTTAATTAAGGGCTAATGAGGATTATTGTGGATATTTGTGAATTAATTGGAATTATTATGTGTTTTGTGGCAATTTTGGTAAATATGTCATAATTGGTAGAAAAATTGAAAGAACAGAAATATTGGCCACAAGTTAGTAATTAAGGGAGAAATTAATTACTAGCTAAGAGAAAAATGAGGTGTGTAATTAAATGGCTAATGAATTGGTTAGAGTAACTAAATTAGTTACTTACTTGGTGTGAGCCAATGAAATGAGGACATGTGGCAAGTTCATGTGAAGAGAGAGTGTTTGAAGAAAAGTCAAATGGCAATATTTTATTTTATTTTTCTTCTCTCTCTCTTCTCTCCAATTCGGTTGGTAGTATGGGGAGGGGAAATCATCATCATTTCATCCTCTCCAACACTCATCTCTCTCTCTCTTGAGCCATTGTTGAAGGAAAGGGAAGAAGAAAAGCTTGAGAAAAAGGTAAGAATATGACTTCTTTTGCTCAAAATCTCTTCTCTAAAGTTGTTCCTTGAGTTGAGAGCTTCATTTTGATGATTCTAGATTGCCATTTGGTGTTGGTTTGAGCTCTCAAGGGATTTTGCAGATTAGAAAATCATGAAATCTCTTTGGCAAAGTTATAGAGGTAAGTGAGACCAACTTTTCTATATAAGTTTTGTGGCCTTTGAAATTGTTTGAAAATTCTGTCCTTGAATTTGAAAATGAGAGTAATTGTATATTTGGTATGATATTAGCATGGAAATGGTACCTTGTGGTGAGTTTGGGATAGATAGATTGATTTGGGATTGAAATGTCTTGTTTGGATGATTTTGGAATTTGGATGTTTATGTTGCCCAAAACCAAAATATGATAATGGAATAGGACTTTGGTAATTTTGATGGTTCCATGTGATTCCTTAGGTGTTTTTGTGTGGGAGTAGTCTTGAGTAAGAGTTTAGGACCATTATAATCAATTGGGCAATTGTTGGGAAATGTGGTCTGTTTTGCTGCATTTTCTGGTTTCTGATAAAATCACTCGAGTGATATGAGGTTCACTCGAGTGAGGGATGAACATCACTCAAGTAAGGGTGAGTTCGTTCGAGTGCTGTAGTGTATTTTCCCTTTCTGCTTCTAGTTTCTGTTGTACTTCCATGGATAAGGAAAGAGTATACCTTAACGCTTGCTAGTGTTAAGCCATCACTCGAGTGCTTTGTGTTCCACTTGAGCGCTCCTTATCTGTGAAAAATTTTGTGCTCTCAGGTCTTCACTTTCTGTGCTTTACTTCCTAGTACTCGAGTGAGCATTTGGCTATTACTGAGTATTGCTTTTTATGCTCGAGTGTTCTTGTCTCTGAAAGTTTCTTATGCTCTCCGGTATTCACTTGCTATTGTTCACTCTCTAGTGCCTGAGTGTAGACCGTACCATCACTAGAGTGAGGTAATCTCCATTCAAGTATCCGTACAATATCACTCGAGTTAGGCCATCTTTACTCAAGTGTCTCAGTGAAAAATATCAGGTTCGAGCTTTCAAAATGGGGATCTTTGGGGATAGTCTTTCAACCCTTTAGAGCTATTGATAGAGTTATTTATGGGTACTAAAAGAGCAATAATGATAACTAAATTAAGTGTTGAGAAGTTATTGAGAATTGGAATAGAGAATTGACACTTTATCCCTAATTATGAATATAAGATTTGACATTTGCCTACTCAGGAGAAACCGAAGCTAGGACACGCTCGGAATGATCAAGGTAGTGACTCTTCTCTCATGTTGTGTATGATACTTATTATGCATGTTTATCATTGTGAATGTGTTATTGATCATAGGGCATTATAGCGCGAGCAGTTCAATGTGAGCCGTCGTAGGGGGCAATGCTCATGATACCTACCCTGACCGTTGTATCTGTCATTGTAAGTACCAAGGCTGTATTATAGAATTATGGATTCTTGTTTGAGTATCCAGCCCGTAGGACTACGTGTTGTGAAATATTTTATATAGATCCCAGCTATAGTGATATATGTGATATATTCATGTGGATGTGCAATACAGCAAGCAGTTTAGCATAAGCCGTCGTAGGGGGCGATGCCCATGATACCTACCCTGGCCGTTACAACTGTTGTCATGATTGTTGTGTGTCGTATAGATTATTTACTTTCATGCTTTGATGTTGTGTATATTATGAGTGATTTGTTACTACAGGGATTCCTAAGAATCTCACTCTCCCAAAAACAAATTTTAGATAGGGCTGAAGGATCCAAAGGAAAGCAGGCGACGAAGAGTGGATAGAGCTCTTGGCTATGAGTTTATTTTGGAAAATTAGTTATCATTTTGTAAATCAATTGGTTAGTATTTGTGTAATCCCCTTACTATGGGAAACTCTATAGGCAATTATGCCTTGTAGACCCTTTATTAATCAATGGAACTCGAGTGTGTCAGGAATTTATGTTGTACTTTGATATGTATGAATACAATCAACTTATACAGGCCATTTGCGTTTGAAATATGAATATGAGACCATTATGGAACAGAGGTTGTAAAAGTTTTTGAAAACCCTGATTTTGGGAAGTCTAAATTTTTTTAGTCCCAAATCGTACATGGTCTCTAATTCAAACTTAATTATGTTTTTACGAACTAATCTCGGCCTTGATCTCGAAGGGGGTTACAACCCCTACAAGTATAATGGTAAGTAATTCCAACATTGTGGCACTGGTATTGAGGTCGTTGTGATTTTGAATAGCTGCAATTGTTGCGGTAGGGACTTGTAGTAGATTTCACTATGTATGACCTTCTTCACGGCAACCACCACCGAGTCGGTTTACCGTGATCTGACCACTTTCCTGGTTCAGGTACTGATGAACAGCAGCGATGAAGGCAACTACGAGAGGCCATAAGCAATTATTTATAGGGAAAAATTTATTGAGCTCTCAAGATGTGACATAATTTCAGTCAATCCTTAAAACTCTCTAAAACTTCACTGTACCCCCTTGGGTTAAAATAAAATTAAGTTTTGGGGGTGAAAAGACAATATACCCTTACTTTATTTGTCTTGTAAATATATTGTCTTGTAAAGACAATATCACAAAACTTTCATTGAGTATTAGAGGCGCTTGAATCCAATTATGAAAGAAGTGGTCAAGAAGGAAATCCTCAAATGACTCTCAAATGGAATTGTATATCCCATCTCTGATAGTTCATGGGTGAGCCTAGTCCAATGTGTCCTTAAGAAGGGTGGCATAACTATAGAGGCTAACACTCAAAATGAACTAATTCCTACTCATACGGTGACTGGATGGCGGATATGTATGGATTACTGAAAGCTTAACATTGCTATAAGAAAAGATCACTTTCCTTTGCCTTTCATTGATCAGATGTTGGACAAGCTAACGGGCCAAGAGTTCTTTTGTTTTCTCGATGGTTATTCTAGGAACAATCAAACTGCCATAGCCCCAGAAGACCAAGAGAAGATGACTTTTACTTGTCCCCATAGCACATTCGCTTTCAAAAGAATGCCTTTTGGACTATGCAATGCGCCAGCTACATTTCAAAGGTGTATGATATCCATTTTCATTGATATGATTGAGAATACTATTAAATTATTTATGAATGATTTCTCTGTTTTTAGTCTATCTTTTGATTCTTGCATGGAAAACTTAGATGCGGTAATTAAACAATGTGAAGAGACCAATTATTGTTTGATTTGTGCATTGGATTTGCCTAATCCTATCAATTAAAGATGTAAAGTGAGTTCATGAATTTTTGGGAGCACATTGATCATGTGAAAGTGTGTTTTCAATTGTGTAAGTTATTGATGTTCATGATTGTATGAGATTTAGGAGGAATTTGTGCTTCAATTGGTTAAAGGTTGGTATTATATGTTATAGTCATAAACTTGACAGTGTGATAAAGCATTCCTTGTTTTCTCTTCACATGGGTTGCTGATATCTGAAGTAACACAGCATTATAGGCTGTAGCCAAGCATCTTTTAGCTGCAGCCAAAAAGAGTCTAGAGAGTTTTGCGCTGTAGCCAAGCATATCTTGGCTGTAGCCAAAAATAGGCCAGACAGTTTTATGCTATAGCCAAGAAAATGGCAAAAGGTTTTGGGCTGCAGCCAATATATTTTGGCTGCAGCCAAGATCAAGGCCGTGGGTTTTGGGCCGCAGCCAAGAAATTCTTGGCTGCAGCTAAAACCCAATATTATAAAAACAAAAAAAAATTCCTATTTCATTTTTTTCCTCTTTCTCTCTCACCTCTGCTCCTTTTCTTTTCCTTTCCCAGATCTGCCGCTGCTCCCCTCACTCATGTACCCTAAACATACCTGAAAAGCTCCAGCAATACCTCTAGTCTCTTTCACATTCTCTCACAGCCGACATTGATTATCTCCACTGCCGTCCCTTCTCTTATTTTCATTTTCAAATCTTTGTTCAATCTTCAAATCATCGTCTTCGTCTCTACCTCTCTATTTCTATTTTTCATCTCCTCTGTTGCTCTTTTACTCAAAAATCAACCCCAACCTATATTTACTACAACTGTTTTCCTTCTACTAAACACCCTAACTCCATCTCTTATTCTCTGTCATTCATCCCCTGTACCAAATTCTTCTTGTCACTATGGCTTCCATTCATATTTGGTCTTAGTTTCAGTTCATGTGGCCCGTGTTTCAGAATTCCAGTCTTCCCTGTCTTAAGTCAATACAAATTTGACACTCCTTACTCTTTGGTGCATGGTGTGCCCTAGATTGTGTGAGTTTTGCTCTTCGTATTTCTTTAGCTGTTTCTACACTTCATCTCTAAGATAACCCAGCAAGTGGCTTTCTCATTTTTTCTGTTGGGGATATGTTTTATGATAAGTTAAGTTCTGCTGGGGAAGTTAGGCTTGAATTGTTGGTTTGTGACAAGAGGTTTATTATGCTTTGCATTGATTGCTTGGGTGAGTTTCTGAAATGGCAGGTGTGAGTTTTCAAAATTTTCCTGACTGGCTCGGTATACGCATGGTTATCTTGAGAACTGCACATTATAGTTGAATTTGGAACTTTGTAAATTTTATGGGCTCACTGCATATTTCACTTTGTAAATTAACCATAACTTTGGTTTCAAATTTTCAAATGCAGTCCCAAAACACCCATTTTGCCTCTTTAGTGCACGTTGTAGAATTGAATTTACTCATCCAAGTTTAAATAAGGACAATGACCATTTTTCAAATAGGAATGTTCTCTTGATTTCCTGCATATCCTTTGTGACTTTAGAAGTTTGGTTCCACAAAAATTCTTAGGACTTTCAGAATTAAACTTGAATCGAATGTGAATGGTGATTTGAGGAGTAGCAGTCAACAATTATTGAAAATTGCTTCCTAAATTTGAAACTTGTTGTAAGGTATCAATTTTGCAGTATTTCAACTTGAGCTTAGTTAATGATTGTGTTTAAGTATTTTCATGGTGGAAACCCAAAGTGCTATTTAATGAGTCATTCATTAGCATTGCCCTATGGAAACATGTTTTTGTTTTAGGACCATTTGATTTTGATAAGAGAAAAAAACTTTTGAGGTACTCATGAGCTAGGGTATTCATGTTTTTTAGTTGATCTACACTTGCACTAAAATGGTTTTCTTTGGTTTTCCACAATGAGATAAATTGTCCATCTGACTTTAAGATTTAAATATTCAGGTTAAGGGAGTAAATGAACTTTAAAGGCAGTGAGGATAGGTTTAGGTGTGGAATTCTGTTTGCAATGTGGTATTAAATAGATATTAAGTTTGGGGGAGAGTCTCTTGCTTAGTTTAGGATTGTGTTTTATTAGGATTTTATTTCAAGTTTCCTTATAGGGGTTGGATGTTTGTTTCTCCATGTGAATAATTGCTTGCTGGCTGTAGTGGGTTGTTCTTCTTCTTCTTTGCAGACAAAGTACCAGTAAAAAAAGTTGCTAATAAGGTTACCCCTAAGGTTGTTGCTGATGCGAAATAGAAAATTGTTCCAAGGCCTCTTTTGCAAGAGTGAGAATTCCTATACACTATTTCCTACAAGTTCTATGATCTTGCAGTAAAGACGTATAAAATGGGAAAGCTCATGGACACCAAAAGTGACAGCAATCTACAACTAGTCCATGAGTTTTATGCTTAAGCTTGTGTTCGAAGTATCTGGAGATTCAATCTTCGTAGAGTTGACATCGATTTCACATTCAGCACCTTCTGTCAGTATTTGAATTTGCCCTTCGTTGAGGAGTGCAAATACAAATACTATAAGGACAATTATGGGAAAGTTCTTAAAAACGAGATCTAGCAACTTCTGGATTATGAAAGGAAAGTCTCTTGACAATGCCCCGCTGGACACATGAAGTATTTAAATGGCACTCGGTTATCTGTTGAGGCGCGTATTTGGATGCACTTTGGGAAAGATTATTTCTGGCCATCCTCAAACCGTAGTCGCATCACAACGGATCAGGCACTTGTGGTGTTCCTAATCATGAACAGAAGCCAATGGACATTGGGCATCTAATCTTTAAATCCTTACATGGCCACATTCATGACCACACTCTTGGTCTTATGCTCCCACACCTGATATCATCCTTTTACATCTCAAAAGGAGTTGCAGCAGTCCCCATTAATATTGCATTTAAATCTATCCCAAAATTTCAATACAGCAACATCAAGCCAAAAGCTAACCCAGCTTTATACCCCCACCTCCCCCAGATGACATACACATAGATGCTCAAGCTTCATTCCCTGACCATGGTGAGCCATCTTCTTCCTCTTACCCTCAATTGACCATGCATGACCTCTTTTCCATAGTGCAGAACCTCATTGAAAATGTTGGATAATGTCTCACAGCTCTACACGACCAAAATGATTGATTGATCAAAATAGAGGCGTATATTGCTCAGCAAGCTCAGCAGGCCACACAAGTTATTGGTGACGATGATGATGTAGCTACTGGTGTAGCTGAGTAGGGGGTTGTTCTTCCTGGTAGTCACATGGTTTAGCTGAATTTGATGTTTTGTCCTCGCTTGTATTCTGTTTTAGTTTTTGAGAACCATCCATTGTGTTGATGACTGTTATGTAGTTAAAATTCTTATGCTTCTCTTGTGCTACTGAATCATATTTGGTTACTATGGTTGATTGTTCTCATTGGATATTTCAGTCATGAATACATGTTTTTGCTACAAATGGTTGTCCTTGTTGGTTTCTTGTGATAGTGAGGACACTGCCCATCTTAAGTTTGGGGGTATTTTTGATGATTTGTGTGCTTATTTGACAAGGATTTCAGGTGCGTCTATTTTGACTATTTCTCGCCCTTTAGTTTGAAAGCTAAGTTAAATTGATTAAACATCCGTGATAGTAAGTGCATGTTCCAATGATTGAATGGTTGCTTGGATTTTATGTTTTATAGGAAATGATGGTTAATATGCTTGAATGCTTGATTTACATCTTAAAGCATTGTTTCCTGACAATTTTTTTGAATGAACACTTTACATAGGAGTTGGGAATGATTTAATTGTTTTTGTCAGGGGATTTTGTAGCAATTTAGTGTATTATTCTATATTAATTGAAGGACTTTAAAACCTATAGTAGAATTTTCTTGAAATGAGTAAATGAATTCACACATTTTTGAAAAGTAATTTGGGCATTCTTTTAACTGTGTTTGTGCCTTTCAAGCCTACCAATGACAATATATCCATTTGTACCCCATTTGAGCCGTATACAAAAAGATCATGTCAATTAGCTCTTATAAATTCCTACTCAATCTTTTATATTCGATAAGAAATTCCATTTAATGTGCATTGATGGATGCATTGTAGGGATAAAACATGTCATTCAGGCATTTTTAAGCTAAGAAAGCACTATGGGAGTTAACTTTGTTTTGGAAGTGCTTGTTGAAGGGATTTATGGCAAATTAAATTATATACTTTTATTTCAAATGGTTAATTGTAAAATAATCTTTGGACTTCTTCAAAGCTTTTGATTTGTTTCATACGATTTGAAGAAATGATTAGGGCACGTCATAAAATGCGACTGAGTCGTTCAAGCCTACCTAATTGATTTGATTCTCCTTTTGAACCCTTATTTTGAGCTTGATTGAAAAAACCAATTAGAAAATTCTTTTTGAAAACCTAACATCTACCTACCTTAGCCAATGTGAAAAACCATGATTCCCTTGCTTTGAGATAGATGATAAGGATTAGGTGTGGAATGTGGTGATATGTAGAGTTTTATATGATTGGAAAAAGGAGCATAGAAAGAAAAAAGGGTTCACAATGTATAGACATAAAGCCAAAAATATGAAAAAAAATAAAAAAGTATAATAACTCTTGATATGGAAAAGACCAATTCGGTTTAAGTTTGGGGGAGAATGTTTAATCAGAAAAGGAAGAAACCCCTTGAATGGTATTCATCTATCTTGAGGTATTTGTTGATTATCCTTTACCTTTTCTTTTAAACACCTTAGCCCCTAACCCCATTACAAGCCGAAAAGTCCCTTTGATTTTTAAGTCAACTGGAATAAATTTGAAGAAGATGGGAAGAAATTAGAGAATGATGTTTTTTTTTTTTTGGTTCAAAAAGAGAATGATGTAATTGAGTGTTTGAATATTGGTATATGACGTGAGGTGCTGCTTATAACTTTGGCAAGTGCAAAAAGAATACATGTTGACTCTGTTCACACACTCACACTTAGAAATTCTTGAAAAGCGTATTTTAGATCTATAAGGTATTCATCTTTGCATATTTTCTTAGTTTCTTGTTTCATATAATTCTTTGAGCAGTGAATGAGGATAAATTTTGGGAAGTGCTCATTGTTGTGTAAGAACAAGGAAAGGAATGGTGAGCTGTCATTATGTGCAAGAAATTTAAATCCTCTTTGTTTCCCCCATTCTTTCAAAGAGTTTAACCAATGGCCAAATCAACCTAGAAAGTCCCATTGATTTTGAAATAGTTTGGAATTGTTTATTAGTGGAAAGAGAGGAGAATGTAGGTATATGAAGACCTAATATTGAGGTTGATTTATACATGCTGAATTGCTACATTTGATCTTGATAACTGCAGGAAAACTTTTCCTCCAACTCTCCTCACACACACACATATTCTGAAAGTTGTTAGGAAGGGCTGCTTTAAATTGTGAATCTTGCATTCATTTATATTTCATTGTGTTCCTATTAAATAAAATGTCTTGAGCAACCAATGAGGAAATCATCATGCATGTGTACTAAGTTAATGATTAATCAATGTAGCTCTTTCATTGCTCAATTGGTTTTACTCGAGGATGAGTAAAAGTTTAAGTTTGGGGGTGTGTTAACCTCATGAAATTCATATCAAATTGGTACATTTACCCTCAATTTATCACACTTTTTGTGTTGATTAATGGTTATGCAAGGATATAAGTATATAGGAAATGTGCCTAGTGAGTAGTTGGTAAAAAGGGCATGAATCTTTGGTTAAATATAATGTGAATACTTTTCTATCATTCTTCACCCTTTAGTTTGTATATATTTTCTTATGTTGATAGGATCACACTTGAGACACACAAAGAGCCATTGGAAGCATAGATCATTGATTAAGAAGTTGGGAAGAAGGGTAGAACACCATTGCATCATTCAAAAAAGCTAGAAGAGTTGAAGACAAATGCTTGGTTGCAGCCAAAAAATTGGCTGGCTACAGCCAGAAGACCTCCAGAAACTTTTGGGTTGCAGCCAAGAATTTTTGGCTGTAGCCAAATGATAGACAGAGGCAAGACAGACGGATTTTGGCTGCAGCCAAAACCCGAAACAATAGCTATACGTTTTGACTTCTAGGTCATTTAAAAGGCCAAATCCAGAAAAACAGAGGGAGAGCTCGACATTCTGAGTTTTGGAGAGGCGGCTAAGGAGCAATTGCAAGCTAAGGAGTGGAGTTTCTCAAGGAAAATCAAGTGGGATTGAAGATTCGAAGAGATTCCAACTCAATTTCTCTTGGTTTTGCTGAACTCATTCCCTTTCTCCTTCTTGTTTCTGATATGGTTGTAATAATTTTGTATACCTGTGATTCTGTTTTGAGCATGAGTAACTAAGATTCTCATTCTAGGATTATTTTTGAACCTTTATATGGATTAAACTTAAATCCTTCTCTCTTTAAATATCTAATGGCATATATATATGTTGATTTTACCTTGTATTCATTGTTATTTGTGATAGGCCATCACTGTAGACGATTTGTTCAATTAAATTAAGTTTGAGAAATTTAATTTAATTGTACAACTTTGGTAAAATTATGCTAAACTTGAAGTATAGGAATTAAATGAATAGTTTGTTAGTAATATAGAGATATATTTACTAACCTAGCAATTTCAAATTAAGGTTGGTGTTTAATGAATGTTTTCTCTTAATAGCAGCAAGAGATTGTGCTTGTTAATTGAAGATATGAAGTTGGTTTTGACTTGAGAGGGCTTAATCAAATGTTTGTGAACCTTAGGCTAACATATATGTATCCCATGGAAATATGCTTGGAGAGGAAAATCATCAAGTTTTATGAAATACAAAGGGGATGAACAATCATAGGTTTATTACAATTGTTGAAGTCACAAGATTCAGATTTTCATTCAGTAATTCTTAGTTTTTACAACAACAAAAAAATCTTTTGAAACTTCTTTTTCCACACATGTTTTTGCTCAACTTAATTGAATTCACCAACCTATTACTTGACCAATTTGTTATTTAAATCCTCAAGGGAATGATCTTACTTATCACTTTATTATTTGGCGCGATCCTTGCACTTGGTAGCAAAGAGCTATCATACCTAGAGAGAATCAAACTTGCATCCTCTCATGTTTAAGAAAAATTTTAAAGAGGTATTTGATGATAGTTGGGCCCCTGGAGATCAAGACCTCTCTCATTATAGTCATATAACGGGCAAAATGAATATTTTAACAAAACTTGGTTTATTTGGCAAGCACCAGTCTAACTCCTCGTTCTCAATGTGAAAACTTCTTTAGTGGGTAATTGGTGATTATCTTTGTGTAACTTAATTTACCTAAATTCTCTATTCAAAAACAGGACGAAAATTATTTTTATTGAGTTTGGATTTTTTTTTCAACATTTTATAATATTTTTAGATTTAGTTTAAACTTAAATCTTTGATTTTAGCTGACATTTTATTTTCATATCTAATGTTAATTAAATTAGTTTTTGGTTCGAATTAAAAATCTATTGACTTTTAATTTTTTTTTTGAAATACTTCGTTACCTCTACTTTTATCTGATTTAAATTTTTTTTTATAATATCTGATTTAAATATAATGCTTAAATGAAACAAAGGAATTACATGGCTCCTTGATGACTTAACTCTGATGGTCTTTATTTTTTTTTTTTATAGAACTGATTATCTTCAATTTTAATTATTGGGTAATGCTTGAAGAAAATTTTGAACGAATTTTACTAATTATGTAAGAGATATAATAGACTAAATATTAGTCAGTAAAAGACTTGCATTGGAAGTTAACAAGAATAACTGAGTTAGTATTGTGTTTATAACTCAAATGTCGAATAATAAAGGGAGAAAATATCAAGATTAATATTTTTTTTAATTTTTTTAAAAAGAGTGTGGTGCTGGAAAAACATGGATTTCATTCATTAGAAATACACACACGCGAAAGAAATGTAAACGTGACTTTTGGAAGCAAGTACAGCTTCGTGATAGCTCATTGTGTGGGATCTCACACGTCTATCTTCTCATTGCGGATCCCTTTTAGAATTTTAGGACTAGTGAGCCTAATCACTCAGACTGAGCCCTGAAGCTTTAACAGTAATACTGTGCAACATTATTAACTAAAACAAGACTAAAATAGTAATAAAGGCCCAAGACCTTAATTATATCCAAATATGTATATTACAAATATCTTTTTTCAGATAAAAGGCCTTGGATCATACTTACTAAGTTCCTTATATCCATAATTCATTACATCAAGTTCTCCTATCACACATGACGGAATGTCCTATTTTTTTTATATGGGTTTATAGTTAAATGATAATAATTTAAAAATAGAACAATGATCATATGTAATTTGAGAATTTGACGAAATGGATATAATAAGTAACTTGACATAAGTATTTTACAAAGGGTTTTACCTTTGTGATAGCCCGTAAGGATATATATATATATATAGGAAATAATAAGGATTGGTAAATATTAGTAATCAATCACATCCTATCCAGGATATTTTGCTAAATATTAGGAAATCTCATCGTATCAGGAGATAGTTAGCAAATATTGGTAAATATTGTCATATCAAAAAGATAATTATTAAATATTAGTAGACCTCTTCCTACTGAGAATTAGCCTACGGAATTTGCTAGAAACTTATTTTAAGTCGGGTACAATATTTAATAATAACACTAATCAGATAAAAGGCCTTTCCATTTCCATGCTTCGGTCTAGAGCTTGCTGGGCATGTTTAATCTGTGAGGAAGTTGCAGACACTCCCAATTCTCATCTTCAACCTCTCTGAAGTACCGATCTACCATTTCTTCACTAACCAGCTCCAGCTTTGGAGGGTCCCACTAATCAAACACACCAACACACAAATCAAAGCAACAAAATTAGTTATGCTATATGATGATAATGATAATAATACTAATCAAATATTGAGAACTAAACTCCTCTATCTTTCTCTCTGCGTTTTTTAAATAGTTATATATATATATATATATATATAAGAGGGGTTCAAAATTTTTATTATTACCTTAGCCTTGTTGTCCTTATCAAATAGCTTTGCTCTTGAACCCTGCAAGAAAATCCAAGCTTTCTAAATGTCATTTCAACAATTAATTACATTTCTTGTCAATTGAATTATATTTGTAATAGTTCTGACCTCATAAAAATCATTGCTGATAGTTCTTCGAATGATATGGCAGGTAATATTGTATTCCCGAATAAGGCATTGTTCAATGCTTTGTACTCTGCCTTCCCTCACCTAATTAAGAACATTAATTCAGGTTAACTCATTTCATTAATTTTGTAATTTTTCAATGTGATTTCTAATAATATATAAATCTTCTCATATATTATATACTTACTGATCTAATCCATATCTTGAGGCTCGTAGGACAAGTTGCACGCATGTAATTTAATGCATCTCCAATCCACTTTTCTGCTCCTTCAACTTCCATTTCCTTTTCCTACCAACATTATTGTGACATTCAAACAATACTAGATTGTTGTTTAAGAAATCCCGATTTCTCCCGAATTCTCTATTGTCATTCCTAAGAATAAAAAATGAACATCAAATTGAACTATGCGTACCAATGACAGAACAATTTCTTCAACACTTCCTTTTGAGAAGCATTTGCTGATTGTGTCCAGTCTGTTTAATTTGTCAAAATAATATTTACTGCGATCATTGTGTCTTATGAAATACAAGGAAAAAACTTAAGAAACTGCAAAACCACTAAATTACCTCTTCAAGGGGCTGTCTTCCTTAATATAAGCTGTTTCAGTAAATTTATCAATTAATGCAGTAATTGTTGAAATATCAGAAGTCGTCACAGACCGTAGGGCATTTTCCAGCAAATTTAGCTTCTGATGTACAGAGGGAAGTGATATGAATTTTGCAAGTTAATATGAAATAATGTCACAATTAATGTTATATTTGTATAACGACGCAATTAATGTTATGTATATGTATACCTTGGAAGGGACAAAATGAGTCGCTAGGCCACATTTAACCATTTCTGCTCCATTTAAACGTCTTCCTGTTAACCCTAGGTACTCCCCTATATTGGAGAATAATAATAAAAAAAAGGATCACAAGTACAATAAATTGCAGTATTTTTGAAATCAAATTGAGTCATTAATTAAGCAAAACTAATTAACTTTTGTTTTTGATTCGTGTTTGTTTCCTAGCATGAATTGTTTTTAGGAAATTAATAGACAATTAAGGCCATGAAAGCAAAAGCACAAGAGAAAAAACAGCTGAGCAAGTCCCAAGTAGTTTGGTATAGATAAAGGAGAGGAGGAGAATTAATGTTCTAACTGTATTGACTCTCACTTTTGTTGTCTTGATGACTAATGGATTGGTTTGATGTCTGGTTCACTTATTTCTTATTTTTTATTTTTTGGATGAATTTACCGATTTGGTTTATTTTGTAACACTTTCATTCGATATCATGAATTGACTGATTTTATCAGTTGAATTTGGGTCAATTGGCTGATTTGGTCTCTGATAAGTGTTGATGTCCATGGTTCAATTGTACGTGACTTGCTAATGGCCGATTTGGTCATTAATTAAACTTGATATTATCCCCAGTCCTTGTTATAAGATCTCAATCCATTTTGTCTCATATATTTATCACTTTTTCCCTAACTAATTTACCTAACTTATAAAGCGGTATATATAATTTTATTTTATGCCATATTATTTTAGAGAGATCATGTCATATTTATTATAATTAAATAATTTATCTCATTTCTTTAATATACTCAAATTATTAGAGTAGCTCTTCCATCAAGTACCAGAGGTAGTATTATAAATGGCGGGTGGATAATTAATTAGATAGAGAATAAGAAAGACAAACATTATATTATGAAATGATCACGTATAGCAAACGTGTATGATGTCAAAATTAAATGTTGATAATGTAACAAAGGACATAAAGATAGAATAGAATTAATATTACCAAAAGAGCCAGGAAGCCTCGAGAGAAAGTATGAAGCACCCACGTCTGGGTAAAGTCCTATAGATGCTTCGGGCATAGCAAACACCTATTAATTAAATTAAAGATACAAGATTAGTCTAATGACCACAATATAAATATTCATATAACTGTATAGTTACTAATCATTACTCCCTCCTGTCCTTAATGTAAAACTTATTTATCTAATTTGATTAGATTAAGAAAGTTAGTTAAATTAGTTAATATGACATATTTTTCCTAAAACACTCTAATCATCTTCCTTAATTCCCTTACTAATCTCTCTCTTACTTGATTATTGTTGAGGGAACATAAATAGAGGTAAATAAGAAAAAATAGACATATATGAGAAATAGCTCTTACAAAGAACTTGAATCAACTTTTATATTTACCGCTCACAGACATTATCATTAAACAACTCATTAATTACTGAAAAAAATAGAAAATTATTATACATACAGTTATTTCGGTGGCAACTCTAAAATTTGTGTTCATGGATAGACCCGCACCTCCTCCCATGACCATTCCATCAATGAGAGACACCTTCATATTATTAATTAAACAATTAAATCTGTCTTTCATGTGCTTAGAAGAAATTAAAATGTATAATGTGGGACTAGCAAGCTCACCACTGGCTTTTTGTAGGTTGCCATCAAATGGTCTAATGCAAGCTGTTTCTTGTAAAAGCTTGCTGCATAAGTCCAGTGTCCTATTTTCAATCACCATTATTTTAAACATGAATATCTTTGAAGCTTAATTTGAAGATTAATCAGACATAAACACACAATATATTTATGCACCAAATTTATTTTCCATAAAATTTAATTTTTATAATATTAAAGAAATTGAAGGAACCAGACATTAAAAAACGAAATACTAAATTATCAAAATTTTTAAGCAAAACTTAAAATAATCGTAACATATTTCAGTTTACAACCTTAAGACAAAATAAAAATATAATACGTCAAAATCAGCTTGATAGCACGAGTCATATACTGATCAAATGCGTTGGCAAAAAATATCTATACTGCAGATAAAATGCTCTTTTAAAAATTCTGTCTTGAGCAAGAAATTTTGAGTTCGCGTGATTATTTCTTGTTGGTCCATGAAATAGCCCAAACAAATCAATGCTACTATTTCATGTTATTTTGTTTCCTTACAACACATAAATATATTAATATATCAATATATGTAACAAAATATGTCACAAACCATATTATTTATAAGATATGAATTTATTTAATTTTTCACATTTCATAAAATATGGTGTGGATAAATCGAATACAAAATGATTTAGATAAAGTGTGACATAGTGCTTTGTTAAATAAACTTGCATCATGAAGTCAGTTTCCATATATTTAAATAAAAAAAAATGTAACTTTTCATTTCTCAACTATCAAATTGTTCAACTAAAGTATGATAATTGATATAAAAGTGTATTTATTTTACTAACAATGATATGATCAATATATTAATTTTTTATTGAATAATGTAATTTCCAATTTCCACGTTATCCTATTAATTAAAAAAATCCAGTTGTATCTTGTTTTTTATTATAATGTTTAATGGTAACTGTATAAAAATATGGCTATTTTTTATTCACTTGCAATACATATACTAAAATTTACAAGATGTCACAATATTATAAATTAAAATAGTAACACTTATTTTAAACTTCATTCAATATGAAAAAACATGTTGAATTTAAACGTTGTACCTACCTACAATTGAAGAAGTAACCGCTGATATCACATCACCACCAGCACAGAAAGCTTTTCCATTAGCCTGTGTTAAAAGATAATAAAATGCTTTGTATATAATCACAACTTTTAATATAGGACCATATTTACGTCAAGTTCCTTATATCCATTGTATCAAGTTCCCCAATCATATGACCATGTGCCCCTTGTGATTAGAGAACTTTGCATTTTTTTTTTCTTTTGCCATCGAAAATATTTTTCTTTAATATACACATGAGAGATCTGTACGACATCCAGAGCAAAGTTTAAATAATAAAACTGTATATATGTGATGGCGTTATATTTTATCGGGTTCAATAACATTTTGAGTAATTTTTTATACGAATATCTAAATTTGAATAACGAAAGATTGGGGTCGAGAGATCTTCAACTTCTCAATTACCTTTAAAATAATCAGTTTTACTGAAGGGTCATTCTCATAGAACGTTAATCTCTCTTTCATCTGACTTATCTGCAAAAAAGAGAGAGAGAGAGAAGTCATTGATTAATGTACAAATCAACGTCTTTTGACATTTAACAAAATGATTTCAACATCTCAATTACCTTTAAAATAATCAGTTTCATAAGACCAACTGATCATTTTTTTTTCAATAAGACCAACTGGTCTCTTTATTGTAGAAAATTTGACACAACCATTTGTGACTTTAATTTTTAAGCAATTTGCTGCTCAAGAGTTTTTTTTTTTTTCCCCTTTGAGAGAAAATAGATGGGAGGTAACAGAAGCAAACTCGACTAACCATTTCGTGATTGAGAGTATTCAGCTTATGAGGCCTGTTCAGTATCACTTCCTTCACACAAGAATTTCCAGCGAAAAGCACCTACACCACAAAAAAAAATTATTTAATAAGGAATCTTACAAGCCACACTCTTAATATAACTACGACTCGGAAATATATGACATCAACACCTTATCCAGCCTATTATATTCTAGTGTTTATAAAAGGCAACGGAGGTGAAATATTTTTAAAAAATGTTTTATTAAAAATAAAAAAAATGTAAATAATATTTTTTTTTAAAAATATCAACCTCTCTCAGTCTTCTTCCTTTCCCACATGCAGTGTTTCAGATTCTTTTAATCGTAACATCTCTGAAATAAAGAGATATATCTACTACTCTTACGTTAAGGAGCTAGTTCAAGGGGTTGTTTTGATTTTAAATATACTGTAATATCTCAATTTATTTGTCTCTTATATAACTATAATTTTTTTTCTATCTATTCCCTCTTGTATGATATATAAGGTATATTAATAATACTCCAATGTAAATTCTATATTTATATTCTTTTACGATACTATATGATATACTTTCTAAAAATCTTTGAGCAGAGGGAGAGATGCCAGGCGTTGTTGGAAACTAAACTATTTATAAACTATAAACAATACAGCGTATTTCACGTTTCCTACAGATATACGAGCTACTTTAAGATATGAATCAATTCAATCATGAAATAAAAATAGCATGTATATGGGTATGTGAAAAAGAAGGGGAAATAGAAACCACAGGTTAAAGTTAAAGCCAATAATTAAAAAAAAAAATCAAAGGAAGAAGTTGATACCTGGTTTGTTTCTCTCACAAAGGTTAAAGTTAAAGCCATATTTCAGAAAATGAATGCCTCACAAGTCACAAATTCTCAATGAAGAGTGAAAGAGAAAGTGCACAACTCTACCATAACAAGTAATGATATGGTTGGGAATTGTGTGTGTGTGTGTGTGTGTGTGTGTGTGTGTGTGTGTGTGTGTGTGTGTGTGTTTGTGTATATATAATGTTAAGGCATACCAGTGCTTTACGTTAACCTGTGAACGAATGTGAACACGTCTTCGTCATAAATTAGCATGTGATTTGTCAGTAGAGACTGTAGAGTTCACTTTTTTTGACGGTAAACAGTTCAATGCTTTTTTTTTTTTTTTTTGATAAGGCAGTTCAATGCTATTTAAAAATTGAACCAAGTGCTATTTAATTAAACACTTAATCTCTGTTGTTGATTTCAGCAATCATGGTTTTGTCTTATATGCTTTTTCTTGTTCAAATCATGGCTGGACACTAAATATTATGATACTTCTCTCAGTAGGAACTTGAACATTAGTTCACTACAATGTGAAGGATTGGCCACTTCCATTAAACATAATCTATGTTGGTTCATTAAACTAAATTTACTTTCATTATTGCTTATTGGAATTTTTTATACACGTTATATTACTTAATCACGCCAACATTTGAGCATATAAAAAGATGACAGTGATTATTTTGACAAAGTTAAAATTAGATTTAGCCACCAAAATGTCATGACATCTTACATCAGATAGAAATAATGGGAAATAATTGTAAAGATATATAGATATTTCTTTTAAGAAATGCATTTGTATGATAAACGACATTTGTGAAAACCAAATTACTTTTATTAATAATTATAAAACATACTCTATAATTTCATTTAAAAAATTAAATATTTATATTTAATATTTATTTTTAAGAAATAAATTATTTACATGTAAATTTATTAATATAAAAAATATAATTTAATATAAATTAAAATATATACAATAAAAAAAGAAATAAAATTATAAAATGAAATAAAATAATAATCATGTAATGCACGACCTCTATAAACAATAAAGAAATAGTGCCAAATTATCCGGCTTCTATATGGTTTTATTGATTATTGATTATTTTCCGATGCTTTTCTGATTGAGTGTTACAGACAGACACACACACACACACACAATAAATCTTCTTCTTTCACCGATTACATGTATTAAAAATTTCTTACAAATTGTTTAAAACTGTCACCACTTGAACATCTATTTTATGATTTGGTCATCCTAAGTTTGCAATATTAATTATTCTAGTGTTTTAAAAGCCGGACCGGATATCAAGCCGAAAAAGTCAGCGAGTCATGGTTCATCCGGTCAGACTGGCGGGCGGACCGATAACATAATAATTAAATAAAAATATAATACTGTGTACACATATATATAAAAATATAGTGAGAAATATCTATAAAATATTTACACAACTTGAAAAAAAAAACATGAAAAAATTTACATATAACATGTGCCCTATATTACACAATAAAATCATTAAAAATAAATTAGATAACAGTTATACTTTTAATGATATTTTGTATTTAAACATTAAATATTATGGATCTTTTTATAATTTTTAATATAAAATTTTAAAGTAGAAAGAGAGGACATATGCCTTATCTATTTTATATAGATGTGGATAATATTTTAAATATTTAAAATTGTTGTGTAAGCTTTTATTAAGAAAAATTGATAAAATATTTAATATTTATTCCTTAATTTTCCTTAATTTGTTTGGAAAAGAAACATATATACGTATATAATCAACACTAAATACCAGGTAAAAAAAAAACTAAATAATATTTACTAATATTAAATTCACTTTTTAATGCTGTAGCAAGAATGTCACAATAAAAAATTGTTTTTATACCCAATTTGTTTGACCAGATAAAAGTGGAAGTGCGGAACCTCTTAGTATCTTCCCAACCTAATTTTCATTTAATTTTAAAATTAAACTCAAAGGGACATGTGGCAAGAGATAAGTGGGGACCAAAAAGTAAAAGTTACCCTATTTTGAGTATTTTCATCGTTCATCTTCACTCTTTCTTCAACATCCGCAACTCTGCATTTTCTTCGCCACTGTTTCACATTTCTGCTAGCAAAAGACTTCAAGAATGGATTTTGGTTTGTAACTCAAGTAGATCTAGGTTAGTTATTTGTTATGAAATAATATTGATTTTTTCTAGATTTTTCCGACCTCCTATTACCTCTCTTTCTTCATCTTCTTCTTCTACATCTTTCATTTTTTATACGGTCCGGCTTTGCTAGATCCGTTTCGGCTCCTGGCTTAACTCTGATTTCCGGCTTAAATGCCGGTTTTGAGCGGCTCAAAACGGCCTAACCTTGGGAACGGGCTATTCTTGCTGAACGAAGCCGTTGAGCGAGCTACAATCGGACCGTCCGGTCCGATCCGACTTTCAAATCATTGAATTATTCTAGTTGCCTAGATATAGATACAGGGAGTAATTTAACAAAATAAAGATGTCTCTATGATATGTGCGAATGCCATCGCCCATCGGTCTTACACTTGTAAATGATGTTATAATATGAATGCGGCCAATATTAAGAAAAAATCATGTTATGTATGAATGAATTTTCAAAAAAAAAAACGGAAGAAATAATTTAAGATCAAACAGCTTGCGGCTCAAGCATCTTCTGATGATGTCACCATTGTTGCGTCATTCTACTTGTTGTTTAAAGGACCGACACAAGTTGTAAGTTTTGACAATGTTTCACGTGCTGTGCGATTACAAGAAATTAGACTTTTTTTTTTTTTTTTTTGTATTATTTAACACTCCTTCCGATCGTTTTTTATAAGATATCAACAACCGAATTACCTAGATAAAAAATTTAGTTAAAATTGGTTAAAATAAATAAAATATAAATTATTTCCAATAAAACCATTATTTATAAAGAAGACAGATGGGAGTGAATGAGTAGAAAATGTGATGAGAGAGACATAATTCATTGGGGGTAGAAATGAAAAAATACATTAAATGTTGATACATCTCCAAATGGAATCTTATTAAAAGAAACGCATCCATTCAAACAAAGTTATCAAACTAGTGAGTTTAATCAAACTTTTCACAATAGTGTAAACTCGGATCGTAAACAAATAAGAATTTATCTCTATCAATAAATAACTATTAAAAATATAGAGTTAAATAATCAAAATATAAAAATGAAAATAATTGGCTTAAATAATGTATTTCAAATCTAAGTCATTGAAATTAAAAATAAATTCATATTTAATTTAATATATGCATAAATTATTATATATGAGAAAAATATATACATGACAAGCTAATTCCTTTTTATAAGCACATGTATCCTCCTATTTGAAACAGTTCTTATATATATTTTAATACATAGTACTAAATCAAACAGCCAACAAATAACGAAATAAAAAATATATTTATAAACAAAATAGTTAAAATTACATGTCTTAATTGTATAAATTCAAATCTATGTATTTATAAATAGAAAATAAACTAGTTGTAAAAAAATTCCAAGTGTACAACAATTATAATTTATATGTCCAGCTGACTTTCTAACCTCCGTTGTCATTCATAGGAAAAACTAATTTGAGGGAAATAACAATACTTGCTTCTGTTACTAATATAATATAGGCTAAAATATTCATTTGGTCCTTTATGTTTGCATCAATGTTCATTTTAGTCCTTTATGTTTAATAAATACATTTTTAATCCTTTAAACTTAACGCCGTTAACCTCACTTAACGGAAATTGCTGACTCATTAGAATTAAGTGATGACTGTACATATTTTTTAAAAAAAAATTGCTGATGAAACATGCTTAGATATTAATCTTTTTTTAATATAATATTTTTATATTTTAAACCATGTAAGTAAAAAAAATCAGAATGACAACTATATCCTTTAGGTTTAATTTTTCCAACTCATCCCTGCAAGCAACGACAAATCCCTGCAACCAGGGGCAAATTCTACAAGTGTTTGTTCTTTTATATATATACTAATGATGATCAATTTGCGACCTGCTATCATTGTGAGCATGAATATTTTTTTTTTCCTTGAATGTGCTGATATATTTTGGCTAGAGACTCTCATATAGAGATGGACCTATTCATTCTTCTGTGATGTGCCACTAAGTTGCAAAGATTAAGTCCATTTGGATCGGATCAATATTCGATAGAGGAGGGATCTAATCCCTGATACTTAGTTGACATTGAACCAAACAAAAAGTTACCCACAAAATTTGATGAGTAAGCAATTTCCATTAAGTGAGACTAACAGCATTACTAAAAATGCACTTTTTAAATATAAAGGACTAAAATGAACCATAATACAAACATAAAGAACCAAATATATACATTAGCCTATAATGTAATTGAATAGGGTTGATTTTTATCATTTTTTCATAAATTGGGATTTATTTATTTGATGCTAAAAAGTCAGAAATATAGCATTTACTGATTTTGGCTGGGGGGGGGGGGGTTGAATAAAATATGATGTGGGAATGTATTCCGCTGTGGTGAGAGAAAAACTGGAGAAAAGACCAGAAATTTAACCTCATCTCACACAATAGTCAGACTTGTACACAAGCTATTAGTCTGCGATCTCACTTGCTTATCATTATGTTTTTTCTTAGGACATCATCAATGTAGCGGGTGGTGTTGCCATTGAGGCGGCAACTAGCCATTTTGAACTAATTACAAGAAACTAGACATATTTCTTTTAATATTATACGAAGAGGAGATGTTAGATTTTATCTCCACCTAATTACTCACTTTTATTTTTAATGGGTTAATATAGAGTCTAAGAAGTAATAATTTTGAATAAATTAAAACCATAGCTTAAATAATTTATACAAAATCTCACATTATTTTCCAAGGTCCTATCAAGTCCAAGACGCTCTGATTAAATATAATGGTAGTAGCTGGAAGCAGCATTTGAAAAAGCACAAAATTATACTGTTTGATTCATATGTGAAAACACTATACTTAGAAGATATTTTGCAACCCCTTAGTAAATCTGGAAGTAGCACTCTCTAACATTAAATAAACCCTTCTGGCAGGAAATAGGGTGATAGAACAATAGGAAGATAACATTATAACTCTGGAGATGAGAGAGGAGAGGGGCTTGGGGATAGAGCTTAGTGTTTCTAACATCAATGCTCATTGACCTTAGTACCCATTGACCATGCACCAAGTATTGCATTTTGTAGGCAGAGAATATGTGACTATTTGGAGTCATAATAGTCATTAAAGAAGGTTTTATGACAACTAAAATGACAGTTATAAACTATTCACTAGTGGTGGTTCAATGCAATTAAAGTTATTACAACCGGTTAATAATGAAAAAACTGACTAATTAAAACACAAATGTTCCAATAGTCATCTCTAACAGTCTGTTCAAAGTCTCCTCTTATTTGCTGTTTAATTAGCTCAAAACTCACATTTTATCATACATTAGGTGTCTTCAATTTTGAGCAACATGAGAGTTCTTTATTTAACATACCTACAAAATTATTTACAACAGTAGCAAGTTGAATCGATATCTATCCAATAACATCTCACCTAATATAAAAATCCATTATTTAGGACTTTCTTCATCAAAATGAACCATAGGTCACAATTAATGCTATGTTTGGATGGTCACAAATTTTCCTCCGAGTATTCTTTTTCCTCTTGAAGTTTTTCCCCATTCAAACATAGAGTGAATGAATGATGGCCAATCATCAAGCAAGGCAATAAAACAGCAGATCAAGTAACTCAAGCTAATGTAGACTTGTAATGTAAAATCATAAGATTTTAATTTTCATTATTAATGAAATAATTATTATACGTGAAGTTACATATTCTATTATTAAAATCTAATATAGTATAAAAAAAAATCTTGAAATACTAATAAGGAATTAAATTCACTAATTTCATCCAATGTTAAATAAAAAATTAAACAATAAATTTAATTAAAATGAACAGAAAAGTCAAAGTGCCATGTAACACGTTCTATATTGATTTAAAAATCAAACAAAGACACGAGTTTTCCATTATTGCCGACAATTTCGTACAATTCAATGAATTGAACCAGAGAAGAGATTGTTCAAACCAAACAATATTTCCTTATCGCTAACCGACCATGTGAAGAGAACTGTAAACAAATTGACCCAGGAAATAATATGTTTATTGAATAATGAACAAAAAGTATTCAATACAATATATGTCCTAGGCCTATTTATATCCGATGGGCTTAAGTGGCCTTAAGCCCAATATCAAATAACAAGCAATATGAAAATCCAGACTATGACACAAGTACACCTATTTACATAACTAACTATATCAATCCTACATCACATACTAATATTCCAACACTCCCCCTCAAGTTTGGGGCTAAAAGAAATTTACAGCTCCTAACTTCGAAAGTAATCTCGTCTGAACCTCTTTCATTATAGCTTTAGTGAACAAATCCACCTCTTGATCTTGTGATTTTAAGTGTTCCAACTCTATCAAACCCGATTGCAACTTCTCCCTAACAAAGTGACAATCTATCTCAATATGCTTTGTCCTTTCGTGGAATATCGGGTTCGTGGCAATGTGGATTGCCGCCTTGCTATCACAACGTATACTCACAGCTTCACCAAAGCGAATCCCAACATCTTTCAAAATACCGTTGACCTAAACAACCTCAGATACCACTAATCCTAATGCTCGGTATTCAGCCTCGGTTGATGACTTCACAATAGTTTCCTGTTTCTTGGTTTTCCACTTGATGAGAGAATCACCAAGCTTAAGCAAATATCCAGTTACTGAATGCCTAGTCATCCCACATGTTGCCCAATCGGAATCGCAATAGCATGACAACGTCAAATCATCATTTGAACTTAGCAACACACCAAGTCATATGCTTTATTTGAGATACCGAATCACATCAAGGGTTGCTACCATATACGCCTTTGTCGGCATTTGCATAAATTGACTCAAAACCTGCATAAAAAACGAAATGTCAGGCCTCGTATTAGTCAAATAAATCAACCTACCCACGAGTCTCCTATATCTGTTTGGTTCTTTCAGCAAGTCTTCTTGCTTGTCTCTTCCTTCTTCATATGCCCGTAACCACAAATTTTGTCTCATCAGAAGTGACAATGGCTTGTAACCACTCATACCAGTGTAGGCTAAGAGGTCTAGGATGTATGTCCTTTGAGAGAGCACAATTCCCTTTTGTGGCCTAGCCACCTCTATTCCCAAAAAGTATCTCATCTCTCCTAAATCCTTAATTTTGAATTTGTTCTAGAGAAACTCTTTTACCTCTTCAATCCTCTCCTTAAAACTTCCTGTGATAAGAAGATCATCCACATAAACAAGCACAAGCACTAATGCATCATTGAATTCCTTAAGAAACAATGAATAGTCAATTTGCTTTGATTAAAACCCCCATCAATCAAAGCCATAGACAACTTGTTACTCCATTGCCTTGAGGCTTGTTTCAAGCCATATAATGATTTGTTAAGTTTACAAACCATATTCTCCCCCTATTTCTCAAAACCTTGAGGGATCCTCATGTAAACGTCTTCATCTAAATCTCCTTACAAGAAGGCATTATGTACATACATTTGATAAACATTTCAATTATATATAGCTGCCATTTTTAAAACAATATGAACAATAATCATTTTAATCATAGGAGTAAAGGTCTCATGATAATCTATCCCTTCCCTTTGCATATATCTTTTTGCAACTAATTGTGCCTTATATTTTTCTATAGTACCATCTGAATTATACTTTACCTCATATACCCATTTGCATCCAATTGCCTTCTCTCCTTTTGAAAGAGGTACTATGTCCCATGTCTTATTGTCCTCTAAAGCCTCTATATCTACTCGCATAGCCTATACCCATTTCGAGTCCTTTTCTGCTTCACTATAGGAGACAGGCTCACATAATCTATGGAACACAAGTGATACAGGTAAGATGCAGAAAGATGTTCATATGAGATATAATTCTCAATTGGGTATTTACAATGCCGATGCCATTGTGTATTTATGCCTGTAAGTAGGTTGGATGAAATTAGGTTATGAACATAATCTTGTGACCATATAGGTGGTCTCCTACTTCTTGTAGGACGTGTGTCACATTCTTTCTCAAGAATTTTGATGCCCTGTTGCTCTCCAAAACTAGAGGTGAATTGCTATATGTGCTTATTCCCTTAATATCGGCTATAGTCCACCCAATGGCATGCTTGTGCTCTCTCAAGACTCATAAGAGCTTCTCTTCTTATAAATCAGAGAAAACGAAAGAAACAATAATAGGTAAAGTATTATAATTCCCTAGGTAAGCATACTTGAGATGAGAAGGTAGAGGCTTCAACTCTAGAACTAGAGGAACTTCAGTAGAAGGCTTTAATAGAGTATTTAAAGCATTGGATACTTCAAGTGGTTCAAAAGTCCTCAATCTTGAATGAGGAAATGATTCCATACGAAAGAGATTTTCAATAGCTTCCTCATCACACTCCTCCAAGCTCTTCTCACCAATTAAGAATGCCTCTAAAGGGTCTTTGATCATGGAGGCATACGATTCTTGATGAATGATTGAATCTAATATATCGATATAAGAGTATTGAGCTGAATCATCATGAAACTTCAAAGCTTTTGGCATATTGAATATCTCTTTCTCATCATCAACCCTTAAAGTGATCTCATCCTTTTCTACATTAATGAGAGTCCTTATTGTGGCTAAGAATGGATGACTAAGAATAAGAGGGATTTTCCGGTCAACTTCACAATCAAGCACAATAAAGTTTGCTGGAAAGATGAACTTGTCTACTTTAACTAGGACGTCTTCAATGATTCCTCTAAGTTTAGAGATACTCTGATCCGTAAAGAGAAGGGTCACTGTAATGGGCCTTAGCTCTCCCAATCCTAATTGGTTAAAAATAGATAGAGGCATCAAGTTAATACTAGCACCCAAGTCACAAAGAGCTCTACCATTGAAGTTAGTCCCAATGTTGCAAGGAATGCAGAAGCTTCCCGTGTCCTTGAGCTTAGTAGGTAACTTTTGTTGAATAACCATACTACACTTTATGGTCAATGCCATAATTTAAAACTCATTGAATCGCAGCTTCTTAGACAAAACATCCTTAAGGAACTTAGTATATTTAGGCATGGTTTCTAAAGCTTCAGCAAAAGGAATGTTCACATGGAGTTGATTGAACATGTTGACAAACTTTTAAATTGAGCATCTTCCTCTTTCTTCTTGAATTGTTGAGGAAAAGGTAGTGGTGGCATGATAGTGGAGGTGGTTGGCTTTCTCTTCTTCTTATCATTCATCTCTTGTTCGACCTTCTTGTTCTTGACAACATCATCCAAACTTTCTTTAGTTTGCTTTTTCTTCCTAGTGTCATCCTCTTCCACTATGCTTTCATAATTCATAGCTTCTTCAGCCTCAACTTCAACATCTACTTGCTCATCTTGCTTAGGGTTAGTCTTACTTGATTTAGGCACATCCGGTAGCACCTTGCAACTTCTTAAGTTAATGGCCTTTCATTCCTCTTTTCCCTCCCTTTTTAGATTAGGAATGGTGTCACTAGGGAAAGGCCGTCTTGACATGGCATTCACTTGAGTTGCTAATTGCCCCAATTGTACTTTAATGTTCTTAATCGCCGTTTCATGAAAAGAGAAAGTGGCCTTATTTTTAGCTCTTGAAGATTCTATATTGGACAATATTTGAGCTAGCATCTTGTCCGTTTTAGACTCTTCTTCCTTAATAGGAATTTTCCTTTGTTGCATTTGAAAACCTGGAGGAGGAACAAGCTTTGCACCCAAAGTAGACTCATGTGGTGGATTCAAAGTGTTACCTTCACTTGAAGAGAAGTTGGGATGAGCTTTCCAAGAACGATTGTAAGTTTATAAATACGGGTTCCCTTGATAAGGTTGAACCTTGCCCATGTAGTTGATAGATTCCAAAGCCATGTAAAAAAGGCAATAGTTAGGCATGTGGACATCATTGCATTGATCACATACTATAAGAGTGGCATGAACAGAATGCACGCTGTGAGAAGTGCTCTTTTACATTTGAGATTCCATCACATCAAAATGCTTGTTCAAAGCAGATAAGATTATTGCAATTTGTGATTAAGAGTCTTATTTTGTAGTAGGTATGATTGGTAGTCCTTCTATCATTGCCTTGAGTGTTGTTTGCAGATAGTTGATCCAAGAGCCTAACACACCTCATTGACAAGAACATTCCAGTAACCTCCATTGGTCGTAGAGTCAACCATTGCCTTAGATTGAGGGTTAAGGCGAGTACAGAAGATTTAGATTACTACCCACTTGTCCACCCTATGATTAGGGCATTACTTCATCAACATTTTGTATCTCTCCTAAGCAGCATAAAGATGCTCATCCGGATGTTGTATGAAGCTCAGTAATTTATCCCTAGCTTCCACATATTTATTATCAGAGAAAAATCAAGTTCTAAACTTAGCCTCAAGATCATCCCAAGAATTTATGGATCCTTCGAGGAGATTATTGAACCAATATTTAGCTTTCTCTTGTAAAGAGAAAGAGGGAATAGTCATAGCCTCAACACATCTTGGGGCACTTCATTTTGCTTGAAGGAATCACACAACTCCAAGAAGTACATCAAGTGTTTGTTGGCATCTTTATTATAGAGACCATGGTACAACCCATGCATTTTCAAGCATTGTAATAATGACCAGTTTGATCTCAAAAGTGTATGCTTACATCTTCGGCATCCAAATGCAAGATTGAGTAGCCTACATATTCAGCTAGTAAAGTCATTGACGATAGCCCTATCATATTTATCATCCACCAAGTTTCAGATATAGAGTCAATTTCTTTGTCAATATGAGGCAATCCGTTAAGTACTGCTATCAATCTGTCCTGGTGTAAGTGTTGCTTATATCGAGATGGTATCTACAAGAGAAATAGAACAAAAGTATCAAACTAAAACAAAAACTTAACAAAGAAAAGAAGGAAAGGAAAATTGTAAATCTAACTAAGAGCTCAAGCGAAATTTACCATCACAAGCCTAAGGTCAACTAAAAGATTTGTTAAACCAATCCCCAGCAACGGCACCAAAAACTTGTTCGCTAACGCAAGTGCATGGATCGTGTCAAGTAATAAAGTGATAAGTAAGATCGTTCCCTCGAGGATTTGAATAACAAATTGGTCAAGCAATAGGCTTGGTAAATTCAATTAAGTTGAGCCAAAACATATTGTTGGTGTAGAAAAAGAAGTTTTAAAAGATATTTTTGTAAAAGACTAAGAATTACTGAAGGAAAATCTGATTCTTGTGACTTCAACAATTGTAATGAGCCTAGGATTTTTCATCCCCTTTGTATTTCATAAAGCTTAATGATTTTCCTCTCCAAGAGTATTTCCATGGGATATATATATATATGTTAGCCTAAGGTTCACAAGCATTTGATTAAGCTTTCTCAAGCCAAAATCAACTTCATATCTTCAATGCACAATCTCTTGTTGTTGTTAAGAGAAAATATTCATTAAACACCTACCTTAATTTGACATTGCTAGGATAATAACTATTTTTTTATGTTACTAACAAACCACCCATTTAATTCCTAAACTTCAAGTCTAGCATGATTTTACAAAGTCCTACAATTAAATTAACTCTCTCAAGTTTAATTTAATTGAACAAATCATCTAAAGTAATGGTCTATCACAAATAGCAGTGTTGATAAGGTAAAATTAACATATATATGCCATTAGATACTAAAAGAGAGGAGGATTCAAGTTTAATCCAAAAAGAAGTTCAAAAATAATCCTAGAATGAAAATCTTAGCTACCCATGCTCAACAAAGAATCACAGGTATACACAGTCATTACAACCATATCAGAAATAAAAAGGAGAAAGGGAATGAATTTAGGAAAACCAAGAGAAATTTAGTTAGAATCTCTTCGAATCTTCAATCCCTACTTGATTTTCCTTGAAAAACACCACCTTCAAGCTTGCAAATACAACCTAACCGCTACTCAGCTCTCTGGAATGTCAAACTCTCCTTTCCATTTTTGGGATTTAGCCTTTTAAAAGACCTAGAAATCAAAATACACAGTTGCTGATACGGGCGTTGGCTGCAGCCAAGAAATTCGTGGCTACGACCAAAGTGCATTATGGGGTTTCTTGGCTGCAGCCCAAAAAGGTCTGTCCTGCCTCTGTCTGTCATTTGGTTGTAGCCAGAAATGGCTTGGTTCCAGCCCAAAAGCTTCTGGAGGTCTTCTGGCTGCAGCCAAGCATTTCTCTTTAACTCTTCTAGTTTTTTCCATGATGCATTGGTATGCTACTCTTCTTCCTAATTTCTTAATCCATGATTTGTACTTCCAATGGCTCTTTGTGTGTCTCAATTGTGATCCTATCAACACAAGAAAATCTATACAAACCAAAGGGTGAAGAATGATAGTAAAATATTCACATTTAACCAAAGATTCATGCCCTTTTACCAACTACTCACTAGGGTAATTTCCTATACACTTACATCCCTGTATATCTGTTAATCAACCCAAAAAGTGTGATAAAATGAGGGTAAATGTGCTAATTTGATATGAATTACACAAGGTTAACATAGTCCCATGGAAGAGAATATACGAAGAAATGGTCCTGAGAAATTTTGAAATTACTGTCAAGTCCCATGGGACCATTTTGTAATAAATTACAGGTGAGAAATGTCATAAACACCCTTGTTAGATTAATTGAGAAAGGAATTGAAAATGCTGTCAAATGTCGTATGGAATAGCTCTAGAGATGGGGATGCAGAAGAACGCTGAGTTTCAACATTTTTTGGTGAGAAAGGAGAGCTTCGGGGATGGTCGGTGGTGGGTTTTTATCATTGACCTTGTCGATAAACGATAGCAAAGGGGATTAGATCTATGTTCTAGAATTGCAAGGGCCAACATGAAGATAAAGTTTTGGATAGTTTTGATGGATGTAAAGAGAAGGAGGATGCTCGTATGAAGGGATCGGGTACTATGAATATGACTAATCATCTATGGGCTAGAGCTGTAACTGCTATGGTTTCACAGTTTGGCTGTGATTTCAATGTGTTTGGGTATGGTTTAGTATGCTCTATTTTTACTATCATTATGCTCTGTTTTCTAGTTCATTGTGCTATTTTTCTACAATAAAAGAGCTAAGGAATAAACATGAGGGTGAAAGGTGTGTGGCTATATAAACATGAGGGTGAAAGGTGTGTGGCTATTTTGGTCCCGATAAATGGGAAAAGCTGTCTGATTTTTGTGAGTATTGTCCTCCATATGCTTGTAAACTATAAAGGCAGACCTAGTAAATGCAGTGGATTTGCTTTGGCTAAGGTTTTAATGTGTTTGGGTATGGTTTAGTATGCTTTATTTTACTGTCATTATGCTCTATTTTCTGGTTCATTGTGTTGTGTTTCTGTAATAGAAGAGCTAAGGAATGAAGATGAGGGTGGAAGGTTGTGGCTACGTAACCTGATATGCATAGGAAAAACATGTGTTGTTAATGGGAGCAGCGATAGTTGTCAATGGAGTCTGCTGAACTTGTTAATAACAACTATAAGGTTTGGCAACAATAGAGTTTGGTTTAAAAATGATTTTTACAATTGACATGAAGAGATGTGTTTTTCTTTTTAATAATTTTAAGGCTCTTGAACTAATTTTGACACCTTTTGGTCCTAAACTTTTACAAACCTCTGAAGCTAATTTTGACACCTCTTTCAAGAATGTCTGGCTTACTTGGATTCGGATGCAATGCTAAAGTGGTGAAAATTCTTTTTTTCAGGGAAGCAATATGGAAAAAGGAAAATCTGTCAAAGATAGACAAGGAATAAAAAGCCCAACACGACTAAGGGCACCAAGCTTTTATGGGTATACTTTATTCACTGAAGAATTTTTCATCCACAAGGAGGAGAAGCAGAAGGACAAGAAGAAGGAGACCATGTGCACACTCATTGTAAATATGGTTAACTTTTTTGTAATGATCAAGTGTAGTGACATTGTTTTTCCTTACACATTTTTTGTAATGACCATGAGTTAATGTTAGTGCTAAAGCTATGTAATGCACATATGATGCTTTTCCTTGCACATTGTTTGACTCCATTGACAAATGTAAGAGACTCCATTGACAAGTCGAGGAGACTCCATTGACAGCTCTAGGAGCCTCCGGTGACAAGTCATTGGACCAGAATATAGTTGTCAATGGGTGTCCATTGACAAGTGAAGGAGCCTCCATTGACAATTCATAGGGCCTCTATTGACGACTTAATGGGCATCTATTGACAAGCCAATGAGCCTCCGTTAACAAGTCATTGGGCATCCACTGATAACTCAATATGCATCCATTGACAACTCAAGGGGCCCCCACTGATAAGTCAAGGAGCCTTCCATTGACAAGTCAAGGAGCCTCCACTGACAACTTTAAGGACCTCTATTGTCAACTTAATGGCAGTCCATTGACAAGTGTAGGAGCCTCCATTGACAAGTCATTTGGCCTCCACTGAAAACTTCATGGGCCTCCATTGACAAGTCAATGAGCCTTCGTTAACAAGTCATAGAGCCTCTACTGACAACTCCATGGGTCCCCATTGACAACTCAATCGGCATCCATTGACAAGTCAAGGAGCCCTTATTGACAAGTCATTGAGCCTCCATTGACAACTCTTTAACCCTTTTATTGACAAGTTAAGGAGGCACCAATGACAAGTCATATAATATGACCACCTAATTAATATTAAATACCAATAACATAGGTAATCTATAAATATATGCACATAAACTATTAGTTTCCAAAGTGATCATAACTGCATATATATATTAACAACTTCATAGGCGTATATTGACAACTCCAGGGGCCACCACTGACAACTTCATGTCCATATATTGACAACATAATTTACATCAGATAACAAATTTCCATAAATGAAAGTGGGATACAAAACCATATTACATGCAACCTTCATTTACATCTGAAAATGCATGTACAAGGAACTAACAACAAATTCACGGACCGTGGCCAAAATTCAAGTGATCTGGATTTCTATCTAATCAGATTTACAATCGGATTTCTAGATCTAACCATTCCCTCAACATATGTTATATCACCGTCTTTATTGACTTCAAACCTTCCCCCTATATGAAGGAAACATAGAAGATTCTTGACAAACATGGTAGCCATTACCGCTGTCCACCTGCATAAAACAGTTGTCATTAACCATTTTAGGACTTCCAGCCACACATCTCTCACACCTTGTTTATTAAATCCTACTTCTTCTTTTTTACAGAATATTAAATCCTACTTCTAATTACTGAAAATAGCACACAAAAAGATGATGCAGGCTGAATTGAAAAAAATGGAGGAAGTAGCCCGAGCAGATCCTAGTATTGTCATGCAGGCGCCACCTCCTCCCCCGCGTCACAAAAAAAGGAAAGCAGGGAGGATAAAGGGAGAAAAATTTATAAATCCAGTAGTTACTGATGTCGCTAAAAGGATTGTGAATATTTAATAACAAGTATATTTAAGTGTGTTTCATTTTCCTAACAAGATTGCATGTAATTACTTTCTATTTATCCATTGTATGCTACAGGATGAACTTGAAGAGCAGAGTAGCCAGGGTTCCTTCACTCAAACTGGAAGGATGGACATCTTAGCAATGGTGCTTAGGAATCTAGATCACCATAGTCAAGTTAGAGGGGAGTTGGTCTCTCTAAATACTTTGGATGAGGTTACACTACTACAAACTAGACATTTAACGACCCTAAAGGACGTCCCTTTTTAAATTAGGGACGCTCAAAGTTCAATATTTAGCGGGAAATATTGGCGCTAGTTGAATTTTAAAGAAAAAAAAAATTGAACCACTTTAGACGTCCCCAGTCAAACTGGGGACGTCTAAAGTGCCACTTTAGAAGTCCCCAGTTAAACTAGGGACGTCTAAACCTCACTTTAGACGACCCCAGTTTGACTGGGGACATCTAAACTGTGAAGACATATTATAAGTTCTTTACATTCAAGTTCTTTGATTGACTATTGCTTTACATAGGCCTTTATTCTTTTTTATCGTTTGCTTTTGATGTATAGTGTCCTCAGCAAGCAGGGAAAACTGAGTGTGGCTTCTATGTTATACTATATATGTATAACATCATTTTCAGTGGCCTTACTACAAATTTTGAACAGGTGATCATTTCTTGATTCTCAACTGAATTTCATTTCTTTTCATGTAATTGAATTGTTAGTTATTTCATTCAAATTATTGATTTATGTTAATATATTCTTCATTTTGTGCACAGATTTTTGGTAATCAGGACCTCTACACAATTGACGACATTAATTTGATCCGGGTTAATTTTTTTTTTTTCAAATACTTCGTTACCTCTACTTTTATCTGATTTAAATATTTTTTTATAATATCTGATTTAAATATAATGCTTAAATGAAACAAAGGAATTACGTGGCTCCTTGATGACTTAACTCTGATGGTCTTTATTTTTTTCATTGAACTGATTATCTTCAATTTTAATAATTGGGTAATGCTTGAAGAAAATTTTGAACGAATTTTACTAATTATGTAAGAGATATAATAGACTAAATATTAGTCAATTAAAGACTTGCATTGGAATTTAACAAGAATAGCTGAGTTATTATTGTGTTTATAACTCAAACGTCCAATAATAAAGGGAGAAAATATCAAGATTAATAATTTTTTATTTTTTTTAAAAGAGTGTGGTGCTGGAAAAACATGGGTTTCATTCATTAGAAATACATACGTGGAAGGAATGTAAAAGTGATTTTTGGAAGCAAGTACAGCTTCGTGATAGCTCATTGAGTGGGACCTCACACGTCTATCTTCTCATTGCGGATCCCTTTTAGAATTTTAGGAATAGTGGGCCTAATCACTCAGACTGAGCCCTGAAGCTTTAACAGTAATACTGTGCAACATTATTAACTAAAACAAGACTAAAATAGTAATAAAGACCCAAGACCTTAATTATATCCAAATATGTATATTAAATTTATCCTTTTTCAGATAAAAGGTCTTGGATCATACTTATATTAAGTTCCTTATATTCATAATCCATTACATCAAGTTCTCCAATCACACATGACCGGGTGTCCTATTTTTTTCATATGGGTTTATAGTTAAATGATAATAATTTAAAAATGGAACATATGATCATATGTAATTTGAGAACTTGACGAAATAGATATAAGGAACTTGACATAAGTATTTTCCAAAGGGCTTTACCTTTGTGATAGCCGGTAAGGATATATATATATTTATAGGAAATAATAAAGATTGGTAAATATTAGTAATAAATCACATCCTATCCAAGATATTTTGCAAAATATTAGGAAATCTCATCGTATCAGGAGATAGTTAGCAAATATTGGTAAATATTGTCATATCAAAAAGATAATTATTAAATATTAGTAGACCTCATCATACTGAGAATTAGCCTACGGAATTTGCTAGAAACTTATTTTAAGTCGGGTACAATATTTAATAATAATACTAATCAGATAAAAGGCCTTTCCATTTCCATGCTTCGGTCTAGAGCTTGCTGGGCTTGTTTAATCTGTGAGGAAGTTGCAGACACTCCCAATTCTCATCTTCAACCTCTCTGAAGTACCGATCTACCATTTCTTCACTAACCAGCTCCAGCTTTGGAGGGTCCCACTAATCAAACACACCAACACACAAATCAAAGCAACAAAATTAGTTATGCTATATGATGATAATGATAACAATACTAATCAAATATTGAGAACTGAACTCCTCTATCTTTCTCTCTGCGTTTTTTAAATTAGTTATATATATATATATATATAAGAGGGGTTCAAAATTTTTATTATTACCATAGCCTTGTTGTCCTTATCAAATAGCTTTGCTCTTGAACCCTGCAAGAAAATCCAAGCTTTCTAAATGTCATTTCAACAATTAATTACATTTCTTGTCAATTGAATTATATTTGTAATAGTTCTGACCTCATAAAAATCATTGCTGATAGTTCTTCGCATGATATGGCAGCTAATATTGTATTCCCGAATAAGGCATTGTTCAATGCTTTGTACTTTGCCTTCCCTCACCTAATTAAGAACATTAATTCAGGTTAACTCATTTAATTAATTTGTAATTTTTCAATCTGATTTCTAATAATATATAAATCTTCGCATATATTATATACTTACTGATCTAAGCCATATCTTGAGGCTTGTAGGACAAGACGCACTCGTGTAATTTAATGCATCTCCAATCCACTTTTCTGCTCCTTCAACTTCCATTTCCTTTTCCTACCAACATTATTGTGACATTCAAACAATATTATATTTTTGTTTAAGAAATCCCGATTTCTCCCGATTTCTCTATTGTCATTCCTAAGAATAAAAAATGAACATCAAATTGAACTATGCGTACCAATGAAAGAACAATTTCTTCAACACTTCCTTTTGAGAAGCATTTGCTGATTGTGTCCAGTCTGTTTAATTTGTCAAAAGAATATTTACTGCAATCATTGTGTCGTATGAAATACTAGGAAAAGACTTAAGAAACTGCAAAACCACTAAATTACCTCTTCAAGGGGCTGTCTTCCTTAATATAAGCTGTTTCAGTAAATTTATCAATTAATGCAGTAATTGTTGAAATATCAGAAGTTGTCACAGACCGTAGGGCATTTTCCAGCAAATTTAGCTTCTGATGTACAGAGGAAAGTGATATGAATTTTGCTAGTTAATATGAAATAATGTCACAATTAATGATATATTTGTATAACGACGCAATTAATGTTATGTATATGTATACCTTGGAAGGGACAAAATGAGTCGCTAGGCCACATTTAACCATTTCTGCTCCATTCAAACGTCTTCCTGTTAACCCTAGGTACTCCCCTATATTGGAGAATAATTAAAAAAAAAAAAAAGGGATCATCAGTACAATAAATTGCAGTATTTTTGAAATCAAATTGAGTCATTAATTAAGCAAAAATAATTAAATTTTGTTTTTGATTCGTGTTTGTTTCCTAGCATGAATTGTTTTTAGGAAATTAATAGACAATTAAGGCCATGAAAGCAAAAGCACAAGAGAAAAAACAGCTGAGCAAGTCCCAAGTAGTTTGGTATAAATAAAGGAGAGGAGGAGAATTAATGTTCTAAGTGTATTGAGTCTCACTTTTGTTGTCTTGATGACTAATGGATTGGCTTGATGTCTGGTTCACTTATTTCTTATTTTTTATTTTTTGGATGAATTTACCGATTTAGTCTATTTTGCAACACTGTCATTTGATATCATGAATTGACTGCTTTTATCAGCTGTATTTGGGTTAATTGGCTCATTTGGTCTCTGATAAGTGTTGATGTCCATGGTTCAATTGTATGTAACTTGCTATTGGCCGATTTGGTCATTAATTAAACTTGATATTATCTCCAGTCCTTGTTATAAGATCTCAATTTGTCTCATATATTTATCACTTTTTCCCTAACTAATTTACCTAACTTATAAAGTGGTATATATAATTTAATTTTATGCTAGATTATTTTAGGGAGATCATGTCATATTTATTATAATTAAATAATTTATCTCATTTCCTTAATATACTCAAATTATTAGAGTAGCTCTTCTATCAAGTACCAGAGGTAGTATTATAAATGGCGGATGGATAATTAATTAGATAGAGAATAAGAAAGACAAACATTATATTATGAAATGATCACGTATAGCAAACGTGTATGACGTCAAAATTAAATGTTGATAATGTAACAAAGGACATAAAGATAGAATAGAATTAATATTACCAAAAGAGCCAGGAAGCCTTGAGAGAAAGTATGAAGCACCCACGTCTGGGTTAAGTCCTATAGATGCTTCGGGCATAGCAAACACCTATTAATTAAATTAAAGATACAAGATTAGTCTAATGACCACACAATATAAATATTCATATAACTTAATAGTTACTAATTGTGACTCCCTCCGGTCCTTAGTGTAAGACTTATTTATTTAATTTGATTAGATTAAGGAAGTTAGTTGATATGACAAGTTTTTCTTAAAACACCCTAATCATCTTCCTTAATTCCCTTAATCTCTCTCTTACTTGACTATTTTTTAGGGAGCATAAATAGAGGTAAATAAGAAAAAATAGACATATATGAGAAATAGCTCTTACAAAAAACTTGAATAAACTTTTATATTTGCCGATCACAGACGTTATCATTAAACAACTCATTAATTACTGAAAAAAAATAGAAAATTATTATACATACAGTTCTTTCGGTGACAACTCTAAAATTTGTGTTCATCGACAGACCCGCACCTCCTCCCATGACCATTCCATCAATGAGAGACACCTTCATATTATTAATTAAACAATTAAATCTGTCTTTCATATGCTTAGAAGAAATTAAAATGTATAATGTGGGACTAGCAAGCTCACCACTGGCTTTTTGTAGGTTGCTATCAAATGGTCTAATGTAAGCTGTTTCTTGTAAAAGCTTGCTACATAAGTCCAGTGTCCTATTTTCAATCACCATTATTTTAAACATGAATATCTTTGAAGCTTAATTTGAAGATTAATCACACATAGACACACAATATATTAATGCACCAAATTTATTTTCCATAAAATTTAATATTTATAATATTAAAGAAATTGACGGAACCGGACATTAAAAAACGAAATACTAAATTATCAAAATATTTAAGAAAAACTTAAAATAATCGTAACATATTTCAGTTTACAACCTTAAGACAAAATAAATATATAATACGTCAAAATCAGCTTGATAGCACGAGTCATATACTGATCAAATGCGTTGGCAAAACATATCTATACTGCAGATAAAATGTTCTTTTAGAAATTCTGTCTTTAGCAAGAAATTTTGAGTTCGCATGATTATTTCTTGTTGGTCCATGAAATACCCCAAGCAAATCAATGCTACTATTTCATGTTATTTTTTTCCCCTTAAAACACATAAATATATTAATATTTCAATATATGTAACAAAATATGTCACAAACCATATTATTTATAGGATATGAATTTATTTAATTTTTCACATTTCATAAAATATCGTGTGGATAAATCGAATACAAAATGATTTAGATAAAATGTGACATAGTGCTTTGTTAAATAACTTGCATCATGAAGTCAGTTTGATATATTTAAATAAAAACTTTTCATTTCTCAACTATCAAATTGTTCAACTAAAGTATGATAATTGATATAAAAGTGTATTTATGTTACTAACAATGATATGATCCATATATTAATTTTTTATTTAATAATGTAATTTCCACGCTATACTATTAATTAAAAAAATCCAGTTGTATCTTGTTTTGATTATAATGTTTAATGCTAAATGTATAAAAATATGGCTATTTTTTAATCACTTGCAATACATATAATAAAATTTACAAGATGTCACAATATTATAAATTAAAATAGTAACACTTATTTTAAACTTCATTCAATATGAAAAAACATGTTGAATTTAAACGTTGTACCTACCTACAATTGAAGAAGTAACCGCTGATATCACATCACCACCAGCACAGAAAGCTTTTCCATTAGCCTGTGTTAAAAGATAATAACATGCTTTGTATATAATCACAACTTTTAATACAAGACCATATTTACATCAAGTTCCTTATATCCATTGCATCAAGTTCTCTAATCACATGACAATGTGGCCCTTTGTGATTAGAGAACTTGACTTTTTTTTTTTTCTTTTGCCATCGAAAATGTTTTTCTTTAATATACACATGAGAGATCTGTACGTTCAGAGCAAAATTTAATTAATAAAAGTGTATATATGTGATGGCGTTATATTTTATCGGGTTCAATAACATTTGAGTAATTTTTTATACGAATATCTAAATTTGAATAATGAAAGATTGGGGTCGAGAGATCTTCAACTTCTCAATTACCTTTAAAATAATCAGTTTTACTGAAGCGTCATTCTCATACAACGTCAATCTCTCTTTCATCTGACTTATCTGCAAAAAATAAAGAGAGAGAAGTCAGTGATTAATGTACAAATCAACGTCTTTTGGCATTTAAAAAATGATTTCAACATCTCAGCTACCTTTAAAATAATCAGTTTCATAAGGCCAACTGGTCTGTTTTTTTTCAACAAGACCAACTGGTCTCTTTATTGTAGAAAATTTGACACAACCATTTGTGACTTTAATTTTTAAGCAATTTGCTACTCGAGTTTTTTTTTTTTTTTTCCTTTGAGAGAAAATAGATGGGAGGTAACAGAAGCAAATTCGACTAACCATTTCGTGATTGAGAGTATTCAGCTTATGAGGCCTGTTTAGTATCACTTCCTTCACACAAGAATTTCCAGCGAAAAGCACCTACACCACAAAAAACAATTATTTAATAAGAAATCTTACAAGCCACACTCTTAATATAACTACGACTAGGAAATATATGACAGCAACACCTTATCCAGCCTATTATATTCTAGTGTTTATAAAAGGCAACGGAGGTGAAATTTTTTTTTAAAAAAAATGTTTTATTAAAAATATAAAAAATGTAAATAATATTTTTTTTTAAAAAAAATATCAACCTCTCTCAGTCTTCTTCCTTTCCCACATGCAGTGTTTCAAATTCTTTTAATCGTAACATCTCTGAAATAAAGATATATATCTTCTAGTCTTAAGTGAAGGAGCTAGTTCAAGGGTTTGTTTTGGGTATGTGAAAAAGAAGGGGAAATACATATATACGAGCTAGTTTAAGAAATGAATCGATTCAATCATGAAATTAAAATAGCATGTATATGGGTATGTGAAAAAGAAGGGGAAATAGAAACCACAGGTTAAAGTTAAAGCCAATAATAAAAAAGAAAATCAAAGGAAGAAGTTGATACCTGGTTTGTTTCTCTCACAAAGGTTAAAGTTAAAGCCATATTTCAGAAAATGAATGCCTCACAAATCACAAATTCTCAATGAAGAGTGAAAGAGAAAGTGCACAACTCTACCATAACAAGTAATGATATGGTTGGGAATTATATATATATATATATATATATATATAATGTTAAGGAATACCAGTGCTTTACGTTAACCGGTGAACGAAAGTGAACACGTCTTCGTCACAAATTAGCATGTGATTTGTCAGTAGAGACTGTAGAGTTCACTTTTTTTGACGGTAAGCAGTTCAATGCTATTTAAAAATTGAACCAAATGCTATTTAATTAAACACTTAATCTCAGTTGTTGATTTCAGCAATCATGGTTTTGTCTTATTTGCTTTTATAATTTGCAATTTTTTTTTACCGGAACATTATCATCAAACTAAACCTTTTTCTTCTTTTTTTCTTCTTTTCATAATTTGTATATTGGTTTTTTTGGCTTATAGCCTTATATGCTCTCTTTTTTCTTGTTCAAATCATGGCTGGACACTAAATATTGATACTTCTCTCAGTAGGAACTTGAACATTAGTTCACTACAATGTGAAGGATTGGCCCCTTCCATTAAACATAATCTATGTTGGTTCATTAAACTAAATTTACTTTCATTATTGCTTATTGGAATTTTTTATACACGTTATATTACTTAATCACGCCAACATTTGAGCATATAAAAAGCTAACAGTGATTATTTTGACAAAGTTCAAATTAGATTTAGCCACCAAAATGTCATGACATCTTACATCAGATAGAAATAATGGGAAAACAATTGTAAAGATATATAGATATTTCTTTTAAGAAAATGCATTTGTATGATAAACGACATTTGTGAAAACCAAATTACTTTTATTAATAATTATAAAACATACTCTATAATTTCATTTAAAAAATTAAATATTTATATTTATATTTATTTTTAAGAAATAAATTATTTACATGTAAATTTATTAATATAAAAAATATAATTTAATATAAATAAAAATATATACAATAAAAAAAAGAAATAAAATTATAAAATGAAATAAAATAATAATCATGTAATGCACGACCTCTATAAACAATAAAGAAATAGTGCCAAATTATCCGGCTTCTATATGGTTTTATTGATTATTGATTATTTTCCGATGTTTTCTGATTGAGTGTTACACACAGACACAGAAGCAAACACACACACACATAAAATAAATCTTCTTCTTCTATTTGGTCATCCTAAGTTTGCAATATTAATTATTCTAATTGCCTCGATACAGGGAGTAATTTAACAAAATAAAGATATCTCTATGATATGTGCGAATGCCATCGGTCTTACACTTGTAAATGATGTTATAATATGAATGAGGCCAATATTAAGAAAAAATCGTGTTATGTATGAATGAATTTTCAAAATAAAAAAAAAACGGAAGAAATAATTTAAGATCAAACTGCTTGCGGCTCAAGCATCTTCTGATGATGTCACCATTGTTGCGTCATTCTACTTTTTGTTTAAAGGACCGACACAAGTTGCAAGTTTTGACAATGTTTCACGTGCTGTGCGATTACAAGAAATTAGACTTTTTTTTTTATTTAACACTCCTTCTGTTCGTTTTTATAAGATATCAACAACCGAATTACCTATATCAAAAATTTAGTTAAAATTGGTTTAAATAAATAAATAAATAAATAAAATATAATTTATTTTCAAAAAACCCTTATTTATAAAGAAGACGGGTGGGAGAGAATGAGTAGAAAACGTGATGAGAGAGACATAATTAATTGGGGGTAGAGATGAAAAAATACATTAAATGTTGATACATCTCCAAATGGAATCTTATAAAAAGAAACGCATCCATTCAAACAACATTATCAAATTAGTGATTTTAATCAAACTTTTGACAATAGTGTAAACTCGGATCGTAAACAAGTAAAAATTTATCTCTATCAATAAATAGCTATTAAAAATATAGAGTTAAATATTCAAAATATAAAAAATGAAAATAATTGGCTTAAATAATGTATTTCAAATCTAAATCATTGAAATTAAAAATAAATTCATATTTAATTTAATATATGCATAAATTATTATATATGAGAAAAATATATACATGACAAGCTAATTCCTTTTCATAAGTACATGTATCCTCCTATTCAAAACAGTTCTTATATATATTTTAATACATAGTACTAAATCAAACAGCCAACAAATAACGAAATAAAAAACATATTTATAAACAAAATAGTTAAAATTACATGTCTTAATTGTATAAATTCAAATATATGTATTTATAAATAGAAAATAAACTAGTTTTTAAAAAATTCCAAGTGTACAACAATTATAATTTATATGTCCAGCTGACATTCTAAACTCCGTTGTCATTCATAGGAAAAACTAATTTGAGGGAAATAACAATACTTGCTTCTGTTATTAATATAATGTAGGCTAAAGTATTCATTTGGTCCTTTATGTTTGCATCAAGGTTCATTTTAATCCTTTATGTTTAATAAGTACATTGTTAGTCCTTTAAACTTAACGCCATTAACCTCACTTAACGAAAATTGTTGACTCATTAGAATTAAGTGATGACTGTACATATTTAAAAAAAAAATTGCTGATGAAACATGCTTACATATTAATCTTTTTTTAATATAATATTTTTATATTTTAAACCATGTAAATAAAAAAATCAGAATGACAACTATATCCTTTAGGTTTAATTTTTCTGACTCATCCCTGCGAGCAACGACGAATCCCTGCAACCAGGGGCAAATTCTACAAGTCTTTGTTCTTTTATATATATACTAATGATGATCAATTTGCTACCTGCTATCATTGTGAGCATGAATATGTTTTTTTAGTCTTGAATGTGCTGATATATTTTGGCTAGAGACTCTCATATAGAGATGGACCTATTCATTCTTCTGTGATGTGCCACCAAGTTGCAAAGATCAAGTCCATTTGGATCGGATCAATATTCAATAGAGGAGGGATCTAATCCCTGATACTTAGTTGCCATTGAACCAAACAAAAAGTTACCCACAAAATTTGATGAGTAAGCAATTTCCATTAAGTGAGACTAACGGCGTTAAGTCTGAAGAACTAAAAATGCACTTTTTAAATATAAAGGACTAAAATGAACCATAATACAAACATAAAGGACCAAATATATACATTAGCCTATAATGTAATTGAATAGGGTTGATTTTTATCATTTTTTCATAAATTGGGATTTATTTATTTGATGCTAAAAAGTCAGAAATATAGCATTTACAGATTTTGGCTGGGGGGGCTGAATAAAATATGATGTGGGAATGTATTCCGCTGAGGTGAGAGAAAAACTGGAGAAAAGACCAGAAATTTAACCTCATCTCACACAATAGTCAGACTTGTACACAAGCTATTAGTCTGCGATTTCACTTGCTTATCATTATGTTTTTTCTTAGGACATCATCAATGTAGCGGGTGGTGTTGCCATTGAGGCGGCAACTAGCCATTTTGACGTAATTACAAGAAACTAGACATATTTCTTTTAATATTATACGAAGAGGAGATGTTAGATTTTATCTCCACCTAATTACTCACTTTTATTTTTAATGGGTTAATATAGAGTCTAAGAAGTAATAATTTTGAATAAATTAAAACCATACCTTAAATAATTTATACAAAATCTCACATTATTTTCCAAGGTCCTATCAAGTCCAAGACGCTCTAATTAAATATAATAGTAGTAGCAGCACTTGAAAAAGCACAAAATTATACTGTTCGATTCATATGTGAAAACACTATACTTAGAAGATATTTTGCAACCCCTTAGTAAATCAGGATGTAGCACTTTCTAACATTAAATAAACCCTTCTGGTAGGAAATAGGGTGATAGAACAATAGGACGATAACATTATAACTTAGGAGATGAGAGAGGAGAGGGGCTTGGGGATAGAGCTCAGTGTTTCTAACCTCAATGCTCGTTGACCTCGGTACCCATTGACCATGCACCAAGTATTGCATTTTGTAGGAGAATATGTGACTATTTGGAGTCATAATAGTCATTAAAGAAGGTTTTATGACAACTAAAATGACAGTTATAAACTATTCACTAGTGGTGGTTCAATGCAATTAAAGCTATTACAACCGGTTAATAATGAAAAAACTGACTAATTAAAACACAAATGTTCTAATAGTCATCTCTAATAGTCGGTTCAAAGCCTCCTATTTATTTGCTGTTTAATTAGCTCAAAACTCACATTTTATCATACATTAGGGTGTCTTTAATTTTGAGCAACATGAGAGTTCTTTCTTTAACATACCTACAAAAGTATTTACAGCAGTAGCAAGTTGAATCGATATCTATCCAATCACATCTCACCTAATATAAAAATCCATTATTTAGGACTTTCTTCATCAAGATGAACCATAGGTCCCAATTAATGCAATGTTTGGATGATCAGAGAAAAGTGAGAGGAAAATGGAGGAGGGACTGTGAGGAAGAAAAACTTATTGAAACGGAAAAAAAAAAAATTTACTATTTTTAGGAGTTTTTTCTCCTAGTATTCTTTTTCCTCTTTAAGTTTTTCCCCATTCAAACATAGGGTGAATGAATGATGGCCAATCATCAAGCAAGGCAATAAAACGGCAGATCAAGTAACTCAAGCTGATATTAATTTTAAATAATCAACGTAAACAACACCTAACCAAACTAAGTTCTCAAGTATGAATAAGCTTATCAAATTGATGAGTTTATATAGATTATAGAGTCCAACAATGATAAAACTATAATGTAGACTTGTAATGTAAAATCATAAGATTTTAATTTTATTATTAATGAAATAATTATTATACATGAAGTTACATATTCTATTATTAAAATCTAATATAGTATAAACAAAAAATAATCTTGAAATACTAATAAGAAATTAAATTCACTAGTTTCATCCAATGTTAAATAAAAAATTAAAACAATAAATTAAATTAAAAAGAACAGAAAAGTCAAAGTGCCATGTAACACGTTCTATATTGATTTAAAAATCAAACAAAGACACGAGTTTTCCATTATTGCCGACAATTTCGTACAATTCAATGAATTGAACCAGAGAAGAGATTGTTCAAACCAAACAATATTTCCTTATCGCTAACCGACCATGTGAAGAGAACTGTAAACAAATTGACCCAGGAAATAATATGTTTATTGAATAATGAACAAAAAGTATTCAATACAATATATGTCCTAGGCCTATTTATATCCGATGGGCTTAAGTGGCCTTAAGCCCAATATCAAATAACAAGCAATATGAAAATCCAGACTATGACACAAGTACACCTATTTACATAACTAACTATATCAATCCTACATCACATACTAATATTCCAACACTCCCCCTCAAGTTTGGGGCTAAAAGAAATTTACAGCTCCTAACTTCGAAAGTAATCTCGTCTGAACCTCTTTCCTTATAGCTTTAGTGAACAAATCCGCCTCTTGATCTTGTGATTTTACGTGTTCCAACTCTATCAAACCCGATTGCAACTTCTCCCCAACAAAGTGACAATTTATCTCAATATGCTTTGTCCTTTCATGGAATATCGGGTTTGTGGCAATGTGGATTGCCGCCTTGCTATCACAATGTATACTCACAGCTTCACCAAAGCGAATCCCAAGATCTTTCAAAATACCGTTGACCCAAACAACCTTGGATACCGTTGATCCTAATGCTCAGTATTCGGCCTCGGCTGATGACTTTCGCAACGGTTTCCTGTTTCTTGGTTTTCCACTTGATGAGAGAATCACAAGCTTAAGCAAATATCCAGTTACTGAATGCCTAGTCATCCCACATGCTGCCCAATCGGAATCGCAATAGCATGACAACGTCAAATCATCATTGGAACTTAGCAACACACCAAGTCATATACTTTATTTGAGATACCGAATCACATCAAGGGCTGCTGCCATATACGCCTTTGTCGGCATTTGCATAAATTGACTCAAAACCTACATCAAAAATGAAATATCAGGCTCGTATTAGTCAAATAAATCAACCTACCCACGAGTCTCATGTATCTGTTTGGCTCTTTTAGCAAGTCTTCTTGCTTGTCTCTTCCTTCTTCATATGCCCACAACCGCAAATTTTGTCTCATCGGAAGCGACAATGGCTTGTAACCACTCATACTAGTGTCGGCTAAGAGGTCTAGGATGTACTTCCTTTGAGAGAGCACAATTCCCTTTTGTGACCTAGCCACCTCTATTCCCAAAAAGTATCTCATCTCTCCTAAATCCTTAATTTTGAATTTGTTCTGGAGAAACTATTTTACCTCTTCAATCCTTTCCTTAAAACTTCCTATGATAAGAAGATGATCCACATAAACAAGCACAAGCACTAATGCATCATTGAATTCCTTAAGAAATAATGAATAGTCAATTTGCTTTGATTAAAACCCCCATCAATCAAAGCCATAGACAACTTGTTACTTTATTGCCTTGAGGCTTGTTTCAAGCCATATAATGACTTGTTAAGTTTACAAATCATATTCTCCCCTATTTCTCAAAACCTTGAGGGATCTTTATGTAAACTTCTTCATCTAAATCTCCTTACAAGAAGGCATTATGTACATCCATTTGATAAACATTTCCATTTTATACAGCTGCCATTTTTAAAACAATATGAACAATAATCATTTTAATCACAGGGGAAAAGGTCTCATGATAATCTATCCCTTCCCTTTGAATATATCCTTTTGCAACTAACCGTGCCTTATATTTTTCTATAGTACCATCTGAATTATACTTTACCTTATATACCCATTTGCATCCAATTGCCTTCTCTCCTTTTGGAAGAGGTACTATGTCCCATGTCTTATTGTCCTCCAAAGCCTCTATATCTACTCGCATAGCCTGTACCCATTTGGAGTCCTTTTCTGCTCCACTATAGGAGATAGGCTCACATAATCTATGGAACACAAGTGATACAGGTAAGATGCAGAAAGATGTTCATATGAGATATAATTCTCAATTGGGTATTTACAATGCTGATGCCATTGTGTATTTATGCCTGCAATTGGGTTATATGAAATTAGGTTATAAACATAATCTTGTGACCATATAGGTGGTCTCCTACTTCTTGTAGGACTTTTGTCACATTCTTTCTCAAGAATTTCGATGCCCTGTTGCTCTCCAAAACTAGAGGTGAATTGTTGCATGTGCTTATCATGCTCTATAATCCCATCAAATTCATCAGAATCAAAGAGGAACATCTCTCTAATATTTTTGTCAACTCCCCCTCACTTGAGAGGTTCATTTTCCTTGAAAGGAAATCTGTCCTCTACAAACTGCACATGTTTGCTCACAAATATGCATTTAGTCTTTACATAATATAATACATATCCCTTTTGATTACTCAAATATCCCAAAAATACAGAGGGAATAGATCTAGGTTGCAATTTATCATGAAGAGTCAAATCAAGAGCATAGGCAAGACAACCAAAGGTTCGTAATAATCCATAATCTACTAAGTGTTTATACACAATCTCATATGGTGTCTTAAAATCTAATACCTTAGAAGGAATTTGATTAATTACGTAAGCAGCAGTCTTAACACACTCCCCCAATACCTAATCGGGATGTTGGATTGTATCATGAGGCTTCTAGACACTTACATTAGGGTTCTATGCTTTCTCTCTACTATACCATTTTATTTTGGTGTATATAGGCAACTAGTTTCATGAACTATCCCTATTTGTGTAAAATATCCTCTAACTGTGCTATTAACAAATTCTGTACTATTATCACTACGTACCCGCTTTACCTTTCTAGAAAATTGTGTTTGAACATAGGCAATAAAGTCATGAATATGAGAATAAGTCTCAGATTTTTGTTTCATCAAGAACACCCATGTCGCTCGTGAGAAATCATCCACTATAGTTAAGAAATATTGATGTCCAGAGTATGTAGAAACCCTATATGGGCCCCATACATCCATGTGCAACAATTCAAATATATCTTTGGTTTTAACACAGCTACGAGGAAAAGGAAGTTTAGTCTATTTGGATTGTGAACAAATCTCACATTTTATTCAATGTCACTCCCTTATCACTTACAATATCCAAGTGTTTAAGCACAGTTACAGGTGTATGTCCTAACCTAGCATGCAACAAGGAAATATCAACATAATCACATTCTTTATTACATTCACTTGTCATGTTCACCATATTCGTATTTCCACAAAGTAATGCATACAATCCATCTATCAATCTACCGGTTGCCTTCATTTTGCCATCCCGAAGGTTTTGTATCAAACAAATGTCAGGGAAAAATGCAACCACATATGCTTCCTCCCTAGTTAATTTCAAAATTGATATAAGGTTGAACTTTAATAAGGGAGCATATAAAGCACCATGCAAATGAATGCCATTGGAAAATTTTACATTGCCTATATGTGTAACGTGGACTCTTTTCCCATTTGGTATCTTAATAGTTTTAATGGGTCCTTTATACTCACTATAGGTATCTAGAAGCGACAAATCACTTACCAAATGAGTCGTTGCACCCGAATCTTAAACCCATGCTATGCTAGACTGCATGTGAGAAAAAGAGTTAGACAAACTTGTACCAGTGAGTGCATGGACATTCTCTTCTGCATCCTTTTTGAGCTGCTCCATCAACCGCTCGTAATGATCACATGTCAAAAAAGGAAAATTTAGATTAGCCAAAAGAAGTCCTTTCCCACTATCCTTGGGATTGTCATTTCCGGGTTAACTTGAATCACTAAGGAGCACTTGTTTGCCTCTGGGTCACTTAAAATCTAGAGGATAGCCTATGAGTTAGTAACAATTATCCTTGGTGTGACCCTTCTTGCCATAATAAGTGCAAGTGAGAGAGGGATTCTCTCTTCCTCTCCCCTTGCCTTATCCTCTTTCATGAGCAGACATGGCTATTCCTTCTATTGGGGTATTCGATGTATGGCTCATAATTGCCCTTTGAGCTTCATCTTCAGCCACTATTGCATATGCTTGATTCACACCAGACAACGGTTGCATTAAGAGAATTTGGCTCCTAGTAATGTTAAAGGAATCATTTAATCCCATCAAAAATTGGAGTAGCTTTTGCTGTTAAACAATGTCAGATTGCACCTTTGAAGCTCCACATATGCAACATTGGCATTATGGTCCTACCAAGCTTAGTGCAGATTGTTCTTCCCAGAGTTCCTTCAACCACGAGTAGTAGGCAGATACAAGAAGATCACCTTGCTGCAATGAGCTAATTTCACGATGTCAAGAGTAGATACGAGAGCCTGTGACTTTGTCAAATCATTCCTTTATATCAATCCATACGGCATGGGCATCCTGAAAGTAAACCACCTTATTGACCAATTCCTTTGATAAAGAATTCAGTATCCAAGACAAAACTACTGCATTAAACCTTTCCCATTGCTCATGTAAAGTTCTGTCATATGAGTCTTTTCTACACGTTCCATTGACAAATCCAAGTTTCATTTTGCCATGAAGAGCAATCATCATTGTCTTGCTCCACACATTGTAGTTCTAACTACCAGTAAGTGTTTGAGAAATTATAGTAGCCCCTTGTGTATCAGAAGGGTGTAGGTACAAGGGGTGTGCAAAACCAATGGTCTCACTAGCAGATGATTCATCAGTTTTCTTACTATCTGCCATTGTCATACACAGGAGGAGTTTGCTTGTTGTTCTTCCTAAGAGGCAACTATGTATGTGATCAATTCAACGTCCCCACATGATATTCTGTGGAAAACCCGATTCTGCAATCTCAATCGTTGGTTCTCGGACGCTCGATTCACCTTGGCTGGTTGCCTCCTCTTGGACACGATACCAGTCGACACCCCAATAAGTACTCCCTAATATGCCACGAATCCAGCACTAGAAAACAGCTCAAGAAGAAAAATAGAGACTTATCTGATAAAGGCTATAGGCAACATTTTTTGAATCACAAATTGAGGTGCAATGAAATCAAGAGTAAATATGAAAAGCATATATGAGAAACAGAAACAGAGAAGCCTGGATAAATCGAACCGAACTAGTAGAGTCTGTTAGCTAAAAGACGAAATTGGTGACTTAACTAAAAGATGAAATTGGCATAAAGTAGAGGAGAGAGCAAATGACGTGACAGAAAGAGAAAAACAATGCTCTGAATAATGCCTTTATTCAATTGATAAAAACTTGAGAGGGATAGATACAATGAGATCAACCTACGTATATATAGGCAAGAAAAGAAAATAATGGAGTCCAAAAAAATAGCTAACACTAACCATTATGAGCATTATCAGATCCCACTACTTAACTGTTGAGAAAATAAAGGATCACTAACTGACTCCATAAAATAAAATAAACACATCAACAAAGAGAAAAATACGAAAGACAAAAAAAAAATAGTTTTGAATTATTCTTCAACACTCCCCCTTGATTCAAAACTGCAAACACCAAGTAATCCTCTGAAATAACAGAATTTCTCCTTTGATAAAGCCTTCATCAAAATATCAGCCAGTTGCTCTTGGGTGCTGCAATATTCCATTGCTATCTCCCTTTTTGCTACCAGATCACGAATAAAATGATAACGAATATCAATATGCTTGGTTCTGCTGTGAAATGTTGGATTCTTTGTCATGGAGATAGTTGCTTTATTGTCACAAAATATCTCTGTTGGTTCCTTATGCTCTTGTTGAAGGTCTACAAGCACTCTTCTTAGCCAAATAGCTTGACAAGCTGTTGAAGTTGCTGCAATAAACTCAGCAAAATATCTCTGTTGGTTCCTTATGCTCTTGTTAAAGGTCTACAAGCACTCTTCTTAGCCAAATAGCTTGACAAGCTGTTGAAGTTGCTGCAATAAACTCAGCTTCTGAAGTTGACAAAACTACTGTAGCTTGTTTCTTTGAACTCCAAGTGATCACCCCTAAGCCTAGGGTGAAAACATTTGCTGAAATACTTCGTCTATTATCTAGTGAGCTTGCCCAATCACTATCTGTATACCCACACAACTTGAAGCTAGAGACTTTAGCGTACCAAATGCCATGCTCTAAAGTACCAGTAATGTAGCATAGGACCCTTTTTGCTGCTTCGTAATGAACTTTAGAAGGATTTTGCATAAACCTAGAAATAATGCCAACAGGAAATGCAATATCAGGTCTAGTGTGAGTAAGATAGATTAAACCTCCAACCAAGCTTCTAAATCTTCTTGCATCTACCATCTCTTCTCCATCTTCTTGCTGCAACTTTTCATTTATATTCATGGGAGTAGCTGCAGGTTTGCAATTGAGCATGCCAAATTTGTTGAGAAGGTCCCCGGCATAGTTCTTTTGTGAAAGAAATATTCCATCTTTAGCTTGATGAATTTCAAGACCAAGGAAATAATGTAATAACCCCATATCTAACATTTCAAACTCATTCATCATTTGAGACTTGAATTCATCCACAAGAACATTAGAGGAACTAGTGTAAATGATATCATCAACATAAAGGCAAACGATGATGAAATCATTACCTTCCTTCTTTACATACAAGGTGGGCTCATTTTCACTTCTCAAATAACCCTTTTGTTGAAAGTATCCATCAATCTTGCTATACCAAGCTCGAGGAGCTTGTTTCAAACCATACAATGCCTTTTTCAACTTGTACACCTTTGATTCATTACCTTCTTTTATGAAACCTTCTGGTTGTGCTACATAGACTTCTTCTTGCAAATCTCCATTGAGGAATGCTGACTTGACATCAAATTGATAAACTGGCCATTGTAGTTGTGCAGCCAATGCAATAACTAGTCTCACAGTTTCAAATCGAGCTACTGGAGAAAAAGTTTCTTCAAAGTCAACACCATATTGTTGTGCATAGCCTTTTTCCACAAGTCGAGCTTTGTGCTTTTGCAAATTCCCATCAGCAGCAAACTTTGTCTTGAACACCCACTTCAAGCCAATAGCATTTTTTCCTTCTGGTAAGTCCACCATCTCCCATGTTCCATTCTTTTCAATGGATTTAATCTCCTCCACCATTGCTCTTTGCCATTCTTCCTTTTCAACTGCTTCTTTAAAATAAGATGGATCTGAAACAGAAAGAGCAAATTGACATGTATATATATCGTTAGTATATCTGGGATTTGGCTTTGCAACTCTTGTTGATCTCCTCAGGGGAATTGGTGTAGTATAAGACTCTTCAGAAGTGGTTAAGGAAGAGTTTCTACTAGGAGAATTTGCTACAAATGGCTCTTGCTCTTCCTCTTGAGGAATTTCTATAGGAATTTCTTGCTGCACCTGTATATCATTCCAATCCCAGCTAGCACTTTCATTAAATACTACATCTCTGCTGATGGTAATTTTGCCACTTATTGGATTGTATAGCTTATATGCTTTAGATTCAGAACAATAACCAACAAACATGTATTTCATAGATTTTTCATCAAATTTTTGAAAATGGTTCTTAATCAAGGCATAAGCTATACAACCAAAAATTTTTAAGTGGCTTACCATTGGCTTTCTACCTGTCCAAGCTTCATATGGTGTTTGATTACGAACAGCTTTTGTGGGAGACAAATTGAGAAGGTAAACTGATGTTGCAACTGCTTTTGCCCAAAAATGAACAGGAAGACCTTTCCCTTTCATCATGCTTCTAGCCATCTCCAATACAGTACGATTCTTCCTTTCAGCCACACCATTTTGTTCTGGTGTATATGGTGCTGTAAGCTCCCTGCAAATTCCATTATCCTCATAGAAATTAGTAAACACAGTTGAGACAAATTCACCTCCCCTATCTGTTCTTAGTGTCTTTATTTGAAGACCACTTTTTCTCTCCACAAAAGCTTTGAACTTCTTGAATCTATCAAAAGCTTCAGACTTGTTTTCCAAGAAGTAAACCCAAGACATACGGCTGTAATAATCAGTAAAAAGTAAAAAATATCGATTACCACTAAGAGATTCAACACTCATAGGCCCACACAAATCTGCATGTATTAATTCAAGACATTCAGAGGCTCTTCAAGCCTTACCTACAGGAAAAGGTCTTTTACTCTGTTTTCCATACACACAACCTTCACAGAAGTCAAGAGAATCAAGTTCTGGCAAACCAAAAACCATTTCTTTCTGACTTAACAACTTCAAGCCACTGATATTTAAGTGCCTATATCGTAAATGCCACAATCTAGTCTCATCATCATTACTAGAAACCAAAGCATATTTTTCAAGCATTGAAATATCCAATGGAAACATCCTATTTTTGGACATAGGAACTCTAGCAATAATTTGTCCAGATTTTTTATCTCTAATAGTGCAACAATTATCATCAAATAGAGTTGAATAGCCACTATCCATTAATTGTCCAACAGTAAGCAGACTATGAGATAGACTAGGAACATGCATCACATCATATACAATTTTAGCATTACCTTGATTGGTCTTAATGCTAACAGTACCTTTCCCTTCAACTTGAATATGCTTGTTGTCACCGAGAGTTACATCTGATTTTTGGGACTCATCAAGTTCCTTAAATAAATACTTCGTTCCTGTCATATGATTGGAGCAACCACTATCCACAAACCATACATTATTAGTTTTTTCTTTTTCAATGAATAGGGCCATAAAGAGCTTACTTTCAGTATCCTTGTTGTCTGCAAAGTTGGCTTGGTTGTTCTCATCTTTCTGCTTCTTCCAACAAAAGGCTTCTTTGTGACCGGGCTTTTAGAGTAATGGCATTGGAAGGTTTTCTTCTCTTCATTAGAACCTCCCCTACCTTGACCTCTTCCACGACCTCTTCCATGTCTCCCACGACCACGACCAGCAGAGTTTTCATGCGTCTCTGCCTTCACCTGAAAAGCTTTTTCTTCATGCTTTTCACTAGACCTAAGCAAGCGTTCTTCATGTGCTTGCAAAGAACTCATTAGTTCATCAAATGAGTAATCAGACAAATCATGGGCTTCCTCAATTGCAGCGACAATATGTTCAAACTTTGGAGTAAGACTCCTTAAAACTTTTGCAACAATAGTTTCTTCAAAAATAGTTTCTCCATAAGATTTCATTTGATTAACAAGAGAAGAAACTCTAGACAAATAAGTCTGAACAGATTCATTATTTTTCATAAGCAAAGTTTCAAAATCACGACGGTAAGTTTGCAATTTTACCGTAACCACTTTCGAGGAGCCTTGAAATTCTTTCTTCAATATCTGCCAAGCCTCCATTGACGTTGTTGCTGCTACAATTCTGGAAAAAAATCGTCTCATGGACAGCTTGCTGAATGAAGAACAAAGCTTTGGCATCCATCTTTTTTGTTTCCTTCAATCTTTCTGTTGTTTCATCGTCTAGATCAATGTGATCCACAAAGCCAAATTCCACCAAGTCCCAAAGGTCCTGAGATATGAACAGTGTCTTCATCTTGATGCTCCAAAACTCATACTTCTCACCTGTAAAAATAGGCATGAGTGGCTGGGAAGAAGAAGAAGAAATAGCATTAGTAGGCGTCGCCATATGCTCTTCTATTCTCACTCTCTCACAGGTGTTTCCCAAGCTCACAAGACACTCAAAGCAAATAAAATGTTTGCTCAACCCAAAAAGTGTTTCACACAAATACCCAATAGACCCAAGCCTCACTTTCACTCTATTGCCCAGCGGATTAAACAAGGCTCTGATGCCACTTTTGTTAGCTAAAAGACGAAATTGGTGACTTAGCTAAAAGATGAAATTGGCATAAAGTAGAGGAGAGAGCAAATGACGTGACAAAAAGAGAAAAACAATGCTCTGAATAATGCTTTTATTCAATTGATAAAAACTTGAGAGGGATAGATACAATGAGATCAACCTACGTATATATAGGCAAGAAAAGAAAATAATGGAGTCCAAAAAAATAACTAACACTGACCATTATGAGCATTATCAGGTCCCACTACTTAACTATTAAAAAAATAAAGGATCACTAACTGACTCCATAAAATAAAATAAACACATCAACAAAGAGAAAAATACAAAAGAGAAAAAAAAAAAGAGTTTTGAATTATTCTTCAACAGAGTCCACGTCGTCGTAGAGCCTTCGTAGAAGCAGTTTGACAAATGCAGAACATAAGAAATCAGGCCGCTACCTCTATAAAAGAACCAATGTCCGGCGAAGAATCTTGAATCACGTCCCAAATCACCATCGGAACGTGCGGAAGCATAGCAAATCACGTCCCAAACAGATCGGCAGTCAGCTTCGGTCTTGAATCGGTGCGCAAATCAGATGGCAGAATCAAACGTTGCAAAAAAAAAGAAAGAAGGAAATCGGCGATCAGTGTCGATCTTAAAACATGCCGCAAAACAGCATCTGGATGGACTGAATCATATCAGTGATCAGCGGCGGTTTGCGCACCGGAAAGAAGCTCAATGATGACCGAAAATGCTCATGGTGGCTTGCCGTGCAGCAAAGTGCTTCATTTAGATGGACTTCGTGGGAACCCACGGAGCTTTGCTCATCGCGGTTTCACTGGAGCTTGCACAGAGAATTCGGATCTTGGATATCCGCTCCAAGTTCTTGAATATCCGCCTGACCCGAGCCCAAATCTTGAATCATGGGTTAAACCTCTCTGATGCCATGCAAACAAATTGAACCAGGACACAATATGTTTATTGAATAATGAGCAAAAAGTATTCAATACAATAAATGCCCTAGGCCTATTTATATCCGATGGGCTTAAGTGGCCTTAAGCCCAATGTCAAATAACAAGCAATATGAAACTCCAGACTATTACACAAGTACACCTATTTACATAACTAACTATATCAATCCTACATCACATACTAATATTCCAACAAGAATAATAGATGAGTCAGATTCCTCGAAGATAGTGCCAAACTTGATCTTAAGATGGTTGTATATAATATGTATTAAAGTTGGGGAGTTGATATATAGTTTCATCTTTTAATACTGATTTGAGAGTCCCTTAAAGCTACCAGTACTTCATCTGCAACTTTTTGTGGATATGGCAAATCTTCCACAGCTCGCTCTTGAGGCAACAAGGTACACACACGCAGATAACTAATCATATGGCTCTTCTATCTTTGTCCATTTTCTTTTTCTTATTCGTCATACGATATAGCATTAACGAGCAGAACAATTCTTATTCTCCCTATAATTATTTCAACTATTGGAGGTTTATTTATTTATTGAATGATTATAAGGATTATAAAGCAGCAGATGACAAATAATGTCACTATCTAGCCATCTTGCGCATATCCAGTAAAAAGTTTTTTTTTGATACAGTTGTGATCAATTATTTTTTGTATTTGAATATGACTATTTGTCTAAATCAGATTCGAATATTGTTGGGTGTGTTTCACAATACCATTTTTTAATAATTTTATGAATGAATTTTATTAACCACAATAAAAATTCTCCTTCTCAAAATAACAGAAAAAGGAAAGCACAGTAAATGGTGATAGGATAAAATCTAGAATGTTCTCTTACATGTAATACGTGTAGGGTTGAGATGATTTTGTATATCCTATAAATAGGATAAAGATGTACTGTGCAAAATCATTGAATGCAATTACAATTCTCAGCCTTCATTCGTCTGCTTTATTTTCTTGTATTTTACTTTCTTTATGGTATCAGAGTGTTGCCTGACTGTATAGTGTCAGATGACGGACACAACGTCTGAATCCTCAGGTGCTCATAATTCTGCAACATCTGGCGCATCTTCTACTACCTCATCTTCAAATTTCACTCACTTTATTACTGTTAAACTCAATGAAGAAAACTATTTAATTTGGCGTACTCAGATGCTACCTTATCTCTATGGTCAGCATTTGTTTGGGTATATTGATGGTACAAAAGTTGCACCACCGTCAGAGTTGCCTACGGGCCTTCCAAATCCAGATTTTCTGGAATGGTTTGACAAAGATCAACTTGTACTATCAATCCTAATTGCCTCTTTATCTGAAAATTTGATTCCCAAAGTAATGCGCCATAAACGTTCCAGAGACATGTGGCTTGCATTAGAGACTCTGTTTTCCCAGCAATCTCAAGCACGATATGTTCAATTACATCAACAATTGACAAATCTGAAAAAGGGCGGTGACTCAATTAGTGCTTACCACCGTCGTGCTATTTTACTTGCTGACTCTCTAGCAGCAACTGGAAACACTATAAGTGATCTTGATTCCAATACTTATCTTCTTGCTGGTCTCGGATTGGATTTTGATCCCATTGTGACTTCTCTTACTACTTAGTGTCATTTATTATCGATTGAAGAAGTACTTAGTCACTTGTTAGTTTTTGAAACTCGTTTGAACCAACAACACTCTGTATCTGCTACTTCTGAATTAGTTGCTAATACTGTATCAGTGTCTTCTCAAAATTCTCGTGGCTTCCAGCATAACAGAGGAGGTCACTCCTTCTTTAATCAACAAGGCAATTTTAGAGGATTTAATGGTGGTTATCGTGGTCGAGGTTCGCGAGGACGAAATACTCGTGGAAATGGTCACTCACAGGGCCGTCAATCTTTTCCACATGAATCTGATATGCTCCTTATCAAATATGTCGCAAGTATGGGCATGATGCCCTAGTATGTTTCAACCGCTATAATCATGCTTATCAGGCGTCTGCTCCACCTTCCATTTCGGCTTATTATTCTGACTTGGGCTTTGACAGTGAAGCTTTATGGTATCCGGATACAGGTGCTACCCATCATATTACTTCAGACTTATCCAATCTTAATTTACAGTCTGAGATATATTCAGGTTCTCCTATTCATGTTGGTAATAGTGCACAGCTTCAAGTTCAACACCATAGCACAGGCTCTTTGTCTACTACTGGTGGCTCTTTTATTCTTTCTAATATTCTTCATGTTCCTCATATTACCAAAAATTTGCTCTCTGTTTATCAATTTTGTAATGATAATAACGTTTTTTTGAATTTCATGGTGATCATTTTTGTGTCAAGGACTCCAAAACAAAGACTCCACTACTTCAAGGTCTTCCTAAAGGACGCTTGTATCCTTTTCCTCCCTCTAGTCCACCAGAAGCTTTTTATGGAGCTCGCACTTCCTTCCTTCAATGGCACAACCGCTTAGGACATCCTGCCTTTCAAGTTGTTCAGCAGATTCTCTCTGCCAATAAAATTCCAGTTTCTTCTCAGTCAGCTCACCATCAATGTTCTGCTTGTCGTCTCTCTAAAAGTCATGCTCTTCCTTCTCCAGCATCTCCTCATCATTCCACTGCTCCTTTCGATTTAGTTTTTTGTGATGTATGGGGTCCTGCCCCTATAGTTTCTTCTGATGGTTTTCGTTACTACGTTTCATTTGTAGATGATTTTTCTCGATTTATTTGGTTTTATCCAATTAAGAGCAAAAATGAGGTTGTCTCTATCTTTCATTCCTTCAATAAATTAGTATATACTCATTATAATTCTTGTATTCGTTCTTTTCAATCTGATTGGGGTGGAGAGTTTCAATCCTTACATCGTGTTCTTGTCTCTCTTGGCATTTTTCATCGCATTACCTGTCCACATACTCATACTCAAAATGGAACTGTTGAGCATCGTCATCGCACGATTGTTGAGACGGGTCTTGCTTTACTATCTCATGCTCATATTTCGAAATCTTACTGGTCTTATGCTTTTGCCACTGCATCTTATCTAATAAATCGATTGCCTAGCCAGGTGTTGAATTCTCGAAGTCCATATGCACTCCTTTATAACCAACAACCTGATTATAATTTTTTAAAAGTCTTTGGTAGTGCTTGTTGGCCACATCTTCGTCCATATACATCGAATAAGCTGGAATCTTGCTCTTCCTTGTGTGTTTTTCTGGGTTATGCTTCTCACTATATGGGCTACTTGTGTTTGGATTTATCTACTGGTCGCATATATGTTTCTCGCAATGTTGTTTTTGATGAATCTAGGTTCCCATTTTTGGATCATATCTCATATGCTGGATCACTGCATTCTTCTAATGCTCTCTTGCCCATTCTTCATTATGGGCCTTCTTCAAGAGCTTTTTCGTGGCCCATTAGTACTAAGTCCACACCCGTTTTGAGTTTTACGCCTATACCTACTTCTCCTTTGGCACCTTCTCCTTCGCCGTCCTCTTTAACTGAGTCGTCTGCACTGTCTTCCTCTCTGCCTTCGTCACTGCATCCAATGATTACTCGGTCAAAGAATCTTATTTCTAAACCTAAAGCTCTTGGTGGCGGTATGGTTTCCTGGCCTTTACCTCATACCCACTCAGTCTCGGGACTTGAGCCTCTGTTACCTCGCTCAGTTTCTGAGGCCTTGAACGATCCAGGATGGCAAGCAGCGATGCATAATGAATTCCAGGCGTTTATGGATAATAGAACATGGTCTCTCGTTCCTCCTTCCTCGGCTCAGAATATTGTGTTGTAAATGGGTTTTTCGCCTCAAATACAACCCTGATAATTCCTTGAATAAGCTTAAGGCGCGTCTTGTGGCTAAAGGGTTTCATCAATAGCTTGGTGTGGATTTTTCTGAGACCTTTTCTCCGGTTGTCAAGCCTACAACGGTACGGACTATTCTATCTTTAGCTATTTCCAACGGCTGGCTGGTTAAACAACTTGATATCCAAAATGCTTTTCTTCATGGTTTTTTGGATGAGGACGTTTTTATGACTCAACCTCCTGGTTTTGTGCATCCTGAATTTCCTAACTATGTGTGTAAGCTTAATCGAGCATTATATGGTTTGAAACAAGCTCCTCAAGCTTGGTTTGCTCGTCTTAGTTCTCATTTGCAGGAATTAGGGTTTTCCTCTTCACGATCTGACTCTTCTTTGTTTATTTACAAATATGCTATTTCCACTGTATATGTTTTGGTGTATGTTGATGATATAATTATCACTGGATCTTCTTCGACTGTGATCTCTGATGTTATTGCTGCTCTTGGTTTTTCATTTCCTGTTAAGGATCTTGGGAATTTATATTATTTTTTGGGTGTTGAAGCTCATTTTGTTTCCTCTGGTCTTGTTTTATCTCAGAGAAAGTATATTTCTGATTTACTTATTAACTCCAATATGTCTCACGCTCGAGCTGTTACTACTCCCATGGCTTCGTCTAAGTCTCTTACTGATTTCACTGCCCCTGATTTTCATGACCCTGGTATCTATCTTAGCATTGTTGGCAGTCAATCATATTCTACGCTATCTGCAAGGTACTACTCATTATACATTGTCCTAAAATTTCTCACTGGACTGCAGTCAATCATGTGTATCAGTTTATGCATTGTCCTAAAATTTCTCACTGGACTACAGTTAAGCGTATTCTACGCTATATGCAAGGTACTACTCATTATGCTCTGCTTTTACAACCTTCAACTACGACTGATATTATTGCTTTTTGTGATGCTGATCTTGGAGGTGATTCTATTGATAGTAGATCAACTGCTGGTTCTGCTATCTATATTGGCCCCAATCTTATTGCCTAGAGTTCTAAGAAACAGCCCTCTGTCTCTTATTCAAGTACTGAGGCTGAATATAAAGCTCTTGCTACTACCACCTCTTATGTTATTTGGGTTCAACAATTGTTACAAGATCTTGGTATTTTTCTCTCGGTTCCTCCTTTATTATGCTATAATAATTTGGGTGCCACCTATTTGGCTGCAAATCCTGTTTTCCACTCAAGGGCAAAACATATTGCCTCGGATTATCATTTTGTTAGAGAACGTTTGGCTGCCAAAACACTTCGCATTACTCATATCTCAGCCAAGGATCAAATTGCAGATATTTTTACCAAGCCTCTATCATCTTCTAAATTTGGGTTTTTTCGTTCGAGTCTCACTGTTCATCCTATCCAGTTTGACTCGCAGGGGAGTATTAACCATAGTAAAAATTCTCCTTCTCAAAATAACAGAAAAAGGAAAGCACAGTAAATGGTGATAGGATAAAATCTAGAATGTTCTCTTACATGTAATACGTGTAGGGTTGAGATGATTTTGTATATCCTATAAATAGGACAAAGATGTACTGTGCAAAATCATTGAATGCAATTACAATTCTCAGCCTTTATTCGTCTGCTTTATTTTCTTGTATTTTACTTTCTTTAAATTTTGATGAAATTATACCTTAGGATCAAATTGACCTCATGCATATGTGTCTGCAGGTTAAGAGGAAAAGTAGTATTGATCACAGGTGGGGCCAAAGGAATAGGAGCAAGCATGGGAAGGCTCTTCACAAGACATGGTGCAAAGGTGATAGTCGCAGATATTAGAGACGAACTTGGGCAAACATTATGCAATGATATTGGATCTGAATATGCTTCATACGTTCACTGTGATGTCACAAAAGAATATGATATTGAATCTGCCATTAAAACTGCGATTTCTAAACATCAAAAGCTTGACGTAATAGTCAACAATGCTACCTCAATAAATGAAGATAAGCCAAGCATTGCTGATAATGAAATGAGCACATTTAAACAAGTTCTTATCGTGAACCTAACGGGTCCTTTCTTGTGCACCAAGCATGCTGCTAGAGTTATGATTCCTAAAAGAATGGGAAGTATTATAAAAGTGGGAACCATTTGTTCAAGTGTAGGAGGGGTTGCAACACATGCTTACACAAGTTCTAAGCATGGCTTGGTGGGCCTCACCAACAACGTGGCTGCTGAACTTGGCCAATATGGGATCCGAGTCAATTGTGTGTCTCCATATTTCATTGCAAATGTTGCTGCAAAAGATTTCTTCAAATTAGATGATTATGGTTGCTCAACTAGAGTTTATTCCAATCTCAAAGGGGTTTATCTGCAAGAAGAGGATGTGGCTCGAGCTGCGCTCTATTTGGCCAGTGATGAATCCAAGTACATAAGTGGGCATAATCTAGCCGTTGATGGGGGCTTTACTGCTATTAATCCAATTTTTGGTTTGTTTTCAAGATCAAAGTAGTGTTATTTGGCATTATTTTGTTAGTTATTTGTCATTGTGTAACTGTGTTCCCATTTCTATTTGAGTCACTTCTAGGTATATAAGGTGTGGTATAGGTAGAAGTTCAAAGTTCAAAGCCCTCCTCATGATGTAATAATAAAAAGCAGTTTAATTCCCTTTATTTTCTCTAATAATGCTTGAACGGATAAAATAAATTAGTCGTTATTTAAAGAGTTGCGGCAGCTGAATCCAGCATAAAGCAAAGGGAAAATCATTCTTAAGGTACTTGTAATTTTCTTCAATTTTTAATTTAGTACATGTATTTTTATCACCTTGTTAACTTTTTGTGAGTCACTTCAAGCTAACTCAGATAGTTAGAATAAGGAGGTGAGATATGAGTGGAAAAGTTCAAAAAGTTGGAACCCTCATCATGACTAGGGGTGGAAACAGGCCAGACCAGCTGATAGGGGCCTACGGCCTGGCCTATTAGAGGCCTGTTTAGGCCTGGCCTGTCAGGCTAAAAGGCCAGGCCAAGGCCTCTTTAAAAGCATGTTTTCCTTAACAGGCCAGGCCAAGGCATATTGACAAGCTTGTGAGGCCTGTCAGGCCGGCTTGAGCCTGTTAAGGTTTATAAAAAAAAATCTGTAGGTATTACACAATTACAATTTTGCCATTGCCACTCCCCTCTTCCCTAATTCTCTAACCCTAATTCCTAAATGCTTAGATCATATTTTCTGAGTATTGAAAGAGACTTGCGAGCGAGTCCCTCTCCTACCCGACTCCCAACTCCCGTTCCCGTAGGTCGTAGCTCCACTGTTAGTGACCGAATGACCACAAGTCGGCTACCCTTTTCAGATCGGTGGTCCTCTCCATTAGATCAGTCCTCTCTTCGTCGTCTCTCACCCTCAGTCCACCGTCGAAGACTTCTTTGTCTCTCACCCTCATCCACCATTGAAGATTCCTTCCAGCAACACTACTCTATCTGTCGTCGAAGATTCACTCTCAGTCCACCAAAGGACATCATTGTATTTCAGTTCAGCCATTAGCCCATTAGGTAAGTATTGGTTATTTTATTTTGTTTGTTTATTGTGCTCTGATTCAAGGCTTGAAATTGTTAAGCTTAAGCTCTGTTTAGTTTGTCCTATGTTCTGTTCTGATTATTAATTCGGTTGTTTCATTTTCTTTTTAACCTTTTTCAATTTGGGGAATGTGGTGAATACCAAGACAAGTGTGAATCATATGTATAAAAATTTTTTTTGTTCAAATTGCTTTTTCTTGTGGAAGAAGATTGTTCCTTGTGAGAAGGGTATACACAGTTTAGGGAATGCTAGAATGGAGGGGAAGGGATTAAAATTTTACAGTCAAAGATGGATAATGGAATCGAGAAATGAGAATTCGTGGTTGGTTACTTGGTAGTTGGTTGGTTGGTTTTTTTTATTGTCTGCTATGCCTTTATTCTTGTGCATGTTATCAATAAATTAGCCCATTTTGCCTAGAAGATGCAGCCCTATGTGTGTTTGTAAAGTTTTGCATTGTTAAGATTTTACAGTCTTGATTGTGCTATATTTATACTCATATAATAAAACCAAATATTTCTTGTACCCCTTTAGACCAGAACCACTGACTGATGAGAGAAAATAGAGATGATATATGTGATAATCTTTTGTAATATAAATGTTTATAGAATTGGGAATTAGGGTAGAAGGGGACCCCTCGGTCTGGGTCTGGGTCTATCCATGGTCTGTGTCTGTCTATGGCAGAGGACCCCTTGGTCTCAATTTGGGTTTGTGTCTGTCCTCAGTTTAGACCATATTGTGAGTTTTGGGCACCTCCATACCATACCATCTAGGTAACAGCCACAAAATTATAAATAGAACAAATTATTAATGGATATTTCCAGCATAATAGACAGTAGACAGAGTCAAATATTGTTTTCTTTCATTCTTTATTCTCTTTTGACTCTAAGTTATTTGCTCCCCTTCTGTTCCCTTGTAATGATGTCATCTAGTTCAGTTCCTCCTAATGCTATTGAGGTTTGTCAACAAGCACTAACTGATTCAAGTCAACAAGCTAGTCAACAGGCTAGTCAACAAACTAGTCAACAAACCGGTGATAAAAATGATGGTGATGATGATATCATTAAGAAGAAGAGGCAAACAACTTCACCTATTTGGGATGATTCTGATCAAGTTGAAACTAATGATGGGGTCAAAGCTAAATGCAAGTATTGCAAAAGTCTATTTTCATATTCAGGGAAGGGGGCTAGCCTTCCCATTTATGGAGACATATCAAATCTCGTGATTCAAGGAAGCTGCATGTTGCTGTAAGAAATAAGTAATCCACCATTCCATTTCAACCTTCAAACATTTGCATTAATCCATTTCTAGTATCAGGTGCTAGATATTCTAATGAGAAGATGAGGGAAATAATTGCTACTGCGATCATGGTGCATGAGCATCCATTTAGCATTGTTGAGGATGAAGTATGGATGTGGGGATTTTAATATTCTAATTCTGAATTTTAGAAATTTTCTCACAAGACAGCCAGAAGTGATTTTTTGGCTATATATGAAGCAGAGAAAAAACAATTGAAGGCCTTATCACAAGGTGTTAGCAAGATTAGCTTAACTACAGATATGTGGAAATCTAGTCATCAAGTGACTGAATACATGGTTATCATTGGGCATTTCATTGATACAGGGTGGAATCTTCAAAAGAGGGTGTTGAGTTTTGTCAAAGTTCTTGCTCCTAGACGAGGAATTGATGTAACTGATGTTATTTTCAAGTGTTTGAAGGCCTGGGGAATTGAAAACAAAGTGTTTTCCGTGTCAGTTGACAATGCTTATTATAATGATTCTTGTTTAAGGGCTCTTTGAGACACCTTATCACTTAGTAGTTCATTGCCTCTAGGTGGTAACTTGTTTCACATCAGATGTTGTGCGCATATATTAAACTTGTTGGTACAAGATGGTCTTGGTAGAATCAAAGACATTATAAATAATGTTCGTGAGAGTGTTAAGTATATCAACTACAATGATTCAAGGCTAAAAGCATTTTGTGACATTGTTGAGCAAAAATGCTTGAAGGAAAAGAAGCTCATTCTTGATTGTCCAACAAGGTGGAATTCTACATATAGGATGTTGTCTACTGCTTTGAAGTTCAAGGTTGTCTTTCCTGATTATAAGGAAAGAGAACCACATTACAACTATGCACCGTCCGAAGAGGATTCGAAGAAGGTTGAGAAGATTTGCAAACTTCTAGAAGTGTTCAATCTAGCCACTCATGTCATATTAGGTAGTGAGTATCCTACTGCAAATTTGTACCTTCCTGAAGTTTGGAGAGTAAAACAAGTCATTGACAACACCTTAGAGAATAATGATTTCTTTATGGTAGAAATGGTTGTCTCAATGAAAGTGAAGTTTGACAAATATTGGGGGGAATGCAATTTGGTGATGGCTCTTGCAAGTATTCTGGATCCAAGGTGCAAATTATATGTTATTAATTATTGCTTTCCTTTGATTTACAAACCTGATTATGCTGCTTCTGAGAATATAGATAAAGTGGTGAAAGCTTTATACTCAATGTATGATGAGTATGTTGCCTTGTACAAGGGAGAGACAAGTAATATAGGTGAAAATGTGGCGACAACTCTTTTCCCCATGTGCCTAGTTCTTCTTGAATTACTGGATTTGATCAAATCATGAATATTGTTCGTGAAAAACAAGCAATTCCCCCTATGAAATCAGAATTGGAAGCTTATCTTGAGGACGGTGTGCATATTCTTAAGGGTAGTTCTAACTCCTTTAGTGCCCTAGAATGGTGGAAAAATAATAGTTTGAAGTATAAGATTTTGTCTAAGATGGCTATTGACATACTAGCTCTTCCAATCTCAACCGTGGCATCAAAGTCCATATTTAGTACTGGAGGTAGAGTTATTGATTAATATCTTTCTAAATTAAATGAAGAATCAATTGAAGCACTTATTTGTGGTGGGGACTGGCTTCGAAACAAGTACGATTTGAAGAAAAAATAGAAGGTATAAATTTTGCATTATTAAAATCATATTATTTCTTGTACATGTTAAATTGTGTTATTATCTAATACTATATATTTCATTAATGTTTTTCAAGGCCTTTGAAGGAGAGGAAGAAATTATTTTGAAGATTTGATGTGAAGGTGAGAAGAATCATTAGCTTCAAATGGGCATGAATCTAAGATATGTTATCATTTATTACAATGGGCATGACTTATTCTATTTTCTTTTCCCATTCCTTTTGTGATGTAGGAGAGTGATTTGCATACAAAAAGTTTGGACATCTGAGACAGTGGAACCAACAAGTTTGGAGATTCCAAAAGTGGATTTAAATTAGTTTTGTTTTCCCAAGATAAACTCAGTTTAGATGTAATTATCTAAATTACTTATTTTTGTGGCATATATAGTTTCCTATATCCACTACAGTCCTGTTGGGAAATGAGAACAAGTATATTCATGCAAACAAAATGTGGTCTGTAGCTCTCCAAGGAAAAAGGGTCGTTGATATTAATCAGGAAAGTCATTCAATGAATGATCTACTTGAGACTCCTTCTTTTTCTAGAGGTTTACCAGAATTGAATGAAGAAGATGAAGCAGACAATGAACACGGCACAAGAAATGATCATCATGAAGGGATATGGGAGGATATCCCTTTATAAAACTACATTGAAGGTTAGTTAGCTAAAATAATTATCATGAACTATATTTGAATTATGTATATTATTATTGGTGTATATATATAACTACTTTTTTTGTTGTCGTCACAGGAAAATAAAGGATATGAGGTATACGTCTTAGTGTAGATTCTCCGAAGCCAGGCCAGCTAGTGATCATCAGCTTGAGAAGAGTGTGATCATCATTAATGTAATTTAATCTTTGATGTATGTATGTAAGTGAAAAGATAAGGAACTTGGTCAAAACAGCATTGTCATGGTTGTATGATTTCCTTGCATTATGATTCTGTCTATGGTTGTGAGTTTATTATACATGGTTGTTTTCCTTTGCTTCTGTTTCGGCCAGCACTGTTTAAGCACAAGGGAGTTGAGTTTTAATATGTTCCAATGTCGTTGAACTGGCTGCTGCTTGCTGAGTGAAATGTTTTAACAGGGGAAATGACGTGCTGGGTATACTTTTAAACGAACATTTTTTTTAAAAAAATTCATCTTGTAAGACCGATTCTATCTAAAACTGGTCTGAAAAGTAAATTTAAGACCCGTTTTGGAGAAAACCGGTCTGAAAATTTGACTTTTTAGACCAGTTTATAAAGAACCGGTCTAAAATGTGATACTTTTTAGACCGGTTCTTTATAAAACCGGTTTAAAAATTCAAATTTTTAGACCGGTTCTTCATAAGAACCGGTCTAAAATTGTAATAATTTAGACCGGTTTTATAATAACCGGTCTTAAAAAGTTTTTTTAAGACTGGTTCCATAACCGATCTAAAAAGTAGAAGACTTTTTAGACCGGCTGTATCAAGACCGGATCAAGAACCGGTCTAAAATATCTTTTTTAACCGGTCTTAAAAGTGATTTTTCCAGTAGTGATATTTAAAAAAAAAACTAAACTACTGCTCACTTGCACAAAATAGGAGATAAATTATTGGGTTTATTGCTTATAAATATTATAATACATTGTCTAAAAAAGGAGAAAAGTATGCTAAAGCTTAAAAAAATTATTTATGGTTCTTGGAATATTGAACAACAAACCTTTTTGCTAGGTGGGTTCAGTGACATGAATTGTATGGCATCAATGTGCTTTGACAATAACCAAATTTTTTATTATATATTATTGATCAAATGGTCTAATTCAATAACTTTTTTTTGAACATAATTTTTGGTCTTTTGTATCTCTTTAGAAAACTCCAACTATCGTATCATTTACTGTTCAAAAAAAAAAACTATCGTATCATTTATCTTCATTGATGCCTTCAACGTCTTTCTTTGTATAGATCTAAACCACTTAATGATTTTTTATTATTTTCTCTTTAATATATAGATTCTACACTAACTCTTTTTTCTGTATCCATCTCAACATGCTTATCTCTGCTACTGCACTTTATACTTTTTCATCCCTTTAAAACCCAATACTCAGTACCATATATAGTAGTGATGTTTTACAGTGATTCGATAAAATTTCCATTTAATCTTATAATATAGGTTCTTTCCGATTGAAATAACCCTTGCAACTTGTATCCATTCACCGCTATAAAGAATTAGGCTTGCTTGGCACTTCATACTTGTGGTATAAACTAAAAACCATTGTCCAGTAACCTAAGACGACGGTTGAGCAACGACTTACTTGACAGTTGCTATGTTGACCGTCAAATTAGTTTGGACAAATATTTGACAGTTATTTGAAAAAAAATGGTTAAAAGGTAGTATTTTTGTAAAAATTTTCTTAAATTTATAAATATAAGAAGATCTTTTGAAAATATGATTTCTTAAAAGATAATTTTATTTGATAATAGATAGATTCAACATTCACGCACGTATATACATATAGAAACAAAACCAAGCAGTAATAGGCTTTGTTCATCACATACTAGTAGTTGATCACCATCATAGCAAAATCAACTCGACTTGATTCATATAACATTGAACTTGCCTTTATCAGATTTAGCTTTTACGAAAGCCACTATGAAGGCATTTCCACTGTCTTGCTTTCTCACAACCAGATTCCTGCTTCCATCCTTGTTATAATCAATCCCAACACCATAACAAGTACCTGAAGACTAGCTAGCAATATTGCTTTTGGAGCAAAACACAAGCTTGTAAGCAAACGCATTGAGCACCTTGATCTGGAAAACACCACTCACCAACTCAGAATCTGGATGATCTTTAAGCCCTTCGATCACCAGCCTCGATGAAGACGGCAATCCAGATTCATAAGCCACCACCTACTTGGAGGATTCTGCACAATCTGGCTTCTCCACGAACTCAATTTCCAGATCAGTAGAACCTATTGAAATTTGAAGGATTATGTTGTTGCAAAGGGGAAGTAAGAACCTCCGAAATATTACAAGTGAAGTAAGCCTTTTATATTGACAAATCTAAAGATAACTCTAGAATATAATTTAATCAAATCTAATCTAATCAAAATATCTAAGATATAATCTTACAATATTATCCAAAAATACAATATCCATATTTAATCCTAAGATATAATAAATATTAAGTTATTAACTAATATAATCAAACTTAATAATAAAATAATAATTAACTAAATAATCTGAAATATCTTTGAGGCATTACTGTTAACTCATAGAAATTGATAACATTCTAGCACATTCTCTTCTCTTTTCACTTTCTTTTGAGTACAAATTGTGCATATATAGAAGAACATGTGATAGAACAAAAGAAAAGATCAAATCATGAGTTAAATGCATTCAAATAGGATTATCTTTTAAAATTAAAGAGCTTATGACATCCTTTTCCTTGAAGGTGAAAGATGACAAGTCATAAAGCTCTCAAAGACCAAGGAAAAGCTCAATGAACTAGGAGGGAAGCTACTATGTTGTTGGCCTCAGCCAATAATACATGTGCTAAAACCAATGGAGAATTGCATTCATTGTGTCATATGCTTTAGCCAATAGCATATGTGCTGAAGCAGACGAGGTCAGAACTTACTGTGTCATATGCTTCAGCACTCAACCCTTGGCTGAGCCAACCAGGACCAAAGCTTACTGTGTCAGATGCTTCAGCACATGACAAAAATATGCAACCATGCGTTTTACTTGCTGAAACTCATGTGGAGGGTATTTAAGCAAGGGAAAGGCCGTAATTAGGTTATTCTTCAATTTTCAAGTGTTCCTAGGAGCTGGGTGTGCTAGGATTTTGTCTCCTTGAAGAATATTGAGCTTGGGTTGAAGTCTAGAAGAGATTTGGAGCTCCAATCCTTGGTTTTTCTCATTCTTCTTCCCTTTCTTTGTTAAGTTTTTGATATGGCTGTAATTATTCTTCATAGTTATAGCTCTTTCATGACTATATATAGCTAGGCACCTCATTTTAGGGTTGTTTTGAACCCTTGTATGGATTACGTACTCATTTTCCCTTTTATATTTGTCATTAATGAAGAGATTATGCTGATTTTACTCTTGTCTTAAAGCTTCTTGTTGATTGGCCACCAATAAGATTGTTGGGTTCACTTGATTAATGCTTGAGAGAGCTAGATTGAGTGTAGAACTTGAGTTAAATCATGTGAGAGCTTTAAATTTTCTAATTGAATGGATAATTTTGTTAATGAGATAGAGATACACTCATTGACCTCACATAGCCAAATAGGATATGCAATAAAAATTAGGGTTTAATTAGTTAATTAAGATATTAATGAATTAATTAAATTATGCACCTATTTGGAGACTTGAGATATCACTTATAAGTAAATTGGTATCCTTGGCTAGTATAATTTTTCATTAAGTAGCATATATTGGGGGGATTCGATTGAGTGCTTTTGAAATATAAGGGGGATAAACAATCCTAAGTTTCATTTAATACTTAAAATTAAAGAATCATTTGCTTTTATAAAATTTTAGTCTAAAAATAGTTTTAAATTTCTCTTTCACCTCAACATGTTTTCGCTCAACTTTATTGAATTCACTAAGCCCATTGCTTGACCAATTTGTTTCTCAAATCCTTGTGGGATGATACTTGACTTATCACTTTATTACTTAACGTGATCCATGCACTTGCAGTAGAGAACAAGTTTTTGGCGCCGTTACCGGAGATTAGTTTAACAAATCCTTTAGTTGACCTTAGGCTAGTGATAGTAGATTTCTCTTGAGTTTTTTTGGTTAGGTTTACAATTTTCCTTTCCTTCTTTTCTTGTTTAATTTTTGTTTTAGTTTGATACTTGCTTGCTTGTTTCTCTTGTAGGTACCATCTTGGTATATGCAACACTTGCATCCGGACAGATTGATAGTGGTACTCGATGGATTACCTCGTATTGACGAAGAAACTGACTCTGCATATGAAGGCAGATGATGAATATGATAGGGCTACCGTCAATGACTTTGCTAGCCAGAATATGTGGGGTACTCAATATTGCATTCGGATGAGGGAGATGCAAGCTCATACTTTTGAGATCAAGCCTGTCATGATAACAATGCTTCAAATGCATGGGTTGTACCATGGTCTCTACAATGAAGATGCCAACAAGCGCTTGATATACTTCTTGGAGGTGTGTGATTCCTTCAAGCAAAATGGAGTGCCCCAAGATGTGTTGTGGCTACAGCTATTCCCTCTCTCTGTACAAGGGAAGGCTAGAGATTGGTTCAATAATCTCCCAGAAGGATCCATCAATTCCTGGGATGATCTAGAGGCTAAGTTTAGAGCTTGATTTTTCTCTGATGATAAATCTGTGGAAGCTAAGGATGAATTTCTGAGCTTTAGACAACATCCGAATGAGCATCTTTATGCCACTTGGGAGAGATACAAAATGTTGATGAAGTAATGCCCTGATCATAGGGTGGACAAGTAGGTGGTAGTCCAAATCTTTTGTACTCACCTTAATCCTCAATCTAAGGCAACAGTTGACTCTATAACCAATGGAGGTTACCGGAATGTTCTTGTCAATGAGGTGATTAGGCTCTTGGATCAACTATCTGCAAACAACAGTCAAGGCAATGATAGAAGGACTACCCAAGCCATACCTACTACAAAAGAAGATTCTTCATCACAAATTGCAACAATCTTATCTACTTTGAACAAGCATTTCGATGTGCTAGAATCTCAAATGCAAAAGAGCACTTCTTACGGTGTTCATTTTGTTCATGCCACTCCTATAGTATGCGATCAATGCAATGATGTCCACATGCCAGACTATTGCCCTCTTTACATGGCTTCAAAATCTATCAACTATATGGGCAAGTTTTAACCTTCTCAAGGGAACCCGTATTCACAAAATTACAATCGTGCTTAGAGAGCTCATCCTAACTTCTCTTAGAGCCAAGGTAACACTTTAAATTCACTACATGAATATACTTTGAGTACAAAGCTTGTTCCTCCACTGGGTTTTCAAATGCAACAAAGGCAAATTCCTATTAAGGCAGAGGAGTCTAAAATGAACAAGATGCTAGCTCAAATACTGTTCAATATAGAATCTTTAAGAGCTGAAAACAAGGCCGCTTTCTCTCTTCATGAAATGGCGATTAAGGACCTTGAAGTGCAAATAGGGCAATTAGCATTACAAGTAAATGCCATATCAAGAAGGCCTCTCCCTAGTGACACCATCTTAATCCAAAAAGGGAGGGAAAAGAGGAATGCAGGGCCATTAACTTAAGAAGTGGCAAAGTGCTACCGGAAGTGCCTAGCTTAAGTAAGACTAGCTTAAAGCAAGATGAGCAAGTAGATGTTAAGGTTGATGATAAAGAAGTTATGAATCATGAAAGTGTAGAGGAAGAGGATGACACTAGGAAGAGAAAGCAAACTGAAGAAAGTTTGGATGATATTGTCAAGATCACGAAGGTGAAACAAGAGATGAATGATGAGAAGAAGAGAAAGCCATCCACCTCCACTGTCATGTCACCACTACCTTTACCTTAACGATTCAAGAAGAAAGAGGAAGATGCTCAATTTAAAAAGTTTATGAACATGTTTAAGCAACTTCATGTGAACATTCCTTTTGCCGAAGCTTTGTAAAGCATGCCTAAATATGCTAAGTTCCTTAAAGATGTTTTCTCTAAGAAGCGGCGATTCAATAAGTTTGAAATTGTGGCATTAACCGAAGAGTATAGTGCGATTATTCAATGAAAGTTACCTACTAAGCTTAAGGATCTGGGAAGCTTCTACATTGCTTGCAATATTAAGACTAATTTTAATGGTAAAGCTCTCAGTGACTTGGGTGCTAGTATTAATTTGATCCCTCTAGCGGTTTTTAACCAATTAGGTTTAGGAGAGCCAAGGCCTACTATGGTGACCCTTCTCTTTACGGATCGTAGTGTTTCTAAACCTAGAGGAATCATTGAAGATGTCCTAGTTAAAGTGGACAAGTTTATCTTTCTGGCATACTTTGTTGTGCTTGATTGTGAAGTTGACTAGAAGATTCCTCTCATTCTTAGGCGTCCATTCTTAGACATTACAAGGACTCTCATTGATATGGAGAAGGGTGAGATCACTTTGAGGGTTAAAGATGAGAAAGTGATATTCAATATGTCAAAAGCTTTGAAGTTTCATGATGATTCAGCTTAATTCTCTTTTGTCGATATATTAGATTCAATCATTCCTTAAGAATCATATGCCTCCATGTTTAAAGACCCTTTAGAGGCATTCTTAATTGGTGAGAAGAGTTTGGAGGAGTTTGATGATGAAGCTATTGAAAATCTCTTTCATATCAAATCATGTCCTCATTCAAGACCAACGAATTTTGAACCACTTTAAGTGTCTGATACTTTAAGTACTCCATTGAAGCCTTCTATTGAAGTTCTTCTAGTTTTAGAGTTAAATCCTCTACCTTCTCATATCAAGTATGCTTACCTTGGGAGTTCTAATACTTTACCAGTTATTGTCTCTTTTATCCTCTCTGATTTGTAAGAAGAGAAGCTCCTACGTGTCTTGATAGAGCACAAACATGCCATTGGGTGGACGATAGTTGATATCAAGGGAATAAGCCCTTCTGTTTGTATGTACAAGATTTTATTGGAGGATGATCACAAAACCTTAATTGAGCATTAGAGGCGCTTGAACCCAATCATGAAAGAAGTGATCAAGAAGGAAATTCTCAAATGGCTTTTAGCTAGAATTGTATATCCCATCTCTGATAGTTCATGGGTGAGCCTAGTTCAATGTGTCCCTAAGAAGGGTAGCATGACTGTAATGGCTAACACCCAAAATGAAATGATTCCCAATCGTACGGTGATTGGATGGTGGGTGTGTATGGATTACCGAAAGCTTAACACTGCTACCAGGAAGGATTGCTTTCCTTTGCCATTCATTGATCAGATGCTGGACAAGCTAGCGGACCAGGAGTTCTTGTGTTTTCTCGATGGCTATTCCGGGTACAATCAAATTGCTATAGCCTCAGAAGACCAAGAAAAGACAACTTTTACTTATCCCTATGGAACATTTGCTTTCAGAAGAATGTTGTTTGGACTATGCAATGCACCCGATACATTTCAAAGGTGCATGATGTCCATTTTCATTGATATGATTGAGAAGACCATTGAAGTATTTATAGATGATTTATCTATTTTTTGTCCATCTTTTGTTCTTGCTTGGAGAATTTGGATACGGTGCTTAAATGATGTGAAGAAACCAATTTGATTCTTAATTGGGAGAAATGTCACTTCATAGTACAAGAAGGCATTGTACTTGGCCATCGGGTATCCAAGAAGGATTTGGAAGTGGATAGAGCCAAAATTGCTATCATTGAGCAATTGCCTTGGCCTATTAGTGTGCAAGGTGTCAGAAGCTTCCTTAGTCATGTCGGGTTCTATCAGAGATTTATCAAAGTTTTTTCTAAGATTTCCAAGCCACTTTCTAAGTTATTAGAGAAGGATGTGGAGTTCAAGTTTGACAATGAGTGTCTCCAAGCCTTTGAAGAGTTAAAGAAGACTTTCCAAGTTATTAGAGAAGGATGTGGAGTTCAAGTTTGACAATGAGTGTCTCCAAGCCTTTGAAGAGTTAAAGAAGAGTCTCATTTCAGCTCCTATCTTAGTAGCTCCGGATTGGGCTTTACCTTTTATCATCATGGCCGATGCGAGTGATTATACCATCGGTGCTGTTCTTGGGCAAAAGGCAGAGAACTATTTCACCCTATTTACTATGCTAGCAAGACTCTTGATTGTGCCCAACTTAATTACACCACCACTGAGAAGGAGTTTCTTGCCATAGTCTATGCTTGTGAGAAGTTTCAGCCATATATTGTGGGTACTAAGGTCATTATCTACACCGATTATTCGGCTCTAAAGTACTTACTTACGAAGAAGGATTCCAAGGCCAGACTAATTTGATAGGTGCTTCTACTTAAAGAGTTTAACTTGAACATCATTAATAGAAAAGGCACCGAGAATCAAGTGGTGGACCATCTCTCTCAAGGTTAAGTATAGAGGCTCAAGTTGATAGATCTGATATGATCCATTGATCATTCCCGGATGAGCAACTATTTTTTGTTGATAATTCATCCACACCATGGTTTGCCAACTTTGTTAACCACTTAGTTTGTGGAGTTTTACCTCCAGATTTCAATTCTCATTAAAGGCGTAAGTTTTTAAATGAGGTAAAGAAGTACTTTTAGGATGAACCCTACTTATTTAAGAGGTGGCCAAACCAACTCATTCGAAGGTGTGTCCCAAAAAATGAACAAGAGTGCATTCTGCATTGTTGCCACTCTTTTAAATATGGTGGCCATTTTGGAGGAGAGAAAACCGCTGCAAAGATCATCCAAAGTGGGTTTTATTGGCCTTCTTTATTCAAGGACGAACATGCATTTGTACTTTAATGTGATAGGTGACAAAGAGTGGGGAACTTATCTAGAAGGAATGAGATGTCACTGAATAACATGCTTGAGGTTGAACTTTTTTATGTTTGGGGGATTGACTTTATGGGTCTCTTCCCTAAGTCATTCAACAATGAATATATCTTGGTTGGAGTTGACTATGTCTCCAAATGGGTCAAACCTACTGCATGTGTGTCTAATGATGCTAAGACGGTGTTGAAATTCCTCAAAAAGAATATTTTCACAAGATTTGGAACACCAAGAGCGATTATCAGTAATGGTGGTTCACACTTTTGCAATCACCAATTTCAAGCCTTGATGAAGAAATATGGTGTTAAGCATAAGGTAGCATTGCCTTACCACCCGCAAACCAATGGCCAAGCTGAAATTTCCAATCGGGAGATCAAAAACATCCTTGAGAAGATGGTGAATACTACTAGGAAGGATTGATCTTATAAGTTGGATGACGCTCTATGGGCTTACCGAACAACCTACAAAACACCTATTGGGATCTCTCTATATCGTTTTGGTGTTTGGGAAGGCGTGCCACTTTCCAGTAGAATTGGAGCATGGGGCTTATTAGGCTATCAAAAAGCTAAATTTTGATCCTCAAGCTGTAGGAGAAAAGAGGTTACTTCAACTTAATGAGTTGGATGAATTTCGCCTCAACACCTATTAGAGTGCAAGGATTTACATGGAGAAGACCAAGAGGGACCATGACAGCAAAATTGTTCTTAAGAGTTTTGAACCTGGTCAAAGGATTCTCCTTTATAATTCCAAGTTTTGGTTATTTCCTGGAAAGCTGAAATCTCGATGGTTTGGTCCATTTATGGTGGTTCAAGCATCCAAATTTAGTGATGTGGAGATGGAAAATGAGAAGGGAGAGAGATTCAAGACTAATCGTCAATGGTTGAAGCATTATTGGGGAAGAGATGTGGATAGGCTTGTGTCTACTATCCACTTTTCTAATGAAAAGTGACCAACTTGAAGAGTCGGCCTAAAGACTATAAACTAAGAGCTTCTTGGGAGGCAACCCAAGTTCTTAACTCAATATTTGTCATTTTTGTGTGTTTTGGTATATTTATGTTTGACCTTTGTGTTTTGTAGGAAAGAAAAGTACCCAATGAGGAAGAAGCAAAGCTAATGCCAAGGAGGGATTTTCTGGGTTAGAGCATGAAGTTGGTGGAAGGATGTGGGAAATGCATTTCAGGGAAGTGCACTTGACTATAAGCTTATATATAAGATTTTAGAAGTGTATATATTATTATTGATCAACTTTGGGTAGTACTGAAGCTACCGTGAGAATGTGGTTTATGCTAACTCTCATTCGAATTATGGATGACATGAACTTGTGATAGTGGGATTTAATATGTTGAAAAGTATGTGAATGCTAGTGAATTTTATCATTACCCTCATGTTCATGGTGCATATTTTGTGTGGGAGAGAGTTTGGATGTGTTGAGCTGATTTTGGTGTTTGAATGGATGCATGAGACTTGTTGGATAAGGTTTGGATAAGTTTTGGGTCTATTTGTGATGTTTGATTTGGTGTTGGAATATGTCAATAATTGGTTTTAGCACACAAGGTGTATGCTGAAGCAACTCTGGTGATTTTCTGAAGTATTTTGCTCACTATGTCATTGGCTTTAGCATAGAGGGTGTTGGCTGAAGCCAAAAATATGCATTTCATGAATGTTTGCTCTCTGTGTTAAATGCTTTAGCACATAAGGTGTGTGCTGAAGCCAATTCCCCTATGCAGATGACGCCCTCTCTGTGTTTTTGGTTTCAGCACACATGGTGTTGGCTGAAGCCAAATGTTCATTGTAAATATATATATATATATGTATGCAATAAAAAAATATAGTTATATACATACATATAAACAAAAAAAATTAATTAATAAAACAAGCTAATAACAATAATAATACAAGAAAATATGTATAAAAAATATATATTTATATACACACATAAAACATATATATAAAAAAAACATAATATTAACTTCCCCTTTTACCCATAATTTTTCCCACCTTATTCCTTTGAATTTGGCCCACCATTGGGTCCACATTCATCCCATTAATTCAAATCCTTAATCCCAAATGTAATTTGCCTTCCTTCACTTAAACCCTAATCTTCACTCTTTTGTTCAACCTTTCCGTCAGACTCACCAACACCTTTGCTTCATCTTTGTCCTCTTTGGCCGAAACCCTAAATTTCCCACTCCCACCATTGACTGACCCTGACCCAGCCTCACCATTGTGCCTTCAGCTTTATTACCCTTCACCGTCACAGATCCCCTGTCCTCACTCACTCACCACTACCATTGTTTCCTCCCCCTTCGTCACTCTCTTTCTCGGCCTTCCCCATCCCCACAACCAATCTCATCACTCCACTTCCACCGTCTCCGTCCCTAGATCCACTTCTATTGAAGATTTATTGCCGTTCTTTCCTTTTGTTTTATGTCACCAAAATCAGCCATCACCGACACCATCATACATCCTCCGCCTCCTTTGTCGTTCTATTTCTCGACCTCCCCTATCACCCAGCTCTACCACCATCACTTTTACTTCTATACACCATTAAACCACCACCATTCCTCACCCGTCAGAAATTGCTTTCCTCTTCCCTCATTCCTTGGTGCTATGTGTTGTCTCCAAAGCTGCCAAAATACACTTATTACCAAGTTACTTTGACGATCTTTCCAAGCTGCCTTGGTCGTCATCTTTGTTTCTTCGTTCATTAGCAGAGCCCTTCTATTCTTGATTGTTGCGAGTTTAGCACTCTCCCTGTGCCTCTACTCTGCCTTTATTCCTCTTTTCTGAGGTAAAAATCATGCCTTTTCTTCTTATTTGTTTGGATTTTGGGTGGATTAACAGTCTACAATTGTTAGGGTCAAATTAGTTGAGCACATTAGGCACAGGTTTTAAATGAAATGGAGGGCTAAAGAATTCGGCTAGTGATTTGCTTATCTATGCTTTGTTTTCACCTATTTTTACTAGTAGCTAACTGTGTCAGTACTGAGAATTTTTGAATGGGACCATATCTTACTTACCATTGGCAAAAGAAAGGCTTTTGAAGTCTAGGAGCTCTCTTTTACATGTTGAGATTCAAAATTTATCCCTAAAAATCAGTTTTCAAGTTTTATCAATGGTTTTATTGAAATTTTGAAATACCCCTGCTTAATGTCAAGTCCACCTTGAAAATTGCTTGAGACTGCATGTATAAGAGACTTTCTGGACCCAAATAAATAAAAAAATGGTGTTTCTGGATTATGCTTTGCCTTGGTAATCATTGTTTTGTGGAATACTTTGCAAGCTGAACACTACCTTGTGCAACCCTGAATTTTCAGAAATCAGGGTTATGTGTAAAAAGAGAGAGAGAGAGGGAGGGAGAAGAAGAAGAAGGTTTCTGTTGTGCTTATTGTCCTATGAATGAAATTGTGCTTTGAACTGAATGCATTCTGCACCATTTCTTACTGAACTTGCTGCATTGATACATTTTTTTTATTGAATGTGCATTGCTGAAAGGACAAACCTACTGCAGATATGATGTCACTGAAATTCTGATTTTCGCTCACCTCGCATAATTGAATCCCTATTGCACTTAAGTAGACTGCAATGTTTTAACAAATCATATGATTGCTGCTTTAATTTTATGATTGTTGCCTAGTATACAATTCATGCTTTTGGAAATTAAAACTGGAATTCTATGGGAACTTGATTGTGACTTGTTGTTGTGAGTTGAGGATGTCCTGTTTAGCTTTGTAGTTGGTTTGAAAAGTGATATCTGAATTGTTCTTATTGTGCTAGTTATAGTGCAATTGTCGTTCTGAATTGTTCTTAGTGGACATGTAAGCTTGAATTTGAAATGGAAATTAAGGATCAGCTGCTGTTGCGAATTTTGTTAGGTTGGTGTTGGGCTTGTGAATAGGGAGGCAATATGAGGCATTAGAGGCGTTGAGTTTGAAATTTTCATGTCCTTCATTCACATTTGTGGTTAAGATTAAGTATAGACATATGCTCAACTGGCATTGTTTGCTATATGATTGTGCATATATGTTGCTTAACTGAGAACTTCAGTTTAAACTTTCATGCTCTTAAAATATCAACTTTTCCAATTGAATCTGCTGCTGCTAGTTCTCTTTCAATGATTGCTTGTGTTAGATAGGTCATGAAGTAACTGTGTCAAATTTTGTAAAAGAGTTTTAAACATGAGTCTTACTTGGTTCTCAACTTAAGTGAATAATTATGAAATTCTCCAAGTGATTTGATATTATTTCAAAGATTTGGACTTCATAATGGCAGCCTTCAAAGATCCCTGTACACACTGATGCATAAAGGCACTAATCTGGTGTCTTAAAAATTTTGGTCTTTAAAGGATTTTTGGGATTTGTTGGCTACATACTCAAGAATTTCTGAACTTTGTTTGCCTGAATCAATTGCACCAACGTCAGCCTTCATTTTGTAAACTGGGTTTGAGAGCTTATCTAAGTTTATTTGTAGTGCTAAGAGGTAATGAGGATAGGATTAGGTTTTGATCCCATTCACAGGCTCGAGCCTAAACGGGCCGGCCCATTTAGGCCAGACCTCCGTAAAACCCCCAATTTATGAAACTCAACTCTTATAATATCATACCTTGATCGAGCCTGCAGGCTTTAGGCCCGTTTAACTAAAAAACTTTACTTTTTTAATCTTTTTAAATAAATAAAGTTGAAACAATAAATTCCTAATTTAAGGCATAAATATTACCAAAATTAAATTACAAAGAAATAAAGTTAAAAAAAAAAGGTACTATGGATAAAAATTTCAACACTTTACTCATACATGTTTACACTATCACACATTAAAACTGTTACTGGTAGGCACATAACAATAGACTTAAATATATATATATACACTTTACAAAAAACAAACTTTATAGGTATCTACACCTGAGAATTTATCCTAGGTGATCAGTGAAACTACAACATAATAATTTGAGCAAAACTTAACTGTTTTTTAGGGGATTTGTATTTATACTACATGCTCATTTAAGTTTTGCCAATTTTGATCTTTATTTTAATGCAAATAAAATTCACTTTTGGTTTTTACAATCTAGTTATTGTTTTATTTTAAATTGAGATACATTGTTATTAACACTCATAAATTTCTAGTTAAAATCATTATCTAATGTTTAAATTAGCCTATTTTTAAAGTTTAAATGAACAAACCATTCTCATAAAAAAAAAGAGAACAAACCATTGTGGAAAACCAAATAAATTAACCCATATAATAAAAATCAATTTTAAAATAAGTTATAAGAGCTAAATATTTGCAACATTATTAATAATACAAAAATTCTAGTATTATTTTAACAATTTTTTAAAAAACTAAAAATAAAAGGACCTAAATGGGCCGTCCCTCGACCTTACAGGCTAACCCTTTTAAACCCTTGGCTCTAAGTCCCGGCCCTTTCGGCTGTAATTTGAGGGGCATATTTTTAAGTCCGACCCTCATGATACAAGGGTCCAAATGGGCCAACCTATTTTCCCAACTCTACTTGTAGAAATCTTTATTGAAAGTTCTTCGGAAGAAATGAGAGGAAATATTGTATTCCCGAGAAAGGCATTGTTCAATGCTTTGTAGTCTCGCTTCTCTCACCTAATCACATTAATTAATTTCCATTACAAAAAAACAGAATATTACACATAGAAATTACCCACGAAATTCCGTTGCTAAAATCCTTACCGACGGAATTCTGTCCATAAAAATTTACCTACAGACTTTTTGATGGAACACATTCAGAATTGGCAAAAAAACCGTGGCAAAGGAGTTTTGGGACAGAATCTGAGTCCGTCGGTAATTTGAGACGGATTTACCAACAGAAATTTCTGTGGGTAATTATAGATGAAATGGTGACAGAAAGTTCTGTGGGTAATTACCCGTGGAACTCACAAGGAATTCTATGGGTAATTTCCCGAAGAACGCACATGGAATTCCGTAGGTAATTTCCCACGGAACATACACGGAATTCCGTGGGTAGTTTCCCGTGGAGCGCACACGGAATAACGTGGGTAATTGCCGATGGAATGCACACAGAATTCCATGGGTCATTGCCCACGGAACACACACGGAATTCCATGGGTAATTTCCCACAGAATTCCATCTATTCCGTCTAAATTTTCTCCAGAATTGTGGATCAATCGGTAATTTTTTTAGCCATTTTTTAGTGATTTCCATGACATTAATTTTTAAATCACAATTTAAAATGCTGAGCAAAAGAGCCTGATCATTGAACTTAAAATGTATTTAATTGAACAAGGCAAAATGGTTCAAAGTCATAGAAGTAAACAGTAACAAGTCTACGAAAACACTAAACATAAGAAAGCTACAAGGTCTCAACTCTGATTTTCATCTTCTTCATTTGCATTCATAGCAGAGGGAGCCTCATCATTGGCATTGTTAGAGAGATTAGGCAATTGAATCCCTATTCCTTGCAATGCGGCCATGATCAGGTCAGTTGCTTGTTTAAGGTGTTGATTTTCTTTTTTGAGATGTTTAGTCACTTGTGTAAGGTGAGTTATCCTCGTGTGCAATTCTTGAACATTAGAATCCCCCGTCGAGTTGATGGAAGGAGATGAGGCAGAAGAAACAATATGTTGATTTTCAGATCCAAGCCTATAGATTCGACCCTTCTTGTTCTTACCACTTGTAACCTCTAACCACAGATTAAGTCCATCCTGATTTGATTCGACATTACTTGTCTCAGAACTAGTAGATGCCTTTTGTCTCAAATATTCATCCTACAATCAAAAAGTACATAAAATAAGTACATCATAACATATGTATTTCCAGATCAAATTTCTCATATAAGCAGAACATAAAGAGAAAAGGATATGCCGTACATGTTGTTGCTCTTAACCTGCAAGATGGAACCAAAAGCCAGCCAATGACGTTGCTTCTAGCTAATCTCTTTATATATATAGAAGACAAAGGTGGTACCACTAACTAATCAATTTGATTGAAGAAGAAACTCATTTTAATTCCTACCATTAAGTGCATGTTTAATAGTATAATTTACAAGAAGTTAAGAGTACTAATTAATGAAGTGGTTTGTCTTTTCTACTTCTGGACAATAATACTAAGTTTGATGGATCACTAACTTAAACATTTTGACTTGTTACCTTGTTTTTTTGAGCTCACACATGTTAGGTCAATAATCACCTTTCAAAAATGTTAGCCTGGATCTTTAAAAAGTTACAACAAAATTATTTAATAATTATCTTAAAATTTAGAAATAAATCCCATATAACATATACTAATATTTTAGTGCAAGAAGAATTACATTTTCATGATTTTTCCCTAAAATATTTGCTTCATGTTAATTCATTTGAACTCCAAAGCTCCTGACTCAACTTTACATACACACACACACGCGCGTAGGTTATATTAGCTTTTCTCACATAGTGCTCACCACTTGGTGTTGTTCAGTTTCTCTTTTGCTATACATTAGAAAAAACAGCTAAAAGAACACCTCAAACAACAGACTTCTCATATAAGGAGAACATAAAATGTGACATATAAGACGTGATAGATTTTTTGGGATATGTGCCTTTTCTATTGGAGTGAGTTGAATTGGATTTGTATGAATTTGAAGCTCTGTTAATAGTAAAACCTCTCTTACAAACACGAGACAATTCCAAATCATATCAGAAGCTCACATATAACATGATGGAAATTGGAGAAACTAACAGATATCAGTGAGTTAGGAACAAATCAAAAGATCCAGATAAAACAAGGACGTGAGTTCATAGTGCAAAATACATATGCACTTGAGTAAGACAAGATGCACTCGAGTGAGGACCCATATCACTCACAAGTGAGAAAATGCACTCTTGTTTTTTGCATGGAAGTGCAATTGAAAAGTTGAAGCAAAAGATAAATTGTGATATTGCACTCGAGTGAGATCTCAGTTCACTCGAGTGATACTCTGTCAGAAGCCAAAACACAACAAACTTACAGCGATCAATCCAAACATGGTTTAATGTTCTTTATTCATTCTATTTTCGCTTATTTTTATTTAACATCATTTAACATATATTTCAAGTGTGAAACATGAGTTTGATCATTTGAATTAGAAATACACAGAGGAAGTTAAACAATGGTGGACAGAATCATTACGACCAACTAAGCGCATACCTACAACGATATCTTGTTCAAAGATTTCAAACGTACGCATACTGTTCCACAATGAAACTCTTTGCTCCATAATGACTATTATTCAACAGACAAAATCAACTAACTTATTAAATACAGAGTTTCAGAGACCATAAAAAACAAGAACTTAGAACAAGAATATACACAAGAAAATTCACAAGTCTCTGTTATTCATATTTTCTCTATATTCATATTGTACTTCAGTGTTTATTATATTTACTCTGTGAGATAGTCTGTATACACTTAAAATTCTATTTTCATTTGATCTCAAGGTACATGGACCTTGAGAGGGTAGATATCCTTACGAGAGAAGCAGTTGAGAGAATTCCTAGTAGGACTTTATGCTCATAAGACTTACAAGGTACAAGAAGTAGAGAATGATGTTGCTCGTAAGACTTTTAGGGGTGTAAGTAGGAGAGAACGTTGCTGCTCATAAGACTTGTATACGTAAGTGAGAGAGAAAGGTCATAGGTTTATTTTTCTGCACGTAAGACTTGTCGTAAAGAGGAGAGAAATTTCAAGTCTTAGAATATTTCTACTCGTAGTCCATTCAAGGACGATTGTTGTTTTGCGGCTTTCTGAGGGCCCACTGAATCTTGGAAGAATAGTGAAAATCTCAGTAGCTTTTGATTTCTGAGGGCTAGACGTAGGCCTGGGGTTTGGGCCGAACCAGTATAACTTTCTGTGTGCTAATCTTCTCAACTCTACTCTATCTATAGTTATTTTTATATCACCGCATCAACCGAAAAATTTATCACATCACCCAATTCACCCCCTCTTGGATGAAGCTTACCTCTTTTAAGATAAATATCGGCCGTGACAACTCTAACACTCGTAGGTGTAGATATAACCAGATCATATGGAAATTTGTATACTCTCAAGTCTAGTCATTCCACACAATCGTATGTAATGAATGAATGACTAGCACCCGAATCATACATAACTTGTTCTAAGTTGCCATTAAGGAAAATCGTACCTTGTATCGGTTTAGGAGATTTCTTAGCTTCCTCCTGTATTGTAGTATAGACCCTGCATAGAACTTTAGGCCTCGTCTCCCCTGGCTGGTGCTTCTGTAGACAATCTTTGGTAAAATGCCCTATTTTATGGCATACATAACAAGTAGACTGTCTAGCTGGATCTGGTCTGTATGGAGCACCATTACAAGTTCTGCCAGGGTGAAATGGCTTATGACAATGCTAGTAGGTTCTACTACCTAAAAAACTCCGATCTCCCCAGCCTCTAGCCTGGTTTGGCCTTTTGTTGTCCCCTCTAGATGGTCCACCCTATTCCTTGCGTTTCTGGGATGAACCCCCAATACCAGATGCACCCTTGTTATTATCGCTTTTAACAAAATATAAGCTCAAAAAGTTGTTCTTAGTGATGCTGCATTCCTCAACTGCCTTATTGAACTCAATAAAATGTTTGGAAACTAGTTCTTTTTTTAACTCTGGCTTTAAAGCTTGGATCACATATCTAAACTCCATTTCTCATCATCCGAGCATTTCAGATATGCAAAATATCAAGATAGATGAATGTAATGAGCTAAGTAGTCATCAAAGCTTTCTCTCTCTTACTGTTGTATATTCATAAACACTTTCTCCTTCTCTCGTTAGACAAAACAGGGAAAATATTTTTCAGTAAATTTCTCCTAGAATAATTCCCACATTACTGGAATATTTCTTCCCAGAAGGATCAGTTTATTGTTCTTCTACCACATATCAATATCGCCCTCAAGCTTATAAATTGCCAGTAGGACTTTAATTTCATTAGGGCATAATAGAATGTTAAAAATTTTCTTCAGCCATGCTAGGCAATACTTCACTTGCTGAGGATCAAACTTCCCTTTGAAAATAGGAGGTTGCTGCTTGCCAAACCTTTCTACCCAAATCTATATATCAGCCTTAGGAATTGGCAAAGGATTTTCTGGTTGAGGTCCCTTGGGTGGATTATCTTTACCATATCCCCTAGGAACCACTTCTAGGCGATCTTGCCTAAGCTGTACTTCCCTAAACTCCTCTCTTATTTCATTCAGCATACCCAATATTTGTTGCTGGAATGGATCTGGTCTAGGACCCTGATCATCCTCATCGTTACCATACCGACCTCTAGCCCTACCTCTTCCTTGGCCTCGACCTTGTGGTCTACAACATATCATTTTTTAAATTTCTTGTCACCATGCAAACAAGACCATATCAGTATACTATTCTAAAAATGCTAGAACTGCTTTAAGCTTTGATACCAAAAATATCAAACCCCTTTAACATTTCAATATTTATAGAGTAATAAGCGCACAGTTCCATAAGGCATACACAGATTGCAGAAACATAGTGACATTTAGTACTTATTTACAATACAGAAAATTTTCTAAAGGGTTAGAAATCAATATATACAAATATATAGAGTGTTCAAAAGAAACTACATTATAAGCTAGATAACTAACAACAGTCTTCACATGTACTAGAACTCTACTGGCCGATAACGCTGAATTTGTTCTTCGAGCTGTTGCCTTCAACTGGAATATTATAATTTTTGAAAAAGGGTGAGATTCAAAAGAATCTCAGTAGTAACATACAATCAATCATATAATATGTGAAAATTAAATATGTCATGCTCCATGTTATGTAACTTATTAACAACACAACAATAATCACGACATGTATAAATGAGTTAGGGGCTCAATCCCCCACTATCCATACACCTCGGTTGGGATCTTACTCAACAACCAGGTAAAAGTGCCTACTTGCACAAATTGCCCTGCTTGGCAATACAGTGTTTATCAAATATATTACAGAAGATGGCGTACACAAACATATAAAATATTCACATAATTTATGAAAGATAGAGTTACTACTTGATTCATTTCAGAAAATTTCCAATTCATTTCAAAATTTATGGTAACAAGTAAATGGTTATTACTTGTTCCATTATTTCCTTTAAATCATAGTATATATGACAGTTTCAACAATTTCTGCTCAATACAACTCTACTCAATGCAGTTTTACAGTTTTCCAAAAAACTAACAGACTTTTAGTCAACTTTGAAAAATCATAATTAATTCTAGAAAATTTCAAATTGACTGATTCCAAAGCCTAAAGTGAAGCTCTTTAAATGTAATTTCATGGAAAAATAGCCAAGTCCAATTATTACATCCATAATATGCCCAAAAAGTCTCTAAAAACTTGCTGTTCCAGAAACATAGTCAAACTTTAAAAAATCATAACTTCCAATCTACTGGGTCAAACGACTTACATTACCTATCCAAATAGAAACCCAGGATGTCTACTTACACCTTGCAAAATCCAGCATTTTGGATAAGGTTTGACCACTGAAATACATGCCACAACAATACTGGTTTCGAGACACAAATATGGACAGCAACAACACCAATCTTCTAAAAAATTCTAGAATTATATATATTCATCAGAAAATCACAACCACATGTATTTCCACATAATATTTTGTGTAGAATCCAATGGAATACTCAAAAACATCAAAATCCAACTCCTTTCCCAGATTTTATATAGAACTGAACAGAACCCTTTCCTTAATAATCCAATTTTGCAAATTAAGCTTCAAGATTTACAATCTAACATCATTATACCTTCTTTAACCCATTTCTCATGATTAAAAAACCATTAAACTTCATTTTCATGGTGTTAGAAAATATAGGCAGTAGCACAACTCTTTGGATAATTACTCAAACATCATGATATTCGGCTCAAATCGATGCTTACGCTTACCTAAGCACGATTCTGCAACCAGTTCTTGATTCCGACAGTACCTACCTTGAGTATATGGCACCAAACTCCACCAATCAAAAATATAAAACCATAGAATTGAAGCTTATGATGAGGAGAAGAATTTTTGTGAAGTGCTCATCGGACGAAAGTTACGATTCAGTCTCGAAATCGACGAATTTTTCCCATAGTTTTACTATTCATTCACCTTCTTTCCTCTTTCAATTTTTCTGAATTTTCTGCAGATTTCCAAAGATTTTCTGAGCTTCTAGATGTTTTAATGGATAAGGGAAAAATAAACTTTTCAAATTTCCAAAATTTCCCTTATAGAATTTTACACTTTGCTAAAAATTTCGGTCTGGTACTTTACTTTCTCGAACTCAGAACCCGGGAGGCAGGGGAATTCATTTGTCTCCCCTTCCCTAACTAGGAAAAGGCGCCACCTAGGAGAGAGAAAAAGAAGACCAATTGTTTTTGGACACATGGCAACCGAAGGCTCTAATCTTGTGACACTTGGCAAGCTGAGATGAGAAACGTTGCAAGATCAAATCTCAACCATTCCCTCCCCTTTTATGTGATATTTCGGCCAGCCATGGAGAAAGATGAGAAAGTATGAAAACATTTAACACAAAATAGAAAGAAGAGAGAAGGAGGAGGAATAGTGACATTTCCTAGGTATCTGAGCCGATTCTGACCCCAAATCGCCGTTATCGTTCGGTAAGTCCTTCAGGAAACTTCTACTCACTGTAAGCTTCAATTCTATGGTCTCACATTTCTCATCTGAGGTGTTTTGTATCAATCAGTCAGCCGAAGTGCAGCCGGAATACCTATAGCTGGGAATTCGGGCCAACCCACAGGTTGCGGGCTGGCCCGTGACAAGATTCGGGCCAAACGGGGTAGGCTAGCACAACCCGGCCCTTTACAAGCTGGCATAAGCCCGCCTATTTTTTTTTATTTTTTCACTCTTTTTTTTAAATTCTCACTCCCTTTTTCTTTAACCCATTCACATCATACTTCTTTTCTTTTATATATTTGTGTTAGAAAACCAATTTCATTCTTACTTTCCTTTTTTCATATACTCACATAACAAAAACATATAAGCACATCTCTTTTAAATTTAATAATAGTAAAATAAATAAATATAATATGAAAATAAGTGTCAAATAAAAAGTAAGGGGAATTAATTAAACACATCATCAAAGGAAAGGAGATAAGGGACTAAGGGTATTTGTGAAAAAAAACGAAAAATAAATAAATAAAGCGGGCCAACTCGCCAGCCTGGAATCAAATGGGCAGCCATTTCGGCGGCTTGAAGCTGATTATTTTGGTCGGTCTGGTGGGCCAACCCGCCAATCTGGCCCAAATTATCGCCTCTAATACCAAACCGATTGTAGAAACGTGAAAAGGTAAACCTTGACTTCCTTTTGAACCGATTATCTTGTGTTTTCGTTGACTTTTCTTGGCTCTTGGATCCTTATAAATTTTTGGCCAAGAGGTGTTTTTGAAGCGTAATGTTGGTTTAAGCTCTAATATGGTGAAATCATATGCTTAATGGCAGTATAAGAATGGTTTAGTGGCTAAAATGAAAACTTGGATTTTTGTTGTCCTTGGCACATATTTCGGTCAGCAGCAAAACTGAGTGAAGGAGTTTGATTTTGGTATTTTTGAGGTTTTCATTGCATTCTACATGAAAAATTATGTAGGAATAGGCTCTAATTATCAATTTTGACAGACTAGTTTAAAAGCTCAAAGACTGGAAATTAAGTCTACCAGTGTGATAAAGCTGTTAGTATTGCGTTTTTTACCAGAAGATTTATTTTGGTGAATATTTCACAATTCAAAATTCATCTATTGATGATGAAATTTTCTAGATTTAAAGTACACATAAAGACCTTTAATTTGATAGCTATTATGAAGGATTTGGATAACTACACTAGGAGTTATGAGTGTTTGAAGTTAGACCATTAAAACTGGTCATATTTTCTAGTAGCAGGGGTGAAAAGGGAAACTGGGATGTGTGCGTGTCCAGGTGGCTGCTGGAAGTAATTTTCCCTTAAAATAGACTTAATAAGTAACACATAGAATTTTGAACCACCCTAATCGGAGTGTCCTAGAAAAATATATGAATTTTCAAAGTTAATCGAAAATTCTGTCAGCTTTTAGGTAATCATGCGAAAATGAAAAAGTAATGTCATTTAGTAATAAAGTTAGCTTCTAATGGTTAAGTATAGCCGATAAAGTTAGTGTGGGCCTTTTAAATATCCATTAGGTCTAATGTGTTAACTTTAGTAGTTAACCAACCCAGATGTCTTGGGTTATTAAAATTTGAAACAAGCGTTGGCTCAAAGAATAAAAACAAGTCCTAGAGGCTAAAGTAGCCCATTAGACATTTATTTGTCATGGTTCTAATAATATAGCCATTTATCTAGGGCCATAAGATTACAAAGAAGAGGCAATGGAAGCAACTTCAGTGGTTGGAAGAAAAGGTACAAAAAGGGGACTCGAAGACAAAAGGTAGTGAAATTACTTGCATGTATGTGATTTTTATGTTGTGTAGTGATTTGCTATTTTGCTTTACTTGATTATGTGAAGCATGTATGAATGAATGAAGCTCTATTTTTTTTTTTGCTGTGACTATAAGTATGTTGCACAAAACATTGAGCATAAGACATTATGGATTAATTAATTGGAAGGCTTGTTAGTGGACCAATAGGTACTTGTAAGCAATTTGGTGCTCTAGGCTAGCAAATAGATCAGGTTAATAGTCCAAAGAGAGTAATAACTTAGATAATCCATTTTCAGCTGAATGATTGTCTTATGTAGTTTTTTTTCATACTGTACCAGCACTAACTCTATTGTAGCCTAAAATTTTAATTCCTCGTATTGTTTTTGCTTTATTCTATCTTTGTGTGTAGCTCAAATTAGTTAAGCAAAAGTTTAAAGTCAATAACCAACCAGATTTATCTACCATGTCCAGGTTTATAGTCTTCTGATCCTATTTATAGGGTAGACATCATGCCCTAAAAATCAAAGAGGTGACTAGCATGGAATGTGAGAAAACTCACATCTATATATCCTTCAAGCCTATAACACATAAAATTTCTTGTCTAATTTATGGATAAATATATATTGGACTAAATATTCACTTATTGGTTATAATAATAATAATAATAATAATAATAATAATAATAAGCTTCTTGTAGAAATTTTGGTAGTCTCCACTCTAAATGGGATGTCCCAAAATTTCTACAATTTCATTACAGCAACCTTCAACAATGGCTCAACGAAAGGAGCTCTACTCTATACTAACATATATACAACACACAATGAAGGAAAGGACCCTAACTATAGTTTACGTGGAGCTCCTAGGACAGGATTTTTATAATATAATACATAAGTTGAAACTTTACATCAAAGTAGCAATTGATCACCATAATACTTCATCTTCAACTCAGTAGGGTAGACCTTCAATGATCAGAAGGAGTAGTGTCAACTGCACTATGTGAGGCCAAATTTTTGTGTGTGAATAATGTCCCATTTATAAAATTTAATAAAATATTGAAGAAAATAATTTAAACATATTTAACCTTGACTACTAACAACACAATAATAAATTTCAATTTCTATAGCATATGGTCATACATATAAATAAAACTCTATAAAGGATCATTAATCATATATGTAATAAAATAGTTTGTCTAGTAGAATCATTTTAAAACAATAATTTTCAAATCTCATCTTTTAGTAGGACTTCACACAAAATGGAATAACAAGCATGGATACATAGTCCATGAGGGTAATTAACTAAGCACAGCTTAAGGCTACCAACACAAGCATGGACACATAATCCATGAGGGCAAATAACCAAACAAGTATGGCATGAAGTCATGAAACAAGTGCAAATACAAGACCTACGAATAACAAGTGTGAGAATGAATCCCATGAATATCAAGCGTGAGTACTATGCTCACAAATGTCAAGCAAGCTCAAGATTACCATGGCATACTAAGGACTAACAGTACTACTATTAGTAACCAACATTTGTATTCAGTCCCTCAATAACATTTTCAAGCATGCTTGGGGCCAATTTATCTAAGCAATGAAGAGTTCTTCTTTCAATACCATGATAGCTTGTATCAAGTACGATGTAATAGTATACCCTAGAATGAAAGTTCACAATGCTTCAAAACTTTCGTTCAAATTCAATATGTCGACAAAACCCTTCCCATATAATAAAAATTTTCTATGAACATTTCAAAATGAAAGACTATCTCAACATGAAAATTCATGAAGGTTGTCTCAAACTTTCCTTATTGTTTCCATGCATAATCATAATAGAAGAATAAAACTTTTGTTGATAAAACTATGCTTAGAATGTGGTAATTAATAGAAGAATATAAAAAGTAGTAAAATATCATTTATAAAAGTTATAATAGGATGCTAATCACTCACTATTGTGCTCCCAAATAAATAACATTCTCCTACCTCTTTCACAAAGATGTACACTCTTTTATCCCTAATACCTAAAATAATGTCACTGTCATTTACTCACTAGTACAAAAAAGGGCTTTTAGACCGGAACATTTAGGCCGGTTATATCGGATAAGGTCTTAAATATATGACTGGTGGCATTTTTATAATTAACTTCAACAATTAAGACCAGTTATATTGAAATAAGGTCTTAAAAATACTTTTTAGACCGGTTTCAAAAACAACCAGTCTATAAAATATTATCTGAATTAAAGGCAATTAAAAAAAATAAAATGTTTATTATTTTTAAGATCGGTTGAGAATAAAAACCAGTCTCAGATACTAAAACTTTAAGACCGGTTATTATTAATAATCGGTCTTAAAAAGTTTCATTTTTTAAGATTGGTTATTTATTAAAAACCGGTCTAAAATATTAATTTTAAGACCAGTTTTGTATAACAATCAATCTTAAAACTAACCTAAATTTCAGCTCGCGCCTAATTTAAACTCTGAAACTAATAATCAAGCACATCTTGCAAACCCCTCCCTCGGTTCGCGGCAGCTCCTCCTTTCCGCTTCTCTGCTCCGTCCTTAACCTTTGTCGCCGTCAACACAGATTTATAGTTGAATTCATTACCATAAGGCTAACATTGTTTGTTTCCTCTAATTGGTTTCTTTCTCAAGCTCATTTTTATTGTCAAGTCTGTATTTCAATTGTCAGGCCTTCAATTAAATTAATGATTTCGTTTTTGGGTATTTTATTGAAATTGTAAAATGACTTGGCCTCCATGTTCTTTGTTCGATTCTTATAGCAAGTCGTCAACCCACTTTTTGACAAGCGTCTAAAGCAATTGAGGATTGGAGGTGCATTGCCTCCCAAGAGAGACCTTACTTAATTTGTAAAGTGGCCAAACACTGTTCAAATCTAGAGGAAGAAGAGTATGAAAAGCTGACTGAAGCTTAGGATTCTTGATTTTTTAATCCTGACTCTAGTTTTTCTTCTGTTATATCATTCAAAGTAAAAACCTAATTGGGACTTTCAATTTGTATTTTACTGACATCTTTCTTCTATGGACCTGGGTGTATTTTGTTGCCGTTAATTATTTTGAAGAGTTTTACTATATGCATATGAGAGTACATTTTCCATTCCCTTTTTTTAATGTTCTCTTCTTTGGGGCAGTTATCTTTTTCAGGGCAAGGCCGAAGATAAAATTATGCAACTGGTTTATCACATTCTATGTATATTTTCTGGTAATTGGTTTATCACATCATCAAGTTCTTGAGTTACATTAGCAGTAAGATTATTTGATTGAGTTAGAGAGTGAAAAGCCTACTTTGTTTATATTATTAATAGTCAATCGTTGAAGTGAATAAATATGAGTACAAGTATCCAGTTAGTTATATTATTCAGTTTTGCATTATTGTCAGTTTTATAGGGATAGGATAAAATTGTTGTTTTCTCTTTATGTGTTAGGCTATAAATATGCCAAAATATGGATGAATGAGTTTGGTCAGAAAAAATATGGATGAATGAATGATGTTATTATTGAGATATTTATTTCATCTCTTTCCCTAAAACTCATAATGTGGTTATAGTCTCTCTCTTATTCTCTCATCTCTCTACTCTTCCTTCTTTTCCTCCCTCTCCCTCTTCTCCTCTTTTCTCCTTTTTTTCTCTTCTAACTCTTTTCACTTCTAACTCCATATTCATCTAGAATTATAGATTTTGTTACTAGAGTTTCTCTTCTTCTCTACTCTTTCTCTTCTCTTTTTCCCCCTTTCCCTTATTTACACTTCTATTTCCCAAATTACAATAGATTTGACTAATAAGTTTATAGGTCGAATCTTCACCCCTGGTTTATGTCTTTATACTTGTTAATTTTATTCTTTCCATAATTTGGTTTTGCCCTTTTTTCCCTTTCTCGTAAGCTTATGATGAAATCTTCAGTCCTTCATTGATTGATTTTAATTTATCTTAAACCATCACTATCCTTAAATAGTGTCCTTAGAGTGAGGATAATAAGTCGTCCTAGTGAGGGTACTCCGAATCCAACTAATGTTAATCAAAGTGAGCCTAGCAATGCTTCGATCGAGGAACAAAGTGAGTCACGTAACCAGCCCATACGAAGAAGGGGTAGGATACGCACCCAATTGAGAGACATTCCCCTCAATCGGAATACCAGGGAAAAGATTTCGATTGAGTTTGATAGATATTGGAAACCAATCGGGCCTAATGCAAGCTAGTATAGGAGTTTTGATGGCCTCCTAGCATGCAACAAGCCTAGCATCTTGATAGATCAGTGGAGAAATGTGGATAAAAATGTGAAGAGACATAGTTGGGAAATTATCCATCTCACTTACGACATTCCTGAGAGTGAAATCCTGTATAACAAGACAATGACATATTGTGATAAAAGCTGGAGGAAGTTTAAGACAAGTCTAGCCAACAATTACATATATATCAAGGTGGAAGAAGGTCAGCCTCATCCTATTGCGTGCGACCAGAATTCTTATATTGACGAACACACTTGTCAAGAATTTAGACGGCTTCGGACTACTCAAGAAGCATTGGTGAGTTGACTTATTTTGTATTTGATTTACTTATGAATTGTCTTTAAATTATTGATTGTAACCTTTTTTTTATTTCTTATTCACTGGAAAAAGGCAAAAGGCACAAGAGAGTAGAAGAAAGAATGATTGCCCCCATACAATGTCTCAAGGGGGTTATGCGAAGGCTGAAAAAGACTTGTTGGCGGCCAAACATAAGAGATTGGAAGAAGCAGCTCAATCCGATCCTTCTGTTATTCTTTCTCCACCATCTCTAATACGCCATGAAGAAATATGGAAGTTCGCTCACCAAAAGAGGAGCAGGTCTTATACGAGTGAACAATCTCGTATAGTTGGTGAAAAAATTATAAGTATTATTGTTATTAATTAGTGAGTAAACAAAAATTCATTACTTATATATGTCTTACGTGTCTTACAAGAAGAGCTTAAAAAAACAAGCTAAGGATTCATTTAGTTTGGATGGGAGGAATGACATCCTGACCATTGTTAAAGGAAAACGTGAGCATCCCGGTTGTGTCAGGGGAGTTTGGGGCAGGGTAGGCATAAGGGATTACTTTGGAGCACCTATATGCCGTTCTTCAAGTAGTATGGTGACTAGGGAGGAGATGGAGCATATATTATCCACTGTGAGGGCAAAAGCTAGGGCCAAGGCAGAAGCATTATTTGATGCACGATTTGAAGAAAGGTTCAGCAAGATGAAGGAGGAATGAATGATCATGATGAGCACAAGACAACCAAATACCAGTGCTCCTCAGGTACATTCCCTAAACTCTAAACAGAGGACTAAAAGGAGTTGTATTGGTTAGTCATCAGAGGGTTCTGGAAAAGAAATCGGTGAGCCTTGTGACTTGTTTGTGGAGGATCCTCTGAGACAATTAGTTACACGGGGGAGCATGTACAATTTGGGATCAACTGTCCACCACCAAGAAATAAAGGATGATCAGGTCAGAGTGGCAGTTGAAGAGGTTATCGTTGCAAATGCACCTCTCTCTATCCCCATTGGTGACTTCAAGATTGTGAGTGATGTACTCAACTTTTTCATCTTATGGCCAAAGAACCTTATTTTTGATTGAGCTGAGGAATCCGCGATCACAACCCGGCCGACTCCACCTCTACCTCCACCTCCCTCTACTTAAGATGTTTCACAGTCTCAATTGAATGACATGCAGCAAGTGATTCTGATGGCATATAATACGTCCTTTCCAATAAGAGATTGGCCTACTAAGTAAGCTGTTGGCAAGTCAGGGGTGCAATGCTATCTTGAGAGGGATGATTTAATGTCCCTGGTAGCTCCTCAACAACAGCTTACGATTTCGATTGTCCAACTATTTTTAATGTAAGTATCTTCTCCAATTGAAAGTAAATATTTTACAAATTACGCCATTAAACTTTGATTTGTGTGCTTGCATTATTGTAGGTGTATGCATCGTAGGCTGGTTTCCTCTAGCAAAACCAATAAATTTGGATTCCTATGCCCAGTGCAAATCTACAATAAAGGAACTACTGCTGCTATCAGACACTCATACTTATCAGAGAGGCTTACTGAAACCCCAATTGAGTATTTCTTGGCTCCATATGTGCATGGGTAAGAAACAAATATATATTTCATAATATACATTATGTTTATATTTGCTTAAAAGTCTTCCCTTTTTTCAGTGATAATTGGCAATTGGTTATTTTATGCAAAAAGAGTTATACTGTCATCCTCTTATGCTCCCTCTACCACAGCAAGCTAGGGAGTGAATTGAAGAAGACCATGAACTCGTAAGTTTTCTTGCATTATTAATTACCTTTCATGTGCAAAATATTTAGAATTTGGGTAAAATAAGTAACCTTTGTCATTTTGATGATATAAGGCTATACGGACATTCCTACATGCTAGTTGTGGTAGCCATACTTGTGACCTAAAAGACCCTACATGGATCTTGCCAAAGGTTAGTTACATTTTGGTTTGTTTTAAGAATGTATTCAATAATAAGTCATGCTGTAGTTTTATGCTTGTTTTAATGATGTCATGCTATTTTTTAGACCCGTAGACAACCACTGAGGTCCAACTTGTGTGGGTTGTATGTTCTGAGACACATTTATAATATTATTACCCTAGGCATGACAAAATTTACTCAAGAGGTAAATGTATATATATTTCAAAAATTTTGTATTACTTTTATTCTTTTTTAAGTTAGCAAGTTAATGTTTTGCCTAGCTTTAGTGTTTCACCCCTTTCCAAAAGAAGATATTGATCACATTCACAATTGTTGTGCTGAATTCATTTATGAACTTTTAAAACAGTGAGTTCGATCTTGTAAAACTGAGGAATTTTTTGTATATATTGATGAATTTTTGTTCCTTTATGATTTTCTGTAAAAATTGTTGGTTGCATGAATTGACATGTTTGTTGTTTTTGTGATTATGTGAAACCATGCATTTATATATGTGAATCTTTTTGAGCCATGTCATTGGCTGCATGTATTTTAAAGAATTATGCATATACATATGATGGTTTTAAACAACACCTTACATGAGGATATATGAAGGCGTATGTTATGTTACAAGTTCCTAATGACAAGGTTAAAGAAAAAGGAAATGGTAAGTGGAAGCAAACTGAACACTTTATGACACTTAATAAGTATGGCATTGGCAGTAGCAATTTTAGGATGTGTTCTGGTAACAAACATAATCACAAACAACAAAACAAAAATTTAATACTTTTAAGACCGGTTATAAATTTAACTGGTCTTACAAGATATTTTAAGATTGGTTTCCCATATAACTGATCTTAAAATTCAAGTTTTAAGACTAGTTTTATAGACAACCGGTCTTAAAAATCAAACTTTTAAGACCGGTTATATAGAAAATCAGTCTTAAAAATGTTTCAGTATTGCCCATAAAAGAGGTCTATTAAGACCGGTGCTCGTGACAACTAGTCTTAAAATGGCTTATTTTAAGACCGGTTATCAATACAACTGGTCTTAAAAGTGTGCTTTTAAGACCAGTTAAGAAACTGGTCTTAAAAGTGACAGACTTTTTAGACTGGCTATATCATGACCTGATCCTAAACCGGTTTAAAGAGTCAATTTTAATCGGTCTAAAAAGCCATTTTTCCATTAGTGATTTTTACTTAAACTCTGAAGCTTACAAAATCCATGTAATACAAATTATTTACTACTTGAAACTATCTCATTACTATTCTAGTTAACATCCAAGCATCACTCTTAGATATTGTAGAATATAAGTTATATACATTCCAAATGCTATCTTAAAAGCAATCAACTTAATTCTCAAATTATAGGTCAAGTATTCCTTGACTTTATTATCAACTTCATTACTAATATCAATTGTTTCTTATGCCAACCAACAAATAATCTCAACAACAGCATAATGCACCATCTCAATCCTAAATTTGTAACAATTCAAAATACAAGAAAATCTTGAGCTTTAAACCCTTTTTCATAGATAATAAAGTCACAATTTTAAATAATAGTTAAGTTTTACCGCTCTTAACTATTACACCCAATATTTTAAATTTGAAAGAAGATCTACCACTTTCCCTTTTATTCCATACATGTTTCAAGATTCAATTTAGAAACCAACACAACATCCACTACAATAAAAATAGTTAATAAGTAATGGAAATTAGCGACGGATTTCAGTTGCTAAGCTGACTTAGTAATAGAATTTCATCGCTAATTAATTACTGACTGTCTACTATTTAATGATGGAATCATATAATTCCATCACTAATCTATTGGTTTTTTTTTTTTGTGATCTATATATACCTCTACAACTTCAACAATGAATTAAAACAGTTTAATCAATCTAAACCCAACTAAATTCTTCTCTGCTACATTTAGCAAACACTTTACATGTGCCATGCACACTAAGTTATATCACACATCAAATTCCACCATTTAACCATCATATAGTTCTTAGGCATCAAAATAGCTTCCCAAAGTCCCAATATTCCATTTCACCAAAACTTAACTCACAACTTAAATAGTAGGGCTTCAAACCCAATAAATTATCCACCAACATATCCAAGGATCAAACAATTCTGTTTTAAAAAACTTAAAACATCAAAGCAGTTTAACAAATTAATTTTCCCAATAGTGATTCTTTAATAAAAAAATAAAAAGAAATCAGAAAAAGCCAAAATTAAATCCACCTTAATTTTATCATGGAATCTAAAAAGTTCCTATTAATAGAAGCTCCTTAGACTTCCATTTTAGCTTGTCTAAACTGCCCAACATCTCTCCCCAAAACATAATCAGAAAAATTACTTTGAAGCTCAACATGACCCACACACATGACAACCATCCTACATAGGAAGGAGGACAATTCTGAATATATACCTACATAATCAATGTAACACCCCAAATTTTATTCCCCAATATGCCTTGTAAACATTTGTGGCATTTAATAAAATGGAATGGTGAATTTTGGTGAATGTGATTATGCTAATAGTGAAATTTCCTGCGAGGCAGTGAGCTTGTCATGTAATTTTGTATGACCAAATCATGAGTAAAAATTATGAAATTTTACAAGGTGAAAATAAACATCCTAAGCTTTAATTTGATAGGTCATATGAATCATATGAAGCTATATACAAGGATTTATGAATTTTTTAATTTAACCTAGAAAACCTGGAAAGTTTCTGGAGCAGCATTCAAAGAAATTTATTCCGGGAATTTTGTGCTTCCAATTGGCAAAAGTCTATATTTTCACTTGAAACTAGGCTCAATAAGGGTTTATAAGCCTTTATAATCACTTTGATACAAGGTCTACAAATTTAGTTGAGTTTTCAAAGTTATGGTAGAAAATCTGCAAGAAATGTCATTAAGTCTAAAAATAAAGAAATAATGTGATGGCAAGTTTTGAAATTATGACATGGAAAATTCATTTGGGATGATGGAAGGACCTCCTAGATGTCATTTACATGGGCCAAGAGAGGGAAAATATTAGTTGCAATATAATTGGGCTTATGGTATAAAGCTTATTATATACATAAAGTCCAAAATTTTGGGAATTTACTTAAATAAATAAATAAAGGCATAAAGTAATATTATAAAACACATTATGCTTCTTCTTCCTCCTATAAAACTGACGTGAAACTTCAGCCCAAGAGAGAGAGAAGAGTTGTGAAATTCTAGAGAGAGAAAGGGAAGAAAACTTACGAGGAAGGTCAATTTCTCCAATGAATTTGTACTTAACGTGTATAACACCGCTCCTAAGCTTCTGTTTCATGTATTTTAAGGTGTTGGAAGCTCAAATTTGGTGTTGGGAAGAGCTAGGGTTTCAACCACACTAGGAAAATCCATAGGGAGTTTGAGGTAACTTTAGAAACTTCAATCTTTGGTTGTTATGACTATTGTGGTCAATTTAAATGGTGAAATTTCGTCGGATTGTCTTTGTTTTTAAATCTTGGAATTGAATTGGCTTAAGGGTTATGCTACCGAAATTTGGTCTAAATGGTAGTTGTAACCTAATTAAATAGTTAATAAAGTGGTTAGGAGTAGAAAGGAACACGTTTGCAGGGTCGGAATAAAAAAACCCCAAATTTTCCCAGAGTTTTGTGCATTTTAGACAGGGGAAAAATGGGGATTAGAGTTGGATTTTCAATGATTTGATGATTGTATTGAGTTTAGGAGGGAAACTTAGGTGGGGTTACAGTTAGTCACTTTTTCGGAAAAGCCCGAAAAAGCATAATTACAAAAACGCCCCTGAAACCCTGAAATAGGGGTTGCCAAGGGCAATTTTTTCATTTGGAAATGAATTTGGTAATTCCAACTCTGAAAATAGATTCCTTGGGTGAAATTATGTGAAAATAGCTCATGTCAAAATTTCAAGAGAAGTACAGTCGGGTAGGGTACGTGGGGCTAGGCCGGGATCCCGGGGGCATTTTGGTAAATTTTCAACACAGGCTAATATAACTACTAGAAACACTGTGGAAGTGCCTAAAATAGTACATGAATGGGTTTTAACCTAATTCTTGTACATTTGCTATTTTAGGACCGAGTTGAGAGCCGAGTTGCGACATGCATTACGACGCATGTAATTCGAGGTAGAAAAAGGTTTAATGTAAGGAACTTACCTCTCCTGTATGTATTTGATATGTGTGCTAGTGTATTGATGCATGCAATTGCTTTGCTTGATTATGTGAAACATATATGAATGATTGAAGCTCTATTTCTATTTATACTGTGGCCATAGTTCTGTTGCATGAAACATTGAGTACACAGATATGTCATTGTGTTAGCATGGGTTTTTATAATGCAAGTATGCCATGCATTAAGCACTTATCCTGCATACATATTGGTATTGTTACTTGTTAAGATTCTCTTGAATCTCACCCTCCCCTACCAACAATTTAAATAGGTGAATACAAAGGGCATGCAGAGATCAGAGACAAAAACTACACGAGAGGACTGTAGTGGTGGAACGAATACGGGAAGATGTCTTCATTTCGTTGGGACGAGTTTAGCCACCCAAGTAGCTCTATACAGCTACATTGATTATAATTATCATGTACGAACCCCTATGGGAAATTTCTGTAATCATGCACATAATATCAGTATATTTATGCTATTCCTTTGTTGCCCACCGAACCACGCAATAATATTCCGTTGCAAGTCAAAAATAAGATAAGGGTGTGACAATCAAAGCACCAAATAACAGTTTCAGCATTTCCCTCACACAGAACTATGAACCAGCATTGACTGAAGCAGACGAAGAAGGAGCTCTCATATAGATGTCTTCAATTAAACTCATGGTAACCAGCAAGTTCACACACCTCATAAACACGACAAAACAAATAAAGGAGAAAAGGAGTTCGTATACATGCCCACACTAGCAATGTAACAGGGAAAAAATTGTTGGCAATATCTGCAAAGAAATAAGAAAATATTTGGTTTGAGTCACGTTCAAAGAAGTCATCCTTAAGAGATATTCCGCAGCCCTCTCAGTTAATAGGAAGCAGCATCTCCCCGGGATTTAACGAACCCTTCCTGTAAGGATACAGGAAAGCATAACTGGCGGAAGACAAAGTAACTCAGTGAAAGATTACAAATGGTGTCACAATTGGGATATTTATAGAGATAATGAAACAACGCCTTGAAGTAGTGCCTCTTGAAGACTACACCTCTTCAACTAGAGTTATAACCATTTATTAAATTCATGAACTTATATTGATTCATGAACCAACACAAATCCCTTAATTTATTGGGAACTTTTCAAAACACATCTCTTCATTTTAAAATATTTCAATAATATTGGAGAGACTCTTTCTTTGACACACCCATATACAATATTTACAACAAACACTACTACAAAAAAGCAAAGCTATGGTGCTTATAATTGATTAGCTGTGGCGCTAAAGAAGTACTATATACCTAGACACCACTAAAAGAAGCTATGGCGCTTTCAAGCGTCACAACATTTTAATTTTTTTTAAAAAAATACCCTTCTGTGGCGCTTGCGTCAGTAAGGGCCACAGGAGACTAGACCTCTTGTGGCCCTTGCCCACGCAAACACCACAGTAGGGTCCTCCTTTTTTTCCTTTTCTTTTTCTTTTTTCTTGTTTTTTTTTTGTACTTCCTGTTGCCCTTGTTTAAAGAAGCGCCACAGGAACTTCTTTTTGTGTGTGTATTTTTTGTTCATATATCCCATAATTACAGTATTGCACACTGCATGGTCTAATAAACATTTTGTATCTATATCCACAGTACATCAAAATGGAGAAAAGCAAACAACAATGATAGATAAATTTAAAATAATACAAACAGATGATTAATTAAAGTCGTACATAAAATAATTATACAATATATTGTACATGAATGAATTATACAACAAATTCAACTTGAATACATGCATGCATGATACAACAATTGCCAAGAAACAACACAACAAAGGCCAGCAGCTAGTGATGAATTAAATAGTATAACTACACAGAGATTTACCTAAACACATATTCACACCATTCCTCGATCACTTCATTAAGCTGATGGTCAGTCAAAGTGTCACAATGTTGATCTTCATAATACTACACATATATACAATCAGCCACAAATTAAAATGAATTAAAATCAGTAAAACATAATTATCAGGAACTAAATAAATTTAATTAAAACACAATATGAAGTGCAACTAAATGACTTACTTTTTGAGGAATAAATGTCTGATCATGCGTAATTACATCCTTCATAAATGTCATGATGTAATACCCATAATCATTGTCATTGGGTTGGAAAGGGCACTGTAAAAATATAATGCAATAGTTAACTCTGTTTATGAATAAAAATTGTTTACTAAGAAAGTTTAAGTAAATTCATATATCAGTACCAGTATCTTCTTCCAAGGATAGCTAAGGTGAGGGTCAGCAGCTTTAGAATTAGCTTAAGGAGACAGAGGCCCGATACGTAGTTAATGCGCTAACAAAACAAATAGAAACTAATTACTTTTGGTTATTCAATCACATGCAAATATTTAGACATACGCACGTACACTTACCTATTAAACAATAGTAACATATCAAAACGGTTTTGTGGAATACCATCTTTTAGAGGATCCACATAGTAAATGCAAGGGCTTGAAGGTTCCGCTGGATTGATAACTATCAGTATCCAATGGTGCCTAAAATATTTTCAAAAATTTATTTCAATAATCATGGCATGATAAAAGTTAAACAATAAAAACAAAAATTGTATCACTAATAACTTACCCCACATTGTATGGCACTAAAAATAGCGTAGTTGGTATCGCTTTCTTTCTAAAGTAATCTTTTAGATCATTAGATTGCGCATTTATATCTACTTTACCCCCATGGTAGCCAACAAGAAAAGGGTTGAAAAATATGAATTGGACCATGTTTGTATCCATTAAGATCTCATTGTACAAATGCCTGATATAAAACAAACATTGTCATGAAAAACAAAAGAAAAGGAACAAGAAATATTAATAACAGTGATAAACAATAATGGTCAAATACCTTATCCAGATGTTGATAGCTGAAGCACTAACCCAATCAGGAGAACATATGTCGTGCACAACCTCAACAGTAACATAATCAACTAGACCGCCAATATTGTAGATGTCTTTCAAGACATATTTCTAGTCCTTTTGCACCGATCAATTGTGGTGTAATCGATACTAATTGATCATGATATGAGGTCGGTCTTCTTTTGCTCTGTTGGCTAGCCAATACTTTTGACTTGAGTTGTGTTGTCAAATACTTTGAGATCTTACCATAAGGTTGGATTTGTTTTTCTCTAGACTGTCCACCCTACGAAAATCAGAAAATTAAATCATAGTTTTAGATGGAAGTATGAACAAAAAGTGAAGGGAATTGTAAATGAATGACCTTTTCATATGGCTCGATAAGACCTATTGGCTAAGCAACATAGCCACCTACAACATCTTTCACCATTATTTGCTCATCCCGAGATAGGATCGGTAAGAGGGCGTCTTCATTCGTGCAGACGTCGACCTTTACTCGGAGTGTGTTTTCGGGCAATGATGAATTGTGCAGTATGTCCTTATCAGTGTTGTTGGCAGCACCCACTGTAACCACGTGCTTGGAAGCTTGATCGGCATATAACTTGCATTGAAATTTGCCCTATAGAAAATATAGTTAATATGTTATAGTTCGCTAAATTATAATGTAACATAAAGTTAAGTAGAGAAGAAATTAATTACCAAAGGAAAAGGGACTTTAGGCATAGAAGTGCAACTATCTCTGACACTTGGGCTATCACAGAAGGGAACGTTTTGTGTTGGCCTACACTGCACTAACTGTGTTATTTGCGCTGTTAACAGCGTATTCTGTTATTGCATCAAACATATTTGTTCTAAGAATTGTTCTTCTCGTTGTTCCTTGTATCACATTTATTTTTGAAGTTATTGCATTTGATGCTTGAAACAAGTCATCTCGTCACGCAGCTGGGAAACGTCACTTCTATTTGAGCGCTTCTGACGTCCGAAGTATGCTGATGGGGTGAAAGCAAAACTAGTCCCTGAACACGACCATCATACTCGGGTACTCCAAATGCTCTGCTCAATAAATCATCTCGGCCAACATAGCTCACCAACGTAGGATCCTCATGTGTCATTGTCGCTATCACAAAAAGAATTACAACAATATTAGTTATTATAAATCAAGTTAATTTAAGTAAAGTCAATTATTTATTGTATGCATAATCCAATACTTGTACAAATATTCGGCTACTCTTCTTGCTTCCTCACTACAAATTTCACCTTTCTTATTTGTGACACCGGCTACCCACAGATCATGTCGTGGAACCTATGTAATATCTGAACTTAATTCTTCTATCTACACAGCAAATTTAGTTGAAGTTAAATGATATTCATACAATTTATCTACAAATGAAATAATCATTAGTTCGTACCAGTTTTCTTTCTAACTGTGTAAATGAAATAGGTCCTTGTGTGTACCAGTATGCCATGTTTGTCGCATTAGCTCGATTTTTCTCGCTCAACTCTTGTTTAGATCAAAATGATTCATATTAATATATAAATGTTAATTACAAATATGTACATTACAAGTAATAAGGAAAGTCAAACATATTATATTACCAAGAATTCTTGAGTTGTATGTGTTCTGATAAACTCATCCCACATTTCTTGAGTGATGATTCCTTCATACAATGTTGGCGGTGTAGTAATGATAATCTCATTATCATCCCTCAAGAAGTATTTGACAAGAACAGAACGAAACTTTCTCATAAGTTTTCTGGCTTTTATTAGCACAAAGGTCTTTTGATCATCATCAATAATAAAAATGCTCTGTAATAATAAAAAAACATATATAATATGTAAGATTGAAATTAAGTAAAACAAAGCAAACCGAACAATAATATAATTAATGTGTTACCTGTACTTCATCCCAGATGTCATCCTCACAATTTTTTCTTGCCATTTTCCAGTTTTGAACTGTAATAGGGACTCTGTCTTGAACTATAGTCCCAATCAAGTTATTTAATGAGGTATTGTTCTCACCGAATGGGTTTCCCTTTTCATTGCACTCCAGTTGTAACTTGATTCCTTTACTTCTCAATTTGATCAACCTCACCATAACTGTCCTGCCACGTCTTATGTTCTCCTCAAATCTTTGTTTACCAATGTTGTTGGGAACATCATCAGTTTCATAGTGTGGTGCGTCCATACTCCTGAATGTGAAATAAACTAAAACAAAACATCAGTGTACAATGTCAACCATGTCAACGAAAGCAAATTATTTTGAAATTTATAAAAACGTATGTACAAGTAAAACAAGTCAAGGCACTCATTATCTTTTCCTTTTTCTGGTTTGATTTAAAATTTATTCTTCAGAATTCGTGTTGGATTGAGAATTGTGTTTCTCGTGACCTAAGTTCCCTCTTCATGATTATGTCTCACGTATATGGGTCCATCTCCATCTCCATCTTCATCTTCATCTGTATCTCCATCTATACCAATCTCTACTGACCACAAATTCTCAAACGAAGGATCATCATCATTGATGTTCAAATTTTCATTACTTTTAAAATCAACTTGTTCTTAACGATTCTTGTTGGATGGGAGTACAATAGACCAAATCTTTTTAGCAGGATCCGGAATGAAAAAAAACTTGTTCTGCTTGTGCTGCTAAAATAAAAGGATCATCTTCATACCAAACCTTAGAAAGGTCCACTTGGACAAAGCCTAAGTCATCTATCCACAATTAGAGCTGGGAAAAAAGGCCGAGCCCGTCGGGCCGGCCCTTTTAGGCACTGGCCCTTCAAGGGCCGGGCTTGTAAATTGTAGCCTTAAAAGGAAGTCGGGCCTAAAAGGGCCGGCCCTGTAGGACCTCGGGCTTAAAAGGGCCGGCCCTGGAGGGCCTCGGGCCGGCCCTTTAGGCCCGTTTATTTTTTATTATTTTTACTTGAAAAGGAACCATGTTATATTTTTGAATTACCTTATTGAATCTATATGTCACTCTGTCCTCATATTGTATAGAGTATGATTTTTGAGTATATTGTTTTGTATAATTGAATCATATTGTGATTTTTGAGTATGATTTTTGAGTATATTGTTCTGCCTATTTAGACTAAAATCATATTATATACTATTTTTCCTGATAGAGTATCATTTTTTATGGAGGTTGTGATTATTTGACTACTTGAACCTACTGCTCAAAGTGAAATACAATCAAATGTCCTTGAAATTGATGATAGTGGTGAAGAAGGTAAAAATGATAGTCGTCATACTCATGTTGTTTAGAGGTTAGAGTATTTAGCTTCTTGCCTTCTTATACTTTGGCCATTGTGTGAGTTATTTATGGACATGATTTTACCTTTGATTATACATTAGTAACTGTGTTTGTTTGTTACAAGAGACATGTTATTTAAACCTTAATGTTGACAACATTTATGTATTAAATTAGAACTTTAATTGTTGTTATTTACTAATTATATCTCTCTGGGGAAAATACGCAGGAAAAATAGTTAAATATTGTGAAAAGGATTTCCCGGCCCTGCGGGCCAGCCCTGGCCCTGATGCTCTCGGGCCGGGCCTTGAAGAACTGCAATTTTCCTGACCCCGAGCCCTTTAGGGCCGGCCCTATTAGGCCCTGGCCCGTCAAGGGCCGGCCCTGTAGGGCCGGGCCAGCCCTGATTCCCAGCTCTATCCACAATCCACTGTTGTTGTTAACCCACTTATATTTGAAGACAGGGACCCTGAACATAGAGTAAAATCTAACTCCCATATGCGTTCAATGACACCAAAGTATGAAATTGATGTATAGATAGGGTGTATGTCTTTAGCACTGGATATATGCCAGGAATCAATAACAAGTGTTACCCCACTATTCTGTATCGTGATTTGTGTATCATAGTCTTGTGTATAGAATGTGTAACCGTTGATTGCATAACCATTGTAAGATAATACATTTAAGCTCGGTCCCTTCGACAGCCACTTTACTTTTTCAGAAACTAAATCAGGATTCTGCTCCATCTCATCATTAATGCAATTTTTCAACCAGCCTGAAAATTGTTTATTGTGTTCTTTTGTTAACAAATTTTCATTCCTATCACCATATACCAATCGAAGAGCATCCTTATATTCTTCTACGTACGGTTCGACCTCATCAGTGTTATGTAGCACATACAAGTGGGCTTCCTCCCGTTCAATCGTTGATATTGTTATTACATCCCTCGCAGTTGTTCCTTTCCTTGATCTTCGCCCATCATGATGGGACTTGGGGATCCCTACAGGGTCAACATTTGATAGAAAATCAGCACAAAAGTCACTTGCTTCTTCAACCATGTACCTTTCAGTGATACAAACCTCTGGGCGATATCTATTTTTCACATACCCTTTTAATATTTTCATGAATCTCTCATTCGGGTACATCCATCTCAAGTACACTTGACCGCACAATTGAATCTCTTTGACCAAGTGTACGGTTAGATGTACCATAATATCAAAAAAAGAAGGTGGAAAATACATTTCAAGTTCACACAAAGTACACACAATCAGCCTTTGCAAATCTTGTAACTTAGTTGAATGTACCACTTTACTGCAGATCAACTTGAAAAACACGCAAAGTTTAGTGATGGTGTTTCTTAAATTTTTGGGTAAAATGGATCATATACCAACCGAAAGGAAATTCTGCATGAGCACATGGCAATCATGAGACTTGAGGTTCTTTGACTTCAACTCTTTCACTGATACAAGGTTCTTTATATTTGAAGAGTAGCCCTCGGGAACTTTAATTCCTTATAAAAACTCACAAAACAATTTCTTCTCTTTCCTCGACAGAGTGTATGCTGGTGGTGGTAGGTAGGTACGATGTCCTTGCTCAATCGGTGCCAACTCTTCTCTAATTCCCAAATTCACCAAATCCAACCTCGAATTGACATTATCCTTGCTTTTTCCTTAGATATTGAGCAACGTGCCAATTAGACCATCATAGATATTGTTTTCTATGTACATCACATTAAGAAAATGTCTCATATATAAAGACTTCCAATATGGAAGTTCAAAGAAAATAGACTTTTTGTTCCAACCACCTATCTCGATTTGTTTTGCAAAAGGCTTGCAAAAATTGTTATCCAAGTCTTTTACCTTGGAATACACCTAGGAACCGGTCAACATCTTCGGTGAGCTACCTTCTTCTGAGTCACCATTGAAAGGCTTTTTCCACTTCCTCCAATAATTTTGTAATAGTAAGAATCTTTAATGCCCCATGTAAACATTTTTCTTACAATGTTGAATTCGCACTGAATGAGTGTCATCTTCACATATAGGGCATGCACCATATCCTTTGACGCTATATCCCAAAAAATTACCATAAGTAGGGAAATCATTAATTGTACCAAACAACATGGCTTTCAAAGTGAAACTTTCTTCCATGTACCCGTCATACACACTGATGCCTTCCTCCCAAAGAAGCTTCAAGTCATCAATTAAAGGAGCCAAGTATACATCTATATCATTCCCAGGTTGCCTTGGCCTAAAAATTAACATAGACAATATCATAAACTTATGTTTCATGATCAAGTATGGAGGAAGGTTATAAATCATCAATATCACTGGCCACGTGATATGTGTACTACTCTAAACACCTTGCGGATTAATTCCATCAGTTGATAGTGTAAGGCGAAGGTTCCTTGCTTCATCCGCAAAGTCAGGGTACTCATGATCAATATTTTTTCATTGAGAAGCATCTGCATGGTGCCTAAGCTTTATTTCTTTAATCCTTTCATCTACATGTCATGTCAACTGCTTAGCAATCTCTGCATTATTGCATAGTCGCATGAATCTCGGAATAATGGGAAAATACTATAGGACCTTCGAAGGACTTTTTCCTTTCTTCTTCTTATATCGAGCTGTTTTGCATTTAGGGCACTTCTCCAACGTTGCATGCTGATTTTGAAATAATACGCAATTGTTAGGACATGCATGCATGTATCTTCTCATATCGTGCAAAGAATTTGCTTTGCCTCGTATGTCTTGGTAGGAAGTACATTTTCTTCTGGAAGCATATCTTGCAATAGTTCAAGTAGTGCAGTGAAACCTAAATCACTCATTCTGTAGTGAGCTTTAAAGTTGTACAACTTCAACATTGCTAGCAATCTTGTGTATTTAGTACTACCGGCATATAATGGTTTCTTTGCATCACCTTTCAACTTCTCAAATTCGTTAGGGCAGTTATAAAGCACCCCTTCAACCATATTTAGCATTTCTTCAAGACCATCATCTTCATCAAACATGTTTTGATCAAATTCATCCGAAGCACCACTCGTGGTATGCATCTGATCACTACATGCATTGTTCAGCTCACCATGCCTTGTCTATCGTATATATGTTTGATCAATACCGTAACATACTAAATGATCTAGCAAATTAAGTGGACTAATCCGCTTTCCAAAACAACAAGATAATCAAGGATACAAGATTTTGTCAGGATCTTTTGTGTGCTCAATTGCAAATGTAATAAAATCTTTCACCCTATTTATATATTCCCCTGAACACCAATTAGATGACATCCATTTACAATCCATCTATGCCTTCAATCTATTTTTAAAAAAAGTACATGGTTAGTTGTATGACTATTGCATTTACTAATTACTTTTATATTCTCTTACCAATTTTAAAATAAATTCCCAACATGAAATCTTCAAAATTGAAGCTTTCTAAGTCTTAAACCCTATGTTTTAATTGATAAATAATCCATTAATTATTCCCAGGCATTATAATAATTTTTCACAACTCATAACGAAAGAAACCATATTTGCCACAACATATCCTAGGTAAATTAGAAAACATTACAAGCCAACAAATAAAATACAAGTGTTAAGAATATATAAATAATTATTTTACTTATGCAACTAATCCATAACAATCATTAGAACACCTAAAAATTATACCTAACCATATATTATTAAATTCAACTAAAATCACATTTTTAAGCTCAAAATTTCAAAAACATACCGTAAATAGAAGCTTCAATAGACTGATGAGCTAAAACTACAAACACAAATTAAACATAAAAAAAATCAATAAAATATTAGTGGTTGTAAGTTATTATTTTTAATAATAATAATGTGTACAAAACAACAATATATAATTAAATGAAATATGATTAGCTTAAATCAAAAAATATGATTCAGAAAAAGAAAGAAAGAAAATAAAATAAAACAAAAAGGAAAGCATATATAATCTCAACATTAATTAAAATATTTTCAACTCAATGTTGAAAATATAAAAAAAAAAAAATTATTTTTGACTACCTACATTACCAATTATTCTTGGGTAGTCATAAATATGATGCGTGCATGCATGCATACATATAAAGAGGGAATTGAACTAGACACACATATTGTAAAAAAAATGTTTTCTACTGTTAATATGCTAGGTAAAAATATATTAAATATACTTAAAATTTCTTTTTTTATTAGGTGAATTAAGTTTGCTTAAAATTTTGCTTTACATATTGGAATATAGAACTTTAATAAAACTTTATATATGAAACAAATATAGTAAAATTTATACATAATATATTTATTAAAAACTAATTTTTATATTGATATATATTATAAAATTTTTGGGAAAAAAATTCAATTGAATAAAATGAATTCCTTATTGTATGCTTTTTTCCCTTACGGTTCTAGTTAATATACTTAAAGTTAAACAATATAAACAAATTATATTTTATTTTATTAAATATTAACATTGATATATATTGATATATTAAAGTCATTTTATCCATATTTTAAAATCCCAAAATGAGTTAATGACTCAATTAACGAATTATTCAATTTATCATCCTGATTTCAATTTTTCCTATTTTAATTGGCTTTATATGGGATTTTCTCTATTATAGTTTAATAAGATAATACAAAAAATTATTTTGTTGATTTGGATTCTTGATTCTTGAACATTGATAAATAGAACTACAATATAGCATTTTTTTTTCTACAATATTTTACTAAGGGAAAAGCGAAAGGAATTGATGAAAGAGCTACCATTGCTACATACCCATCACTAGTGGTAAGTCCATTCATAAGAGAACTCGTGTTTTGAGCTTTAACATGTACAGTCATAAGGAACATCTCTTTTTAAAAGAGAACATAAAAAAGAAGAAGAAAACAAAACAAAACAAACCCTCTAACCTCTTTAATATATCCAGTCACATGAAAACCTTGCAAGTTTAAGTTAATGATTTTGTGTTTATATTACCTCTACAAAATGGAACACAAATATATATAACATACATATAAATATACATGCGTGTCATAAAAAGAAAAAAAAAACGTCATAGAATATAATCAACACACACACACACACACACACACACACACACGCGCGCGCGCGCGCGTGTGATAACAAAAATAACCAAAACAATCTGAAAAAAAAAAGAAACATTTTGAACTTACAGCTTAATTGATCAGTGTAGTAGACACACACACACACGCGTGTGATAACAAAAATAACCAAAACAATCTGAAAAAAAAAGAAACATTTTGAACTTACAGCTTAATTGATCAGTGTAGTAGAGTGGGGAACCACGTTGCCCGTTGGAGACGCAATCTTGAGTGAGGAGGAAGAGGAAATTTGAGCAATTGGGATCAACTAGAGTGGAGACCAAAATTGGAAGACAGTGCAAAGAAAAGGGAAGGGACAGGAGTGGGGATGACAGTTGGAATAAAACAAAAATGTAGATTCGATAATGAAGATGTGTGTGCGTGTGGGTGCGTTTTTTAGTGTGAAGATGACAGGAAATGGAGGGAGGGGGCGACAGATCCACGAAGAAGTAGAGATGAGAAAGGGAAAGTTAGTTTAATGGAGGAGAGATGAGGGAATAATTAAAGTAGAGTCAAAAAGAGAAGGAGTGGGGAGGACGTGGGACCACTACGTGGGAAGTGAAATAAAGAGATAAGGGTTGGGGGCGGGGGGATTGCAATTGGTGGAGACTTGATAGTGTAATCCACATGAAAAAATATATATTTTTTTTTATGTAATGGGCAACTGTGGCGCTAGCACTTGCCCAATCAGCCATCCAGGCGCCACAGCTGGTGACGGGGCCATGTGTGGGGCCTGCCTAGGCAGGCGCCACACTTGGCCTTCCCAACTATAGCTTCTGACCCACTAGGCGCCACGGCTGGTACCCAAAATTAAAAAATAAAATAAAATAGAAAAAAAATAGGAAGTTGTGGCACTTTAAAGAAGGGTCACAAAATGTGCACCACCTTTCAACCTTTATGTAGTAATGAAAAACAACAGTGTCGAGCTATAAGAAAGGAGAAATCTGACTGAGGGAGACAATAGACGAGAAAGAAGGAAACAGCAACACCCGAAGTAGTGGCAAGTTGAGGCTAGCAAACAGGGTTCATCAGCCAATAGGGAGGATGGCGGTGGGGTTTGTCAAGTTTGAGAGGTTCTAGAAGCTTCCTCGTCTCCTTTATTTAGACTTGGCCGAACAAGAGATTGGGATTGGGGAAAATCTGTGGTTTTTTTTAATGACAAAAGGTCATTTTAGTAATTTCATGGTATTAAAACAGAAAGAAAATGTCTCCTATGTCATAGCTTGGATTCGAACACCACCGTAGCCCAAAGCATGCAGCAGCTTCTATATTACCACTCAACTGAAGCTTACATTGTTCGAGGATACAATGATTAAATTAAATATTGCTTAAGAAAATAATTTATTATTATTTTTAGGGGCTATTATAATGGAGAGAGAAACTTTTTTTTTGGTTCTATTTATATCTCACCTCATTAAAAGTTTTGAGGTTAATATATAATTTAACTGTTTGCTTACTATTGTATTGATTTTATTTTCATTTGGTTCTCCTCTGTTCCTATATATAAGATCATTTTCTTTTAATGGACTTATTCCTTTTTATAATTTTCCTTTTGAGTTTGTCTTAATAATAAATGCACTTTTATTTATTTTACCTTTAATTACTCTCTCATCATTTTTCCCCATACATTCTATTTCATCCCCTTTTTTTTTATTATTGCTCTCTCTCTTACCCATTCATAAATAGTGGTATTTCTGGAAAAAAACTTATATTTTCTACATATTTGTTCCTTTTAACTAATTTTAGCTATTTCTTAGAATCCCGTGATTCGGTGGAAAGAATCTTATATATAGGGATGGAGGGAGTATTATGTATATTAAGTAGGGGTAGAGTTAAAAAGTTGTTGAATTTTATTACAGAATTAATAAAGTTGAAGGTTTTTCTTGGTCTATGTGAAAAATATTGAAAGTGCCTTATAAATAGAATCAAAGGACTACTAGCTTAAATTTGAGCTTTGTGAATATTTTTATTTTATTTTCTTGTGTGTGTTTTGTTTTTCTTTCTTTGTTTGTTGTTAGTCTTTTTTTTTAAAAAAATTAAAAAAAATTGGATTATTCTTGTGGCTTAGTCAATGATAAATTAAATCATTAAGCCTCTGTGCTTGATTGGAGACACATGTAGATGACATTATACAAAGAAATATGAATATTGGTTGGATTGAAAATATTGATTCTTCTCTAATATTCTTCTTGTATTGAGAGTCATTTATATCAACATTATCTATATAGCACAGCCAGTCATTATGTGAAAGATGATTTCACTCATAACCAAACTTGTTTTAGTCGTTATTTTAGTCCTAGCTGGAATTAGCAACGTATTTTTTTTTTTAAATGAACAAAAAGATTTACAGTACTAGTGATTGAAGAACCGGTGAAAGACTTTTTATACCCACCCTTCCTACACTTATTCTTTTTCCCCATCTCCCTTTTTGTGTTTGGACCTATCTCTTGGTTCTTGCTTCATTCCTCCCAAATTCAAAACGTCCAAAAACATTGCGTTAAAATTTATTAATAACTATATCAGTTTTTTTTTTTTTTTGGTCAACAACGTAACTATATGAGTTATTAAAGCATACTGAATATATAAAACATAAGAACACTTGCAGGTATAGAAGTAGAAGATCAAGACCTTGCAAGCAAGGCACACTTGTTTGATAATTTATTCATCACATAACAGTAGTACAACACATACACAACTATGATTCACTGAATCTGCGAGTTGCGCGCGGCTTTATTCATCATAGCAGAATCATCATCAGCTACTTGATTCAAATGATACTGAGCTTGCCTTCAACAGATTCCGCTTTGAGGAAGAACACGCCGAAGCCTCTAGATTCACTGTTTTCCTCTCTCACAACCAGATTCCTGCCTCCGTCCACCCCAATGTCATAACAAGTACCTGAAACACTAAAGCTTTTGGGGCAAAACACAAGTATGTAAGATAATCCGGTGCCTCGGATCCGGAAAACACCGCTCACCAACTCCGAATTCGGATGATCTTTAGGCCCTCCCATCACCAGCTTGAGGGGCGACGATGCAAAATCATAAGCCACCGCCCACTTGGAGGATTCTGAACAGAACGGCTTATGCACAAACTCAATTTCCAGATCAGTAGAACCTGAATATATCCTATCTGTGGTTGTTCCTACAACATGGAACTTTACTGGAGTACCCCTGAACAGGTCTGAGGATGATTGGACAATAGAATATTCACATGATGAGAGATCACCAGTTTTTACTGGGAAAACCCCACCACCTCCTGCTCCTCGTATAGCTGAGGTGATGTAATATTCTTGACCTGGTACAAGAGGAACTCCATTATGGTCTGTCACTACATTTGCAGAAGCTGAGGCTAGTGATAAGGAAAACCAGAGGAGGAAGGAGAGGGTTGTGACCATTGACCTCGCAGGCATCTTGCCCTCACAGTTCAACTCAATGTTCAAGACTTTTGTAACTTGAAACCTGAGAGAAACACAAGGCGCGCACGTTATTTATAGAGAATACTGGAAAGAAAGAAAGACGTGTCACTGCCTGCATGACCGAGCCAGTTTGGGTGCTCAGTGACGGGAACCCAGACCTCATTAGATCTATACCGTTCAGATATGATCTTTGACCTTTTGTTAACTCAATTTAATTATATTTTTCTAATTTAACGTTATGATTTAAGAAACTAAAAAAAAGGAAAAATTCCAAAAAACTACACTCAAAATATACAAAGGACAATTCAGTACATCGAAATTCAAAAAAGACAAATCAGGTGGGTGTCAGAAAAAAGACCAATCTGTCATTTTGAAATTTCGGCCAAATTACCAAAATACCCTTCATGCACACTTCAGAATAACAACATGATCATCGGAATTAACACCTTCGGATTCGGTATTAACAACTGGAATTCTTCTTTGACAATTAACAAATTTCAGGACCAATAACAACACATAACTCGCCATTAACAACTCCGGATTCGTTATTAACAACTCCAATTTCTTCTTTCAACACTTAACAAGTTTCAGGGCCAATAACAACACTCACCTCGCCATTAACAACTCATGATTCGCCATTAACAACTCTAATGTTGTTATTGCGACTGAGGGCTGAAGGGTATTTTGGTAATTTGGCCGAAATTTCAAAATGACAGATTGGTCTTTTTTCTGACACCCGCCTGATTTGTCTTTTTTGAATTTCGATGTACTGAATTGTCCTTTGTATATTTTGAGTGTAGTTTTTTGGAATTTTCCCTAAAAAAAAACACAAGAAAATACTATTTAAACTTTAAAATCTCAAATCAGTCTTATTGACTACAAAAGTATAAGTACTAACTACACTTAAGTAACAATTGACAACTCATTTTAGAAGGAATTTCAGGATGAATTTTTATCCTAAATGTAAGACATTTTTCCATTTTTTTCCCTCTTTTAATTTATCATTTTTTTTTAAATTAATTTTTTTATCTATAATATAATATTATACAAATGAAAGGAAGACACATGCCACTACCTGCATGACCGAAGTAGTTTTGATGCTCATCAAAGTGATGGGCACCCAAAGCTCATCAGATCTATACCATTCAGATATGATTTATAATGTTCTAGTAACTCAATATAATTATATTTTTCTGATTTAATTTAATGATTTTTCAAAAAAAATAAAACTAAAAAGGTATTGCTCATCATACAAGACCTTTTTATATTTTATTTTTTATATTTATCATTTTTCTTGAAATTAATTTTTCAATTTATAAATTAATTTAATCTAATGTTAAAAAAAAAAAATTTTAGAGAGGTTATGTCACAAATACTATGACTAAACCAATTATTTAACTTTTTTAATTTTTTTAGGTAAAATACCAGAGTATGCCCCCACTCAAACAGTGGGAGACTAAGCTCTTGGGATTTATAAAAGCCTAGGTATAGGGGCTACCCTTTCAAGCATGCCAGCTCCATTCCTATCCTCCAGCGGAATCAACCCAAGGAGAGATGGTTAAGGGACACAGACCCTCATCCATCTATGCCAATGTGCGGTGGTAACTTTCTTACTCTTTAAAATTAGATAAATAGCTGTTATATTAAATATTAAAGTACTAGTATACTGTCCGATTGATTGACGTGGGTAACTTTGTTTTATACTTTGTCCGAGAGCTGGCGTGAAAACGACCCCACTTTTTCCATTTAAACAACGTGACTCATGTTTTAAAGTGTTTAATACGCTCCAGTATTAGTACCATTTATATAATTATAATTTTCTGATTAAACTTTATTATTTTTTAAAAAATATAAAGGATTATTCTCAGTTCTAAGTATAGGATCTAGTTTTAGGGGCAATTTTGATCCTAAAAGTAAGATCTTTTTCTGTTTTATCTCTTATGGTTATCATTTTTCTCAACATTATTTTTTCTAACATATAAATTGATATATAATCGAATATTATACCGAAATATTTTAGAGAGATCATGTCACATATATTATAGTTAAGTCATTTATGTAACTTCTTTAATCTCTCTAAATTAAATATACTTTGTCTAATTGATATGTGAGTAGATATTTTTGTAATGAAAACTGAAATATTTTTTCGTTGTGAAGAATCTTCGTTCAATTATTTGGATTATACTCTGTCTGATTAGCTGGCGTTAAAGCGACCACATATTTTCCATTTCAACAACGTTGCTCATGTTTTAAAAGTGTTTAGTACGTTCCATTAGTAGGACCACTCTGATTGATAATATTTGGAATTTTACTTAGGGGGACAAAAAACAAAAGGCCTAAAGAAGTGTGGTCCATATAATACGGTTCTTAAAAATTGGGGAAAGTTTTGTTTATGTTATATATTCGTGATAATTCATTGAAGGAATACAACATGAAGAGTTCTGATTTTGAGTTTTGGGCGAGTGAATTTGAAAGCAAGTAGCCCTGGCGATTGATCTCATTTTTGTGATTGAGATAATTACTCATCTCTCTTGAGATGAGAGATATGTATATGAATTAATACATGTAATGTTTTCGTTTTTCTTTTTTTTGGTGATATGGTGTTGAGCTGGTTTATATACATCTAATAAGTCCCAAGCCTTAAAGGATATCCCCCATTTTTATATTATGAATTACTTAAAATTTAATGAAACAATCGAATTAAGAATAGTCACTTTGAACATCATATAAATATGGTTCGGGTCCATTATTCAAGAAAGCTATCTGTCCATAGTAGAATATTATTTATGTCCAACAAGCTGATTGCCAAGGTACTCAAGGGCATCACCCACTAACAAATTCATATTATTATTACATAATTTCACATTATATTTAGGAATTTGGTCATAATTATTGAGTTTAAAATACTTTTTTTTGTAATAAATTGAGATTAAGAGTAAATATATTAAATTAAGATTAAAAATGATAAAATTGTCATAAAAATTGGAATTACTCTTAATCATTAATTTTTTAAAGAATATTTGATGTTGGTTTTAATTGTAGATGTTTTGGAAGAAAATTCAAGCGTGGAAAATGTCAATTGGGTCAGAATTAATATTTTTATGATTTGGGAAAATTACAGAAAAAGCCCAGAAGTTCTCGAAACTGTGAATTAATGAAGCAAGAGACTAGAGCAAATTACAAACATGTCCCAAGTATTTGGCAAATTATAGTTAACCCCACAAAGATTTTGTCTTTACAGCTTAGTCCCTCCATAAACCTTCGAATTTTTCATTTTAGTCCCTTGGCCATATTGTGATCTGGTTTTCTCCGAGACCTAAAGCCCCGACCTTCTTCTTCATATGTATTGAAGCTCTAAGAGCGCTGTGAAACTGAGGATGATCAGTTGACTCAACCATACCTCCTCCACTCTCTCCTTCGCCGATCTAACCCCTGGCTTCGTCTACTTGGTCCACCCTAACAACGCCGACCTTCCCTAATCCCGAGACACGACTGCGAGAGAGACACAGAGCAGAGATCAGAACAGTGGAGGAATGGTGAGCTTCCACCGTGCTTATCATTCTCTACCGTGGCTACTTCACTGAGAGACGATAGATAGTAGCGCTACGGCAAGTTTCAGAGCTCGACCGTCGACCTATGCTCTCACCACACCTCACGTCGCACCACCATCATCTTCCCCATTCCACTCAAGTTTGACATCGTTCTCACCGGAATCTGCCACCTTCGTCATCTTCATTGGCGATCGTCTTCCTCCCAAGACTGAACCTCAGCGATTCTGGAAAAAGGAAGACAATAGCACCATTCTTCCGTATTTTTATTAATCTCATTTGTCTTCTAATTTACCATGGCTAAAAATTTAATTCTGTTTGGTGGAGTTATTTTGATGGTAGTTTGTGGCTGAGCTTTCTTCTCTTAGAGCAATGAGTTTCTTCTTGAGCTTGGAGCTGTGCACAAGGGAGTGTTTTAGTATCTAATTTCTATATTTAATATTCTGTTTTAGTTAAATTCTAGGTTCAGAGTTTAATCAGTATATTGGATTGGAATTTTTTAATGGGGTTCCATGCATTTCTTGAGATCAGATGTGTAGATGGTTCTAACTTTATGCATTTGACACTTTGAACTTAATTCATAGCAATTTCTTGTGTATTGACTTGGTTAAGCTTGTGCTTGGAGATGCTATGAATATATTATATTTGTAATTCAAGAGTCTCTGGTTACTTGTGTCATACATATTGTTAATTTCATTTGTTAGAGTTTTGAATTGGGTTTCGGTTAGAAGAGTTAAGTCTTACCTGGGGTAGGAGATTTAATTCACCTAACTCCCCAAAATATTTTGAAGCAAGGATAGATAAAATTCATTGTTTAAGAAGGTTTTATCAAAATTTTCAAAACCAATTTCCATTTCATTCCACTTTTATTCCAAAAATATTAGTTTTTAAAACATTTTAGTTTAATTATAATTTAGTTATTAGATAAAAAGCTCAAAAATTCTCTTTAACTTGTTTTATGCAAATAATCACATTTAGTGGTTAGGTAATTAATAAAAAGTTCATCGACAGACAATCTGAGATTGCACCCTTTATTGCAACCCTTGGTTTGATTTTGAAGAAGTTATCAAGGCATAAGTTGATACGCTATCTTCACCCACATAAAGAGGATCACACAAGTTCAAATTTCAATAAGCATACTTGTTGTGAGAGGTGAAAACCCTTAGAGCTTTTAGCTTCATCAGGCTTTGAAACAGATTATACCCTTGATCAAATAAGAATATTATTTATTTAAAATTATATTTTTAAATGTTTCATCAAGGAAAATTTTCAATTTTTTATACAATTAGGCAAATCATAACTAGTTATTACGATAAAAAAGATATTTTTATACTTAGTTTAAGATATATAAACGTTAGCTTTTAAAATATATAATTTACCTTAAATCTTTATCAAATTTTTGTTTGACAAAAAAACAATTATTTTAAAAAAATTCATTAACTATTTGCACGAACGCAGTTCTAACTTTAACGCACTACTACGAAGAAACACAAGTTATGGCGCTTAATTTAATGAACACGGTGGCACTTGGGAAGCGTCATAGCTTCCAACGCCATAAAAAGAAGCTACGGTGCTTCTTTACTATATGGGAGCACCATAGCTTGATTATTATTTTTTTTAAAAAAATATCTTCCTATGGCGCTTTCACAGGGAAGTGCCATTGGATGCCAATGAGCTCCAATAGCACTTCCGCTGCAAGCGCCATTGGAAGTTTGCCACTTCCAATGGAAGCGCCATTGGAAGTAAGTCTTTTTTTTTTACTTATTTTCGATTAATTGTTTCTTTTCCTACTGGGTCAGTATTTACAATCCACAACAATTTATAATTTACAATCCACATAAAAAACCTAAACCATAATTAGACCAAATCCAGAATGAAATAACTCAAAATAAATAATTAATTCATAAAATCAGTACTAATGTATTTAATTACAACATAACAATAATAATGTACAACTAATTTTAAGTACCTACGTATGTACCTATGTAGGCAAGAAAGAATTTTAATGTACAACTAATTCATAAACAACACAAGAATAGGCAATAAATAACCTACGTATGTATCTAAATATTAGCTATTTGCTTGACTATATATTCACACCATTCTTCAACTATTTCATCCACTTGTTGGTCAGTCAATTAGGCACAATGTTGATCTTCATAATTGTAATATCCTGAATTTTAGGCCCAGAGTCTTGAGGATAAGCATGTATCAGGAAGACGACTAAGCCCAGTTAAGGAAGAGTCCCAAGAATATCGAGAGATAGAAAGACTCTAGGGGACTATGTGATCTGGTCCTACAGGGCATAGGCCAACTATGTGTAGGCAGTAGGATCAAAGTGTGATGTGCGTAGGGCACATATACGGTGCCATTGGGTTGGTTGGAAGATGCCACCTAGCTATGTCATGAGGTATGGGACCGATTGTTCGAGCAAAATATGCCGGTATAGGTGTGAACATGATATTTTCAAGGCAGGTATGTGTACCCTGCGTTTTTGGAAAAGACATTGATATGTGGCACCATATGGGGCCCACACACATATACTCTGACTTGGCATCATTTGACGAGCCTCAGTATACGTGAAGCAATCCCAAGTAAGTCCCAGGTAGAATCTCGTGTTTGCACCAATAAAGTAACTTAATTAAAGTAACTTTAATAAAGTAAGCATTCATGACTCATTATGTCATAACTTTTTTGTTGGCTAAATAAGAACATGACATGTGTCCCTTAATCATGACAAAAGACAAAGCCACTTTTGTGTTGGCCAAATAAGGAGATAACAAGTGTCCCTCATTATTACACCACCTTTGTGCCTTTTGTTTTGGTGTCCTCGGAGCATGCCACCTAGCGCCTGAGTTAGGGGAATCCATCGGTCCTCGGTCCGGTCCGGTCCGGTACTTTACTTTCTCGAACACAGAACCCATGAGGTAGGGGAATTCATCAATCTCCCCTTCCCCTAACGAGGAAAAGACGCCACCTAGGAGAGAGAAAAAGAAGACCAATTGTTTTTGGACACATGGCAACCTAAGGCTCTAATCTTGTGACACTTGGCAAGCTAAGATGAGACACATTGCAAGATCAAATCTCAACCATTCCCTCCCCTTTTATGTGATATTTTGGCCAGCCATAGAGAAAGATGGGAAAATATGAAAAAATTTAACACAAAATAGAAAGAAGAGAGAAGGAGGAGGAATAGTGACATTTCCTGGGTATCGGAGCCAATTATTACCCCAAATCACCATTATCATCCTATAAGTCTTTCAGGACACTTCTACTCACTGTAAGCTTCAATTTTATGGCCTCAGATTTCTCATCTGAGGTATTTTGTATTAGCTAGTCAGTCGAAATGCAGCCGGAATACCTATAGCTAGGAATTTGAGCCAAGCCATGGGTTGTGAACTAGCCCATGATTTGCTGCGAGCCCGACGGGGAGAGCTGGCATGAGCCTGCCTATTTTTTTTAAAAAAAAATTCACTCTTTTTTAAATTCTCACTTCCTTTTTCTTTGATCCACTCTTATCACACTTCTTTTCTTTTATATATTTATGTTAGAAAGCCAATTTAATTCTTACTTTCCTTTTTTTTATCTACTCACATAACAAAAACACATAAGCACATCTCTTTTAAATTTAATAATAGTAGAATAAATAAATATAATATGAAAATAAGTATCAAAAAAAAGTATAGGGAATTAATTAAACATATCATCAAACGAAAGGAGATAAGGGACTAAGGGTATTTAAGAAAAAAACTAAAAAAAATTAATAAAATGACCCCGTTTTGCCCAAAATCAAACGGGCAACCATTTCGACTGCCTGAAGCCAATTATTTTTGCCAGTTTGGCGGGCTAACCCACCAGCCCGGCCCAAATTACCACCTCTAATACCGAACCAGTTGTAAAAACATGAAAAACCTCAGCTTCTTTTTGAACCAATTATCTTGTGTTTTTGTTGAGTTTTCTTGGCTCTTGGATCCCTATAAATTTTTGGCCAAGAGGTGTTTTTGAAGCGTAATGTTGGTTTAAACTCTAATATGGTGAAATCATATGCTTAATGGCAATATAAGAATGGTTTAGTGGCTCAAATGAAAACTTGGATTTTTGTTGTTCTTGGCACATGTTTTGGTCAGAAGCAAAACTGGGTGAAGGAGTTTGATTTTGGTATTTTTGACGTTTTCATTGGATTCTACATGAAAAATTATGTAGGAATAGGCTCTGATTATCAATTTTGACAGACTAGTTTAAAAGCTCAAGACTGGAAATTAAGTCTATCAGTGTGATAAAGCTGTTAGTATTGCATTTTTTACCAGCAAATTTATTTTGGTGAATATTTCACTATCCAAACTTCATCTGTTGATGATGAATTTTTCTAGATTTAAAGTACACATAAAGACCTTTAATTTGATAGTTATTATGAAGGATTTGAATAAGTACACTAGGAGTTATGAGTATTTGAAGTTAGACCATTAAAACTGGTCATATTTTCTGGTAGCAGGGGTGAAAAGGGAACCTGGGATGTGTGCTTGGACAGGTGGCTGCTAGAAGTAATTTTCCCTTAAAATAGACTTAATAAGTGACACATAGAATTTCGAACTACCCAAATCGGAGTTTCCTAGAAAAAGATATGAATTTCAAAGTTAACCGAAAATTCTGTTAGCTTTTGGGTAATCATGCGAAAATGAAAAAGTTGTGTCATTTAGTAATAAAGTTAGCTTCCAATGGTTAAGTATAGCCCATATAGTTAGTGTGGGCTCATTAAATACCCATTGGGCCTAATGTGTTAACTTTAATGGTTAACCAACCCAGATGTCTTGGGTTATTAAAATTTAAGACAAGTTTGGGCCCAAAGAATAAAGACAAGTCCTAGAGGCTAAAGGAGCCTATTAGATATTTATTTGTCATGGTTCTAATAATATAACCATTTATCTAGGGCCATGAGATGACAAAGAAGAGGTAATGGAAACAACTTCAGTAGTTGGAAGAAAAGGTACAAAAATGGGACTCAAAGACAAAAGGTAATGAACTTACTTACATGTATGTGATGTTTATGCTGTGTATTGATTTTCTATTTTGCTTTACTTGATTATGTGAAGTATGTATGAATGAATGAAGCTCTATTTCTTTTCTTTCTTTTTTTTGCTATGACTATAAGTATGTTGCATGAAACATTGAGCATGCAGAATATCATTATGTGAACATGAGCCTATGTAAGGCAAGCATGTCATGCACTCGTAGTCATCTTACATGTATTGTCTGTAATGTTTGCTACTAATATTTCCCTAAATCTCACCCTCTCCCACCAACCATATAGGCAGCTGAGCACATAAGAGAAGTACAGGACATTATCCTAGGAAAGAAGTTGCAATGAAGAAGAGAAGAATTATTCACGCACTAGTTCGTTATGTAAATTAATATATTTACGATGGATAACTGTATAACTCACATGATAAATGAATTAATTATCCAAGCGGGATAATTGAATTAGATGTGGGTAATCGCACGGTATGAGCCCATTAGTTAAGAAACCTTCCGCACATAAAAATGAGTAAAGAATAACTCTGATCAAGATAATAAAGAGAATTAAGGAAATATGAATCACAATGAGTAGAGAACCACGGTGAATAATCTTTAAAAAGTTTTAAGTTATTCAGAAAACCTCCTTCAAATATAGGTTCATATCCTATTTTTGGAGTTGGGATTTGAAATTATTTGACAAGAAATACAACTTAGTGGTTTAGATTTACTACAAAAGACTCATCAGAATGATAATGTAACTAGGGTGTTACATTTGGCATGGTGCAAGTGGCTACCAAGGTAATCATGGGGTGCTACTTATCCCTCAGGTAGCATTTTCGATTCCCTAGGGAGGCGAAAACCCATGTTGTATCAGGGAAAATCCTTAGAACGCCAGAAGGGGCGTGGAGGGGGACAGTACTGTAAGAGGCAATCTTCACCCAAGAGGGGGGTGAATTGGGTGATGTTATAAATTTTTCGCTTGATGTGGTGATATGAAAATTATAGTAGATAGAGTAGAGTTGAGAAGATTTGAACACAGAGAGTTATACTGGTTCGGCCTAACAACCAGGCCTACGTCCAGTCCTCAGAGATCAAGACCTACTGAGATTTTCACTATACCTCCAAGATTCAATGGGCTCTCAGAACGCCACAAAATAACAATTATCCTTGAAAGGACTACGAGCAGAAATATTCTCTTACTAAGAAATTTCTCTCCCCCTTACGACAAGTCTTACGTGCAGAAAAACAACCTATGATCCTTCTCACTTGCTTATGTATACAAGACTTATGAGTAGCAACGTTCTCTCCTGCTTACACCACTGTAAGTCTTACGAGCAGCAACGTTCTCTTCTGCTTGTATCTTATAAGGCTTATGAGTGAAAGGCTTAACAAGGAATTCTCTCAACTGCTTCTCTCATAAGGAAATCTACCCTCTCAAGGTCCCAATACCTTGAGATCAAATAAACATAGAATTTGAATTATATGAAGACTCTCTTACAGAGCAAATGAATAAACACTGAAGATTAATGTGTATACAGAGAAAATGATGAATAGCAGAGACTCTTGTATAAGCTTGTGAATTCTTGTGCTTCGTTGTGCTTGACTATCTCTGAATCTCTGTATATATAGTTGCTTTAGTTTTTGCCCGTTTGGGTAATCATCGTTTGAGGAGCGGGACTTTTGCAACTATTGAAAGACACGCGCATGTTTGAATAATCTGAATGCGGTAGGTACGTGCGTGCTTGTAATGATGTTGTCTACCATTATTTGACTTTCTCCGTAACAACTAATTTCAAACGTTCATCTTCCTGCATCACACTTATAATACATTCAAAATGATGTTAAGCAATGATAATAAGTAATGATGATATGAATAAATAACAATAAACCATATTCGGATTGAACGTTGTGAGACTTCGCATTTTTGGTGATCTGGCAGAGCATCACTCGAGCATGAAAGGCTCACTCGAGTGATCTTCCTATTTTCTTCTTTGTGCTTCAGTTATCAGGTTGTGCTTGCATAGGATTTCAGAGAGACAGAATTCTCACTCGCGAGTGATGTGGGGTCTCACTCGAGCACAACTCCTCCTGCCCGAGTGATCTTGCATTTTCTACTGGGAGTGTCTTCTCGGGTCATCACTCGCATATCATTTTAGCAAAAGTGAGATTTTGTACTCGCGGGTGATGTGGTCCCTCACTCGAGCACACATACTCCTGCTCGAGTGAGACGCATATTCTCAAGGAATATGCTTTCAATACCAACACTCGCATCAGGATTTGAGAGGGATAAATTTATCACTCGCAGATGATGTGGGCCCTCACTCGAGCACACAGACTCCTGCTCGAGTAAGAAGAATATTCTCAAGTAATATACCATTTAAACAAGCACTCGCATCAGATTTGGAGAGGGATAGAATTTTCACTCGCAAGTGCTGATGTGTCACTCGAGTAGATGAGGTTGTGCTCGAGCACACTTGCGCTTCTCTGAACTTCATGACTCTCGGCCAAGCACTCGCAGTACCTTGCTCGAGTACAGAATGCTCATGCTCGAGCATTGATGTCTCTGCTCGAGTGAATCAAGGAAGCATGATAATACTTGCTCTCGGCCAAGCACTCGCGGACCTTCACTCGCATGTGCTCGAGTGAGAATGGCTTCTCTGCTTGAGTGCAAACTCCAGTGCTCGAGTGACTCAGTGAGTATAACAGTGGCATGCCTCTCAGGTGAACACTTTCTGGCTTTCACTCGCACTTGCTCGAGCACAGAAGGGATCTATGCTCGAGTGTAAAGCTCATGCTCGAGCACTCCAGTTCAATTTGACAGCAGATACCAAAAAATATTGCCATATGCATTTGGTAACTTTGTAAACATTTCTTAAACTTATAAAACCATGATTTGTACACAATTGTCTTTTTGTTATCATCAAAACTTGGGATCTAACATTCTCCCCCTTTTTGATGATGACAAAACCTTTGTGATGGAAGTTTAAGAAAGATTGATTAAGATTGAAAATTTTAAATACTTCATTATTTCCAAATGCATATCAAGTTTTTGTTTCAAGTTCAAGTTTCCCTGCAATACTTCCTCTGGACACTTAACAACCAAGATAAGCATAGTATGAGGCAAATAACTTAATAACTTGAAACATGAAAATAGTCATAACTTGAAACATGAAAATAGTCATTAATATTAAACTTGATTTCAAACTTTGACATAGTTAATAACATAAAATAACATCAAATCCTACCCCATACAGAAAATCTACCCAAACTCCCAATACATCCCATAGCTCAGAAATCATCACACATCCTTCTCCCCCGTTTTGTCAGCATCAGAAGGGGACTGAGGAAAAGTGGTACCAGGAGGTGGAACAAATGAAACCATGGTAGTGAGAGGGTCAATTGGTGGAGATGATGGCTGTGGTACAGAGGATGAGGGAGGTAGTGAAGGCGACCGATCAAAGGTGACATCAACATTAGAATCTGGATCGGTGAAGAGTACATGAGTCTGTGGTACAGAGGTATGAGTGGTCTCTGGAGGCACCTCTGAAGATGAAGAGGGGAAATGTGAGTGCAAGAAGGTCTCCATATTTGTTATCCTCTGAGACATCTCATCCTGAGTCTTGAACATCAACTCAAAATTGGTATTGGCCTTGTCTACCAATTTGATGACCTGTGACTCCATCTTTTCCACAAGCTTCTCATACTCAGCCACTAACTCCTTCTTCAGACTTGATACAGCTTGATTGATTGCCTCAGTCACATGGTTGGAAAGAGAGGCATTAATGAAGGAAGGAGGAGGAATAGGACTTTGAGCAGATGATTGTGCCTCATCACCCCTGGATGGAGTGGTTTCCCTCTTAGATGTGGCTTTGGTTCGACTCACAGGAAGATTAATACCTAGATGAGTTAGTTGAGTCTTACCAAACCTTGAAATGAGTACCCTTTCATTTCCTTCCAAATACCATATCTTGTTTTTCATCAGGATGAAGGATACAAGCTGAGGGTATGGTATGGTTGCGGATTTTGATGAAGAAAATCGAAATCTTCTCATCTCATTGAAGATAATCTCCCCCACATTCCTTTGTTGCCCGGCAATCAAAGAGGCCAACATATAGTAATCCTTTTGAGCAAAATGGGTAAAATTTTTGGACTTATTAACAATGCTCCGGGAATATATATAATGAAGGACTCTATGAGAATCAGGCATATCAATGGGTTTAAAATTGAGAGGGCCTATGGGGTCTTTTGGTCTCAAAATATGGAAAGCTTCATTGGCAGAGAAAGAGGGTGGATCAGGAGGTGGTGCAACATACCCAAGCAAGTCATTTATGATCTTAGCAGATATCATAATAAACTTTCCTCTAACAGTTGTAGATACTGCTTCCTCAATCAATTCACCAGATCTAGACATAATATTATGGGACCTCATGTTGCAATAAAATGTTTTCACAACAGTGGGAGAATATGGTATATGGATATTTAGCCAGGGAGCAAAGTATTGAAGATAACGGTATAAATCCAAATGACAATTCTTCTTCAGATAATCTAAATCCACATACACAACTGGACAGAAGTGCCTATGAATAAACTCATCATCAAATACCTTCTGAGACAGTGCCTTGAGTTCCTCAACAATAAATCCCTCAGGAGGACTGGTGATGTGATCATCCACTGGTGCTTGTGAGGCAGAAGGTGCTCCTGAAGCAGAGGCACTTGATTGCCTTGCTTGGTGTGAACTTGAAACACCGGCTTGAGAAGCGATCTTTCCAACTATCTTGTCAAGTTTGGACTTCTCCAATGCTTCCCGAAGTTGTTTGTTGAATGAGTCACCATAGGAAGAAGATGAATGTTGGGGTTGCTCTATTTCCTTTTTCTTTCCTTTTCCTTGAACCTCTTTGGATTGAGACCGGGTAACTATTGGTTCCTTGAACACCACACCCTTTGGCTTCTTTTGAGGAGGTTGATCTTTCTTTGCAATTTGAGGCTTTGGGTGAATTTTATTAGCCGGAGTCCTCTTTTTGGTCTTGGGTTTAGGAGTAGGTGACGGTGCGGAAGAGATTTTGGGAGAGGGAGGTGTTGGTTCTGGGGTACCAGATGCACTAGCAGCAGAATGAGTAGGAGAAGGAGAGTGAGATCTTTGAGGGATAGAGGGTAGTTTGGTTCTTGCCATTGTAGAGAAAGTGGAAGAGAAGCAAGAACTCACAGTTTTTGAAAGAAAAGCAAACTAAGATTAGGGCACGAATGAGAAATGCAGAGGGTAAGAATCACCTTTTATAGAGGATTGAAGAGTTGTAACGGTGATTTGAGGCAAATTAACGCGATTGATTGAAGAGAAACGGTTGAAGGTGAAGAGTTGCGCCCTTCGAGTGACGAGACACCTCGAGTGAGAGTAGAAAGTGCGACGTTCTGAGCTTCTGTGTAACTGATATAAGTGACAGTGCTCGAGCATAAACCCTAGTGATCGAGTGATGTTCATACTGTGCTCGAGTGATATTCTGGAAAATTTAAAAAAACATGTAAAAGCGTACCTGGATTATGGATTTCTTGCCATATTTTGTATCTTTGTACTCAAATCCTCCAAGATCATTTGAGTAACCATGATTTGGATTGCTTTTGGAAAGAAATTCTTCCTCTTCACTCGAGCAGGAACTCCTCACCTCAAGCATGTTCATATCTTGCTCGAGTGAGAGTTCCTCACTCACGAGTGTGTTCATCTCTCACTATTGCTTTTGAGATAGACTCTTGGTATTCTTGTTTCCTCTGTTAACCTCTGTTTTTCATATCAGAAAGCAGAGTATTTTCAACAGTGCTGTGCTCGAGCAGAGCTATCTGTGCTTGAGTGAAACAGCTTATCACTCGAGTAGCACTCTCAGTGCTCGAGTAACAGACCTGCAAAATGATTTTTAACACTCCGATGCCAAAGTTAGTATGGTTATCATCAAAAGAAACATTTAATTAAAATATTTAACAAGAAAACTTACAACTCATTGGGATTAACCATTCCCAATTCTCTTCGAATATATAAGAATTGATCTTTTGCAATTGGCTTTGTGAAAATATCCGCAAGTTGAAGATGAGTTGGTATAAATTCCACTTTGACATCCTTCTTTTGAACATGATCTCGAATGAAGTGATGTCGAATGTCTATGTGTTTGGTCCTTGAATGTTGTACAGGATTCTTGGCCAAGCTTATCGTGCTAGTGTTATCACAATAAATTGGAATTTCTTTTAAATAAATTCCCAAATCTTGAAGTTATTGTTTTAACCATAACACTTGAGAACAGCAACTTGCCACAGCTATATATTCAGCTTCAGTCGAGGATAATGAAACTGTGTTATGCTTCTTGCTGAACCATGATACTAGAGAGCCTCCCAGAAATTGACATTGACCATTGGTACTCTTTCTGTCAGTTTTATATCCTTCGTGATCTAAATCTGAATATGCCAATAAATACTCGTTCCCTCTTTTTGGATACCAAAGACCAAGCTCTGAAGTATCTCCTAGATATTTGAAGATTCTTTTTACTGTCTCTGCATGTGATACCTTGGGAGCGGATTGATACCTTGCACACATTCCCACACTGAACTGAATATCTGGCCTGCTAGCTGTGAGATAGAGTAATGAGCCAATCATTCCTCTATACTTAGTGATGTTGAAGCTAGGTCCCTTTACATCAGCATCCAACAGAGTTGTAGAACTCATTGGAGTATCAGCTCCGTTAGCATTATCTAATCCATATTTCTTTAACAACTCTTTCAAATACTTTGTCTGAGATATGAATATACCATTCTTCTTTTGTTTGATTTGAAGTCCAAGAAAGAAGTTCAATTCTCCCATCATGGACATTTCAAATTCTCCCTGCATAATCTTCGAGAATTCTTGACACATAGATTCGTTAGTAGCACCAAAAATAATATCATCAACATAAATTTGAACAATTAGAATATCATTTTTGTTATGTTTGATGAATAGAGTTGTATCAACTTTTCCTCTGACAAAACTTTGATCAAGAAGAAATTTGCTTAGTCTTTCATACCAAACTCTAGGTGCTTGTTTCAAACCATATAGTGCTTTCTTAAGTTTGAAGACATGGTCAGGTTTTGTTTCATCTTCAAAACCAGGAGGTTGCTCTACATATACTTCCTCCATAATATAACCATTTAGAAAAGCACTTTTCACATCCATTTGATAAAGTTTAAAACCTTTAATGCAAGCAAAGGCTAGGAGTACTCGTATTGCTTCCAATCTTGTCACTGGAGCATATGTTTCCTCATAATCAATACCTTCTTCTTGATTATAGCCTTTAGCAACCAATCTTGCTTTGTTTCTCACAATGATTGCTGATTCATCAAGTTTATTTTTGAAAACCCATTTGGTTCCTATAACCGTATGATCTTTAGGTCGTGGAACCAAATCCCAAACTTGATTTCTTTGAAACTGATTTAGTTCTTCTTGCATAGCAATCACCCAATCATTGTCAGATAAAGCTTCTTCAATATTAGAAGGTTCAATTTCAGAAATAAATGCAGAGAAGGTTACCTCATTGAGGATTCTGTTTCTGGTTTTGACACCTTCATGAATATCTCCTATAACTTGATCAATTGGATGATCCTTCATATGTCTCCATGCTTTTGGTTGAGCATGATCATCGACATCTTCTAAATTTTGAAAATCATTTGTTTCAAAATCATCTTGTTTTGAAATAGATTTGTTTTTCTTGATTGAATCCATTTCTTCTTCATCAATAAATTTTGTTTGAGATTCAATTTCATCAAACACAACATGAATAGATTCTTCAATAGTACAAGTTCTTTTATTGAAAACTCTATAAGCCTTACTTCGATTAGAATATCCTAGAAATATACCTTCATCAGACTTTAAATCAAATTTACCTAAGTTTTCTTTACCATTATTGTGAATGAAACACTTACACCCGAAGATATGTAGATGAGCAAGATTTGGCTTTCTTCCTTTGTAAAGTTCATAAGGCGTCTTTCTAAGTGATTTACGAATATATGCTCGGTTTGAGATGTAGCAAGCAGTACTTATTGCATCTGCCCAGAATACTTGTGACATTTCTTTTTCATTAAGTAATGCTCTCGCCATTTTTGTAAGAACTCTGTTCTTTCTTTCCACTACTCCATTTTGTTGAGTTGTTCTAGGAGCAGAGAAGTTGTGGTCTATTCCTTCGTTGTTGCAGTAGTTTTCAAATAGTTGATTATCAAATTCTCCTCCATGATCTGTCCTAATAGAAACAATAGAAATACCTTTCTCATTTTGAACCTTTTTGGCAAACATAATGAATTCAGCAAAGGTTTCATCTTTTGAAGCAATAAATATAGTCCAAGTAAATCTTGTAAAATCATCGACAATTACTAAAGTATATAAATTTCCTCCAAAACTTTTTACTCTTGCAGGTCCTACCAAATCCATATGAAGTAATTGTAAAGGTTTTGAAGTAGAAATCTCATACTTTGTTTTAAAGGAAGACTTAGTTTGCTTGCCTTTTTGACATGCTTCACAAATCATATTATCTCTGAATTTGAGTTTGGGAAGACCAACAACTAAATCTTTTCTAATTAGTTTGTCAAGTTGATTCATGTTGACATGAGCCAAACGCTTATGCCATAACCAACTTTCCTCTGATCGACTAAGAAAACAATTTTCAGAAGAATTTGAATTTAAATCAATAGTATAACAATTACCGTCCCTTTGAGCTCGGATCTTTGCCTTGATAGTTTCTTTGTTCAGCGGCAGATCTTTCTTGCTTACTATCAAGCATTCTTTTGAGTCAAAAATTACCCAGTTATCTTTGTCAGTGCTTTGACTTACGCTCAGGAGGTTGTGGCATAATCCCTCAACATAATATACTCCATTGATTTGAACACCATCGGATTTTCCTACTTCACCAATTCCAGCAATACGTCTAGATTGATTACCTCCAAATGTCACATTTCCTCCTTCTCTGGTTTTCAGCATGGTGAACTTATTTTTGTCACCAGTCATGTGTCTCGAACATCCACTATCAATATACCATTTGTTCGCTCGAGATGCTTTGAGACATACCTAGAATAAGGTGATCAAGTTTTAGGTACCCACTCTTTCTTGGGTCCTTTGTGGTTAGTATATGATATATGTGTCCCTTTCGGAACCCATTTATATGTTCCAATAACTTGTCCCTTTTTGAAATAACATGATGAAGTATAATGCCCTTTTCTGTTACAATAACTACATGATGCAAAGGGATTTGCTGTATGCACAGAACTCCTGAAATATTTAAGATACGTTCTATTACTATTCTTCTTATATCCTTTATTCTTATTATGAACAGGATTATATCCAATTCCAGATTTATCAAATGAAACTTTTTGAGAATTTAAAATAACTTTAAGAGTTTCACTTCCCTTAGTAAATTTTTCAATAATTTTTGTTAAATCACTTATTTTCTTATCTTTCTCTTTACATATTTCACATGATGATATGACAGTACCTTCTAATTCTTTTACTTTCTTCTTATAGCTAACCATTTCTTTAGCAACTTTGATGAACTCTGTATGCAATGCATTATATTCAGATAACAATTCATCATAAGTAGGTTCAGAATCACTTACCTCAGAGTCTGATTCTTCTTCCTTGGCTACTAAGTACAGATTTGCTACTTCGTCATTGTCACTTTCTTCGTCTGACGAACTATCTCCCCATATAGATGATATATATGCTTTCTTTTTCTGCTTCTTTTTGTCTTTGTTCTTGAAGCATTCAGATTTGATGTGTCCAGGTTTCCCACATTCATAGCATACTATCTGTTGTTCTTTATTTTCTCTCTTGCTTGGTCCACCTTGATAATTTTTGAAGTTCTTTTGACCTCTTCTGTAGAATCTTTTGAATTTTCTTACGATCATTCCCATTTCATCATCATTAGGGATATCTTCATTCTCGGACGATTCTTCTTCCTCCTTGATAGCTTTTAATACAACTCCCTTTTTCTTCTTATCATCGAACTCTTCAAGTTCCTTTTTGAACCTCAACTTTCCTTCATACTCTGAAAGACTCCCAAAGAGGGCAGCTACGAATCTCATAGATTCTCCTTTAGCTTCTTCGATAGCTGTCACCTTCGCTTCCCATTCTTTCATAAGAATATTAAGAATCTTTCTTACCTGGGAATTTTGATCAAACGACTTTCCAAAAGCAGATAATTGATTAACAAGATGAGTATACCTGAGTTCGAATTCTGATATACCTTCTCCAGGTTTCAAACAAAATAAATCATATTCTGTAATTAGAGTATTGACTCTATTTTCTTTGATTCCAGATGTACCTTCATGAGCAATTTCTAGAGCATCCCACATATCTTTGGCAGTTGGTAGAGTACATATTCGAAAATATTCTTTTTGACTAAGAGCACTCTGTATCATTAAAATGGCTTTACTATTTAATGTTACTAACCTTTTGTCATTCTCATCAAACTCATCTGGGCTCTTTTTAACTGCTTTATCTTTGATTTTCTTCATTGGAACATAGTCACCATCTTGTATAACATTCCACAATCCGTACTCGTTGGCCATCATGAACACTCTGAATTTAGCTTTCCAGAACGAAAAATGTTATCCAGCAAAACCAGGAGGTCTAGTGATTGAAGCTCTGTCTGGAAGGATGTTTTCACCCATTGTTGCCATTTGTCGGATCCTTCTCAAGCTGTTAGGCTCTTCGGAGAAGACTAGGCTCTGATACCAAATGTAAGAGGCAAGCTTTGTTAGATATGAATAGTTTTGATGATGTCAAATATAGATGTCAAATATGAGCAAAAAGTTTGTATAATATACTTATCTTCCACATTGACTAACTACCATATTTAATATTGTATATCTTGTAGATTAGTCATAGACATCATTGTGGGTTGATATTATAATGCCTCATAAATGGAGAATAATCATCAAGAAGAAAATCAAGAGGCAAGGAATTGAAGAAAGAAGAAAGAAAGATGAAGATTGAAGATATTCATCAAGAAGATTGAAGTTAGGTTATGAAGAATGATCATCAAGAGGAAAAATAAGAAGAAAGAGATTAAAGAAAGAAGAACTTGCAAGATCACATGAGAATATCAAGATTCAAGCTCCTATAAGTGATACCGGAGGTTTCTATGATCATACGGAAGTTAGAATGGGTCAATACGAAGCTAAAATGATGTATACGGAAGCTATGGTACCTTTGGGGATGATTACCCGAGTAATCACTCGAGTAATATGGCATTGTCTGATTTTGGAGGTGTTTACTCGAGGCCTTACTCGAGTAATCTGCCGGGTTATTTGATGAATCACTCGAGGCGGAACTTGAAGTAATGGCACTCTGTTTTCGCGCGACAGAACAGAGGTTCGGTATTTTGATGATATCTCTCCAACCACATGTCGGATCGAACTGAAACCGGTGGCATTGGAAACTATACTTCCAACACGAACTTTTGACACCAAGATCACATTCAAAGGAGGTCAGATGAGAGAGATATAAGCCTCGAAAGTGGACACATGAATCAGCGTCATATTCCAGGACAGCTTCGGTATTTTGGACATAACTCTCGAAATACATATCGGATTGAGACAAAAGCGGTGCCATATGAAAGAAGACTCAAAGAGCTTTCCATGGATATATAATTTGTCACATTTGAAGCTATATCCTAAGAGCTATGACTTCTGGAAGTTGCTGCTCGTGATTTCAGGATTGTCTAAGTACAGGAGATACTCTTTGGATCATAACTTTCTGTACACAACGAGTTTGGAGTTGATTCTTGTTGCATTGGAACGTAGATAATGAGGGCTTTCCGATGATATATAATTTGCCATGTTTCGAGTCAAAATCAAGAATTCACTTGAAGGCACTACTCGAGTAACTGGTTGAAAACAAAAGACTTTACTCGAGTAGGTACTCGAGTAATCACATAGAAAACTTCCAGTTGCTCTTGGCCTGCCAAAGTTACTCGAGGAGCTACTCGAGTAACCATGTGAAAAACTTCCAGTTGCCTTCAGGTTGCCATTGATACTCGAGGAGCTACTCGAGTAACTCTGTTTCTGAAATTATGGAGCTCTCGGCATTTTGTACCACTGCAACATTACTCGAGTAAGTACTCGAGTAAACTTAAATGAATACTCGAGTAGCTACTCGAGTAAAGCACTGTTCATGAAGAGTTATTTACGAAAACTTGAAGTCACTACTGGAGTAAATCACTGTACATTGACGAAAACTTCAAGTCACTACTGGAGTAAATCACTGTTCATGAAGAGTTATTTACGAAAACTTCAAGTCACTACTGGAGTAAATCACTGTTCATGAAGAGTTATTTACGAAAACTTCAAGTCACTACTGGAGTAAATCACTGTTCATGAAGAGAGAACTTCAAGTCACTACCCGAGTAAGCTATGCAGAAAATGGAAGGTCACTCGAGTAGCCACTCGAGTAACCTGTGAAGAAACTTGATGTTTACTCGAGTAAGTACTCGAGTAATGCTTCCCAGGAAAACAGAGCAACGTCCCGAAGATTCTGGAAATCAATGGAATGATCATATAACTCATTCTTATTGCTTCTAATCACTCTAATACTTCATTATATTAGTGATTAATGTATTTCTCCAGGAATACAATGAAGATATGATGTGAAGAGTCAAAAGGTGAATTTACGGAAGAAGAGCGTCAACATTCCAACGGCTAGTTTTCAAAATCGAAGAACGGTCAAACAAAGCTGCGTCACTCTAACGGATATGTTGAAATGCTCAAACGGTCATCAACCTTCATCAACTATAAATAGAAGAGCATTCAGAGTCCAGAACACCAACGAAAACACTACAATGAGAAACATGCAAAGATCATGAATCATCTACTCCAACCCAACTACTCTCTGTTCTTATCCATTTTCTGTATCATGTATATTTGAGAGAGAGGCTATTTTCATTATGCTTCAGTATTCATCTATTCACTTCTGAGAGAGAAGATTGATTGTAATCTTTCATCATCAAAGTTGTATCCTTACGGTGTGTAAGGGGGAGCAACTTGGTTGTAATCTTACGGTGTGTAAGGGAGAGTAATCTCAGTGCGAGAATTGTAAAGGCTTCACAAGTGCCCGGATCAAACTTGTGAGAGTGTAGTGGTTCTCAAGTACCCAGTTAAACTTGAGGAAGATAGTGGATTGAAAATCTCAGGAGGAGCCTGGGGACTGGACGTAGGTCATCGTGGATTGGGCCGAACCAGGATAAATCACAGTTTGCATATTCTCTTCCCTAAGCTCTTATACTTCCAGCATATATCATTTAAATATCTAACTGTGATTTATGATTCATCACTTTCATATTTATTGCTTCCTCTAAGATGCGAAAAGAATTTCAAAGTTCTTAAGTTTTTATCTTACACCCAATTCACCCCCCCTCTTGGGTATCAGCCGGTTCTAACAAGCTTCACCCAAGAGGGGGGTAAATTGGGTGATGTTATAAAATTTTTGCTTGATGTGGTGATATGAAAATTATAGTAGATAGAGTAGAGTTGAGAAGATTTGAACACAGAGAGTTATACTGGTTCGGCCTAACAACCAGGCCTACGTCCAGTCCTCAGAGATCAAGACCTACTGAGATTTTCACTATACCTCCAAGATTCAATGGGCTCTCAGAACGCCACAAAATAACAATTGTCCTTGAAAGGACTACGAGCAGAAATATTCTCTTACTAAGAAATTTCTCTCCCCCTTACGACAAGTCTTACGTGCAGAAAAACAACCTATGATCCTTCTCACTTGCTTATGTATACAAGACTTATGAGCAGCAACGTTCTCTCCTGCTTACACCACTGTAAGTCTTACGAGCAGCAACGTTCTCTTCTGCTTGTATCTTATAAGGCTTATGAGTGAAAGGCTTAACAAGGAATTCTCTCAACTGCTTCTCTCGTAAGGAAATCTACCCTCTCAAGGTCCCAATACCTTGAGATCAAATAAACATAGAATTTGAATTGTATGAAGACTCTCTTACAGAGCAAATGAATAAACACTGAAGATTAATGTGTATACAGAGAAAATGATGAATAGCAGAGACTCGTGTATAAGCTTGTGAATTCTTGTGCTTCGTTGTGCTTGACTATCTCTGAATCTCTGTATATATAGTTGCTTTAGTTTTTGCCCGTTTGGGTAATCATCGTTTGAGGAGCGGGACTTTTGCAATTATTGAAAGACACGCGCATGTTTGAATAATCTGAATGCGGTAGGTACGTGCGTGCTTGTAATGATGTTGTCTGCCGTTATTTGACTTTCTCCGTAACAACTAATTTCAAACGTTCATCTTCCTGCATCACACTTATAATACATTCAAAATGATGTTAAGCAATGATAATAAGTAATGATGATATGAATAAATAACAATAAACCATATTCGGATTGAATGTTGTGACACTTGGCATTTTTGGTGATCTGGCAGAGCATCACTCGAGCATGAAAGGCTCACTCGAGTGATCTTCCTATTTTCTTCTTTGTGCTTCAGTTATCGGGTTGTGCTTGCATAGGATTTCAGAGAGACAGAATTCTCACTCGCGAGTGATGTGGGGTCTCACTCGAGCACAACTCCTCCTGCCCGAGTGATCTTGCATTTTCTACTGGGAGTGTCTTCTCGGGTCATCACTCGCATATCATTTTAGCAAGAGTGAGATTTTGTACTCGCGGGTGATGTGGTCCCTCACTCGAGCACACACACTCCTACTCGAGTGAGACGCATATTCTCAAGGAATATGCTTTCAATACCAATACTCGCATCAGGATTTGAGAGGGATAAATTTATCACTCGTAGGTGATGTGGGCCCTCACTCGAGCACACAGACTCCTGCTCGAGTGAGAAGAATATTCTCAAGTAATATACCATTTAAACAAGCACTCGCATCAGATTTGGAGAGGGATAGAATTTTCACTCGCAAGTGCTGATGTGTCACTCGAGCAGATGAGGTTGTGCTCGAGCACACTTGCGCTTCTCTGAACTTCATGACTCTCGGCCAAGCACTCGCAGTACCTTGCTCGAGTACAGAATGCTCATGCTCGAGCATTGATGTCTCTGCTCGATTAAATCAAGGAAGCATGATAATACTTGCTCTCGGCCAAGTACTCGCGGACCTTCACTCGCATGTGCTCGAGTGAGAATGGCTTCTCTGCTTGAGTGCAAACTCCAGTGCTCGAGTAACTCAGTGAGTATAACAGTGGTATGCCTCTCGGGTGAACACTTTCTGGCTTTCACTCGCACTTGCTCGAGCACAAAAGGGATCTATGCTTGAGTGCAAAGCTCATGCTCGAGCACTCCAGTTCAATTTGACAGCAGATACCAGAAAACATTGCCATATGCATTTGGTAACTTTGTAAACATTTCTTAAACTTATAAAACCATGATTTGTACATAATTGTCTTTTTGTTATCATCAAAACTTGGGATCTAACAAGTACTATAAGTAGGCAGCCGGGTGTGGTATCCCGACCATTACAATAATACTACATAAAAAGCATGCACAGAACAAATTAAAATTAAATAACTTAGACACTTGTCAATCAAATTTAAAACACAGTATTGCAAGTAAAAGAACTTACTTGTGCATGAATATTATTTTGATGATAAGTAACTATATCTTTCATAAATTTCATAATGTAATAACCATAATCATTATTGGTTGGCTGGAATGGGCATTGCAATAATACAATGAAATAGTTGTTGGAAATTGTGCCCTAAGGGCCAATCATTGTACTTTGAACAATATTATTTTAATTAAATTTCTCCATTCTGTTATCATATTATTTGCATGTTAACTGTGATAATTGTATCCTTGGATAATTCATAAAGATTGTCCTAAAATGTCCCTGGTCGGTCATCTATGCGGGAGCAGAGATGAAACAAGATCAGTATGACTTTGATAAGATATGGAGATACGAATCAAAGTCTTTGGCACTTGTAAGAGTATAAGGTGCTGGACCGACCCACTATGAGAAAGCTATATGGATCAAGTCATAAGCTTTTCTCATGTATAACCACGTCACAATGCCCTTAGACCTGAGGTCATAATGGATTCCTACATGAGAGTTGCTAAGCTTTGAACTAGCAAAAGTCACTTTTGACCAGGTGATGATAAAGGCTTCGATCGGGCTTGGTGGTTTTTCATGCAGAGGAATATGAATGATCAAGATGGAATTTGTCCCTCACATTAGTAGAGATATATTACTGGGCCCCTCGATGAGTGAGTCTAAGAAATATATGGCCATATTATGATGAAAGGAGTTTCTATCTCTGTTATCAGGCTACTTAGGAATCGAGAAAGTAACGGTCAGGAACAAGATGATGACATTATCCATGCCTTATCCTTGATCGATATATCGTGTGACAAAAGGGACGTGACATGGTTGTATGACAGGTTGCATCGTGATAACGATCCTCATATGAATTGGGTAGTCGTAATGTCTTGCTAGAGGCCGCTTGTGACTTTTGGGTTAGTATAGTTATTGGCCCACTGCCAACTTCATATGGGCCTACAGGGTCGCACACAAAAATGGCCCAACACGAGATAATGTTTAATTTAGGATAGACGAATTTTATATTTATATATATATATAATATAAAATTCATTAATAATATTATATAGATATATATATTTTTGAAATATATATCTTACATATATATATATATTATATGATATTATTATATTGTGTTAGTTTTAATTTTAATTTATTAAGATATATTAAATTTAATAACTAACATGATAGAGATATAGTATCTCAGATTTAATTTATGAAGATAAATTAAATCTAATGGCTCTTTATTTGGATTAAATAAATAGGTTAAATTAAAAATGTTGGATAGATTTAATTTAAACTGAATTTATTTAATTAGCTCATCAAGATAATTAATTGTTAATTAATTTTGAAATTAATGATGATTAATTTTGAAATTTGAAAATAGCCTTCATAGGTTATAAACTTGATAAAGCAGATATATTGATACGCACATGAGAATTGAGAGCCGCAAGTGAAACCCTAGGAGACATTAGAGGCGCTAGCACGCAGTCTCGGTTGGAGAGCATTCATGTGGATACCGGTAGAGGGAGCGTACTTGGCATGTTGGCTCCTAGAGATCGTGAAAACTATGAATCAAAAAAAGGTATGAATCCTTCCAACTTGGTTTAAACGCCGTTTATAGATCCTCGATTAGGATCGGTGAAAATTTTTAAAATTCTTCCGCTGTGCCTACCGATTGTAACAGTGGCATTAGAGCCAGATCAATTGTGCGTTTAAATTGAGTTTATGATTCTTATACATGTGATATATATGGGATGTGTACGTATGTTTATAAAAAACACTCGAATATGCATGTGATTTGGTTAATACGAAACGAAATTATTTAGAAAGATATGATCTTGTAATTCCGTTGATTTTCATTTTCGTTTAAATTGAATCTTAAAATTGGTTCGTTTTTGGTTTTGAAACATATATGTGATTCTCGTTTTGGAACAAGCATGAAATCGATTCCGAACATGTATATCTTGAAACATGTATGTGATTTTCATTTTGAACAAGCATGAAATTGGGTAGGGTACCTGAGATCGTAGTTGGCGGCAATCAAATTGGGTCTAGGTTTGGATATCTATTCGGGTAATAGGGATCCGAACTATGGGGAAGACAATCTGGATCAGAAGCGTTCTGGGCCATTGTTGTTTTTGTTTTGAAAAATTGGGTCCGAAATTTAAAATTTTAAAATTTTCAAATATTTCTTTTAAAAGGAATGTGCCTTTTTCAAAAGCTCCAGGGGCGCTGCCCCTTGCAACCTCGCAAGGGCGGCCCCCTTGACCCCGCCCGCTAACCAGCTAGCGAGACCGTCGTGACCACCTCTGCGTAGTGCAATATAATCTGATCACGACATTTATTACTTTTCATATTGTATGAATTCTTGTTGTGGTTTATTATTGATCCTTGTTTGGGTATGGTGAACAACATGGCTTTAGAATTTTACAAAGGGTTGTAATATTTAAATACGGCCTGCGTGCCGTGCCTTTCTCTAAATACTCTCGATGTACATTCTCTTCTCATCTCACTTCCCTCGAATATTTAAACGAGGTTTTGCTCAATGTATTTCTTTTTTATTTAGAGAAGTCCTCTCATTGGCTTGGGAGGATTTTAGGTTAGGTAAGCCATGTTGTGTCACGTTTAAATTATGCTTTTGATAAGATCATTGCATGATTATTTTTACGTTTATATGTATTTATCTGTATGAGATACGACCATGATTGCATCCATATAAACAAAACTAATTAATTAAGCCCTCTGAATCAAATCTTAAGTCATAATGCCGTCAATTAATGAATACTTGTCAAAACCTAGATCACTCAATTATGGAAACCACCAAAGTGGATGCACTTAAGTTATCTTGATGAGACAAGCTTGAGTAATGGTGCTGCTCATAATATTCATTATTGTTTTGACTTAATTGAGATTAACAAAATGGTTTTGAATCTCAAGGCATTAGATGGGGTTAAACATGCCGAATCATATGATGATTAAATCCCATAAAAATCTAAGAGTTACATGAGATGTAATTGGTAAATAGGTTACCTACCTAAATAACTTGAATTTAAGTGTCTTGCCAAAGCGGACTTAAGTTTAAGCCAAATATGGATCTTAGCCCACTAATTATTATATTGAGGGTTGTTAATTTAGTAGGAGATTACTAACTAACTTTGCATATTTTAATTGTAGAATCATGTCGACTAGTAATACTGCTACACTTTTGTTGCGATTGGTCCTTGAGAAGGACAAACTCAATGGGACAAACTTTCTTGACTGGTTCAGGAACTTGAGAATTGTTCTCAAGCAGGAAAGAAAGGCTTATGTCCTAGATCAACCCATTCCTGAGGAGCCTGCAGCCAATGCTCCAAGAGCTCAGAGAGATGCTTACACAAAGCAAAAGGATGACTCTGTGGATGTAGGTTGCCAGATGCTTGCCACTATGGTTCCAGAGCTCCAAAGAGATCTGGAACTCATGGAGGCTCATGAGATGATTATACATCTCAAGGAAATGTTCCAGCAACAGGCAAGGCAAGAAAGGTATGAGACCATAAAGGCCTTACATTCCTACAAAATGGCTGAAGGTGCATCAGTTAGTACTCATGTGTTAAAGATGAAAGGCTATATTGATCACCTTGAGAGGCTTGGATTTCCCATGAGCCAGGAGTTAGCTACGGATTTGATCCTCAACTCACTCCCGGAGAGTTATAACCAGTTCGTTATGAACTACAACATGAACAACATAGAGAAATCAATTTCTGAGTTGCATGGGATGCTCAAAACTGCTGAGCAAAGCATTAAGAAAAAGCCTAGCACAGTTTTGATGGTTCAGAAAGGAAAGGGTATGAAAAAGAAAGGGAAGGGCAAATGGAAGGGTAATGGCTCAGGTGGTAAGACCAAAGAGTCAAACAAGCCCGAAACCAAGCCTGCACCCAAAAAGGCAAAGCCTCCAAAGGAAGAAGTCTGCTACTTCTGCAATGAACCTGGTCATTGGAAGAGGAATTGCAAACTCTACCTGGAAGATCTGAAAAAGAACAAGAAGGATAGCGACGCTATTGCTTCAGGTATTTATATTATAGACATTCATTTTTCTACTTCCTCTACATGGGTATTAGATACTGCATGTGGTTTCACATTTGTATAAATGTGCAGGGTCTAAAGGACAGTAGAAAGCTGAAGAAGGGCGAGGTGGACCTACGAGTTGGAAACAGAGCAAGAGTTTCTGCTTTAGCCGTAGGCACTTATGAATTAGTTCTGCCCAGTGGGCTTTTGTTAGTTTTGAACAATTGCTATTATGTTCCTGCTTTGAGTAGTAACATTGTTTCTCTTTCTTATTTGGATAAGGAAGGTTATACTTCCATGACTAGGAATGATAAATGTTTTATTTATCGTAATGACATTTTCTATGCTGATGGTGATTTGCATGTTGGTCATTATATATTAAATTTGGAATATCCTAATAATGGGAATATCTATAACGTAACTACTAAGAGGATAAAATCAAACGATTTGAATCTGACCTACCTATGGTATTGTCGTCTAGGCCACATAAATGAGAAACGCATTTCTAAACTCCATCAAGATGGATTTCTAAACTCATTTGATTTTGAATCATATGATACATGCAAATATTGCTTATTAGGAAAGATGACTAAGGCACCTTTTACTGGGCACAGTGAGAGGGCCACTAAATTATTGGGCCTCATACATACAAATGTATGTGGACCATTAAATTTAGTTGTCAGAGGAGGTTATGTCTACTTCATTACATTTATAGATGACTTTAGTAGATATGGCTATATCTATCTAATGAAACATAAATCTGAATCTTTTGAAATGTTCTAAATATTCCAAAATGAAGTACAAAACCAACTTGGTAAAACAATTAAAGCACTTCGATCTGATCGAGGTGGTGAATATTTGAGCCAAGAATTCGTTGACCATCTTAGGAGTTGTGGGATAATCTCACAATTGACTCCTCCAAGAACACCACAATGGAATAGACTTTTTGAACGGAGGAATCGAACACTATTAGATATGGTTCGATCCATGATGAGTCAAACAGATCTTCCACCATCCTTTTAGGGACATGCCCTAGAAACAGCTGCGTTCACACTAAATTGTGTTCCATCTAAGGCAATTGAAAAGACACCATATGAGATATGGACTGGAAAGAAACCAAGTTTATCTTTTCTCAAGATCTAGGGATGTGAGGTATATGTTAAGCAACAAGCCTCTGATAAATTAGCGCCCAGATCTACAAAGTGCCTTTTCATGGGGTATTTTAAAGAAACGAAAGGATACTATGTCTACAATCCCACCGATAACAAAGTGTTTATTATTCGAAATGGTAAGTTTCTAGAAAGAGAGTTTGTCTCTAAAACAACTAGTAGGAGCGACGTACATCTCGAAGAAATTTGAGAGCCACAAGATGGTACAGAACCACAGATGGAAATTAGAGAAGACTCACAACAAGTTGCTGAGCCTCCTCAAGTAACACAAGGTCCACGAAGATCTGATAGGACACCGCATCAGCCTCAGAGATATGGATTTCTGATTACTGAAGGCCGTGATGTGTTGCTCATTGAGAAAAATGAGCCCACCACCTATCGAGAAGCCACAGTGGGACCAAACTCTGAGAAATGGCTAAATGCCATGAAGTCTGAAATGCAATCCATGTACGAAAATCAGGTATAAACCTTAGTCGATCCACCTGAAGGTGTAAAAACCATTGGGTGCAAATGGGTTTTCAAGGAGAAAACTGACATGGATGGCAACATAAATGTCTTCAAGGCATGACTGGTTGCAAAAGGATTCACTTAAACTCATGGTGTAGACTATGATGAAACTTTTTCCCCAGTTGTAATGGCCAAATCAATCAGAATTCTTCTTGCCATTGCAGCATATTATGACTATGAAATATGGCAGATGGATGTTAAAACAGCCTTCCTTAATGGAAAGCTGCTTGAGGATGTGTACATGACATAACCTGAAGGTTTTGTGCGTCCAGAGGACTTTGGTAAAATTTGCAAGCTTCAAAGATCCATTTATGGATTGAAGCAAGCATCTCGGAGCTGGAATCATCGTTTTGATGAAGTAGTCAAAGAGTTTGGATTCATTCAAAATATCGATGAACCTTGTGTTTACAAGAAGGTTAGTGGGAGCATAGTTGTATTTCTAGTGCTTTATGTAGATGACATCCTACTCATTGGGAATGATATTCGTACCTTGTAGAGTGTCAAGTCTTGGTTAGGAAAGTCCTTTTCAATGAAGGACTTAGGTGAAGCCACCTATATCCTAGGGATTAGGATCTATAGGGATAGATCCAAAAGACTAATAGGCCTAAGTCAGAGCACATACATAGACAAGATACTGCATATGTTCATTATGCATGATTCAAAAAGGGGTTACATGCCCATGTCTCATAGCATCCATCTTAGCAAGGATCTGTGTCCTAGTACACCTGATCAGCGAGATCGCATGAGTAAGGTTCCATATGCCTCGGCCATTGGATCCATCATGTATGCCATATTATGTACTCGACCAGATGTCTCGTTTGCCTTAAGTATGACCAGCAGATACCAACAAGATCCTGGTGAGGGTCATTGGACTACCGTTAAGAATATCCTAAAGTACTTAAGAAGGACTAAGGACTTATTCTTGGTCTATGGTGGATTAGATGATGAGCTCTGCTTCACCGGTTACACAGATGCAAGTTTCCAAACTGACCAAGACGACCTTAAATCACAATATGGATATGTATTCCTCCTGAATAATGAAGCAGTAAGCTGGAAGAGCTCCAAGCAGAGCACTATAGCAGATTCTACAACAGAAGCTAAGTATATAGCAGCATCAGATGCAGCTAAAGAAGCCGTTTGGATTAGAAAGTTCATTACTGAACTAGGGGTGGTGCCTACCATCTCAAATCCAATAGATTTATTCTGCGACAATAGCGGTGCTATTATACAGGCTAAGGAGCTTAGGTCACATCAAAGGACCAAGCATATACTCAGGTGATTTCATCTTATTAGAGAAATCAATGATAGAGGTGATATAAAGATATGCAAAGTAGTAGGACAAGATAATGTTGCTGATCCTCTTACTAAGCCACTTGTACAGGCAAAGCATGAGCGTCATGTTAGGGCAATGGGAATTAGGCAAATTAATGATTACACCTAGGGCAAGTGGGAGGACATTGGAAATTGTGCCCTAAGGGCCAATCATTGTACTTTGAACATTATTATTTTAATGAAATTTCTCCATTCTGTTATCATATTATTTGCATGTTAACTGTGATAATTGTATCCTTGGATAATTCATAAAGATTGTCCTAAAATGTCCCTGGTCGGGCTTGGTGGTTTTTCATGCAGAGGAATATGAATGATCAATGTGAACACCCTATTTTGTCCGGGCCCCACTAAAAAATACAAAATAATTGATAATGATTGGTGTCTAAATTGGCAATCATCATTGAAAGAAAAAATTAAAAAAAAAAAAGAAAATAAGAAAAAATAAGGAAATCCTCCTATTGATGATGATCGGTGTCTAAATAGGCAATCATCATTTAAAGGGAAAAATTTAAAAAAACGAAAATTAAAATAAATCCCTTAATTGATATGATTGGCATTGTCATTCATTAAGGGAAAATAATAAATAAAAAAAACAAAAAATAAAAAATAAAAAAATCTCATTTATGTTGATAGGTTTAAATTAGGAAGTTACTTGTGGGGAGAATAATGAAAAAAAATTAAAAAACGAAAAAAATCTCCACTAATGGTAATTAGGTCAAGTTAGGAAGTTTTATCAATAGAAAATACAAAAAAAATAAAAAAACGAAAATAAAAAAAAATCTCCATTGATGGTGATTGGGTCAAGTTAGGTAGTTCTTAACATAAAAAAAATCAAAAAACGAAAATTAAAAAAAAAAGAAAAAAGAAAAAAAGGGAGCATTTATGAAGAAAACCCTACCTTGAGACTATAAATAGAAGTGTAAGGGTTGAAGCAAAAGGGGACAAGAATTTTGGGAGAGCAAGGAGATAAGCTCATCGTGGTCTTGTGGATTTTCATTTTATTGTCCAACTGAATTATCTCATACATAGGCAAAAGGTATGTGTTGTCTTATTTTCTTATGATATTAGGTGTTATGCTTAATAAATATAGATAATATAATTGTACTTGCCTCTTGTTTATTATGTGGTTCTATCACCCTATCTCTTATTGTAGCGGGTTCAAAGAATAAAAGGTACGCATAAATCTTCTCACCTTTGATTTCCTTTTCTTTTAACTTGTGCTATTTCTTCTTCTTCTTCTTCTTCTTCTTCTTCTTCTCCTTTAATCCATTTCTTAGGTCCTCTTTCAAAAAAAAGAAAAAAAAACATTTTAACACATTTTGATAAATGAAAATAAAATGGAAAAACTCTCTTTTACAAGAAAATAAAAAAAACGTTTTTTTGAAAAAAAAAAGTAAAAAACACAAACCCAACAAAAAAAAAGATATTTTTCTCAAATAAATTAAATAAACATTTTTCTAAAAATCACCAACCAAGTGACACGCTTTTCTACCCCCTTGAACTACGTGGGCTTTGATCCCTCTAAAGGGTACGTAGGCCCTAGGTTTTCATCCTAGGTCAAGTCCAATTTTGTAAATAAATATATTTTTTCTTATTTTCTTGTTATAAATAAATGTTCTTTTTTTTTAAATAAATATATTTTTTCTTATTTTCTTTTTGTAAATAAATGTTCCTTGTTTTTTTTTCTCCTTTAGTTTTTCATTTATTTTTGTCTTTATTTGGGTAATTATAATAAGATTAAAGGCCATAATATTTTTAAATAATTAACTTAGGGTAACCATTCTCATGAATGGGTGTTGTGGGGTGCCTAACACCTTCCCCACACACAATCGACTCCCGAACCCTAAATGGTTTTTTATAGACCAATTTTCGTTTTTTAAATAGGTTTCCAAAATTATCCTATTTCTAAAATTTTGGTGGCAGCTCCATGTTTTTCTAAATTCTGGGCGCTACAGCTTGGCGACTCCACTGGGGACAGTTTGAGAGTCAAGCCCATTTAAGTTAAATGTTTAAAAATAATTTGGCCTTAATTTTATTTTAATTACCCTTTTCTTATTATTATTATTTTTTTGAGAATAGTTGTTTTTATTTATTAAATTTCTTATTCATATATTTGTTTGTTTTTTTCTCCTTTTTTTTTATCTATCTTGTGATCTGCTTAGCAGATGAGGGTTGGGTAGAACCTAGGCCCATAGGTTGGTATGCTCTCCACACACACTGAACACATACACTATTCTCCTCACACACATTTTGAGTCCTATACCCGGGTCTGTGAGTTCCTTAGGTGAGTGGAAGTTTCTAGCGGTCTCCCTGTGGGGTTTTAAGAACCCCTTGAGGTTACTATAAAGACTTCATCCTAGCTGTTACTCATTTGGTGAGGTTGATCCCTGTGGGGTTTTCAGAACCCCCTGAAGGTCAACTTCATCAAATGGGGTCTTCATCTTTACGATGGGGGAAGTTAGGAGACATTTATCTGTGAGAATTAGAACCACCTTGAAACCATTGCACCTATTAGTAGAAATTATAGACCTGCCCAATTAATTAGTACCTGCCTTTCTTAGGATAGATACTACTAACCTAGGGTCATTCCTAAAATAGGACACTGGAGGGCATATAATTATTTATTGTTAATAATCTTTATTGTCATCCATGCATAATCAATGGAACCCCTAGGATCAAGTGACTAACTGTCACTTCACCTGAGTATGTATCTAGCATCATTCCACATAAAGATACATCACAAGGACGGAGTATGCATTAGATAGCTAACCTTAGTCTAAGGGTCTATGACCCTAAAAGACCATGATCTCATCACATCAATCATGTTAGAAAACATCTCGATGAGGGATAACCCTTTAGGACTCATAAGGCATCATTATATCATCCATTAGCATTTTAACTTCATTTGATATGGGCCTTGAACATAATCATCATTTAAAAAAAAACCCTTAACCGCGTGATGGTTTGGGCCATTCGCAGGTTAATGGGCACTTCATCCTCCCTATGAGGTAATAGATCTCTTGAGGAGGTGAAGTTCTTTTTATTAAGGTCCATCACCCATATCAAAACTTGAAGTATAAGTCGTCACTCTTTCACGTCTCATGAGGTATCCTTGCATCATCCATTAGCATTTTAACTTCATTTGATATGGGCCTTGGACATAATCATCATTTTAAAAAAAAACCTTAGCCGCATAATAGCTTGGGCCGTTCGCAGGTTAATGGGTACTTCATCCTCCCTATGGGGTATTGGGTCTCTTGAGGAGGTGAAGTTCTTTTTCTCAATGTCCATCATCCATATCAAGGATAGAAAGCACATGTAATCATCTGCATAGCATGCATTCGGAAATACTTTCTGACTCTTCCTGCTATTTTCTTTAATAAAGGACAAGCAAGTTATCTAGCAACTAAAAATTTTGCACAAAGGTTAAACGACACAAGAACCAGGTTTAAATCAAGTTCATATAGGAAAGGTGTATTGCATTCTTATCACTATGGTTAATGACAAGATCTTGGCTAGGATGGGATTCAAGGTCCCTCCCATCTAATGATCAACTCTAGTTCTCCCTGTGGAATAATAGATTCCCTGAGGAAGTTAGAGGATGCTTGTGCCGGAATACCTTTATGCCAATACACCATGGATAACTCGCTATGCCTGCTTGAAATTGTGAGTTCAAATAAGCAAATGATATTTTGTTCCTTTATAAGCATGTGACACAATATTGCTCTATCTAAATGTCCTAGCCAGTTACCCCCTATGCATTCATACAACACACACTCACGTAGTCGTCAGATGGCAGCTAGCAGTGCAAATGAAGCCGAATCTAATATGAATCATTGGATAGGAAGGGAAGATTAGCACTCTGAAAATCCCCATATAAGGAAAAAATTCCTGATGTTCTCTGAAGTGCTAAACAAGCCGACTGTTGCAATGGTTTCAACAATAGGCAAAAAGAACTGGGCATGGATTTCAGCTGATGATTTTGGAAGAGCTCTAGAAAATTGGGAGTTTGAGGACACCTTCAATTCTATCATTTTAGAGTAACATGCCTAGCTAAAAGTTGTCTTTTTATGCTTTGTATGCGCCTTTAGGCGAGCTCTTATATGAACCATGAACAAAGAATGATATGCGAATAAAATTCACTTATTTATATCCATTCTTTTTTTTTCCTTCTATTCATTCGTTGTTCATTTTTCGCCCTCCAGAAAATCGATTTCCTCGGAACTCTTGTCTAACGCAGAGGTTCCTGAGTCCCTGAATGATGATTCGCTTGTTGCCATTGATATGCATGATTACGAGTATGATGATGAGATCATTCAAGTATACAAAAAAAATCCTCGAATCCGACGACAATAGAATGTGCCCACATGAAGATATAATTGAAGTAATAAATATGGGCACAGAGGAAGAAAAGAGAGAACTAAAGATAGTAGATAACCCCGAAAGAGAGCAAATGGTTGAACTCTTCAAAGAATTCATAGATGTGTTCGCATGGTCTTATCAAGACATGTCAGGCCTTGATCCAGGGATTGCTTCTCACAATATCCCCTTATTCCCACACGTTAAGGCTAAAAATCAGAAATTGAGGAGGCTCACTTCCGATATGTCCTTAGTGGTTCGAGAGGAGGTGATGAAGCAATTAGAAGCGGGTTTCCTAGAAGTAGTTAAATACCCACAATGGATAGCAAATGTCGTTCTTGTCCCAAAGAAGGACGGCAGAATTCGAATGTGTGTGGATTATCGAGATCTGAACAAAGCTAGCCCAAAAGATGATTTTTCATTGCCTCATATTGATGTCCTGGTTGATAATACAGCCCGTAGCTATAGGTACTCATTCATGGATGGGTACTCAGGGTATAACCAAATCCCTATGGATAGAGAGGACAAAGAGAAAACCACATTTATTACACAATGGGGAACTTCTTGTTACCGCGCCATGCTATTCGGGCTAAAGAATGCTGGGGCAACTTATCAGCGTGCCATGGTGGCACTCTTCCATGATATGATGCATAAAGAACTTGAAGTATACGTGGATGATATGGTAGCTAAATCTTCTGAGGGAGAAAGCCATGTTGTGGTGTTAAGAAAGCTGTTTGAAAGGCTACGCAAGTACAAGCTACGACTAAATCCTAACAAATGCGTATTTGGAGCTTTATCTGGAAAATTGTTGGGTTCATTGTAAGCCAAAAAGGGATTACAGTAGATCCAGACAAAGTAAAAGCAATACGGGAAATGCCCCCTCCTCGAACAGAAAAGGAAGTTCGAAGCTTTTTGGGGTGACTGAATTACATTGCACGATTCATTGCCAACCTGACTGCAACTTGTGAGCCGATATTCAAGCTTTTAAAGAAGAACTGCACCAGGAAGTGGGATGAAGATTGCCAACAGGCATTTGATAGAATCAAGGATTATTTGTTAAATCCCCCAATTTTGGTTCCTCCTGTACCAAGACGACCTTTAATTTTGTATTTAATAATACGACCAAATTCCATGGGAGCCATGCTGGGGCAACAAGATGCATCTAAGCGAGGAGAACAAGCGATCTATTACTTGAGCAAGAAGTTTAATGATTGTGAGTCACGTTACCAGATGATCGAGCGAACTTGTTGTGGTTTAGTCTGGGCTACAAGGAGGTTGAGGCAATACATGCTTTATTACACCACTTGGTTAATTTCGAGAGTAGACCCACTCAAGTACATCTTTGAAAGCCCGCATGTAGCTGGAAGAGTCTCTAAGTGGCAAGTAATATTGTCTGAATATGATATAAGATACGTCATTCAAAAATCTGTCAAGGGTAGTACGATAGCAAATCACTTGGTGGAAAACCCCATAGATGAATGCCAGCCACTAGATTTCAAATTTCCAGATGAAGACATATGTGTTACAGAAGACCCGATTGAGGAAAGCAAATCGAAGGGGTGGGAAATGTATTTTGATGGGGCAGCAAACATGCATGGCAATGGTGTAGGGCCAGTAATCATATCCCCGGACGGAAAGCAATTTCCGATTACTATAAAGTTAGGATTTGACTGCACCAATAACATGATAGAATATGAAGCTTGTATTAATGGTCTCCAGGCTGCCATAGATCTTGGGATAAAAAACATAAAAGTCTATGGTGACTCAGCTTTCATAATTTATCATGTAACTAGCGAATGGCGTACTAAAGACCCAAAGTTGATCCCTTATCAAGAGTATTTGATAGAATTGATCAAAAATTTTGAAGTAATCAATTTTCATCACATGGCTAGAGAAAAGTATCGCTTCGCTGATGCGTTAGCTATTTTAGCAGTTATGATCCAACTTGATTGTGGGGTCCAAGTTCAGCCAATACAGATTGAGACTAGAAGATCGCCAGCATTTTGCTTCAATATTGGACGAGAACATGACGAGCAACCTTGGTACCATAGTATCAAGATGTATATGGAGCATGGTACTTACCCTCCAGGCGCAACACATAATGAAAAGAAGACCATCCGGCGATTGGCCATGGGCTTTTTTATTAGTAATAACGTCCTATATAAGAGAAGCTTTGATGGGACATTGCTACGCTGTGTAGACATGAGGGAGGCGCACAAGATTATGGCAGAGATCCATGAAGGCGTATGCGGTACGCATGCAAATGGCCACTCATTAACTAAACAAGCTCAAAGATCTGGTTACTACTGGATAACTATGGAGAAGGATCGTATCAATTATGTTAGAAAGTATCATAAGTGCCAGATATATGCCAACAAAGCTAACGCCCCTCCGACTATAATGCATAGTCTCGTATCTCCATGGCCATTCTCCATGTGGGGAATAGATGTCATTAGGCCGATTAACCCAAAAGCTTCGAATGGTCATCGTTTCCTCCTCGTTGCTATTGACTATTTCACTAAGTGGGTAGAAGCCAATTCCTTTGCTAGTATTGCTCAGAAGGCCTTCATCAAATTCTTAAAGGCCAATGTCATCTGTAGATATGGGTTACTAGAGAGGATCATAACTGACAATGCACCAAACCTCAATGGGGCAGCAGTTAAAGAATTATGTGATCAGTTCAAGATCAAACATCATAATTCTGCACCATATAGGCCACAGATGAATGGTGCAGTTGAGGCAGCCAATAAGAATATTAAGAAGATCCTCAGCAAAATGACAGTGACCTATAAGGACTAGCACGAAATGCTTCCATATGCATTACACGGATACCGTACCACAATGCGTACTTCAACTGGGGCAACCCCTTACTCTTTAGTTTATGGCATGGAGGCTGTTACTCCAATTGAGGTGGAAATACCATCCCTGAGAATCTTGGTTGAATCAGACCTAGATGAAAGCGAATGGATACGTTCTTGATTTGAACAATTAAATATGATTGAAGAAAAAAGGCTCACAGCCATATGTCATGGGCAGTTATATCAATCACGAGTGGCAAGGGCCTTTAATAAGAAACTACGACCCAGGTGGTTTAAAGTAGGGGATCTAGTCCTCAAGAAGATCCTCCCGAATCAAGAAGATGATAGAGGTAAATGGGCTCCGAACTATGAAGGCCCATATGTTGTTAAGCAAGCTTTCTCTGGTAGGGCATTGATATTGACAAACATGAATGGCCAAGATCTGCCAAGGCCAATCAATTCAGATGCTGTAAAGAAATACTATGCGTAAAGAAAAAAAGCTCGCTAAGTTGAAAACCCGAAAGGGCAGCTTAGGCAAAAGTTTGAGCAAAACTAAAAAGGGGCTCGCTAAATTGAAAACCCGAAAGGGCGGCTTAGGCAGAAATTGGAGCAAAAAAAAAGCTCGCTAAGTTGAAATCCCGAAAGGACGGCTTAGGCAAAAGTTAGAGCAAGAAAAAAAGCTTGCTAAGTTGAAAACCCGAAAGGGCGGCTTAGGCAAAAATTAGAGCAAGAAAAAAAAAGCTCGATAAGTTGAAAACCTGAAAGGGCGGCTTAGGTAAAAGTTAGAGCAAGAAAGAAAAAAAAGGCTCGAAAAAAAAATTTGAGAGCTGTTAAGTCAAAAACCTGGAAGGGCAAGGTTATCAGTCCTAGCCCCATGACTCTCTCTACTTGTCTATTTGGAAGACTCCATAATCATTCATCGAAAAGTGCATATCTCTGGCAATTAAGCAAGGCACCATCAGGGGGACTACCCGGAACTGAAAGCGAAGGACCTCCTAATATCATCACACCTACACCAATATGTGCTCATCATTATGCATCCGCTTGAATATTGGAAGATCATTTCCTTTAAATGAATCTTCATCATTAGTATATCTTTCCCTTCCATTAAATCGCATGTCAAACTTTGTGCTATGATTTGTATAAGGGTAACTCTTTTTAATGAAAGCACAACTTTTGGCTGGATAAACACTCACATTGATATACATGGTGTCCTCTACTCCCATTTAACTTGTGCAATTTCAGGATCATTAGCGAAGGTCCCAACTGGTATTTTTGTTGTGGGGTCAAACAGTTAACAAAAGGACACAATCTAAACTGAGGGTTCTAGGCTGTGACATCTATGTGAATCTCATTATACACATCCTCATACCTCCGACAAGACTGCGCAAGTAACGGGGTACTGGTTAGGCACCTGGACGAAGAAGGAGCAATATCACCTGCCAGGCTATTCTTTAACACCACAATTATGGCACTCATCACCTCCATCATCAACATTACCATTAACATAATCATCATCATTATTATCATCATTAGCATTACCATTGTATTCATCATCCTCATTATGATTTCATCATCACTGTCATCATCATTATTAGTGTCATCACCTTCATCATGACATCACTATTCTGGTATTCCCTTCATTATCATGGCCATTATCATCTTCTTTATCATCATCACTGTCATCATCACTGTCATCATTATTATCAATGTCATCATCTTCATAAGCACTACTCCAAGGGGCATCACATGTTCATAGCACCCTTTTCAAAGCCCTGTAACGGCAGGCACCCTCAAAGCCCTGTACCGGCAGGCACCCTCAAAGCCCAATAACGGCTGGCACCTTTTTCAAAGCCCTGTACCGGCAGGCACTCTCAAAGCCCAGTAACGGCTGGCACCCTTTCAAAGCCCTGTACCGGCAGGCACCCTTAAAGCCCAGTAACAGCTGGCACCTTCAAAGCCCTGTATCGGCAGGGACCCACAAAGCCCAGTAACGGCTGGCACCCTTTCAAAGCCCTGTAACTGCAGGCACCCTCAAAGCCCAGTAACGACTGGCATCCTTTTCAAAGCCCTGTACCGGCAGGCACCCTCAAAGCCCAGTAACGGCTGGCACCCTTTCAAAGCCCTGTACCGGCAGGCACCCTCAAAGCCCAGTAACGGCTGGCACCCTTTCAAAGCCCTGTACTGGTAGGCACCCTTTCAAAGCCCTGTACCGGCAGGCACCCTCAAAGCCCAGTAACGGCTGGCACCCTTTCAAAGCCCTGTACCGGCAGGCACCCACAAAGCCCTGTACCAGCAGGCACCCTTAAAGCCCAGTAACGGCTGGCACCCTTTCAAAGCCCTGTACCGGCAGGCACCCTCAAAGCCCAGTAACGGCTGGCACAATTCTTTTAAAGCCCTGTATCGGCAGGCACTATTCTTTTAAAGCCCTGTACTGGCAGGCATTATTCTTTCAAAGCCCTGTATCAACAGGCACCCTCAAAGCCAATAACGGCTGGCACGATTCTTTTAAAGCCCTGTACCGGCAGGCATTATTCTTTTAAAGCCCTGTACCAACAGGCACCCTCAAAGCCCAGTAACGGCTGGCATAATTCTTTTAAAGCCCTGTACCGGCAGGCACTATTCTTTCAAAGTCCTGTACCAACAGGCACCCTCAAAGCCCAGTAACGGCTGGCACAATTCTTTTAAAGCCCTGTAACGGCAGGCACTATTCTTTCAAAGCCCTGTATCAGCAGGCACTCTCAAAGCCCAGTACCGGCTGGCACAATTCTTTTACGCCCCACCAAAGTCCTATGCTACTAGGCGCTTCACTTCTATTCCAGGTAATCATCTATCTTCACTTGCGTTCTTCTCCCCTATAAACCAAGTAAAGAGGGGCATGGACACTGTATTTTGTCCCAAACCCTCTTTAGTTCCAAGGGGGCACCTTGTTCTTTGGCCAGACAAAATACGTGTTCTTATCTTTACTTGCTTCATAGACGAGAATCTCAATTTTCTCAGCTACGAAACAAGTAAAGAGGGGCAACTGTGAACACCCTATTTTGTCCGGGCCCCACTAAAAAATACAAAATAATTGATAATGATTGGTGTCTAAATTGGCAATCATCATTGAAAGAAAAAATTAAAAAAAATGAAAATAAGAAAAAATAAGGAAATCCTCCTATTGATGATGATCGGTGTCTAAATAGGCAATCATCATTGAATGGGAAAAATTTAAAAAAAAACGAAAATTAAAATAAATCCCTTAATTGATATGATTGGCATTGTCATTCATTAAGGGAAAATAATAAATAAAAAAAATGAAAAATAAAAAATAAAAAAATCTCATTTATGTTGATAGGTTTAAATTAGGAAGTTACTTGTGGGGAGAATAATGAAAAAAAAATTAAAAAACGAAAAAAATCTCTACTAATGGTAATTAGGTCAAGTTAGGAAGTTTTATCAATAGAAAATACAAAAAAATAAAAAAATGAAAATAAAAAAAAAAATCTCCATTGATGGTGATTGGGTCAAGTTAGGTAGTTCTTAACATAAAAAAAAATCAAAAAACGAAAATTAAAAAAAAAGAAAAAAGAAAAAAAGGGAGCATTTATGAAGAAAACCCTACATTGAGACTATAAATAGGAGTGTAAAGGTTGAAGCAAAAGGGGACAAGAATTTTGGGAGAGCAAGGAGATAAGCTCATCGTGGTCTTGTGGATTTGCATTTTATTGTCCAACTAAATTATCTCATACATAGGCAAGAGGTATGTGTTGTCTTATTTTCTTATGATATTAGGTGTTATGCTTAATAAATATAGATAATATAATTGTACTTGCCTCTTGTTTATTATGTGGTTCTATCACCCTATCTCTTATTGTAGCGGGTTCAAAGAATAAAAGGTACGCATAAATCTTCTCACCTTTGATTTCCTTTTCTTTTAACTTGTGCTATTTCTTCTTCTTCTTCTTCTTCTTCTTCTCCTTTAATCCATTTCTTAGGTCCTCTTTCAAAAAAAAGACAAAAAAAATTTTAACACATTTTGATAAATGAAAATAAAATGGAAAAACTCTCTTTTACAAGAAAATAAAAAAAACGTTTTTTTTGAGAAAAAAAAGTAAAAAACACAAACCCAACAAAAAAAAAAGATATTTTTCTCAAATAAATTAAATAAACATTTTTCTAAAAATCACCAACCAAGTGACACGCTTTTCTACCTCCTCGAACTACGTGGGCTTTGATCCCTCTAAAGGGTACGTAGGCCCTAGGTTTTCATCCTAGGTTAAGTCCAATTTTGTAAATAAATATATTTTTTCTTATTTTCTTGTTATAAATAAATGTTCTTTTTTTTTAAAATAAATATATTTTTTCTTATTTTCTTTTTGTAAATAAATGTTCCTGGTTTTTTTATCTCCTTTAGTTTTTCATTTATTTTTGTCTTTATTTGGGTAATTATAATAAGATTAAAGGCCATAATATTTTTAAATAATTAACTTAGGGTAACCATTCTCATGAATGGGTGTTGTGGGGTGCCTAACACCTTCCCCACACACAATCGACTCCCGAACCCTAAATGGTTTTTTATAGACCAGTTTTCGTTTTTTAAATAGGTTTCCAAATTTATCCTATTTCTAAAATTTTGGTGGCAGCTCCATGTTTTTCTAAATTCTGGGCGCTACAATCAAGATGGAATTTGTCCCTCACATTAGTAGAGAGATATTACTGGGCCCCTCGATGAGTGAGTCTGAGAAATGTATGGCCATACTATGATGAAAGGAGTTTCTGTCTCTGTTAGCAGGCTACTCAGGAATCGAGAAAGTAACAGTCAGGAACAAGAGGATGATATTATCCATACCTTATCCTTGATCGATATATCGTGTGACAAAAGGGACGTGACATGGTTGTATGACAGGTTGCATCGTGATAACGATCCTCATATGAATTGGGTAGTCGTAATGTCTTGTTAGAGGCCGCTTGCGACTTTTGGGTTAGTATAGTTATTGGCCCACTGCCAACTTCATATAGACCTACAGGGTCGCACACAAGAATCGCCCAACACGAGATAATGTTTAATTTAGGGTGGACGAATTTTATATTTCTATATATATATAATATAAAATTCATTAATAATATTATATAGATATATATATTTTCGAAATATATATCTTATATATATATATTTATATATATATATATATATATTATATGATATTATTATATTGTGTTAGTTTTAAATTTAATTTATTAAGATATATTAAATTTAATAACTAACATGATAGAGATATAATATCTCAGATTTAATTTATGAAGATAAATTAAATCTAATGGCTTTTTATTTGGATTAAATAAATAGGTTAAATTAAAAATATTGGACAGATTTAATTTAAACTGAATTTATTTAATTAGCTCATCAAGATAATTAATTGTTAATTAATTTTGAAATTAATGATGATTAATTTTGAAATTTGAAAATAGCCTTCATAGGTTATAAACTTGATAGAGCAGATATATTGATACGCACATGAGAATTGAGAGCCGCAAGTGAAACCCTAGGAGACATTAGAGGCGCTAGCACGCAGTTTCGGTTGGAGAGCATTCGTGTGGATACCGGTAGAGGGAGCGGACCTGACATGTTGGCTCCTAGAGATCGTGAAAACTCTGAATCAAAAAAATGTATGAATCCTTCAAACTTGGTTTAAACGCCGTTGATAGATCCTCGATTAGGATCGGTGATAATTTTTAAAATTCTTCAGCTGTGCCTACCGATTCTAACAATAGTTAAGTGCATTTTTGAAGAAAAATTTTTAAATGACAAAATTTGAGTAAATTCATATATAAGTACCGCAATATTCCTCCAGGTATAGCTATTGACTGGGTCATTTCATTTAGAATAGCTCAATCCAACTTGGCTTTTGTAGGCAGTCAATGCACTAACAAAACAAGTAGTGATTGATTAATTTTGGTTATTCAATAATGACAAACATAAATATTTATACATATACCCATGCACTTACTTTTATAATCTTCATATCAGGCCGGTTGTTTGGATGATCGGCCTGTAGAGGATCCAAATAGTGAATACGAGGGCCTCCAGGTGACGCTGGATAGATAGCAATCAAAATCCAATGTGCCCTAAAAAATTTTCAAAATTTTACTTGACAATCATGTTATGGTAAAAGTGAAATAAAAAAAAAACATACATTAAAATACTGTTACAAATAACTTATCCCAAATTGTATGGCACAATAAAGAACATATTAGGGGTTGCTCTCCACATGAAGATGTTCTTAAGATTGTTAGATTGTGTTTCCACATCTAATCTCCATATATGCTGGCCAAGGAGGTATGGGTTGACAAATACGAATCTATGTATGCTTTTCATGCCCAGTAGCAGATTGTGGTATAAGTACCTTTATAGAAACAAACAATGTCATTAAAACCGAAAAATTGAATGAATAATAATAATAATAATAATAATAATAGTGAAAGATGATAATGATAAAGAACCTAATCCATATATTAATGGTCGTCGCACTAAGCCAATCATCACTAACCACTTCATTCAGCACACTACCATCGACATGATCATCTATAGCTGTATGATAGATGTCGATATCAAAATGCTTTGACTGACCTCCTTGGCGGATCAAATCTGGTGCCATTAATACCAATTGTTGGTGATATGTGCCCATTTGTTTGTTGCTTCGGTTGCTGGTTGAGGGTTGGGACTTTTGTTGGGTTGCTGAACACTTTGAGTTCTTCCCATGCCCTTCAATTAGTTTTCCTTTAGGATGAGCAGCAACCTACAAAGATCATGAAACTAAATCATGTGGTTTTAGATAGAAGTGCATAGAAAAAGTAAAAGGAATTGTAAATTAACTACCTTTTAAAATGGCTCAATCAAACCTATTGGCCATGTAACATAACCACTGATAACATCTTTCTCCATTGTTTCTTTATAACCCATGCCAATTATAGAGCAAAGTATTCACTTTGCATCATATGTCTTGGTAGGAAGTACATTTTCTTCTGGGAGCATGTCTTGCACAAGTTTAAGTAGTGTGGTGAAACCCGAATCAGTTAATCCATAGCGCGCTTTAAAGTTGTACAATTTCAATATTGCTAGCAATCTTGTGATTTAGTACTACCATCATATAATGGTTTCTCTGTATCACATTTCAACTTCTCAAATTATTGAGGACAGTTATGAAGTTCCCTTTTGACCGTATTTAGCATTTCTTGAAGACCATCGTCCTCATCACACATGCTTAGGTCAAACTCATTTGAAGACCGATCATGGTATACACCCAATCACTACATCCATCATCCGTCTCTCTGTGTTTTGTCCATCATGTATATGATTGATTAATTCCGTGACACACTAAATGATCTAGCAAATCAAGTGGACTAATCCGCTTTCCATAACAACAAGATAAGTAAGGACACAAGATTTTGTTATGATCATTTGTATGCTCACTTGCAAGTCTAATAAACTCTTTCACCCCATCTATATATTCCCTTGAGCACCGATCAGATAACATCCATTTTTGATCCATCTATACCTTAAACGTATTTTTAAAAGTGGTTAGTTGCTTGCTCTTACAGTTAGTAATTACTTTTATCTTTTGTTATTTACTTTTTAAAAAAAAATCGGTAGCATAACGTCCTAAAATTTAAAGCTTTCCAAGTATTAAGGACTCTCTTTAAGTCACAAATAAGTTTTAAATAACTTATCTTGTTTTAAAATTATTAATTATAATGCTTTAGTATATTTAATTGATTTGAATAGATTGTAAAGAATAATATGACATTGAACTATTGATCTCCCATTTACTTCAACTCTTTCTAACTTTGCATTAATATTGAGAAATTTTGAAATTTGATAGAAAATTTATTGTTTCTTCTTTTCATTAAAAACTCCTATATAAATGACATTTTTTAACTTCTTAAAATACTTCCTTCGCTATCATATCCTCCATGGAAAAGAATTTTTTAAGAGATATTTTGTTATGAAAATCTAAGAAATATTACATAGTTCAATTATATTTAACGCTCTGCCTAATTCGATGCTCCTTTTAAGATTGGTAAATAGGACACATAAGAAATCTTCAAGCACTCAACTATTCTAAATTGATGAGAAATCTTCAGGCACCCAATTTTTTAAAAAAAGAGAACAAGAAAATGTATGACATAAGCTTATGTAAAAAAGGACTTACAAGCTAGAAAACTTCTGTAGGATGTTGAGACAGAGACCAAGCTTTAAAAAGATAGTTGAAACTTCAAATAAATACCTGAAAAAAAAAATATTATGAGCACACATGTAATATTCATGACAAATTTTTACCAAAAAAGAAGAAGAAGAAAACGTAAGGACTTAAGGTTCTGTAAAAAGAAAAAAGACTTACAAGCTAGGGAACTTCCTGTAGGAGGTTGAGACAAAAGAGACCACATAGAAGACCAAGCTTTATACTACAACAGAAGTGGCAACCAAAAACTTTTCAAGAAATGTACACAAGGAATAGACAAGAAAAAACAAAATGTGGAGGGCCAAGGAAGCTTCTAATTCCCACCTTTAAAGAGAGGAGGGATTGGAAACAATGGATAATGAAAGGTGGTGGAACAATAGAGCGAGGACCAAACGGATACAAGATGGTGGACCAATCGAGCTCCAGGAAATGGAGAGCTAGAGGGCGCACGAGAAGATGATAATAGCACAAAAGTGAAAATTTTTATAATACCTTGTATGGCACTTTCATAAAAAGTGCCATACAAGGTATAATGAAGCCATAGCTTCCCTTTAATCAAAGGGAACCTAAGAAAGAGCGATACAAGGCATAATCAAATGGATGCATTGGCACTTGCACACCAAGCACCATTGCATCCATTTAATATATTAAAAAATATTAAAAAAATGGTAATAGGGAAGCTTTGGCGATTGTGCTACAAGCGCCATTGCTTCCCTTGAATTTCTTCATAGCAAGTGGAAGCTGGCAATCATTCCATGTTTCAGTCTTCACCAAAAACAAAAGGAAGAAAGTAAACTAAGACAGTGGACACCCACAATAACCTAATGCATGATCATTTACTAATGAAGAGTCTTAAGAAAATGAGTCTTCTATGTTCATATATATTTTAAATACACAGCGTTTGATTACAAAAGGAAAATTAACAAAATTAAAGACACAAAAAGACAGTCAGAGGTAGCATACATAAATAACAAGATCATGAAATAGCAAAAAGCAAAGATGAAGAAAGTAAATTATGCCTTGTTTGTGACCTTCATAATTTAAATGGGTTTTAAAAACAATAAAATTTAAAAATAATTACAAATGATAAATTGAAACTTGAAAGTAAACTGATTTTCTCTCACACACACACATGCTTCTTTTTAATCAGAACTAATCAAAATATATATGAATTGATTTAAGAAATTTAGTGGGTAATTACGAGGAAAGGCAACATTGTAAATCATGATTAAAGATTCTAACAAAAGAGATTATCAAGTAATTCCTTTTTGGCCAAAGACAATGCACCGATAGCAAATACAAGGGAGTGACAAATCTAGTTTTAGTAATATGAAGACAAGAAAGATATCTATCACCATCATTTCTCACCGACAGTAAACAAAATCAAAGAATGAAAAGAAAGAAAGAAAGAAAGAAAGAAACAAGAAACTAATTTATCAAACTCGACAATTTCAACAAGATTTACCAATTAGACAATTTCTTATACTAGAAAAGAATCAAGACTAAACAAAGTAAATATGGAGTTAAATTAGAGCAAAGAAGGCTTTATCAAGGCATTTTTTTGACCATGTGCTATGGATAAAGACTGGAGGAGAAGACGAAGCTCCATGGACTTATGACTCCAATGATGATGCAACCAAAGAACAGAAGCCAAATGCCACTTCACAAGTAGAAGATTCCATACCTCCAGTGCCTATTCCCATAAAAGATGTAAAGAAGAAGTACGTTTTCAACTTCCAAAGGAGCCACTTCCAAACAATGGTACTATTCCTCCTCTTCTTGAAGAGGTTGACCCTCCTCTTACTACTATTCTTGATGTTGTGAGTGATGATGAGGTAGATGAAGAAATTGTGATTGAATCCCCTCAAATTTTCAATGTTGATAATGTTTACTGTGATATTTCTAATAGTAGTTGTATAGTTGATGTTACTTGCATAGCCCATGCTTCTATGTGTAATGAATATGTTCTTTTCCCTAGTTCTAGGAGTTATGAACACATTAAGCATGATATTGTGGAAAATGATGAATTATGCTTGAATGCTCAACTTGTGGTAAAGTGTGAACCTGATGATAGCTCAAGTAATTGTCTAACTAATGATTGCTTATGTGATTCTTCCATTCTTTCAAGTGTTAGCAATCATGATGTGGATTTTTATGATACTATTGAACTTGATGAAGAATTCATTTTTCCCACTTCTTTAGATTCTTCTTTTGTTTGTTCATGTGAAAGGGAAATGATATTTGTTAATTGTGCTGAAATTGATAATTGGCTTTCTACTTCAAATGAACTTGATTCTTCATCTAGTTCAATTGATAATATTAAAGTGTATGCTACACTTGATAAAGGCCTTGACAATTATGTATCTTTTGATCCCTTTAAATTACATGTTTTAAGTAGTTTAGTAAGGAAAGATTCAATGGCTTTGAATGATAAAATTGTAAGAAAAAATGAATCTTTCCATTTAGTTCTTTCTTTCGATTTGCCACCTGATATAGCAAATGCAAATACATGTTTTGAAATTTCAGGTGGTGATAGCTTGATCAATTCTCTTTCTTCTTCCACACTTTTACCTCCCAACTCTTGTGATTACAAAAGTGATGTAATGCACTCCAACACTAAGTTGGATTCCACATTTTCCTCATTGCAAGTACAAGAGGATTTTCAAAATATGACCACTTGTTCAGTTCATATTGAAGGGGACCAAATTGACTTTCTTGATTGTGAAGTTTACTTGGAGAATCTCATTCATACAATGCCTATGTTTTATTTTAGATCTCTCCCTGTATTTATTTTTGGACTAGATACTGCTATTGGTCTAGTATTTCTTTTACAAAAACTTCCACTACCAAGAGGGAACATTCTAGGAGAAATGGTTACAAAAAGGAAATTCATGTTTCTCATCCGAGATAAGAACTTCTCCTACAAGAGTCTAAAAAGATTTAAGCATCAGATTGTCTCTTTCCTCACTTGCTTTCTTCTCATTTTTATATGCTTTCTGAGCTTAATTGCTAAGTGAAGAGAATAAGTGTGGGGCGAGACAAACCATTAGTAAAAGGTAGATCTTTTTGTTTTTCTTTTTCCTAGGAAGTTAATAAATGCTCCATGATCATATGTCATTTTCACTTTGCACTTAATTTTTACTATATTTTGAACTTCATTGTTAAACTCACTTCACTTATTTCTTTCTTCTTCTCCTCACGGTGATTGTTGATGTGTTGTGCTTCAATCTTGGATTGAACTTCACAACTTACCACTTCACCCAAGAAACAAGTCAAGTTAGTTTCTTTTTGTTATTTACATTGAGGACAATGTAAAGATTAAGTGTGGGGAAGGGATTGCTTTAGTTACAATGTTTTGGGTTCATGAAATTTAAGAAAAATTGAAAATTTTTGAACTTGGACTTGGTTTTGTGAAGTACTTAATAGACACCTATTTTCACTTTCCTAATGAAACTCATTGGCATGGATGATTGTGAAAGTCAAGCATTTTCAAGTATGATTGCATTAAGCTTTAGTAATCCCTTTGCTTGATTCAATTGAGTGAATGGAGTATCTTTAGTGTAATGTTGTTAATTTGGATGCCTAGCTTAATTTTAGAAAGTGGATATGGTAGAGCAAAGCCTTGTTGGAAGATTCTTGAGCCTTGATTCTATTCTTTTATTGTGTGTGTATTCACCTATTCTCTAGTTAATCTCTAGAACTTGTCTAGGTTCTTTTTCAAAGCTCCATTAATGCCTTGGATTTGTAGTATGATAGGGGCATTCATTTCATCACCTTCTATCCCAAACACAAACCATTCATCATTTACCTTTGTTTAACCCCTTGAGCCCTTCACTTTCATTTTTAATTCATTATACAAATGTTATGTTTGCACCCTTTATTAAGTTCTTCCTAGCACTATTGAAAAAAAAAAACAAGAACAAGAAAGAAGTACTATTGTACATTTGAAAAGAAAAAAATGCCATGTGAATAGTTAAAAGAAAGAGAAATAAAAGGAAAATAGAAAAGAAGAACAAAAAGAAAAAGAAAAAAAAGTGTTAAAGAGAGAGAGAGAGAGAAAATTCAAAGAAAGAAAGAAAGAAATAATGCATTAATAATGCATTATGACAAAATATTTGAATTACGTTTAGTTGAATGGTGCTAAGTGATCTAGCAAATTATTTGGAGTAAGCATAGTGTTTGTTACAATTTCCATCAATTTAGCCTTTTCAACATTACAACCTTGATAAGTCCCCTTGACTTTGGATTCTTGGCACATTAGTGGTAGAGATAGTAGAACTTTTACAAGTCTATGGTATATGCTAGAATAGGTGAATTGAGTGAAATTCCCTATGATTTGAGAGATGAGAGAAAAACTTATTCCATTGAGAGCTCTATCATATCTATCTCTCTTGGTTTTATTATGTGTTCAAGTTGATTCATTTGCATTAAAAATTCTATGAGCTTTAACTGATTTGGGGATTGTGGTTATCCAAACTTAATGTAATTACATTCTTGAATTACTTGGTGATTACAACATTGAGCATATTTTTGAAAACATTTTGCCCAGGAGTACAAAAGGCTACATGTGGGGTAATTGATAAATTCCAATTTTATTATATATTTTACACTTTATTTAGGGATATTGTCATATTAATTGAGTTTAAAATCCTTTAATTGTGATATATAGATATTAAGAGTAAATACATTAAATTGTGATTAAAAAAGGCACAATTGTCACACAAAAATTATAATTAGTCTTAATGATGAATTCTTGAGAATAATTGATGCTGGATTAATTGCTTTAAATTGTAGGTACTTGAAGAAATTGGATTAAATATGGAAATAGCAGTTTGGGGTTCGAATTTGAGAAATACCAGATTAGTACTATGAAAATTAAAAATGCCAATTTGGTCTTGGCAAAACTCAGCGTTTTGGCATTGTTTCCCTTTTGGTCAGTGGAGATGATTAAATGAAGAGAAGAGCTGGAGATTAAAAGACAGAGTGACAGCCGCAAGACACACCTCTGGACCTTGCATCTTCGTCTTTAAACTTCGCCTTCTTCTTCCTCTCTCTCGCCGGCCGATGGCGAGCTTTTTTCTTCAACACCAAAGGCCGTCGACTTGAGATGAACGGAGCTGACAGGCGAGTGTGGAGGAGAGTTGGAGAGCTGAGAGGAGGCGAGCTTGGGACAGTGAACAGATTTGAAAGCTGGGAGTCCGGATTCGCTGTGAGAGGGGGCCAAAAGCTGAGAGAAGGAGGACGAGAGGAGAGAGAGCAGGGGAGCCAGGGAAGGAGGTCTAGAGCGCGAGGATCAGAACAGAACCAGTGAGCTTGGGGGTTTCTTCACCGTCTTCCCAGCTCAGCACCACACCGCCGATGAGCTTCACAGCTGCCAGAACCTTCACCTAAGTCTCACTTTTGCCTTTAATCATCACAGACCACGGCACTCTGATTTTATGTTCAAATCCAGCCCCTGTTTTTAATTGGTTCAGTGCTAATTGGTTACTTTAATTGCTGATTTCATGGCTGGATGTTTGAATCTAAGAATGACTATGTTTCTTGAATCCATGGCTGTGAGTAGCTGATTTGCTTTGCTCTTCGAGATGAATTTGAACTCACATGTGCTTAAATGGGAGTTTATTTTATCTATAGCTCATTATATTTGTAATTTCTTAGATTTAGGAATTCATTTATATATTGAGACTATGATTTTAGTTAAGCTTTATTTTATAGATTGAGTTCTTGTAATTTAGAATTTGTAACGAAAATTTGTACTTATCAATATATATAGTTATATATATGTTTATTTATGATTATATTGTTTTCTATCTATTTAACATGGTATTGTTGGATAGTTTGATTGAATTGGAATTGTAGTTAAACCTAAATGCATTGCTTATTCCATAATCACTCTCTAAGGGGTTTTAATAATACTTAAATAAACGGGTTCATGATTTTAAGCATTAGACTCAATGGTAACTAAGGTTTGGTATTTTAGGAAACTTAAGGAAACTCATTACACTAAGAGGGATTAATAGCATTTCAAGGGTAGGGGTTCCTCTCTTGTGATGTTGGACTCATTGGTTAATGAAGTTTGGAATATTAGAAACTTAGTATATTAACTCCTCAAATATCTTAATTGAGCAAGGATAACTATTAAAAACCATTTCCAAGAGCATCTTCATTATTTGCATTCTTAACCCATTTTCGTTCCTCTTTATTTGAAAATCCCCAAAATATTTATTTTAATTAATTGCATTCAATTCATAATTTAGAAAATCAATCAATCATGTTTTATCCTTGTCAATTTTGCATTATAATTACTTAGTTTATTATGAATTAGTTTCATAATCAGCTCCTCAAAGTGAAACGACCCTAGTAATGCACTATATTGCATTAATTTAATTTTATTCTTGATAACTCCGAAGTGACTAAAAGAGTGTTATTTCAACTTGTATTGATTACATTGATGCTTTATTGAGAGCCGTAAAACCAAAGTGGACTACTACAGAGGATTATGATCAGATGGGTTCGTTGAGAGTCAGCCAATGATATATGTACATAACTATTTTTATATAAGTTTTCGATGTCTTAACTTGGGTTCTTTGCACTTTAATAGAGCTTAAATGTGTCAATCAGGGATAAATTGTATATGAGAGTCATTACGTGAATTAATGGATATATGAAATTAGTAAAATGATAGTCAAGGAACGGAGATATTATTACTCAAGGGGCCAGAGAAATGGCAGAATAGGACTTGCAAAATGACGACCAAAGAGTAAGAACCAAGTAATGCACATCGTTTTGATCCCTTTTCTGTATCTCATATGATCTTCGTCCCTGTTCCAATCTTGACACATCCTCTCCTTTCGCCTTCATTGATCGCCACCTTCAGTTCACGATTCCCGTCACTTCATCTCCATTGGTAGAAGCTGTCATAGCCAGATTCACATTGATTCCAGGTTAAAAAGTGTGCCAATTGGTAGCTTCTAGAGAGTCCAAATTGTGAATTGAAGCTCATTTACACAGTACGTGTTACTGTGAACTGTTTGAGCTTGATTTAGTCAAGACTCCGATTTTAGTAATATAACTTGTTCACATGTGGTTCAAGTACACCGGAGTTGGTGCTTAATTGAGTTCCCATTCATTACATCTCATATACCTTCACACTCATTAAGTATATAGAAAACAATTCACAAATAATAGCTTAGATTTAGTTTTAATGCATATAGAAATAGATCTAGGTCCAATGATCAAAATCAGTCTTAATTAATTTGTTTTGATGCTAAATTAAACTTCTAAAAAATGATTAGAACTCCCTCAAGAGGATATGACCTAGATCAATTGATTAGTGGAGTTTAAATCACCAACTCCATTGATTAGCTTGAACAAACATCCCAAACTTCAATTAACGTGTTGATGGTCACTTTAACTCAGACGCAACAACGTTAATTATCTTCACTAAGTCCCAATGGTTGAAATTAAATGATTCAGCACAATAAAATCACCAACCAAATGCACCAAATGATGGACTAGGCACTTAATTAATAATATAAATTTACATTAACAAAATGCAACATCAATATAACTGAATCAAGCATTCAACATTACATCCAAGTGCTTAAATCATAATGTCAATACTCAAATCCCTAAAAAAAACATTACAAATTCGATATCTCAATCCTAACTACACAAATCAATTATGTAACTTAAATAAATCAAAGTGTAATTAAGCTAGAAAAGGGGATATGAATATGAAAAACTCCCTTGTCGTTCAAGCTCTCCTTAATTTTCGGGTGAAAGAGGCCCTAAAATCTTATTCTGGACGTGTCAGAATGATGTGTAACGGAATTTGGTACTTCAATGCCATTTCTGAAATTTGGATCCTTTTTTGTCATTTATTAATTTCGGACTCTTTTCTATCATTTCTGGAATTCCAGTCCTTTCTTTTATTTTCAGCATTTTGCTCCAATTTCTCTCAAGTGTCGTACAATACAAATTTCATGCAAACAATTTTAATCACAATTAATCATAAATAATGCATTTTTGGCTTAAATAACATGATAAAATCTCTAAATTAGACATAGAAAAATTTATTAAAATAGGGACTCGTCTCACTCATGCATAACCTTTCAACTCCTATGCCTCGTTTGATACTATGAATTTTTTTTTTTTTAGGTAAATGGAACAAGTGTGTTTGGGATCACTTAAATTTAGAAAATAAGTCCTTATTACGCAAGCCGAGATAAAACTCATCTCACATACTTACCTCGTATACCGTAAATCACGATTTATAAGCACTTATTACCTAAAAATAAGCTATTCCAAACGAGCACTTGTAACTTCTAAAAGCAGGTTTAGTATGTTGATATGTCGAGTGAAATATTATGTTTAATCAAGATGAATATTTTTTTCCCAATGACAAGATCAAAACGCCTTTGTCTTTGAAAGAGAAAGGGCCTTCCGCACTAGAAGAATCCCGCTGGAAGAACACACCGTCCACTATTGTTGAACTCTCAAAATCCGATTTTTAAGATTTTGTTTGGTAATTCCAATCACAGACGTCGCTCCTCGAACGAACACCCTTCACTAGTATCCACACTAATGGGACCATGAATATGAATAGTGTTACTTGAATTACAATTGATTCTTGGTTCTTGTTGTTCAAGGTGTCCAAGACTGTCACACGGATTTTCTTTCTGTGACTCAAGTGAAAAATGCCTTTCACCAGCTTTTCTCTCTGTGTTTCTAGTTTCTAATGGTTCTCTCTCTCTCAAAGAGACCCCAGCCTCACTATAAATTAGGTTGGCGTCTCTAGTCATTGAGATAAACTATTATTTAACTTAACTCTCATATTTAAATTAAATAATATATTATATACGAATTTTATAATAATAAATATAAAAATTTCGTCCCCCACCATTAGATGAGAGATATGGTATTTATCCTATAACAAAATATCTAGTTCAAAATTATGTAAATCATATACATATTAAATTTCATCAATATGTTTAATAGAATTTTATCATTTTGTTTAATCTTTTAGGATTTTCCATATGAAATCTTCTAAAAAGATATCATATTTCTTTTTGTTTTTTTGTTAAAGATAAAAATGTATGAAAAATCAAATGTTTGTACATCATATTTCTATAATCATACAAGAATATGTTTGCAAAATATTTCTAACATGACTTTCTAATGACTTTGAAAATAAAACATTGTTGAAATCAAAATGAGAAAGGAAAGAAGAGACGTCCTCGTATAAGATGATTGAAGATCCTTCCCTAACACCTTCCGAAGACAGAAATTTTTCCCCCAACAAACCACCTGAAGAGTTTGTTTAGGTAAGACAGTGAAAAGGTGACATTAATATATCCATTGTAAGGATGCTCCAGACAAAGCAAAGCCAAAAAAGGTTGGGAGGAGAGAGGTTTTTCCGAAGTAAGGATTGTATTGCTTGTCATTCAAAGTAGATCCAAGCTTGACAACAAGACTTCCTATAAAGCTTTCTTTTTTAACAAGATCATAGTCCATCCGGTAGCATTGATTCTTCTCAAATTATAAGTACTTAGAGAGGGGCTTACCTTAGTTGCCTTCGTATTAGAATCAGCAAAGAAAGCAAAGGCAATCGAAGAGGAAGCATGAATAATTTCCTTAATGACAGTAATTGGGGAAGCCCTGGTATTTTGATCAATGACCTGATTCCTTTTCATTTAAATAACGGAAATAAGTTTTATGATTTTGGTTATCATAAACACATTGTCATGATGAAGAGAAACTCATGAAGATATCATATTTCAAAATAAATCTTCTAAAGATTTACAATTCTAAATTAAACATAATATTATTATTTTTCCAAATAATATTAAGATAATATCATTTTACTATAAATGATATTATATTCTTCTAATCTAAATTTGAAGTCTTCTGTCCAATAAATCTAGACATTTTAGTTCATGTTGGCCTATTCTTCTCTGCAACATTGTAGGCGGATTGATAAATCTCAAATTTAATATATTTTATCCCAACTTATTCATTTATTTTGGGGATTATTTCTGGCTAATTTAGATTTATTAGATAATATTTGGATTGTTAGCCAATTTTAGGAAATAACATAAATCTGAACAAATTATGAGATTATTTAGCTTAAATTGTTAATATTCTAATTGCTATCTTGTGATTGGATAATATTTTCAAATATATGATAGATCGACGATTTTATTTAATTCTTGCAGGTAAGGAAAAGCAGAATAGAAGATCTTATGGTGCAGAATTTTCTTGGAAGCTAAAATAGAATCAAATGGTTGGATTTTATTGGGCTACTTAAATTTTAATGGGCTCAAGTTTGGACCCCAAAAGCTTTCTCTTCCTCTCTGAAGAAAGGCGTTGTCGGCTTTATGCCTTGTTAACCTCTTCAAAATTAAACCAATAATTGCAATATAGAGTGCAATCCTAGATTGTACTCTCGAAGAGCCTTTTATTAATTAGCGGGAAACTAAGTGCGATGATTGGCATAAAACAATAAAAAAAGGGAAAATTGATCTTTTGAAACTACAACTAAATGAAAATAATAAAAGTCCTAAATTATAATGTTTTTGGTATTTTTAGATATGATGGAATGGAAATAGGAATGTATGAAGTGAATCTCTTGAAAATTGCTCGCAAGGGCAATCATAGTTTATCTAATGATAATGGGAGTTCAATTTACTAGCTTAGTCAAAAAATGCCCAAAAGACCCCTTAAGCTAGCTTGAGTTAAATTAATTAAGCACTTTCACACCAGGCAAAGTTCCGGGCAAAGTTTAACCCCTCTAATCGAAACTCAATACAAAACACTAGCAATTATAACTAAAGTCCCTCAAAATACCAAATCTCAAACACCATTGAGTCTAGTACATTAACCAATGATTATTCCTAGACCTAGAAAATAATTACTTCTTAAAACACTATTACAAAACAACTTTGTTTGCAATTTATGAAATCACTAAGTTTTCTAAAATACCAAATCTCATCAACCGGTGAGTCTAGAGCCAAAAGAGAGGAACCCCTACTCTTAAAATGCTATTAAGCCCTCTTAATGTGTGATTGTGAATTAATTGATAAAATTGGTTCCAATGTAATTCAAAAATCAACTCAATATCCCAACAATACTATTTAACATAATAAAGAATCAAAAGAATTACAATGAAACATATATATAACCATATTGATGAGCACAAGGTTCAACATCAATTAATCCAAACCACAAATTAATTCAAACAAAGATTTATCCAAAATAATAATCTTAACTAAAAATTACAACTCCTAAAATCAAGGAAATCATAATTAAATAGTCAAATTAAAAACTGGAACTCCCCTTTGCAGTACTTAAAACTCATGCCATCTTTACCATCTTCAAGAGTTGAAACTCCTAGCCACTCATAACCATCAACACAGCTTCACCAACCAGTTCCCCAATTTCAGACATGTCGAACACCAATTGAAGGGATCAATTAATATTGAATAAAGGAATGTTGGTGTTGATTTTAGTATACACACAGAACAAGAACAGAGGAGCCACGGCCGAGATTGTGGAAGGCCAGAGAAGGACTGACGGTGACGCTGTGGTTTCCGACCGCACTGAAGATGCAGACTGACAGTGAAAGTGGTGGCAGGATGGAGATAACGGAGGTGAGGAGTTGTTGAAACTGAGTTTTCCGATCTTCTTCTATCTATGGCGCTCTGGTTTTCTGCAATTGTCGAGCTCAAGCCTCCTTCTTCCTGGAAGATCACTGGCGGTGGTCAGAAAAAACAAGGTCGACGGTGGTCTTTGTGTGGCTGAAGGAGACCATGAAGCTGTCGAAGATGGGAGACCCTCCTCTGTTCGTGGCAGCTGCAACTCACAGATTATAGACCCACCGGCAGCTGTGGTGGTGGTCAATGGTGCCGCTGGCGGGAGAGGAAGACGAAGGTGATGAAGATCGAGATTCAAGCTTCTTAACACCTTACTCTACGCTCCTGCGCCCCCAGCTCCCTCTCTTGTTCTTTTACGGCTCTGATCTCTGCTTCTTTAATCCCCCAGCTCTGCAGTTGGCTCTCCAGCTCATTCATGTCTGACCTAGTCCATTAGGAGTAAAACGACGTGTTTTCAATGGGACTGAACTGCCATTCTTTAAATTTGAGGGAATAAAGTGTCATTTTTCAAATTTGAGCCCCAAATTGCCGTTCTCTGATTTAATATAAGTTTTCAAGTTTCTACAATTAAAAACAATTAAACCAACATCAAATATTCTTAAAAAAATTAATGAATAAGAGTAATTACAATTTTTATGACAATTTTATCTTTTTTAGTCCTAATTTAATGTATTTACTCATAATCTTAATTTATCTCAAGAAATGCATTTTAAGATCAATATAATTATGACAAATCCCCTAATTAAAGTATAAAAATATATAATAAAAATAGGGATTTGCCAATTCCCCCACACTCAAACTTTCGCACTCATGGGCAAAACACTAATTAATTCAAAACTAAACACAAATGAAAACTTTAAATGCTTAATATTGGAGTCAATAAATTAATCAATTATCACAAATCAAGCTAACACAAATGAAAACTTTAAATGCACAATTAATCAAATAAATGTATACAAGAGAACATTCAAGAATTTAAGTGTTCAACTCCTCCCACAGCCATTTAGCTTCCGCAAGCGTACGGGTCGCAAGTAATACTTTAGTGAGAAAACGAGTGTCGAACCACAAGGACTATGACAAAAGCGAGTTAACTAATTTAACCATGTTCTTAATTAGGTTGAATGGAATCATTTGAATTTGATCAAATTGTATAGACTTTTGATAAAAATAGCAAAACAAAACAATGCAAATTGGGAAGTTGGATCTAACTTCAAGAGGTATTAACTTAAGATTACTTCTTCCCCATTGTATTTCATAAAACTATGCAATTATCCACTTATATTAATGAAATGAGTTTATATGCTAGTCGAAGATCCTAAAATCATCAACCAAGCTCTCTCAAGTCAAGATTGATTTTTAATCATCATTAAAAATATTCAATCTCTTATTTACAATTAATGAAAATTATCTTTTCAAATCAAGCCTTCACTTGACTATGCTAGGTTGTTAGATATATCTCTATTCTAACAACAGATCATCCATTTAATTCCTAAACTTCAAGTCTAGCACGATTTTTCTTAAGTTCTACAATCAAAATAGCTCTCTCAAGCATCTTCCAATTGAACAACTCTAATCATGTAGTGATTAAGCACAAGATAGCATTAAGCTCAAAGAAAAATCAACATATATATTCATTAACCAACAAAAGAAAGATAATCCAATAGTTTCAATGCATACAATGGGTAAAAGTAATCCTAATTAGGAGTTTTAGCTACTCATGATCAATGTAACCCAACAACGAAGTCTAAGAATCATAACCATATCAGCAAAATGGGAAGAAAAGAGAGAAAAACTAGAAAAAGCAAGGAAAACCGTTGACTTTCTTCACGAATCTTCTCCCAAATCTCCAAAATCACCAAGAGCTCTCTCCCAAGTAGCCTTTTTGTGTTCTTGACCATTCCCCTATGCAGAATGTCTCAATTTCGGCGCCCCTATTAGGTTAAAATAGCATCAACAGCGTCACTTTCTCAAAACGCACAGTATCAATTTCGCGCGTTCGCCGTGGGTTTGCTATAACAAATGCCATAGCGAATTGTCATCAGACAAAAGTAAGGCTTTTTCAGGTGGTTTCGCTATGGCATTGGCTACAGCAGATTTCACGGCCAAAGGGCAAACAAAAAGGTCATCTTCTGAGGTGGTTTTGCAATGGCTTGGCTATAGCTTCCACAACAAATGCAGGCTTCTCCTTCATAGTGTCCTTTTTCATCTTCTTCTTGCATTCTTCCCTTCCTTTCACATTTTCCCATGATCTTTGAGAGTTTTAACAACTTATCATCCTCCACTTACAAGGAGGAGAGGTTCATGAGCTCTTTTATCTTTCACAAATAATTAAAACTATGTGCATTATATTTAACCCATGATTCAACAAAATTTTGATTTAGCTTCGTCCTATCACATTTTCTTCTATAATCTCTTTATATCCACAATTTTGAATCCAAAAATAAGTGAAAAGAGAAGAAAATGTGCTAGAATACTCTTGATTTCTATGAGTTAACACACCCCCAAACTTAAGCTTTTACTTGTCCTCAAGCAAGAAGTCTATCCCTACTAAATGAACCAAGTACTCATCATTTATGTATGAATGAATTGATCCTCAGCAGCTGCTCAACAAGTTATATTAAACAAGAAATTAAGACAATATTCAAGGATGAATGCTTCATAGATTTAAGACATGCTTTTTGAGAGTTCTTAAGTGTGAGTGTGTGAATAAAGTCAATATATATTCCTTTTACACAAACTGAAGTTAAAAGTAATACTTTAAATCATATACCCTTATTTAAACAAACAGTTTTAGCATCCCCTAATTCCTTCCTCTCCTCTTCTAATTAAGTCCACTTGACTTAAAAATCAAAGGGGCTTTTCTTAGCTTGTAATAGGGCTAGGGGTTAAGGTTTTCAAAAGAAAAGGTAAGGATAATCAATCAAATACCTTAAGAAAGATAGATGATAACTATTCAAAGGTTTTTTTTTCTTTTCTCATAAAACATACTCCCACAAACTTGAACCAAATTGAATTCTTCATATCAAGCCTTCTTTGTAAGCATATTTCTCTCTTCTTCTTTTTTTCTTTCTTTTTTCTTTTTTTACTACTTTGGCTTGATTTTTTTTTTTTTCACCATGTGAACCCTTTTGCTTTCTACACCCCTTTCCCAAATCTTTTATAACTTTGCATAACAGCACCACATTCCACCACCCAATCACTTATCATCTATCTCAAAGCAAGGGACTCATGGTTTTATACATTGGCTAGGAAAGGTAGGTGTTAGGTTTTTCAATAAGAATTTTTAATTGGTTTTTCAAATAAGCTCAAAATAAGGGTTCAAAGGGAAATCATATCAATTAGGTAAGTTTGAAAGGCTTAACCACATTTTATGAACTGCCCTAATCATTTTTTCAAATCTTATGAACTGAATCAAAAGTTTTGAAGAATTCTAAAGGGGATTCTAAAATAAAAAATTGAAACATAGGTATATAACCTAATTTGCTACTAAGCCCTTCAACAAGTACATCCACAAAACATTTAACTCCAATAGTGTGTAAATTACTTAAAAACTCTTGAACAACATGTTTTAACACTACAATGCACTCATCCATGCACATTAATAAAAATTTCCTATCTAATATAACATATAGAGCAGTAATTTATATCACAGGATCATCCAAACAATATTTAACAAATAACTGAAACTAACAGCTCATTTTCAACAATTTTTCACAAGCAAAAACTCAAGTATGTGAAATCTCACATATTCCAACAATTTTCTAACAAAACCTATTTAAAAATTTTCTTCTGTGCACTCGTTCTCTTTCAAAACTTGTTTTTCTTTCAAAATTATGACACAATCTCACCCCCAAACTTAAGATTAACAATGTCCTCATTGTTAACCCCAATAGGAGGGGATTGAAGCTGAACAGTACCTATATAATATGTAGCTCATATCCACAATATTCACAAAGATCAAGAATTCACATGTTACAAGGCCTTCAATGGCCCAAATAAAGCTTGGAATCAATGTGAACTCTAGCCATCAGTAACTAGTTCCATAACATTCACAACAAACATAAGACCAAAAGGAACAACATATATGAGTAACCGCATTTGCCACAAGAAGGAAACACATCAAGCAGAACATGGCCATCAGGACCTATTTCAAAAGTAGAATAGTCATTGTGCAGTGAGCCCCTAATAGCTCATATCTAAAACAAAAAGTCCAAGAACCAAGAAGAGACCATCAGTAGGCTCATGCGAATAGAGAGCACAAGCGATTAGCACAGTCAAGGACAGGAAGAGAAAACATAAACACACAATGAAGAACCCAAAAGACAAGCCTAAAAAGAAAAGAAAATAAACTAATCTAGAGAAAAATTTCCCCCAAACTTAAAGTCTAGCTAGTTCCAAAACTTCTCAAAACAGAATTCCAAACTTAAGCCTATCCTCACTACCTCCAAAATCTATTTAGTCCCCAACTGGTACTTGGTCAACAATAAAGACTTAGCTCATCCAATCCCAGTTCATTGTGGTAAACCAAAGAAACCGATTTCATTTAAACATTGCCAAGTCAAAATCAAATGATCCAAGGCAGAAAATAGGTCAACAAATGCAATCATCAGTAATTGCATGAAACAAAATAATTTCAAAGTGATTCACAATGTTCCTTGGACTTAGTGAATAGAAATATGGTTTTCCACAATGAAAGGTTTTGAATAAAAGCTAAGGGTGCAAAAACAAATTGACGAAGCATTATTTCACAACCTTGCAATAGCTTGCTAAATCATGCAACTCGTGGAGTTATTCTGAAATCTTAAAAACAACCATCAGATGTTGGAACATACTACTCCTCACATTACCATACAAATTCAAGCTTAACTCTCATCAGTCCCAATAGTCCTTCAGAGCAAAATTTCCAAGTCCACTAAGTATATACATGTAATCAAGAGAACATTCACAAACATGAGCATGTTGAAAAAAAATTTCACCGTCATGTTTAAGTTCTAAAACTTGCAATAAGGAGGAAAGTGATTTCCATGGGTTTGCATTTCTGAATTTATAACAAAAGTTATAGTGATTTTCAAAACTGGAATGTTCTTGTGCCTTTGAGACATGTCTCAAAGCAACCACAATTTTCAAACTTCAACAAACTGTTTTAGTTCTCAAGATAGCCAAGACATAGACAAAGTTAACTAGGAAAGTACTAACTTAATTCAATAACCACAGCAAGCCAAGCAGTACATGAATCCACATATCAACCATATCAGTTCAAGCCTAGCAACCATCAAGAATTATAGAAAACAGAAGAATCTCACTGAGGAAATATTCAGTAATCCACAATGAAATGTTATGAAGTACATTCTTCCAGTACCTATATTAGCATGAATCCTGCTCAAGTGCAACTATAAAGGATGTTCTGAAATCTGTTTCAATTGGGCCCAAACATGTTTCCACACTCTAGAAATATACTTCCCTTTACACATCAGTTTGTAAAGTAGTAAATTCATGGTTCAAAAATTAAGTTCAACATTTTCAAGTGAAATTCAGTCACCCAAAGATTTCAGGACAACATTCAGTATAGAGGTGACTATGTTTGATTAACAAATCATGCTCTGAACATTATTGAAACCCAGCAGAAATGACCCAGCTATTCAGACCCTATTTTATACAAGCAAGCATTAGTAAGTGCTATCCTTTAGTCCTCAGAGCACAAAAGCAGGAAGCTACCCACTCAATTCAGATTCAAGCTTAATTCCCCAAAAGCAATAAAAAGATTTAGCTAGGGAGATATTAACCAAAATTTCGGTCAGCTCAAAGCTTGACAAAGTAAACAGAGCAATGGACCAATCCATAAATCAAATCATACCTACTTAATCTTAATTCATCAATCTTTAAGACATAATCAGAACCAGAGACCCTAATCATAATCCCCCTATCCAACCACTAGAAGCCAAAATAACAACAGCAAAGGCCACAAAAGTTACCTTAGGAATTGAAGAAATTGAAGAAAACAAGAAATCAAGGAGGAGGAGATAGAGCTGTCTGGACCAGAGGAGAGCTTGAGGAGCTTGAGGCCACATCTATTCGTCGTTGCAACCGCAAGTGATTGGGAGACTGAGAAAGAGAGGGCGCCGGGTCTGGAGTGAGGGTTCGATGGTTCTGCGGAGTGAAAGTGAGGCAACGGTGACAGTGTGGGTGAAGCAGCGGCAGAGTAGATGTGTGACAGTGGAGTGGGTGTTTGCCGGAAGAGGAGTGTGAGTGAGAGCGAGCAACGAAGGAGTGGTGACGGCATAGCTTCGGCGAGGAGGAGGAGCTTCGGAGAGGAAGCGGCGGATCTGGAGGGTGAGCGACGAATATATATGAACCAACGGCAGAGGAAGAGATTCCGGCGAGGAGTGGTGTTGGTGTTGTGAGACAGTGAAGATGGAGTAGGTGTGGTGGGAATAGCGACGGAGAAACAGAAAGTGTGAGAAGGGGGTGACGGTGATGGTATATGGGCGACGGTGAAGGAGGGAGGACTGTAAAGATTCGGTGGGGCGATGGTGAAGTCTGGGTTTTCGGCCGGTGGTGCTACGATGGTCGGTGGACGATGGTGAGCAAATCGATGGACAGTGGTCGATGGTGAGCGATGAGAAATTGAAGACAGTGATTGAAAAGGGAAGCTGAATGGGAAGGGTTTGAGGGAATGGGGGAGTAGTCGATGGTGAACAGTGAGCCGAGTGAAGATGGAGTTAAGGGCTAGCTGTGGGTGAAAGATGAGAGAGCCGAGGGCAATGGTGAGCTTAGAGGAATGGTGTGCAGCGGTGAGCTTTAAGGAATGAGTAAGGAGAAGACAATGGTGGATGCTTCGTTGAAGATGGAGTGTGCTGTGGTATGTGAAGTGGATTCTGAAAGTGAAAAAGGAATTATGGTCCAGGGGAGGAGGGGAGTTACCAAAGGGGGAGGCGCTGTGAATTTCAAAAATGAATTAGATCCACACGTGGGATAAGTTCATATGGATAAAGAGGGAAAAGATACAGAAAATAAGGATGAGATGGTAAATATATTTATTAATAATAAATTTTTTTTTTAATTTTGTTTATTTTTTTATATAAAAAAACGAAAATCATATTTATTAATTATTATATATATTTATGATTTTTTTTGCATATTCCCTTCTTCTCTTTTTTTTATATATAAAAAAATTGAAAAATGTATATATATATATATGTATTGTTTTTTCTATTATTTTTATTTATTTATTTATTTATATTTTTTTAATTATTATTTTTTTTAGAGGTAAGTAAGACACTCAACAAGACCCAATGTGCTGTGGCCTTTGCTACAGCGAGTCATGACAGCGAATAACAGGTCAGTAAGCATGCCAAAATGACCCGATTCATTGCCGTCTTCACTACCGCGACTCATGACAGCAAATATCAGGTCAAAGAGCATGCCAAAATGACCTGATTCGCTACGATCTTCGCTACAGCGAATCATGACTGCAAATACTGACAGAACCAAAACAGACCACAATATAGCAGCAAATTCATCCAAATTCACTCAAAATCCAATTTTAAGCATTCCAAAGATATTAAACACTAATCCATGCCACAAAATACTTAAGATGCATTCATCCACAAAACACAAAATCTAAGAATAGCCTCAACACCACTCGATACTACATTCCAAGATCAAAAACACATTTAATGGATATTAAATGCATACTCCCCTTTATAGTTCCCTTCTTTGCATCTATATTACTCTTCCATCTTCATCTCCCAAAATTCACCTTTAAAGTTCATGTGGGAAACCTTTCTCACCTACAAAATACAAAGACCAAACATAAATCTACCAAATCAAACAAAAAACATAAAAATGACAAAGATTGAATTAAGAACTTGGGTTGCCTCCCAATAGCGCTTGCTTTATAGTCCTTCAGTCGGACTCTTCAACACAAATTACTAATCATAAGTATCAAAAACCAGAACCACCTTGTCTTCATTCCTCCTGTGACAAAAATATTTTAACAACAATGGAAGTTCATTAAGATAAGAAATATGCATTTCTTCAATAAAAAATGGCTTTGGAGTGCTTGTTTTAACCAAACTAATAGAAGACTCAAATTTAACATTTTCACAATTGTTATCCATGCCTCCTAATATAATTTGAACAACCAATAAAATCCACTTGACTCATATTAGTAAGAGTCAAAATATGAGTAGGAGGATTAAGATCATAAATTGAAGGGATTTTCTCACTATTCTCTTATTTAGAATAACAAAAGTTAGGCTCCAAAATCGAAACCTCAACTGGACACTCAATATTGTTCTCTCCCTCACTGATGTCCAACTTGCAATCATCCCCAACATATTCACAAGCTTATAATGTCACTTCCTCATTCCCCATGGTCAATGTTTCACTTGAGACCTCATCTTTTTGAGAAGGATCTTTTGATATATCATTGAAAGCTTCTTTTTGTTTCAAAACCTCAAGATTAGAAATCATTTCATCCACTTGAAATTCTCCATTTCGGGCATGATCATTAATTTTCTCTTTTTGAAAAATTTTCAAAAATTTATTTTGACCATCTAACAGATGTAAAAGCAAATCCTTTGTTGTAAGGTCCTCCTCATCAATGGGGGTAGTTTCATCAACATGAGAAGTATGTGATATATGATGATGTGACACATATGAAGGAAAAGAACAATTTTGATCCCAGGACAATGGTTGTTCATGATTCCATCCAAGGCTACAAATATTATCATGAAAATCAAAATGAGCTAGTGCAAAATCATTCTTTTTATATTCTAATGTTAAAGCATGGGGTCACTGCTCTCTCGAGTGATAATCTCCACAATAATACAACAAATATAATAGTCATAATAAGAATTGTGATTATCATTTTCATTCTCAAATCCACCACTTGCCCCATTAGTACACCAAGGATAATTCATAAACAAAGTTAAAAAGAAAAGAAAAACTACCAAGCACAAAAAGCAACAAAATTAAAAAAACCAACTAAACAACCTAAGACTAGAAACAAAACAAAAGAAAACAAAGAGAAAAGAAAAACAAAAAGAAAACTCAAGCGTAATCAAACACATAATTACACTAATTAACTCAAAACACTTTAGTCAATAATCCCCGGCAACGGCGCCAAAAACTTGTTTGTCGTTTAGCTTCCGCAAGCGTACTAGTCGCAAGTAATACTTTAGTGAGAAAACGAGTGTCGAACCACAAGGACTATAACAAAAGCGAGTTAACTAATTTAATCATGTTTTAATTAGGTTGAATGGAATCATTTGAATTTGATCAAATTGTATAAAGACTTTTGATAAAAATAGCAAAACAAAACAATGGAAATTGGGAAATTGGGTCTAACTTCAAGAGGTATTAACTTAGGATTACTTCTTCCCCATTGTATTTCATAAGACTATGCAATTATCCACTTATGTTAAGGAAATGAGTCTATATGATAGTCGAAGATCCTAAAATCATCAACCAAGCTCTCTCAAGTAAATATTGATTTTTAATCCTCATTAAAAATATTCAATATCTTGTTTACAATTAATGAAAATTATCTTTTCAAATCAAGCCTTCCCTTAACTATGCTAGGTTGTTAGATATATCTCTATTCTAACAACAGACCATCCATTTAATCCCTAAACTTCAAGTTTAGCATGATTTTTCGTATGTTTTACAATCAAAATAGCTCTCTCAAGCATCTTCCAATTGAACAACTCTAATCATGTAGTGATCAAACACAAGATAGCATTAAGCTCAAAGAAAAATCAACATATATACACATTAACCAACAAAAGCCAAATAATCCAATAGTTTCAATCCATACAATGGGTGGTAAAAGTAATCCTAATTAGGAGTTTTAGCTACTCATGATCAATACAACCTAACAAAGAAGCCTAAGAATCATAACCATATCAGTAAAATGGGAAGAAAAGAGAGAAAAACCAGAAAAAGCAAGGAAAACCATTGACTTTCTTCACAAATCTTCTCTCAAAGCTCCAAAATCACCAAGAGCTCTCTCCCAAGTAGCCTTCTTGTGTTCTTGACCCTTCCCCTATGCAGAATGTCTCAATTCTGGCGCTCCTATTAGGTTAAAATAGCATCAGCAGCGTCACTTTCTCAAAACGCACAGTATCAGTTTTGCACGTTCGCCATGGGTTTGCTATAGCGAATGCCATAATGAATTGTCATCAAACAGAAGTAAGGCCTTTTCAAGTGGTTTTGTTATGGCATTGGCTACAGCAGATTTCACGGCCAAAGGGCAAACAGAAAGGTCATCTTCTGAGGTGGTTTTGCAATGGCTTGGCTATAGCTTCCACAACAAATACAGGCTTCTCCTTCATAGTGTCCTTTTTCATCTTTTTCTTGCATTCTTCCCTTCCTTTCACATTTTCCCATGATCTTTGAGAGCTTTAACAACTTATCATCCTCCACCTACAAGGATGAGAGGTTCATGAGCTCTTTTATCTTTCACAAACAATCAAAACTATGTGCATTTAACCCATGATTCAACAAAATTTTGATGTAGCTTTGTCCTATCACATTTTCTTCTATAATCTCTTTATACCCACAATTTTGAATCCAAAAATAAGTGAAAAGAGAAGAAAATGTGCTAGAATACTCTTGATTTCTATGAGTTAACACTACCATATAATTGTAGAAATTCTACTCTCTCCACCACTATGTAGCACCTAGACTTATGAATCAATGGGACTTTTAAAAGGGTTGTAATGATGGAAATGGTCTCATGGAAGGGATAATGAAATAAGTACTATGCATGCACAAATGTATACAATGGCATTCATTTTTTTTCTTTTTTTTAAACCTTGTTAGGTTCAAATAACCACATCTCCTTGCCAATCAAAACAAATGCTTATTTATTTTTCTTCTTTTCTCTCTTTTTTTTCCTTTTATTTTTTTCTTTCTTTTTTCCTTTTTTTCCTTTTTGCTTTTTCTTCTAGTTCTTGTTTTTTTAATAATGCCTGTAAATGGCATTTCTTCATACCAACAATATTAATGCAATTCAATGACCTTTGGATGCCAATCTAATGCAAATAGGATGCATACATAGTGCTTGTTAATAAATGATAAATTTTAGAATATAAAGAGCTCAAAGGGGGTTAACAGTGGATTGGGTTTATGTTTGGAATAAAAGGTGATAATATGAATGCCCCTATCATGTTCATTAATCTAAATGCAAATGTGATTTTGAAAAAGAATTTAAATAAGTTCTAGAGGTACATTAGAATAGATGGTAAACACACATTCACAAAGATTAATTGAACACTAGCCTAATCAAAATGCATTAACTCAACTAATTGTAATGCTAACTCTAAGTAATAACCAATCAATTCATTAAAATTCAACCAAGAGCATAAGCAATTCCCATAAGTATTTAGACAAATTTCTAAAACAAGGAGTGACAAAAGTTCAAAAGTGTGGTTTGGATCAAGAATTTTCTATAATTTTTTTAATCAAAATGACGCATTTTTGAAATTAAGCACAGTAAAGCACAAAAGACTTGAATCTTAATCCCTCCCGTACTCTTAAATCTTGCATTGTCCTCAATGCAATACCTAAGGCAAAGGAATGAGAAGAGCTCAAAGCTAAGGGGTGAACAACAAACAAAATCTACCTTTTACTAATGGTTTTGTCTCCCCTATACTTATTCTCTTCACATAACAATTAAGATTAAGAAATATATAAAAAATGAGAAGGAAGCAAGTGGGGAAAGAGATAACCTGATGTTTAAATTTCTGTAGACTCTTGTAGGAGAAGTTCTCATCCCGGATGAGAAGCATACATTTCCTTTTTGTGACCACTTCTCCTAGAATGTACCTTCTTGGTAGTAAAGGTTATTGTAACAAAAGCATTAGACCAGCAACAATATCTATTCCATAAATGAATACATGGAGAGATCGAAAATAAAACATAGGCATTGTACAAACGAGATTCTCCAACTTCATAACCAAGAAAGTCAATTTGGTTCATTTTAGTAGAAACTAAACAAGTAGTCATATTTTGAAAATCCTCTTGTGCTTGCAATGGGGAAAATGAGAAATCCAACTCAGTGTTGGAGTGCATTACATCACTTTTGCAATCACAAGAGTTGAGAGGTAAAAGAGTGGAAGAAGAAAGAGAATTGATTAAGCTATCACCACCTAAAAATTCAAAACATGTATTTTCATTTGCTATATCAAGTGGCAAATCACAAGAAAGAACTAAAAAGAAAAATTCATTTTTATTTACAATTTTATCATTCAAAATCATTGAATCTTTCCTTATTGAACTACCTAAACATGTGATTTAGAGGGATCAATAAGTGCACAATTTTCAAGGCTTGTATCAAGTATAGCATGCACTTTAATGTTATCAATTGAACTAGATAAAGAATCAAGTTCATGTGAAAAAGAAAGCCAATTATCAATTTCAACACACATAGCACATGACATTTCACCCTCATATGAACAAACTAAAGTAGAATGTAAGGAAGAAGGAAAAATAAGTTCTCCATGTTGTTCAATAGCATTAAAAAGTTCTAAATCATGCTTGTCCACACTTGAAAGAAAGGAAGAATCATGTAAACAATCATCATTTAGACAATTATTTGAGCTATAATCAGGTTCACACTTCACTACAATTCGAGCATCCAAGCATAATTCACCATTCTCCACAATGTCATGCTTAATATATTCATCACTCCTATAACTTGGCAAAAGAACATGTTCATCACACATAGAAGCATGGACTGTGCAAGCAACACCATCAACTACACAACAACTATTAGAGATATCACAGTGAGCATTATCAACATCAAACATTTGAGGGGATTCAACCACAATTTCTTCATCCACCTCATTATGAAAGAATGCAAATGCAACAGTGCCACTCGAAGAAAGGCATTATCAGCTTTGTGCCTTGGTAACCTCTTTGAAATTAAACTAAGGATTGCAATATAGAGTGCAATTCTGGATTGTCTCTCGAAGAGCATTTTATTAATTACCTTGAAACTAAGTGTGATGATTGGCATAAAAAAACAAAAAGGGAAAATTTTGATCTTTTGAAACTACAACTATATGAAAATAATAAAAGTCCTAAATTATAATGTTTTTGGTATTTTTAGATATGATGGAATGGAAATAGGAATATATGAAGTGAATCTTTTGAACATAGCTCGCAAGGGCAATCATAGTTCATCTAATGATAATGGGAGTTTAATTTACTAGCTTAGTCAAAAAAATGCCCAAAAGACCCCTTGAGCTAGCTTGAGTTAAATTGATTAAGCACTTTCACACTGGGCAAAGTTTAACCCCTCTAATCGAAACTCAATACAAAACACTAGCAATTATAATTAAAGTCCCTCAAAATACCAAATCTCAAACATCATTGAGTCTAGTACATTAATCAATGATTATTCCTAGACCTAGAAAATAATCACTTCTTAAAACACTATTAGAAACCACTTTGTATGCAATTTATGAAATCACTAAGTATTCTAAAATACCAAACCTCATCAACCGGTGAGTCTAGAACCAAAAAAGAGGAACCCCTACTCTTAAAATGCTATTAAGCCCTCTTAGTGTGTGATTGTGAATTAATTGATGAAATTGGTTCCAATGTAATTCAAAAATCAACTCAATATCCCATCAATACAATGTAAGATAATAGAGAATCAAAAGAATTACAATAAAACATATATGTAACCACATTGATGAGCACAAGGTTCAACATCAATCAATCCAAAACACAAAATAATTCAAACAAAGATTTAACCAAAATAATATTCTTAACTAAAAATTAAAACTCCTAAAATCAAGAAAATCATAATTAAATTGTCGAACACCAATTAAAAGGGAACAATTAATAGGACCGGAATTAATACTCCCTCCGGTCCTAATTATAAGACAAAGTTAATTTTTTTTGAGAAATTAAGGAAGCTAATTAAATTATTTTAGAGTATCTTTATTTTTATTTTTTTCTTCAAACTAATTAGTTTGACTAATAAATTAATATATAATATAAAGATACATAACTTATGATATGATTAAGTAACTTATTTAGCTTTCTTTATTCTCCAAAAAAATCAACTTTATCTTCTAATTATGACCGGAGGTAGTATTGAATAAAGGAATGTTGGTGTTGATTTTAATATGCACACAGAACAAGAACAGAGGAGCCCCGACTGATATTGTGGAAGGCCAGAGATGGAGTGACGATGATGTTGTGGTTTTCGACGGCACTGAAGATGTAGACTGACAGTGAAAGTGGTGGCAGGATGGAGATAATGAAGGTGAGGAGTGGTTGAAACTGAGCTCTTCAATCTTCTTCTATCTATGGCATTCTAATATTCTGCAATTGTCAAGCTCAAGCCTCGCTCTTCCTGGAAGCTCGCTGGCAGTGGTCAGAATACGGTGGTCTTTGTGTGGCTGAAGGAGACAATGAAGCTGTCAAAGATGGGAGACCTCCTCTATTCATGGCAGTTGCAGCTCTGAGATTATAGACTCACCGGAAGTTGTGGTGGTGGTGGTGAATGGTGCTGCCGGTGAGAGAGGAAGACGAAGGTGATGAAGATCGAGATTCAAGCTTCTTAACTCCTTACTCTACGCTCCTCCACCCGCAACTCCCTCTCTTGTTCTTTTTTGGCTGTGATCTTTGCTTCTTTAATCCCCAGCTCATTCACGTCTGACCTAGTCCATTAGGAGTGAAACAATGTGTTTTAAATGGGACTAAAATGTCATTCTTTAAATTCGAGGTACTAAAGTGTCAATTTCCAAATTTGAGCCCCAAATTGCCGTTTTTTGATTTAATATAAGTTTTCAAGTTTCTAAAACTAGAAACAATTAAACCAATATCAAATATTCTTAGAAAAATCAATGATTAAGAGTAATTACAATTTTTATGACGATTTTACCCTTTTTAGTTCCAATTTAATGTATTTACTCTTAATCTTAATTTATCTCAAGAAATACATTTTAAACTCAATAATTATGAAAAAATCCCTAATTAAAGTATAAAAATATATTTAAAAAATAGGGATTTTTCACTCTCATTAATTAACCTAGTTGTTGCCACTATAAAAACACATGGTTGCACGCCAAGAGAATGCGCATTCATGGACTGACGCACTGGGAGGGTAATCATCTTGATTCCAATTCTTTCTCTAAGTCGAAGACCGCATGCCGATTCAAATACCATTATTTCTCTATTTATGAGTCCCACGTCTATTGATTAACCATCAACCAATCTTGCTCAAGTTCTTTTGATGGCTGTGATGCGGTTGGAGCTTGGAGAAAGAGGAGAAATTTTCATGGTAGCCTGGGCTTTTTAGGGAGGCAACTGGGGAGGAACATGGAGGAAGCTAGAGTCTAAGAGTTGACATTTGAAGACCAAAAGGGAGTATCTTTCCTTTTATCTATTTAATTTAAGACTTGAGATTATTTAGTTTTAAATGATTTTGAATTGTACTAATTAAGAACAATCTAGTTTTAGATTGTAGACATATCTCTTTTATATTAGATTGATATTTAGGAATGTTTTGTGCTTGAGACATTTGCTAGAATTATTGTTTGCAAACCTTAAAATTGTCAATTGAATTATTAATTGAGTTTTCATTATTAATTTAATTGTCAGTTTGATTTATCTTCTTGATTATTTAATTGGGTAGGTAAATTATCTAGTTGTTCAATTGGACAATTGTAAACAAAAGTCCCAAAATTATTTTGAAATTAATTATGATTGGTTTTTAATGAGTTTAATTAACCACCGCTTATTTCAATATGAGTTTTCAAGTTTAGTAAGTGTTATTGAGCTTAAGAGTTTTCCATGTTTCAATTAGATGATTAAACTTATTAATTTCAATCTTTTATCAGTTTCCCTTTGGTCTAATAAATTGAATGGATAAAAAAAGCTAACTCCATGTGAATTCTAAGTTGTCCCCTTCATCATCATAACTAAATTAAATCCTTCTTGTGTGTCTTGCTTTTTCTTTATCTTTATGCTTAGCATTATATTTTAATTCCTCACTTATAAAAAAATCCCCCAAGAATTGCATTCATATAGAATAGTCTCATTCTTATATAGATTTTAGAGTCAATTGCATTAGTGCACTTAGTTAGTTTAATTGCATTTAGGTAGTAGAGTCTTGCATTATAGTTTAGGTCCATTTCGTTGCATCTTTTGTCACTTAAAAATCAATCCAAAAGAAAACCCATAGCTTGCTCCTGAGGAGAATGACTTAGGTTGACCATAAACTACATAATTAATTAAGACCTAGTTTAATTGATTGTTTTAGCGACAGAAGTATAACGCTTGTTACTTATGCCCCTTTGTTATGCATCGGAAGCGATATCATTATTATTATGGCCCAGGAGAATCAATAAATAAGCTCTCAGCCAAAAAATTACACAATTATTCTTGGGGCACTATTCGTTTAGTAAAACTATATTTACCATATTAATGTATTTACGGGGTTACTTTTCATTTTAACTCTTCAATTCTTTCATTCATTACTATCAGAGTTTTCTCTGCTTATTAATTCCTCTGTTTGCTTAACTAATGGTCTCGTACTGTGTGATTACCCATCTCTTAGTTCAATTATCGCACTTCAAAAAACATCCATCTGTCTGCGGGTTATACCATTAACCATTAAATGTTAATTATACATAACGGAAAAGCGCATCTTAGTCTTCATCTCCTCATCGCAACTTCTTCATCTGACATATTGTCCTGCACTCCTCTTCTGTTCTTACATGCCTGTATGGTTAGTTGGGGGTGAGATTCGGGGGAATCTCAGTAGTAAACATTACAGACAATACATGCAAGAAGAATGCTAGTGCATGCTCAATGTTTCGTGCAACATACTTATGGTCACAACAAAAACAGAAATAAAGCTTGATTCATACATACATGCTTCACATAATCAAGTAAAGTAATACAGCAAATCAATACATAGCATAAACATCACATACATGCAAGTAAGTTCACTACCTTTTGTCTTCGAGTCCCCTTTTATACCTTTTCTTCCAACCACTGAAGTTGCTTCTATTGCCTCTTGTTTGTCATCTCATGGCCCTAAGTAAATGGCTATATTATTAGAGCCATGATAAATAAATTTCCAATGGGCTACTTTAGCCTCTAGGGCTTGTCTCTATTCTTTGGACCCAAATTTTAATAACCCAAGACACCTTGGTTGGTTAATCTTAAAGTTAATACATTAGGCCCCATGGGTATTTAATGAGCCCACTCTAACTTTATGGGCTTTACATAACCATTGAAGTTCAAATTAATTACCAATTACCCTTATTTTCTTATTTTCGCCTAATTACCAAAATCTGCAAGAATTTTCAATAATCTTTGAAAATTCATATCTTGGCCTAAGAATATCCAATTAAGGTGATTCAAAATTCTCGGTGTTACTTATTACATCTATTTTAGGGAAAAAAATGCTTCCTACTACCACCTATCCACGTACCATTCCCAATTTTCAATTTTACCCTTACTGCCAGAAATTCTTACCAGCTTTGATGGTCTGACTTCTAAAATTCATAACTTAATCTCTAGAACTCTAAATGGGATGGTTCAAAATCCTATATGACCCTCCTTAAGTCTATTTTCAGGGAAAAATATTAATTACTGCCAATTACCAGGATAAAGTTCCCAAAATCATCAAACACCACAATTGATCCAGAAAACGTTCTAGATTCAATGCCTAACTTCAAAAATTCATATCTCACAATCTACAAACCTAAATGATACATATTATATATCAAATTAAAGCCTATAATGTGTATTTTAATTTTGAAAAGTTTCATAATTTTTGTTCAAGGTTTAGTTTTCCAAAATTTCGCCACAAACAATCTGACTTCCAGAAACATAATCTAGCAACAACTAACTTCAAAAATTCATATCTCTTAATATACTGATCCAAATGGCACATATTACTAATCAAATTAAACCTTGAACAGATTGCCTCTAGAAAACGAAATCTGGTAGCACTACTACTTTGACTTCAATCTTTGGGTTTTCAATCCAACCCTTCTAAAATCATGTTCACAACCTAGTCCCACACAAAACCATGTGTAGAATCCATTTCTAACCTCAAAAACATCAAAATAATCTTCTTTCCATAGGTTCTAGGTCTGACAAAAAATCAGGAAAATATAAAAACTCAACAAAACCTTAAGATACTCAGTTCAAATCGTAGCTTATACGTACCTCTAACCAATTCTGTAACTGGTTCTTGATTTTGGCAGCACCTCTACCATGTAGACAACACCAAACACCTCTAATCAAGAATCCAAAATCGTAGAAATGTTGCTCTAATTGAGAGGAAAACATTATAGAAGACTCCAGGTGGTGAAAACACCAAATTGGAGGTGAAATCGGCTCCGAACTCCAGGATTTTCACTATTCATCCACCTTCTGTCCTCTTCCATCTTCGCTTTGACTTTTCTCTATTATTTTTCATCTTCTTTTGTGGCTGGACGAAATGAACATAAAAGGGGGAGGAAGAGCTTGATTTTTGCCATGTGTCTTGCCGTTTTGATCTAATGGTCTCATGGTGTGACAAGTGTCATGTGAGCAAGTCATAAGATGCCAAGTGTCCTCTTCTCTCCCTCTTAGGTGTCCTTGATTGGTCAGGGGAAGAAGAGGCCTGACAATTTCTCTAGACTCCTGAGTTCAGTATTCGGGAAGTCAAGTAAGTGACTAGGCCAGAGACCAGTGGATTCCCTGGACTCAAGTATCAGGTGGCGCGTCCCGAAGATGCCAACTCAAAAGGCAAAAAGTTAGTGTCATCATGAGGGATACTTGTCACCTTCTCATTCATCCAACACAAAAGTGAACTTGTACTTTGTCATGATGAGGGGACACTTGTCAATTTCTTATGGTGCCAACAAAAAATTGCCATCATTAGCTATCATGACTTACTTTATTAAAGCTACTTTAATAAAGTTACTTTATCGGTGTCTACTCTGATTTCACTCGGGACTTACTCGGGATTGCATCACACGTATCGAAGCCCGCAAGATGACGCCAGGTGGGAGTATGTGTGTAGGCCCCACATGGCGGCACCTACCATGACTTTCCTAAAAACGCAGGGTATACTTGTCAACCCTGAAAATGTCATGTGCACACCTACACCGACATATTTTGCTCGACCAATTAGTCTCATACCTTATGACATAGCTAAGTGGCATCTTTCTACCAACCCAATGGCACCGTATATGTGTTCTATACACATTTGCACCAACACTTTAATCCTGCTGCCTATGCATACTGGGCCCTCTACCGATAGGGCTGGATTACATAGTCCCCAAGAGTTTTTCTATCTCTTGACATTCTTCAGACTCTTCCCAAAATGGACTTAGTCGTTTGCCTGATATAGGCTTATCCTCAAGTTTCTAGGCCCAAAATTTGAGATATTATAAGAAGCACATATCATATGTTGGCAGTAGACCCAGAGTACCTTTTAGCGCACAAGTCATAAATGGCCTCCAACAAAACATTATGACTACCCAAATTATATGAAGATTGGTGGTATGATATTATCTGTCTTATAAATATGTCAAGTACCTTTTGTCATACGACATCTAGATTGAGAGTGAAACATGAAGACGTCACTCTCATATTACTTAATCATTTATACTTTTTCTATCATTGAGTAGATTGACAAGACAAATAAACCTCATTTCATTTGAGTACAAACATGCATTTCTCAATCTCTCCTAAAAATAGAGACGCATCCCATTTTGACTACTCACTTTCCTTTGCATAGATCCCGCTATGCTTGATAAGTGTATATTTTATAATTAATTAAGTGTAGATTATGATATATCTTTGATTAAATTTATTAATATTTTATATTAATCACCTAAGCCATTAGGGATTAACATAGTTAGAATGTCTTTTAATGGATCAAAAGACATTCTTAGTTAAATAAGAGTCCTAGACTAGCAATTATAACTTTAAATGCAATTAATGGGAGAAATTAGATACTAAGAAGTGATCATAGCTATAATAATCCAAGTCACTACTTAAGACCTAGAATCACCCTTAGCCTTAATTATAGGTGGATTTATTTTTCTTTATTTTTTAATTAGCTTTTATTCTTACTTTCTATTCAAATTGTGTTGACTCAAATTAAGGGAAAGTGTAAAGTCATTACTCAACTACATTATTGGTATCAAGTCCTCATGGGAACGATATCTTATTCACTCTTTATTGCTTGATACGACCCGTGCACTTGTAGAGTCTTATGCTCTATATTTTGTGCCTATCAAGTGTTTGGTGCCGTTACCAGGGACTTGTGTGCCACAACTATCTTAGTTGGAATTGATTGAGCATTAGTAGCTTAAGTTTGAGTTGGTACACTACAAAAAAAAACGTGATTTAGTAGCGGTTAAAAATGGGTATTAGTAGCGGTTTTAACCGCTACAAACAAGGTTAGTAGCGGTTACTAGAACCGCTACTAAATCGTATGTTGCAAGCAGTTTTGTAGCAGTTATATAAATCCGCTACTCAATCAAAAATAACTGTTACATCCTTTATAGCGGTTCAACTTAACCGCTACAACACCCACATGGACGAAATTTTTTTCAGAGATATTTGTAGCGTTATATAACCGCTACAAATATAAAAAATTGAAATTTTGAGAGCGAAAAAAAATGAATTTTTTTTATTTTGTAGCGGTTAACAAACAGCTACAAATATAAAAAATTGAAATTTTGTTGGCGAAAAAAAAAAGACATTTTTTTATTTTGTAGCGGTTTTGAAAACCGCTACTAATTTCATGAAATTCAAAATTGGCGCCAAAAAATTTAATTTGAGTTGTAAAAAGGCGCGTTATTTAGTAGCGGTTTAATAACCGCTACAAATATTTAAAATTTTTTTAAAAAATATACGATTATTTGTTTCTGTTTTTTCAATATTAAATTAAATAGTTTATTTTGTTATTATTTTATCTATTTCAATTAGCTTATTATTCAATAGTTTAACTTATTAATAAATAAAAAGGAAAAATGTAATTGAATTGGATTAGTATAAAATTTATATTAATAATATTATTAAGGATAGGTAGGTAATAAGGAATTATTATGTTATCTAATATAATGTAATTGTGTATGAAAAATAGATGAAAATGAGATACAGTTATGATATATTTAGAAAAAAAATGGTTAGAATAAATTTTATAGAAAGGAAAGAAGTATTCTAAAAAAAATTAAAAATCTTGTTACCATATTTGATCGTATTATTCAACTCCTCTACTTATATGAAAGAAGTTGTAAATGAGAGAAAATGAAAGAAAGGTAAGGTGAAAAGAAATTGGGGAGTGTTTGAAATGAGTTATGGTAAGGGTATTTATAGGGATCAACGTACTATTTGTAGCGGTTAATGTAGCGGTTATTAGTTAGTAGCGGTTATTTGTATTTTTGTAGCGGTTTAATATTTATAGTGCTATTTGTAGCGGTTAATGTATCCATTTTGTAGCGGTTATTCATTTAGTAGCGGTTCAATAACCGCTACAAATATTATTTTAATTTTTTTTTAAAATTTTTTTTTACATTTTATTTTAAAAATTTTTTTGCATTTTTTGTAAAGACAAAAGCATAATTTGAATTTGATCACTCATCGTCGCCATCCCTACAGAAATTTTGTAGAAAAATTATTGTTATTGATGTATTATTAAATTTAAAAAATTTAATTCAAATGACGTGGACTTAAAAAAACTCACCGCAGTAGAGGTAAATTGTCATCGCCTTCAGGGAAGTAGTTTTCAAAATTAGCTGGCTAAAATGGCTCACTCTCATAGGCAATGTTATCGCCTTCACCCATGTCGTAAAGGTCTCTTGGCTTTAAATGAACGACTATGTGCCAATCCCTATGCCTCTCGTCCTCGACATAATAAACCTGATGTGCCTCTGAAGCTAGAATATACGGTTCATCATCTTGAGAAATACCAGTATGAATCGGCCGTGAGAAATTGACTGATGTGATCCCTAGGTCGTCAGTTGTCAGTCCCCGAGAAGTAGTGGTATTTGCCCACAAACACTTGAACAGCGTCACAGTGAAACGGCCTTGATAATTAAGTTCAACCACATCAAGAAGCTTGCCATAGTAAGGGACGCCTCCGAACTGCATGTTGGCGTCACTGCTGCTAGCATAACTCCTTGTCCCAAATGTGCCATAAATACCTGAATTCTATGTTTGCAATCCTTGATCCCGTGAAACCGTGCAAAACTTAAAACCATTGACATTGTATGCTGTAAACCGTTTTGCATGATCAAGAGGGCCGATTGCGAGAGCTCTAAAATCTGGTGAGTGTGGGTTGTGGTCATTTAGTATTCTGCGCGCAAACTAGCTTGGGAATTCTCTGTGGACCTTCCTATCAACTTCCGAGGATGTCTGTGTACGGATCCTGAGTTGACGCTTTACATGACTTCTGAATTCCCTGCAATTAATAATGGAAAGGCGTTAGTGAAATAAAAGTGAGAAATGTTACGAAAGATATAGATCGAATAACATGTGAGTGTACAATTCTTACTGTATGAAAGGTTCAACTTGAGTGCAATTAATCAAGACATGTCTATGTGCTTGGAACTTCTCAGTTGCCGTTAGTTTGAAGTTCTCAGTTGCTCCAACTGGTTTACCAACACGAGGGATAAATTCTCCTGATGTCGGCGCAGGTTCAGGACAATCGTCAACATGAGGCGGGCGGTTGAAAGCCGTCTCAAGATCATCAAAGTACCTTGATAAAAAATATAGCACCTCATTCCCTATATAGCCTTCAGCTATAGAACCTTCTGGCCACGCCTTATTCCTCACGTAAGATTTTAATTTCCCAAGGAACCTACGAAGTACAGAAGAGAAAATTGATATAAAATGATGAAAAGGACGACTAGCAAACATTAAATACGGACAATAAATTAAAGCACATATTTAAAATGAGTACCTCTCAATCGGATATATCCAACGATATTGTACTGGTCCAGCGAGCTTTGTTTCATGAACGAGGTGGACTGTGAGGTAAACCATCACAGTAAAAAAGGACAGAGGAAAGATCATCTCCAAATGACAAAGCGTAAGAATGATTTTCGACTGCAGCTGATTGAGCTCCTCAACGATCAAAACCTTAGAACACAACTTCCGAAAGAAAGAACAAAGTTCCACCAAAACGATGGAAACATCGGGAGGAAGTGTATTCTTTATAGCCAAAGGGAGTAAATGCTGCATAAGAACATGTGAGTCATGACTCTTCAGGCCAGCAACCTTTCGAGCCTGCAAGTCAACACATCGAGAAATGTTGCTTGAATACCCATCAGGTACTTTTAATTTCTTCAATGTCGCGAGGAACACTTCCTTGTTCGGTTTTGTGAGGGTAAACTTTGCCGGTGGAAATCTGTCATGCTCATCTGGCCAAGCGTCTTCACGAACTCCCATGTCGAGTAAATCTTTCCTCACTTGAAGGTGATCTTTTGTCTTGCCGGGTTCGTTAAGCAGCGTATACAGCACATTGTCGCAAACATTTTTTTCAATGTGCATTACATCAAGACTGTGGCGAAGTAAATTAGATCTCCAATATGGAAGCGTGAAGAAAATACTTATCTTCTTCCACTACTGAGGCGCCGAAGTCCTGCGCGTCTTTTGGCGAGTTTATGCTGAATCGTCGCTTTTTCCAAACTTGATGTCAACATGCTCAAGTTGCTGTAAGATATTTGTACCGGACAAAGTCTGAGGTAGTCCTCTTTTTTCTGGTTTCCCATTGAAGCGATTCCGTTACAATCTGAACTTATGCGTTCCATCGAGAAACCTCCGATGCCCCATAAAGCACCACTTTCGGCTGTGGGGAAGGCGCAATGCGTCAGAGTCAAAATTGCAAGTTGGACACGCCAACCCAGTATGCACATTCCAACCAGATAATGTGCCAAGGCCAGGAAAGTTACTAATCGTCCACATCAAGGGTGCACGCATGTTGAACAAAGTCTTGTTGTAAGCGTCGTAAGTCTCCAAGCTGACATTCCACAGGTCAAGCAATTCCGCAATAAGTGGTTGGAGATACACATCGATGTCATTGCCCGGTGCCTTTTTGCTTGGAATGATCATAGACATAATGAAAGAGCTTTGTTTCATACACATCCAGGGGGTAAGTTGTAGGGAACTAAGACTACCGGCCAAATACTGTAACTGGTGCTAAGATTCCCAAAAGGATTGAAACCGTCAGTCGCCAACGCAAGCCGAGCATTTCTGGGGTCAGTCGTAAAATCTGGAAAGTCGTTGTCAAACGTTTTCCAAGCAGCTGCATCCCGCGGATGTCTTAATTTACCGTCTTCGTTTTTATCAACGGCATGCCACCTCATGTGCTCAGCAGTTTTAGACGACATAAATAATCTTTGTAGACGAGGTTTCAAAGGGAAGTACCTGAGAATCTTTGCAAGTTTCTTCTTCTGCTTTTTCTCCTTCTGAATTGTCTTGTACCTCGATGCGTGACATCTCTTACACGTCTCCCTGCTGGAATCGTCTCCCCAATACAGCATACAATCATTTGGGCATGCATCAATCTTTTGATAATTCAACCCTAACCTGTTGATAATCTTCTTGGCCTTGTAGAACGTTGTGGGAATCTCGGCGTCGGGGAATGCATCTTGTAATAAGTCGAGCAACATCGACATTCCCTTATCTGTGATCCCACACAAGCACTTGATATGATACAATTTGATCAAGAAAGATAATTTAGAATATTTGCGACAACCTTGATATAAAGGACGATCTGCTTCATCCATCAAGCTAAAAAAATCCCGAGCTGCTTCATTCCTCATAAAAACCGGCTCAGAGCCGTGCACTTCTTCGTTGAAGTTGTCGCCTTGAAATCCAAACGCATCACGCACAGCATCATTCATAGGATCATCTTCATCTACTTGAATGCCTACTTGAGAACTTCGAGGAAGAGCATCGTCATATCTAATGCCGGCCTTCTCACCATGAACTGCCCAGAACGTATAGTCCTCAGGGAAAGGCTTCACAAGCAAATGTTCCTTCACAACATTTCGTGCATGCCACTTCTGGAACTTGCATTTCCGACATGGACAGACAATCTTGCCGTTACAGCTGGCGTGAGTGAATGCGAAATCCAAGAAACTGTTTAATCCGTACAAATATTCAGGAGAATTGCGCGGCAACCTGATCCATGATTTATCCATAGCTACAAGTGAGAGAGAAGAAAGTATAGAGAAGAAGATGAGTGAGAAGATAATGACGAATGCCAAGAACCTTATATTCTGAAATTCCAACATTTATAATAAGAACCGCTACACTAACCGCTACAGTTATAAAATATTAGTAGCGGTTATATATATAAAACCGCTACTAATTTTCAAGCCGTTACACATTGGTGGGAAATTCAAAATTTATATGTTGAGTATTTGTAGCGGTTATATATATAACACCGCTACTAATTTTCAAGCTGTTAACATTGGTGGGAAATTCAAAATTTACTTGTTGAGTATTTGTAGCGGTTATATATATAAAACCGCTACTAATATTAAAGCCGTTGGACAACAAATTTAAAAATAATTTTTAATTTGTAGCGGTTATACATAACATAACCGCTACAAATGAGCACAAAGGCGGCAAATTTCAAAATTCAAATGATGAGTATTTGTAGCGGTTATTATTGTAAAACCACTACTAACATATATAGTTGTAGCGGTTTCACAAGAGAAACCGCTACAACTATATATATACAGTTGTAGCGGTTTTTATTTAAGAACCGCTACAACTAAATATCTATTTGTAGCGGTTTTAACTTAAAACCGCTACAACTATATATGCTTTATTTATTTTTTAATTTAGAAATATAAATAATATTATTGCAATTAATTCATAAATTCAACAACGCGATTTAATAATATAAATATAATTATATTAAACACAATAAGAAAGTTCTGAAATACAAACTCATATATATATATATATATATTTACAAATGTTTCAACAAAAACAAATGTCCTAAACTAAGTAGCTGGGGGCTGATCATCTGGTGCTCCCTCAGGTGGGGCTCTCTCAGGTGCTGCTGGATCAGGCCGCTGCGTAGAGTGAACCGTACCATCGTCATCAGCAGGAGGAGGAGGAGTAGTACTCAGGACAACGTAGCGAGGGACAGGGGGAACCTTTGGATGCTGCTCGTCCGGGAACAGGCGACTCCATGACCGCTCGAGCATGTTGTTCGCAATTTCATGCCACTGCGTCTGCTGAGCGTAGATCAAATCAGCATGCAACTGCATCTGCTGCATATGCTGCACCTGCATCTGCTGCGCCATCTGCTGCTGCTGCTGCTGCTGCGCCATCTGCTGCTCCAAATCTGACCGCAGCTGGTCAATAGACTCGTCCCTCGGACGTCTGAGCCCTCTAGAGCTGCCTTCGTATTAGAATCAGCAAAGAAAGCAAAGGCAATCGAAGAGGAAGCATGAATAATTTCCTTAATGACAGTAATTGGGGAAGCCCTGGTATTTTGATCAATGACCTGATTCCTTTTCATTTAAATAACGGAAATAAGTTTTATGATTTTGGTTATCATAAACACATTGTCATGATGAAGAGAAACTCATGAAGATATCATATTTCAAAATAAATCTTCTAAAGATTTACAATTCTAAATTAAACATAATATTATTATTTTTCCAAATAATATTAAGATAATATCATTTTACTATAAATGATATTATATTCTTCTAATCTAAATTTGAAGTCTTCTGTCCAATAAATCTAGACATTTTAGTTCATGTTGGCCTATTCTTCTCTGCAACATTGTAGGCGGATTGATAAATCTCAAATTTAATATATTTTATCCCAACTTATTCATTTATTTTGGGGATTATTTCTGGCTAATTTAGATTTATTAGATAATATTTGGATTGTTAGCCAATTTTAGGAAATAACATAAATCTGAACAAATTATGAGATTATTTAGCTTAAATTGTTAATATTCTAATTGCTATCTTGTGATTGGATAATATTTTCAAATATATGATAGATCGACGATTTTATTTAATTCTTGCAGGTAAGGAAAAGCAGAATAGAAGATCTTATGGTGCAGAATTTTCTTGGAAGCTAAAATAGAATCAAATGGTTGGATTTTATTGGGCTACTTAAATTTTAATGGGCTCAAGTTTGGACCCCAAAAGCTTTCTCTTCCTCTCTGAAGAAAGGCGTTGTCGGCTTTATGCCTTGTTAACCTCTTCAAAATTAAACCAATAATTGCAATATAGAGTGCAATCCTAGATTGTACTCTCGAAGAGCCTTTTATTAATTAGCGGGAAACTAAGTGCGATGATTGGCATAAAACAATAAAAAAAGGGAAAATTGATCTTTTGAAACTACAACTAAATGAAAATAATAAAAGTCCTAAATTATAATGTTTTTGGTATTTTTAGATATGATGGAATGGAAATAGGAATGTATGAAGTGAATCTCTTGAAAATTGCTCGCAAGGGCAATCATAGTTTATCTAATGATAATGGGAGTTCAATTTACTAGCTTAGTCAAAAAATGCCCAAAAGACCCCTTAAGCTAGCTTGAGTTAAATTAATTAAGCACTTTCACACCAGGCAAAGTTCCGGGCAAAGTTTAACCCCTCTAATCGAAACTCAATACAAAACACTAGCAATTATAACTAAAGTCCCTCAAAATACCAAATCTCAAACACCATTGAGTCTAGTACATTAACCAATGATTATTCCTAGACCTAGAAAATAATTACTTCTTAAAACACTATTACAAAACAACTTTGTTTGCAATTTATGAAATCACTAAGTTTTCTAAAATACCAAATCTCATCAACCGGTGAGTCTAGAGCCAAAAGAGAGGAACCCCTACTCTTAAAATGCTATTAAGCCCTCTTAATGTGTGATTGTGAATTAATTGATAAAATTGGTTCCAATGTAATTCAAAAATCAACTCAATATCCCAACAATACTATTTAAGATAATAAAGAATCAAAAGAATTACAATGAAACATATATATAACCATATTGATGAGCACAAGGTTCAACATCAATTAATCCAAACCACAAATTAATTCAAACAAAGATTTATCCAAAATAATAATCTTAACTAAAAATTACAACTCCTAAAATCAAGGAAATCATAATTAAATAGTCAAATTAAAAACTGGAACTCCCCTTTGCAGTACTTAAAACTCATGCCATCTTTACCATCTTCAAGAGTTGAAACTCCTAGCCACTCATAACCATCAACACAGCTTCACCAACCAGTTCCCCAATTTCAGACATGTCGAACACCAATTGAAGGGATCAATTAATATTGAATAAAGGAATGTTGGTGTTGATTTTAGTATACACACAGAACAAGAACAGAGGAGCCACGGCCGAGATTGTGGAAGGCCAGAGAAGGACTGACGGTGACGCTGTGGTTTCCGACCGCACTGAAGATGCAGACTGACAGTGAAAGTGGTGGCAGGATGGAGATAACGGAGGTGAGGAGTTGTTGAAACTGAGTTTTCCGATCTTCTTCTATCTATGGCGCTCTGGTTTTCTGCAATTGTCGAGCTCAAGCCTCCTTCTTCCTGGAAGATCACTGGCGGTGGTCAGAAAAAACAAGGTCGACGGTGGTCTTTGTGTGGCTGAAGGAGACCATGAAGCTGTCGAAGATGGGAGACCCTCCTCTGTTCGTGGCAGCTGCAACTCACAGATTATAGACCCACCGGCAGCTGTGGTGGTGGTCAATGGTGCCGCTGGCGGGAGAGGAAGACGAAGGTGATGAAGATCGAGATTCAAGCTTCTTAACACCTTACTCTACGCTCCTGCGCCCCCAGCTCCCTCTCTTGTTCTTTTACGGCTCTGATCTCTGCTTCTTTAATCCCCCAGCTCTGCAGTTGGCTCTCCAGCTCATTCATGTCTGACCTAGTCCATTAGGAGTAAAACGACGTGTTTTCAATGGGACTGAACTGCCATTCTTTAAATTTGAGGGAATAAAGTGTCATTTTTCAAATTTGAGCCCCAAATTGCCGTTCTCTGATTTAATATAAGTTTTCAAGTTTCTACAATTAAAAACAATTAAACCAACATCAAATATTCTTAAAAAAATTAATGAATAAGAGTAATTACAATTTTTATGACAATTTTATCTTTTTTAGTCCTAATTTAATGTATTTACTCATAATCTTAATTTATCTCAAGAAATGCATTTTAAGATCAATATAATTATGACAAATCCCCTAATTAAAGTATAAAAATATATAATAAAAATAGGGATTTGCCAATTCCCCCACACTCAAACTTCCGCACTCATGGGCAAAACACTAATTAATTCAAAACTAAACACAAATGAAAACTTTAAATGCTTAATATTGGAGTCAATAAATTAATCAATTATCACAGATCAAGCTAACACAAATGAAAACTTTAAATGCACAATTAATCAAATAAATGTATACAAGAGAACATTCAAGAATTTAAGTGTTCAACTCCTCCCACAGCCATTTAGCTTCCGCAAGCGTACGGGTCGCAAGTAATACTTTAGTGAGAAAACGAGTGTCGAACCACAAGGACTATGACAAAAGCGAGTTAACTAATTTAACCATGTTCTTAATTAGGTTGAATGGAATCATTTGAATTTGATCAAATTGTATAGACTTTTGATAAAAATAGCAAAACAAAACAATGCAAATTGGGAAGTTGGATCTAACTTCAAGAGGTATTAACTTAAGATTACTTCTTCCCCATTGTATTTCATAAAACTATGCAATTATCCACTTATATTAATGAAATGAGTTTATATGCTAGTCGAAGATCCTAAAATCATCAACCAAGCTCTCTCAAGTCAAGATTGATTTTTAATCATCATTAAAAATATTCAATCTCTTATTTACAATTAATGAAAATTATCTTTTCAAATCAAGCCTTCACTTGACTATGCTAGGTTGTTAGATATATCTCTATTCTAACAACAGATCATCCATTTAATTCCTAAACTTCAAGTCTAGCACGATTTTTCTTAAGTTCTACAATCAAAATAGCTCTCTCAAGCATCTTCCAATTGAACAACTCTAATCATGTAGTGATTAAGCACAAGATAGCATTAAGCTCAAAGAAAAATCAACATATATATTCATTAACCAACAAAAGAAAGATAATCCAATAGTTTCAATGCATACAATGGGTAAAAGTAATCCTAATTAGGAGTTTTAGCTACTCATGATCAATGTAACCCAACAACGAAGTCTAAGAATCATAACCATATCAGCAAAATGGGAAGAAAAGAGAGAAAAACTAGAAAAAGCAAGGAAAACCGTTGACTTTCTTCACAAATCTTCTCTCAAATCTCCAAAATCACCAAGAGCTCTCTCCCAAGTAGCCTTTTTGTGTTCTTGACCATTCCCCTATGCAGAATGTCTCAATTTCGGCGCCCCTATTAGGTTAAAATAGCATCAACAGCGTCACTTTCTCAAAACGCACAGTATCAATTTCGCGCGTTCGCCGTGGGTTTGCTATAACAAATGCCATAGCGAATTGTCATCAGACAAAAGTAAGGCTTTTTCAGGTGGTTTCGCTATGGCATTGGCTACAGCAGATTTCACGGCCAAAGGGCAAACAAAAAGGTCATCTTCTGAGGTGGTTTTGCAATGGCTTGGCTATAGCTTCCACAACAAATGCAGGCTTCTCCTTCATAGTGTCCTTTTTCATCTTCTTCTTGCATTCTTCCCTTCCTTTCACATTTTCCCATGATCTTTGAGAGTTTTAACAACTTATCATCCTCCACTTACAAGGAGGAGAGGTTCATGAGCTCTTTTATCTTTCACAAATAATTAAAACTATGTGCATTATATTTAACCCATGATTCAACAAAATTTTGATTTAGCTTCGTCCTATCACATTTTCTTCTATAATCTCTTTATATCCACAATTTTGAATCCAAAAATAAGTGAAAAGAGAAGAAAATGTGCTAGAATACTCTTGATTTCTATGAGTTAACACACCCCCAAACTTAAGCTTTTACTTGTCCTCAAGCAAGAAGTCTATCCCTACTAAATGAACCAAGTACTCATCATTTATGTATGAATGAATTGATCCTCAGCAGCTGCTCAACAAGTTATATTAAACAAGAAATTAAGACAATATTCAAGGATGAATGCTTCATAGATTTAAGACATGCTTTTTGAGAGTTCTTAAGTGTGAGTGTGTGAATAAAGTCAATATATATTCCTTTTACACAAACTGAAGTTAAAAGTAATACTTTAAATCATATACCCTTATTTAAACAAACAGTTTTAGCATCCCCTAATTCCTTCCTCTCCTCTTCTAATTAAGTCCACTTGACTTAAAAATCAAAGGGGCTTTTCTTAGCTTGTAATAGGGCTAGGGGTTAAGGTTTTCAAAAGAAAAGGTAAGGATAATCAATCAAATACCTTAAGAAAGATAGATGATAACTATTCAAAGGTTTTTTTTTCTTTTCTCATAAAACATACTCCCACAAACTTGAACCAAATTGAATTCTTCATATCAAGCCTTCTTTGTAAGCATATTTCTCTCTTCTTCTTTTTTTCTTTCTTTTTTCTTTTTTTACTACTTTGGCTTGATTTTTTTTTTTTTCACCATGTGAACCCTTTTGCTTTCTACACCCCTTTCCCAAATCTTTTATAACTTTGCATAACAGCACCACATTCCACCACCCAATCACTTATCATCTATCTCAAAGCAAGGGACTCATGGTTTTATACATTGGCTAGGAAAGGTAGGTGTTAGGTTTTTCAATAAGAATTTTTAATTGGTTTTTCAAATAAGCTCAAAATAAGGGTTCAAAGGGAAATCATATCAATTAGGTAAGTTTGAAAGGCTTAACCACATTTTATGAACTGCCCTAATCATTTTTTCAAATCTTATGAACTGAATCAAAAGTTTTGAAGAATTCTAAAGGGGATTCTAAAATAAAAAATTGAAACATAGGTATATAACCTAATTTGCTACTAAGCCCTTCAACAAGTACATCCACAAAACATTTAACTCCAATAGTGTGTAAATTACTTAAAAACTCTTGAACAACATGTTTTAACACTACAATGCACTCATCCATGCACATTAATAAAAATTTCCTATCTAATATAACATATAGAGCAGTAATTTATATCACAGGATCATCCAAACAATATTTAACAAATAACTGAAACTAACAGCTCATTTTCAACAATTTTTCACAAGCAAAAACTCAAGTATGTGAAATCTCACATATTCCAACAATTTTCTAACAAAACCTATTTAAAAATTTTCTTCTGTGCACTCGTTCTCTTTCAAAACTTGTTTTTCTTTCAAAATTATGACACAATCTCACCCCCAAACTTAAGATTAACAATGTCCTCATTGTTAACCCCAATAGGAGGGGATTGAAGCTGAACAGTACCTATATAATATGTAGCTCATATCCACAATATTCACAAAGATCAAGAATTCACATGTTACAAGGCCTTCAATGGCCCAAATAAAGCTTGGAATCAATGTGAACTCTAGCCATCAGTAACTAGTTCCATAACATTCACAACAAACATAAGACCAAAAGGAACAACATATATGAGTAACCGCATTTGCCACAAGAAGGAAACACATCAAGCAGAACATGGCCATCAGGACCTATTTCAAAAGTAGAATAGTCATTGTGCAGTGAGCCCCTAATAGCTCATATCTAAAACAAAAAGTCCAAGAACCAAGAAGAGACCATCAGTAGGCTCATGCGAATAGAGAGCACAAGCGATTAGCACAGTCAAGGACAGGAAGAGAAAACATAAACACACAATGAAGAACCCAAAAGACAAGCCTAAAAAGAAAAGAAAATAAACTAATCTAGAGAAAAATTTCCCCCAAACTTAAAGTCTAGCTAGTTCCAAAACTTCTCAAAACAGAATTCCAAACTTAAGCCTATCCTCACTACCTCCAAAATCTATTTAGTCCCCAACTGGTACTTGGTCAACAATAAAGACTTAGCTCATCCAATCCCAGTTCATTGTGGTAAACCAAAGAAACCGATTTCATTTAAACATTGCCAAGTCAAAATCAAATGATCCAAGGCAGAAAATAGGTCAACAAATGCAATCATCAGTAATTGCATGAAACAAAATAATTTCAAAGTGATTCACAATGTTCCTTGGACTTAGTGAATAGAAATATGGTTTTCCACAATGAAAGGTTTTGAATAAAAGCTAAGGGTGCAAAAACAAATTGACGAAGCATTATTTCACAACCTTGCAATAGCTTGCTAAATCATGCAACTCGTGGAGTTATTCTGAAATCTTAAAAACAACCATCAGATGTTGGAACATACTACTCCTCACATTACCATACAAATTCAAGCTTAACTCTCATCAGTCCCAATAGTCCTTCAGAGCAAAATTTCCAAGTCCACTAAGTATATACATGTAATCAAGAGAACATTCACAAACATGAGCATGTTGAAAAAAAATTTCACCGTCATGTTTAAGTTCTAAAACTTGCAATAAGGAGGAAAGTGATTTCCATGGGTTTGCATTTCTGAATTTATAACAAAAGTTATAGTGATTTTCAAAACTGGAATGTTCTTGTGCCTTTGAGACATGTCTCAAAGCAACCACAATTTTCAAACTTCAACAAACTGTTTTAGTTCTCAAGATAGCCAAGACATAGACAAAGTTAACTAGGAAAGTACTAACTTAATTCAATAACCACAGCAAGCCAAGCAGTACATGAATCCACATATCAACCATATCAGTTCAAGCCTAGCAACCATCAAGAATTATAGAAAACAGAAGAATCTCACTGAGGAAATATTCAGTAATCCACAATGAAATGTTATGAAGTACATTCTTCCAGTACCTATATTAGCATGAATCCTGCTCAAGTGCAACTATAAAGGATGTTCTGAAATCTGTTTCAATTGGGCCCAAACATGTTTCCACACTCTAGAAATATACTTCCCTTTACACATCAGTTTGTAAAGTAGTAAATTCATGGTTCAAAAATTAAGTTCAACATTTTCAAGTGAAATTCAGTCACCCAAAGATTTCAGGACAACATTCAGTATAGAGGTGACTATGTTTGATTAACAAATCATGCTCTGAACATTATTGAAACCCAGCAGAAATGACCCAGCTATTCAGACCCTATTTTATACAAGCAAGCATTAGTAAGTGCTATCCTTTAGTCCTCAGAGCACAAAAGCAGGAAGCTACCCACTCAATTCAGATTCAAGCTTAATTCCCCAAAAGCAATAAAAAGATTTAGCTAGGGAGATATTAACCAAAATTTCGGTCAGCTCAAAGCTTGACAAAGTAAACAGAGCAATGGACCAATCCATAAATCAAATCATACCTACTTAATCTTAATTCATCAATCTTTAAGACATAATCAGAACCAGAGACCCTAATCATAATCCCCCTATCCAACCACTAGAAGCCAAAATAACAACAGCAAAGGCCACAAAAGTTACCTTAGGAATTGAAGAAATTGAAGAAAACAAGAAATCAAGGAGGAGGAGATAGAGCTGTCTGGACCAGAGGAGAGCTTGAGGAGCTTGAGGCCACATCTATTCGTCGTTGCAACCGCAAGTGATTGGGAGACTGAGAAAGAGAGGGCGCCGGGTCTGGAGTGAGGGTTCGATGGTTCTGCGGAGTGAAAGTGAGGCAACGGTGACAGTGTGGGTGAAGCAGCGGCAGAGTAGATGTGTGACAGTGGAGTGGGTGTTTGCCGGAAGAGGAGTGTGAGTGAGAGCGAGCAACGAAGGAGTGGTGACGGCATAGCTTCGGCGAGGAGGAGGAGCTTCGGAGAGGAAGCGGCGGATCTGGAGGGTGAGCGACGAATATATATGAACCAACGGCAGAGGAAGAGATTCCGGCGAGGAGTGGTGTTGGTGTTGTGAGACAGTGAAGATGGAGTAGGTGTGGTGGGAATAGCGACGGAGAAACAGAAAGTGTGAGAAGGGGGTGACGGTGATGGTATATGGGCGACGGTGAAGGAGGGAGGACTGTAAAGATTCGGTGGGGCGATGGTGAAGTCTGGGTTTTCGGCCGGTGGTGCTACGATGGTCGGTGGACGATGGTGAGCAAATCGATGGACAGTGGTCGATGGTGAGCGATGAGAAATTGAAGACAGTGATTGAAAAGGGAAGCTGAATGGGAAGGGTTTGAGGGAATGGGGGAGTAGTCGATGGTGAACAGTGAGCCGAGTGAAGATGGAGTTAAGGGCTAGCTGTGGGTGAAAGATGAGAGAGCCGAGGGCAATGGTGAGCTTAGAGGAATGGTGTGCAGCGGTGAGCTTTAAGGAATGAGTAAGGAGAAGACAATGGTGGATGCTTCGTTGAAGATGGAGTGTGCTGTGGTATGTGAAGTGGATTCTGAAAGTGAAAAAGGAATTATGGTCCAGGGGAGGAGGGGAGTTACCAAAGGGGGAGGCGCTGTGAATTTCAAAAATGAATTAGATCCACACGTGGGATAAGTTCATATGGATAAAGAGGGAAAAGATACAGAAAATAAGGATGAGATGGTAAATATATTTATTAATAATAAATTTTTTTTTTAATTTTGTTTATTTTTTTATATAAAAAAACGAAAATCATATTTATTAATTATTATATATATTTATGATTTTTTTTGCATATTCCCTTCTTCTCTTTTTTTTATATATAAAAAAATTGAAAAATGTATATATATATATATGTATTGTTTTTTCTATTATTTTTATTTATTTATTTATTTATATTTTTTTAATTATTATTTTTTTTAGAGGTAAGTAAGACACTCAACAAGACCCAATGTGCTGTGGCCTTTGCTACAGCGAGTCATGACAGCGAATAACAGGTCAGTAAGCATGCCAAAATGACCCGATTCATTGCCGTCTTCACTACCGCGACTCATGACAGCAAATATCAGGTCAAAGAGCATGCCAAAATGACCTGATTCGCTACGATCTTCGCTACAGCGAATCATGACTGCAAATACTGACAGAACCAAAACAGACCACAATATAGCAGCAAATTCATCCAAATTCACTCAAAATCCAATTTTAAGCATTCCAAAGATATTAAACCCTAATCCATGCCATAAAATACTTAAGATGCATTCATCCACAAAACACAAAATCTAAGAATAGCCTCAACACCACTCGATACTACATTCCAAGATCAAAAACACATTTAATGGATATTAAATGCATACTCCCCTTTATAGTTCCCTTCTTTGCATCTATATTACTCTTCCATCTTCATCTCCCAAAATTCACCTTTAAAGTTCATGTGGGAAACCTTTCTCACCTACAAAATACAAAGACCAAACATAAATCTACCAAATCAAACAAAAAACATAAAAATGACAAAGATTGAATTAAGAACTTGGGTTGCCTCCCAATAGCGCTTGCTTTATAGTCCTTCAGTCGGACTCTTCAACACAAATTACTAATCATAAGTATCAAAAACCAGAACCACCTTGTCTTCATTCCTCCTGTGACAAAAATATTTTAACAACAATGGAAGTTCATTAAGATAAGAAATATGCATTTCTTCAATAAAAAATGGCTTTGGAGTGCTTGTTTTAACCAAACTAATAGAAGACTCAAATTTAACATTTTCACAATTGTTATCCATGCCTCCTAATATAATTTGAACAACCAATAAAATCCACTTGACTCATATTAGTAAGAGTCAAAATATGAGTAGGAGGATTAAGATCATAAATTGAAGGGATTTTCTCACTATTCTCTTATTTAGAATAACAAAAGTTAGGCTCCAAAATCGAAACCTCAACTGGACACTCAATATTGTTCTCTCCCTCACTGATGTCCAACTTGCAATCATCCCCAACATATTCACAAGCTTATAATGTCACTTCCTCATTCCCCATGGTCAATGTTTCACTTGAGACCTCATCTTTTTGAGAAGGATCTTTTGATATATCATTGAAAGCTTCTTTTTGTTTCAAAACCTCAAGATTAGAAATCATTTCATCCACTTGAAATTCTCCATTTCGGGCATGATCATTAATTTTCTCTTTTTGAAAAATTTTCAAAAATTTATTTTGACCATCTAACAGATGTAAAAGCAAATCCTTTGTTGTAAGGTCCTCCTCATCAATGGGGGTAGTTTCATCAACATGAGAAGTATGTGATATATGATGATGTGACACATATGAAGGAAAAGAACAATTTTGATCCCAGGACAATGGTTGTTCATGATTCCATCCAAGGCTACAAATATTATCATGAAAATCAAAATGAGCTAGTGCAAAATCATTCTTTTTATATTCTAATGTTAAAGCATGGGGTCACTGCTCTCTCGAGTGATAATCTCCACAATAATACAACAAATATAATAGTCATAATAAGAATTGTGATTATCATTTTCATTCTCAAATCCACCACTTGCCCCATTAGTACACCAAGGATAATTCATAAACAAAGTTAAAAAGAAAAGAAAAACTACCAAGCACAAAAAGCAACAAAATTAAAAAAACCAACTAAACAACCTAAGACTAGAAACAAAACAAAAGAAAACAAAGAGAAAAGAAAAACAAAAAGAAAACTCAAGCGTAATCAAACACATAATTACACTAATTAACTCAAAACACTTTAGTCAATAATCCCCGGCAACGGCGCCAAAAACTTGTTTGTCGTTTAGCTTCCGCAAGCGTACTAGTCGCAAGTAATACTTTAGTGAGAAAACGAGTGTCGAACCACAAGGACTATAACAAAAGCGAGTTAACTAATTTAATCATGTTTTAATTAGGTTGAATGGAATCATTTGAATTTGATCAAATTGTATAAAGACTTTTGATAAAAATAGCAAAACAAAACAATGGAAATTGGGAAATTGGGTCTAACTTCAAGAGGTATTAACTTAGGATTACTTCTTCCCCATTGTATTTCATAAAACTATGCAATTATCCACTTATGTTAAGGAAATGAGTCTATATGATAGTCGAAGATCCTAAAATCATCAACCAAGCTCTCTCAAGTAAATATTGATTTTTAATCCTCATTAAAAATATTCAATATCTTGTTTACAATTAATGAAAATTATCTTTTCAAATCAAGCCTTCCCTTAACTATGCTAGGTTGTTAGATATATCTCTATTCTAACAACAGACCATCCATTTAATCCCTAAACTTCAAGTTTAGCATGATTTTTCGTATGTTTTACAATCAAAATAGCTCTCTCAAGCATCTTCCAATTGAACAACTCTAATCATGTAGTGATCAAACACAAGATAGCATTAAGCTCAAAGAAAAATCAACATATATACACATTAACCAACAAAAGCCAAATAATCCAATAGTTTCAATCCATACAATGGGTGGTAAAAGTAATCCTAATTAGGAGTTTTAGCTACTCATGATCAATACAACCTAACAAAGAAGCCTAAGAATCATAACCATATCAGTAAAATGGGAAGAAAAGAGAGAAAAACCAGAAAAAGCAAGGAAAACCATTGACTTTCTTCACAAATCTTCTCTCAAAGCTCCAAAATCACCAAGAGCTCTCTCCCAAGTAGCCTTCTTGTGTTCTTGACCCTTCCCCTATGCAGAATGTCTCAATTCTGGCGCTCCTATTAGGTTAAAATAGCATCAGCAGCGTCACTTTCTCAAAACGCACAGTATCAGTTTTGCGCGTTCGCCATGGGTTTGCTATAGCGAATGCCATAATGAATTGTCATCAAACAGAAGTAAGGCCTTTTCAAGTGGTTTTGCTATGGCATTGGCTACAGCAGATTTCACGGCCAAAGGGCAAACAGAAAGGTCATCTTCTGAGGTGGTTTTGCAATGGCTTGGCTATAGCTTCCACAACAAATACAGGCTTCTCCTTCATAGTGTCCTTTTTCATCTTTTTCTTGCATTCTTCCCTTCCTTTCACATTTTCCCATGATCTTTGAGAGCTTTAACAACTTATCATCCTCCACCTACAAGGATGAGAGGTTCATGAGCTCTTTTATCTTTCACAAACAATCAAAACTATGTGCATTTAACCCATGATTCAACAAAATTTTGATGTAGCTTTGTCCTATCACATTTTCTTCTATAATCTCTTTATACCCACAATTTTGAATCCAAAAATAAGTGAAAAGAGAAGAAAATGTGCTAGAATACTCTTGATTTCTATGAGTTAACACTACCATATAATTGTAGAAATTCTACTCTCTCCACCACTATGTAGCACCTAGACTTATGAATCAATGGGACTTTTAAAAGGGTTGTAATGATGGAAATGGTCTCATGGAAGGGATAATGAAATAAGTACTATGCATGCACAAATGTATACAATGGCATTCATTTTTTTTCTTTTTTTTAAACCTTGTTAGGTTCAAATAACCACATCTCCTTGCCAATCAAAACAAATGCTTATTTATTTTTCTTCTTTTCTCTCTTTTTTTTCCTTTTATTTTTTTCTTTCTTTTTTCCTTTTTTTCCTTTTTGCTTTTTCTTCTAGTTCTTGTTTTTTTAATAATGCCTGTAAATGGCATTTCTTCATACCAACAATATTAATGCAATTCAATGACCTTTGGATGCCAATCTAATGCAAATAGGATGCATACATAGTGCTTGTTAATAAATGATAAATTTTAGAATATAAAGAGCTCAAAGGGGGTTAACAGTGGATTGGGTTTATGTTTGGAATAAAAGGTGATAATATGAATGCCCCTATCATGTTCATTAATCTAAATGCAAATGTGATTTTGAAAAAGAATTTAAATAAGTTCTAGAGGTACATTAGAATAGATGGTAAACACACATTCACAAAGATTAATTGAACACTAGCCTAATCAAAATGCATTAACTCAACTAATTGTAATGCTAACTCTAAGTAATAACCAATCAATTCATTAAAATTCAACCAAGAGCATAAGCAATTCCCATAAGTATTTAGACAAATTTCTAAAACAAGGAGTGACAAAAGTTCAAAAGTGTGGTTTGGATCAAGAATTTTCTATAATTTTTTTAATCAAAATGACGCATTTTTGAAATTAAGCACAGTAAAGCACAAAAGACTTGAATCTTAATCCCTCCCGTACTCTTAAATCTTGCATTGTCCTCAATGCAATACCTAAGGCAAAGGAATGAGAAGAGCTCAAAGCTAAGGGGTGAACAACAAACAAAATCTACCTTTTACTAATGGTTTTGTCTCCCCTATACTTATTCTCTTCACATAACAATTAAGATTAAGAAATATATAAAAAATGAGAAGGAAGCAAGTGGGGAAAGAGATAACCTGATGTTTAAATTTCTGTAGACTCTTGTAGGAGAAGTTCTCATCCCGGATGAGAAGCATACATTTCCTTTTTGTGACCACTTCTCCTAGAATGTACCTTCTTGGTAGTAAAGGTTATTGTAACAAAAGCATTAGACCAGCAACAATATCTATTCCATAAATGAATACATGGAGAGATCGAAAATAAAACATAGGCATTGTACAAACGAGATTCTCCAACTTCATAACCAAGAAAGTCAATTTGGTTCATTTTAGTAGAAACTAAACAAGTAGTCATATTTTGAAAATCCTCTTGTGCTTGCAATGGGGAAAATGAGAAATCCAACTCAGTGTTGGAGTGCATTACATCACTTTTGCAATCACAAGAGTTGAGAGGTAAAAGAGTGGAAGAAGAAAGAGAATTGATTAAGCTATCACCACCTAAAAATTCAAAACATGTATTTTCATTTGCTATATCAAGTGGCAAATCACAAGAAAGAACTAAAAAGAAAAATTCATTTTTATTTACAATTTTATCATTCAAAATCATTGAATCTTTCCTTATTGAACTACCTAAACATGTGATTTAGAGGGATCAATAAGTGCACAATTTTCAAGGCTTGTATCAAGTATAGCATGCACTTTAATGTTATCAATTGAACTAGATAAAGAATCAAGTTCATGTGAAAAAGAAAGCCAATTATCAATTTCAACACACATAGCACATGACATTTCACCCTCATATGAACAAACTAAAGTAGAATGTAAGGAAGAAGGAAAAATAAGTTCTCCATGTTGTTCAATAGCATTAAAAAGTTCTAAATCATGCTTGTCCACACTTGAAAGAAAGGAAGAATCATGTAAACAATCATCATTTAGACAATTATTTGAGCTATAATCAGGTTCACACTTCACTACAATTCGAGCATCCAAGCATAATTCACCATTCTCCACAATGTCATGCTTAATATATTCATCACTCCTATAACTTGGCAAAAGAACATGTTCATCACACATAGAAGCATGGACTGTGCAAGCAACACCATCAACTACACAACAACTATTAGAGATATCACAGTGAGCATTATCAACATCAAACATTTGAGGGGATTCAACCACAATTTCTTCATCCACCTCATTATGAAAGAATGCAAATGCAACAGTGCCACTCGAAGAAAGGCATTATCAGCTTTGTGCCTTGGTAACCTCTTTGAAATTAAACTAAGGATTGCAATATAGAGTGCAATTCTGGATTGTCTCTCGAAGAGCATTTTATTAATTACCTTGAAACTAAGTGTGATGATTGGCATAAAAAAACAAAAAGGGAAAATTTTGATCTTTTGAAACTACAACTATATGAAAATAATAAAAGTCCTAAATTATAATGTTTTTGGTATTTTTAGATATGATGGAATGGAAATAGGAATATATGAAGTGAATCTTTTGAACATAGCTCGCAAGGGCAATCATAGTTCATCTAATGATAATGGGAGTTTAATTTACTAGCTTAGTCAAAAAAATGCCCAAAAGACCCCTTGAGCTAGCTTGAGTTAAATTGATTAAGCACTTTCACACTGGGCAAAGTTTAACCCCTCTAATCGAAACTCAATACAAAACACTAGCAATTATAATTAAAGTCCCTCAAAATACCAAATCTCAAACATCATTGAGTCTAGTACATTAATCAATGATTATTCCTAGACCTAGAAAATAATCACTTCTTAAAACACTATTAGAAACCACTTTGTATGCAATTTATGAAATCACTAAGTATTCTAAAATACCAAACCTCATCAACCGGTGAGTCTAGAACCAAAAAAGAGGAACCCCTACTCTTAAAATGCTATTAAGCCCTCTTAGTGTGTGATTGTGAATTAATTGATGAAATTGGTTCCAATGTAATTCAAAAATCAACTCAATATCCCATCAATACAATGTAAGATAATAGAGAATCAAAAGAATTACAATAAAACATATATGTAACCACATTGATGAGCACAAGGTTCAACATCAATCAATCCAAAACACAAAATAATTCAAACAAAGATTTAACCAAAATAATATTCTTAACTAAAAATTAAAACTCCTAAAATCAAGAAAATCATAATTAAATTGTCGAACACCAATTAAAAGGGAACAATTAATAGGACCGGAATTAATACTCCCTCCGGTCCTAATTATAAGACAAAGTTAATTTTTTTTGAGAAATTAAGGAAGCTAATTAAATTATTTTAGAGTATCTTTATTTTTATTTTTTTCTTCAAACTAATTAGTTTGACTAATAAATTAATATATAATATAAAGATACATAACTTATGATATGATTAAGTAACTTATTTAGCTTTCTTTATTCTCCAAAAAAATCAACTTTATCTTCTAATTATGACCGGAGGTAGTATTGAATAAAGGAATGTTGGTGTTGATTTTAATATGCACACAGAACAAGAACAGAGGAGCCCCGACTGATATTGTGGAAGGCCAGAGATGGAGTGACGATGATGTTGTGGTTTTCGACGGCACTGAAGATGTAGACTGACAGTGAAAGTGGTGGCAGGATGGAGATAATGAAGGTGAGGAGTGGTTGAAACTGAGCTCTTCAATCTTCTTCTATCTATGGCATTCTAATATTCTGCAATTGTCAAGCTCAAGCCTCGCTCTTCCTGGAAGCTCGCTGGCAGTGGTCAGAATACGGTGGTCTTTGTGTGGCTGAAGGAGACAATGAAGCTGTCAAAGATGGGAGACCTCCTCTATTCATGGCAGTTGCAGCTCTGAGATTATAGACTCACCGGAAGTTGTGGTGGTGGTGGTGAATGGTGCTGCCGGTGAGAGAGGAAGACGAAGGTGATGAAGATCGAGATTCAAGCTTCTTAACTCCTTACTCTACGCTCCTCCACCCGCAACTCCCTCTCTTGTTCTTTTTTGGCTGTGATCTTTGCTTCTTTAATCCCCAGCTCATTCACGTCTGACCTAGTCCATTAGGAGTGAAACAATGTGTTTTAAATGGGACTAAAATGTCATTCTTTAAATTCGAGGTACTAAAGTGTCAATTTCCAAATTTGAGCCCCAAATTGCCGTTTTTTGATTTAATATAAGTTTTCAAGTTTCTAAAACTAGAAACAATTAAACCAATATCAAATATTCTTAGAAAAATCAATGATTAAGAGTAATTACAATTTTTATGACGATTTTACCCTTTTTAGTTCCAATTTAATGTATTTACTCTTAATCTTAATTTATCTCAAGAAATACATTTTAAACTCAATAATTATGAAAAAATCCCTAATTAAAGTATAAAAATATATTTAAAAAATAGGGATTTTTCACTCTCATTAATTAACCTAGTTGTTGCCACTATAAAAACACATGGTTGCACGCCAAGAGAATGCGCATTCATGGACTGACGCACTGGGAGGGTAATCATCTTGATTCCAATTCTTTCTCTAAGTCGAAGACCGCATGCCGATTCAAATACCATTATTTCTCTATTTATGAGTCCCACGTCTATTGATTAACCATCAACCAATCTTGCTCAAGTTCTTTTGATGGCTGTGATGCGGTTGGAGCTTGGAGAAAGAGGAGAAATTTTCATGGTAGCCTGGGCTTTTTAGGGAGGCAACTGGGGAGGAACATGGAGGAAGCTAGAGTCTAAGAGTTGACATTTGAAGACCAAAAGGGAGTATCTTTCCTTTTATCTATTTAATTTAAGACTTGAGATTATTTAGTTTTAAATGATTTTGAATTGTACTAATTAAGAACAATCTAGTTTTAGATTGTAGACATATCTCTTTTATATTAGATTGATATTTAGGAATGTTTTGTGCTTGAGACATTTGCTAGAATTATTGTTTGCAAACCTTAAAATTGTCAATTGAATTATTAATTGAGTTTTCATTATTAATTTAATTGTCAGTTTGATTTATCTTCTTGATTATTTAATTGGGTAGGTAAATTATCTAGTTGTTCAATTGGACAATTGTAAACAAAAGTCCCAAAATTATTTTGAAATTAATTATGATTGGTTTTTAATGAGTTTAATTAACCACCGCTTATTTCAATATGAGTTTTCAAGTTTAGTAAGTGTTATTGAGCTTAAGAGTTTTCCATGTTTCAATTAGATGATTAAACTTATTAATTTCAATCTTTTATCAGTTTCCCTTTGGTCTAATAAATTGAATGGATAAAAAAAGCTAACTCCATGTGAATTCTAAGTTGTCCCCTTCATCATCATAACTAAATTAAATCCTTCTTGTGTGTCTTGCTTTTTCTTTATCTTTATGCTTAGCATTATATTTTAATTCCTCACTTATAAAAAAATCCCCCAAGAATTGCATTCATATAGAATAGTCTCATTCTTATATAGATTTTAGAGTCAATTGCATTAGTGCACTTAGTTAGTTTAATTGCATTTAGGTAGTAGAGTCTTGCATTATAGTTTAGGTCCATTTCGTTGCATCTTTTGTCACTTAAAAATCAATCCAAAAGAAAACCCATAGCTTGCTCCTGAGGAGAATGACTTAGGTTGACCATAAACTACATAATTAATTAAGACCTAGTTTAATTGATTGTTTTAGCGACAGAAGTATAACGCTTGTTACTTATGCCCCTTTGTTATGCATCGGAAGCGATATCATTATTATTATGGCCCAGGAGAATCAATAAATAAGCTCTCAGCCAAAAAATTACACAATTATTCTTGGGGCACTATTCGTTTAGTAAAACTATATTTACCATATTAATGTATTTACGGGGTTACTTTTCATTTTAACTCTTCAATTCTTTCATTCATTACTATCAGAGTTTTCTCTGCTTATTAATTCCTCTGTTTGCTTAACTAATGGTCTCGTACTGTGTGATTACCCATCTCTTAGTTCAATTATCGCACTTCAAAAAACATCCATCTGTCTGCGGGTTATACCATTAACCATTAAATGTTAATTATACATAACGGAAAAGCGCATCTTAGTCTTCATCTCCTCATCGCAACTTCTTCATCTGACATATTGTCCTGCACTCCTCTTCTGTTCTTACATGCCTGTATGGTTAGTTGGGGGTGAGATTCGGGGGAATCTCAGTAGTAAACATTACAGACAATACATGCAAGAAGAATGCTAGTGCATGCTCAATGTTTCGTGCAACATACTTATGGTCACAACAAAAACAGAAATAAAGCTTGATTCATACATACATGCTTCACATAATCAAGTAAAGTAATACAGCAAATCAATACATAGCATAAACATCACATACATGCAAGTAAGTTCACTACCTTTTGTCTTCGAGTCCCCTTTTATACCTTTTCTTCCAACCACTGAAGTTGCTTCTATTGCCTCTTGTTTGTCATCTCATGGCCCTAAGTAAATGGCTATATTATTAGAGCCATGATAAATAAATTTCCAATGGGCTACTTTAGCCTCTAGGGCTTGTCTCTATTCTTTGGACCCAAATTTTAATAACCCAAGACACCTTGGTTGGTTAATCTTAAAGTTAATACATTAGGCCCCATGGGTATTTAATGAGCCCACTCTAACTTTATGGGCTTTACATAACCATTGAAGTTCAAATTAATTACCAATTACCCTTATTTTCTTATTTTCGCCTAATTACCAAAATCTGCAAGAATTTTCAATAATCTTTGAAAATTCATATCTTGGCCTAAGAATATCCAATTAAGGTGATTCAAAATTCTCGGTGTTACTTATTACATCTATTTTAGGGAAAAAAATGCTTCCTACTACCACCTATCCACGTACCATTCCCAATTTTCAATTTTACCCTTACTGCCAGAAATTCTTACCAGCTTTGATGGTCTGACTTCTAAAATTCATAACTTAATCTCTAGAACTCTAAATGGGATGGTTCAAAATCCTATATGACCCTCCTTAAGTCTATTTTCAGGGAAAAATATTAATTACTGCCAATTACCAGGATAAAGTTCCCAAAATCATCAAACACCACAATTGATCCAGAAAACGTTCTAGATTCAATGCCTAACTTCAAAAATTCATATCTCACAATCTACAAACCTAAATGATACATATTATATATCAAATTAAAGCCTATAATGTGTATTTTAATTTTGAAAAGTTTCATAATTTTTGTTCAAGGTTTAGTTTTCCAAAATTTCGCCACAAACAATCTGACTTCCAGAAACATAATCTAGCAACAACTAACTTCAAAAATTCATATCTCTTAATATACTGATCCAAATGGCACATATTACTAATCAAATTAAACCTTGAACAGATTGCCTCTAGAAAACGAAATCTGGTAGCACTACTACTTTGACTTCAATCTTTGGGTTTTCAATCCAACCCTTCTAAAATCATGTTCACAACCTAGTCCCACACAAAACCATGTGTAGAATCCATTTCTAACCTCAAAAACATCAAAATAATCTTCTTTCCATAGGTTCTAGGTCTGACAAAAAATCAGGAAAATATAAAAACTCAACAAAACCTTAAGATACTCAGTTCAAATCGTAGCTTATACGTACCTCTAACCAATTCTGTAACTGGTTCTTGATTTTGGCAGCACCTCTACCATGTAGACAACACCAAACACCTCTAATCAAGAATCCAAAATCGTAGAAATGTTGCTCTAATTGAGAGGAAAACATTATAGAAGACTCCAGGTGGTGAAAACACCAAATTGGAGGTGAAATCGGCTCCGAACTCCAGGATTTTCACTATTCATCCACCTTCTGTCCTCTTCCATCTTCGCTTTGACTTTTCTCTATTATTTTTCATCTTCTTTTGTGGCTGGACGAAATGAACATAAAAGGGGGAGGAAGAGCTTGATTTTTGCCATGTGTCTTGCCCTTTTGATCTAATGGTCTCATGGTGTGACAAGTGTCATGTGAGCAAGTCATAAGATGCCAAGTGTCCTCTTCTCTCCCTCTTAGGTGTCCTTGATTGGTCAGGGGAAGAAGAGGCCTGACAATTTCTCTAGACTCCTGAGTTCAGTATTCGGGAAGTCAAGTAAGTGACTAGGCCAGAGACCAGTGGATTCCCTGGACTCAAGTATCAGGTGGCGCGTCCCGAAGATGCCAACTCAAAAGGCAAAAAGTTAGTGTCATCATGAGGGATACTTGTCACCTTCTCATTCATCCAACACAAAAGTGAACTTGTACTTTGTCATGATGAGGGGACACTTGTCAATTTCTTATGGTGCCAACAAAAAATTGCCATCATTAGCTATCATGACTTACTTTATTAAAGCTACTTTAATAAAGTTACTTTATCGGTGTCTACTCTGATTTCACTCGGGACTTACTCGGGATTGCATCACACGTATCGAAGCCCGCAAGATGACGCCAGGTGGGAGTATGTGTGTAGGCCCCACATGGCGGCACCTACCATGACTTTCCTAAAAACGCAGGGTATACTTGTCAACCCTGAAAATGTCATGTGCACACCTACACCGACATATTTTGCTCGACCAATTAGTCTCATACCTTATGACATAGCTAAGTGGCATCTTTCTACCAACCCAATGGCACCGTATATGTGTTCTATACACATTTGCACCAACACTTTAATCCTGCTGCCTATGCATACTGGGCCCTCTACCGATAGGGCTGGATTACATAGTCCCCAAGAGTTTTTCTATCTCTTGACATTCTTCAGACTCTTCCCAAAATGGACTTAGTCGTTTGCCTGATATAGGCTTATCCTCAAGTTTCTAGGCCCAAAATTTGAGATATTATAAGAAGCACATATCATATGTTGGCAGTAGACCCAGAGTACCTTTTAGCGCACAAGTCATAAATGGCCTCCAACAAAACATTATGACTACCCAAATTATATGAAGATTGGTGGTATGATATTATCTGTCTTATAAATATGTCAAGTACCTTTTGTCATACGACATCTAGATTGAGAGTGAAACATGAAGACGTCACTCTCATATTACTTAATCATTTATACTTTTTCTATCATTGAGTAGATTGACAAGACAAATAAACCTCATTTCATTTGAGTACAAACATGCATTTCTCAATCTCTCCTAAAAATAGAGACGCATCCCATTTTGACTACTCACTTTCCTTTGCATAGATCCCGCTATGCTTGATAAGTGTATATTTTATAATTAATTAAGTGTAGATTATGATATATCTTTGATTAAATTTATTAATATTTTATATTAATCACCTAAGCCATTAGGGATTAACATAGTTAGAATGTCTTTTAATGGATCAAAAGACATTCTTAGTTAAATAAGAGTCCTAGACTAGCAATTATAACTTTAAATGCAATTAATGGGAGAAATTAGATACTAAGAAGTGATCATAGCTATAATAATCCAAGTCACTACTTAAGACCTAGAATCACCCTTAGCCTTAATTATAGGTGGATTTATTTTTCTTTATTTTTTAATTAGCTTTTATTCTTACTTTCTATTCAAATTGTGTTGACTCAAATTAAGGGAAAGTGTAAAGTCATTACTCAACTACATTATTGGTATCAAGTCCTCATGGGAACGATATCTTATTCACTCTTTATTGCTTGATACGACCCGTGCACTTGTAGAGTCTTATGCTCTATATTTTGTGCCTATCAAGTGTTTGGTGCCGTTACCAGGGACTTGTGTGCCACAACTATCTTAGTTGGAATTGATTGAGCATTAGTAGCTTAAGTTTGAGTTGGTACACTACAAAAAAAAACGTGATTTAGTAGCGGTTAAAAATGGGTATTAGTAGCGGTTTTAACCGCTACAAACAAGGTTAGTAGCGGTTACTAGAACCGCTACTAAATCGTATGTTGCAAGCAGTTTTGTAGCAGTTATATAAATCCGCTACTCAATCAAAAATAACTGTTACATCCTTTATAGCGGTTCAACTTAACCGCTACAACACCCACATGGACGAAATTTTTTTCAGAGATATTTGTAGCGTTATATAACCGCTACAAATATAAAAAATTGAAATTTTGAGAGCGAAAAAAAATGAATTTTTTTTATTTTGTAGCGGTTAACAAACAGCTACAAATATAAAAAATTGAAATTTTGTTGGCGAAAAAAAAAGACATTTTTTTATTTTGTAGCGGTTTTGAAAACCGCTACTAATTTCATGAAATTCAAAATTGGCGCCAAAAAATTTAATTTGAGTTGTAAAAAGGCGCGTTATTTAGTAGCGGTTTAATAACCGCTACAAATATTTAAAATTTTTTTAAAAAATATACGATTATTTGTTTCTGTTTTTTCAATATTAAATTAAATAGTTTATTTTGTTATTATTTTATCTATTTCAATTAGCTTATTATTCAATAGTTTAACTTATTAATAAATAAAAAGGAAAAATGTAATTGAATTGGATTAGTATAAAATTTATATTAATAATATTATTAAGGATAGGTAGGTAATAAGGAATTATTATGTTATCTAATATAATGTAATTGTGTATGAAAAATAGATGAAAATGAGATACAGTTATGATATATTTAGAAAAAAAATGGTTAGAATAAATTTTATAGAAAGGAAAGAAGTATTCTAAAAAAAATTAAAAATCTTGTTACCATATTTGATCGTATTATTCAACTCCTCTACTTATATGAAAGAAGTTGTAAATGAGAGAAAATGAAAGAAAGGTAAGGTGAAAAGAAATTGGGGAGTGTTTGAAATGAGTTATGGTAAGGATATTTATAGGGATCAACGTACTATTTGTAGCGGTTAATGTAGCGGTTATTAGTTAGTAGCGGTTATTTGTATTTTTGTAGCGGTTTAATATTTATAGTGCTATTTGTAGCGGTTAATGTATCCATTTTGTAGCGGTTATTCATTTAGTAGCGGTTCAATAACCGCTACAAATATTATTTTAATTTTTTTTTAAATTTTTTTTTTACATTTTATTTTAAAAATTTTTTTGCATTTTTTGTAAAGACAAAAGCATAATTTGAATTTGATCACTCATCGTCGCCATCCCTACAGAAATTTTGTAGAAAAATTATTGTTATTGATGTATTATTAAATTTAAAAAATTTAATTCAAATGACGTGGACTTAAAAAAACTCACCGCAGTAGAGGTAAATTGTCATCGCCTTCAGGGAAGTAGTTTTCAAAATCAGCTGGCTAAAATGGCTCACTCTCATAGGCAATGTTATCGCCTTCACCCATGTCGTAAAGGTCTCTTGGCTTTAAATGAACGACTATGTGCCAATCCCTATGCCTCTCGTCCTCGACATAATAAACCTGATGTGCCTCTGAAGCTAGAATATACGGTTCATCATCTTGAGAAATACCAGTATGAATCGGCCGTGAGAAATTGACTGATGTGATCCCTAGGTCGTCAGTTGTCAGTCCCCGAGAAGTAGTGGTATTTGCCCACAAACACTTGAACAGCGTCACAGTGAAACGGCCTTGATAATTAAGTTCAACCACATCAAGAAGCTTGCCATAGTAAGGGACGCCTCCGAACTGCATGTTGGCGTCACTGCTGCTAGCATAACTCCTTGTCCCAAATGTGCCATAAATACCTGAATTCTATGTTTGCAATCCTTGATCCCGTGAAACCGTGCAAAACTTAAAACCATTGACATTGTATGCTGTAAACCGTTTTGCATGATCAAGAGGGCCGATTGCGAGAGCTCTAAAATCTGGTGAGTGTGGGTTGTGGTCATTTAGTATTCTGCGCGCAAACTAGCTTGGGAATTCTCTGTGGACCTTCCTATCAACTTCCGAGGATGTCTGTGTACGGATCCTGAGTTGACGCTTTACATGACTTCTGAATTCCCTGCAATTAATAATGGAAAGGCGTTAGTGAAATAAAAGTGAGAAATGTTACGAAAGATATAGATCGAATAACATGTGAGTGTACAATTCTTACTGTATGAAAGGTTCAACTTGAGTGCAATTAATCAAGACATGTCTATGTGCTTGGAACTTCTCAGTTGCCGTTAGTTTGAAGTTCTCAGTTGCTCCAACTGGTTTACCAACACGAGGGATAAATTCTCCTGATGTCGGCGCAGGTTCAGGACAATCGTCAACATGAGGCGGGCGGTTGAAAGCCGTCTCAAGATCATCAAAGTACCTTGATAAAAAATATAGCACCTCATTCCCTATATAGCCTTCAGCTATAGAACCTTCTGGCCACGCCTTATTCCTCACGTAAGATTTTAATTTCCCAAGGAACCTACGAAGTACAGAAGAGAAAATTGATATAAAATGATGAAAAGGACGACTAGCAAACATTAAATACGGACAATAAATTAAAGCACATATTTAAAATGAGTACCTCTCAATCGGATATATCCAACGATATTGTACTGGTCCAGCGAGCTTTGTTTCATGAACGAGGTGGACTGTGAGGTAAACCATCACAGTAAAAAAGGACAGAGGAAAGATCATCTCCAAATGACAAAGCGTAAGAATGATTTTCGACTGCAGCTGATTGAGCTCCTCAACGATCAAAACCTTAGAACACAACTTCCGAAAGAAAGAACAAAGTTCCACCAAAACGATGGAAACATCGGGAGGAAGTGTATTCTTTATAGCCAAAGGGAGTAAATGCTGCATAAGAACATGTGAGTCATGACTCTTCAGGCCAGCAACCTTTCGAGCCTGCAAGTCAACACATCGAGAAATGTTGCTTGAATACCCATCAGGTACTTTTAATTTCTTCAATGTCGCGAGGAACACTTCCTTGTTCGGTTTTGTGAGGGTAAACTTTGCCGGTGGAAATCTGTCATGCTCATCTGGCCAAGCGTCTTCACGAACTCCCATGTCAAGTAAATCTTTCCTCACTTGAAGGTGATCTTTTGTCTTGCCGGGTTCGTTAAGCAGCGTATACAGCACATTGTCGCAAACATTTTTTTCAATGTGCATTACATCAAGACTGTGGCGAAGTAAATTAGATCTCCAATATGGAAGCGTGAAGAAAATACTTATCTTCTTCCAAACTTGATGTCAACATGCTCAAGTTGCTGTAAGATATTTGTACCGGACAAAGTCTGAGGTGGTCCTCTTTTTTCTGGTTTCCCATTGAAGCGATTCCGTTACAATCTGAACTTATGCGTTCCATCGAGAAACCTCCGATGCCCCATAAAGCACCACTTTCGGCTGTGGGGAAGGCGCAATGCGTCAGAGTCAAAATTGCAAGTTGGACACGCCAACCCAGTATGCACATTCCAACCAGATAATGTGCCAAGGCCAGGAAAGTTACTAATCGTCCACATCAAGGGTGCACGCATGTTGAACAAAGTCTTGTTGTAAGCGTCGTAAGTCTCCAAGCTGACATTCCACAGGTCAAGCAATTCCGTAATAAGTGGTTGGAGATACACATCGATGTCATTGCCCGGTGCCTTTTTGCTTGGAATGATCATAGACATAATGAAAGAGCTTTGTTTCATACACATCCAGGGGGTAAGTTGTAGGGAACTAAGACTACCGGCCAAATACTGTAACTGGTGCTAAGATTCCCAAAAGGATTGAAACCGTCAGTCGCCAACGCAAGCCGAGCATTTCTGGGGTCAGTCGTAAAATCTGGAAAGTCGTTGTCAAACGTTTTCCAAGCAGCTGCATCCCGCGGATGTCTTAATTTACCGTCTTCGTTTTTATCAACGGCATGCCACCTCATGTGCTCAGCAGTTTTAGACGACATAAATAATCTTTGTAGACGAGGTTTCAAAGGGAAGTACCTGAGAATCTTTGCAAGTTTCTTCTTCTGCTTTTTCTCCTTCTGAATTGTCTTGTACCTCGATGCGTGACATCTCTTACACGTCTCCCTGCTGGAATCGTCTCCCCAATACAGCATACAATCATTTGGGCATGCATCAATCTTTTGATAATTCAACCCTAACCTGTTGATAATCTTCTTGGCCTTGTAGAACGTTGTGGGAATCTCGGCGTCGGGGAATGCATCTTGTAATAAGTCGAGCAACATCGACATTCCCTTATCTGTGATCCCACACAAGCACTTGATATGATACAATTTGATCAAGAAAGATAATTTAGAATATTTGCGACAACCTTGATATAAAGGACGATCTGCTTCATCCATCAAGCTAAAAAAATCCCGAGCTGCTTCATTCCTCATAAAAACCGGCTCAGAGCCGTGCACTTCTTCGTTGAAGTTGTCGCCTTGAAATCCAAACGCATCACGCACAGCATCATTCATAGGATCATCTTCATCTACTTGAATGCCTACTTGAGAACTTCGAGGAAGAGCATCGTCATATCTAATGCCGGCCTTCTCACCATGAACTGCCCAGAACGTATAGTCCTCAGGGAAAGGCTTCACAAGCAAATGTTCCTTCACAACATTTCGTGCATGCCACTTCTGGAACTTGCATTTCCGACATGGACAGACAATCTTGCCGTTACAGCTGGCGTGAGTGAATGCGAAATCCAAGAAACTGTTTAATCCGTACAAATATTCAGGAGAATTGCGCGGCAACCTGATCCATGATTTATCCATAGCTACAAGTGAGAGAGAAGAAAGTATAGAGAAGAAGATGAGTGAGAAGATAATGACGAATGCCAAGAACCTTATATTCTGAAATTCCAACATTTATAATAAGAACCGCTACACTAACCGCTACAGTTATAAAATATTAGTAGCGGTTATATATATAAAACCGCTACTAATTTTCAAGCCGTTACACATTGGTGGGAAATTCAAAATTTATATGTTGAGTATTTGTAGCGGTTATATATATAACACCGCTACTAATTTTCAAGCTGTTAACATTGGTGGGAAATTCAAAATTTACTTGTTGAGTATTTGTAGCGGTTATATATATAAAACCGCTACTAATATTAAAGCCGTTGGACAACAAATTTAAAAATAATTTTTAATTTGTAGCGGTTATACATAACATAACCGCTACAAATGAGCACAAAGGCGGCAAATTTCAAAATTCAAATGATGAGTATTTGTAGCGGTTATTATTGTAAAACCACTACTAACATATATAGTTGTAGCGGTTTCACAAGAGAAACCGCTACAACTATATATATACAGTTGTAGCGGTTTTTATTTAAGAACCGCTACAACTAAATATCTATTTGTAGTGGTTTTAACTTAAAACCGCTACAACTATATATGCTTTATTTATTTTTTAATTTAGAAATATAAATAATATTATTGCAATTAATTCATAAATTCAACAACGCGATTTAATAATATAAATATAATTATATTAAACACAATAAGAAAGTTCTGAAATACAAACTCATATATATATATATATTTACAAATGTTTCAACAAAAAAAAATGTCCTAAACTAAGTAGCTGGGGGCTGATCATCTGGTGCTCCCTCAGGTGGGGCTCTCTCAGGTGCTGCTGGATCAGGCCGCTGCGTAGAGTGAACCGTACCATCGTCATCAGCAGGAGGAGGAGGAGTAGTACTCAGGACAACGTAGCGAGGGACAGGGGGAACCTTTGGATGCTGCTCGTCCGGGAACAGGCGACTCCATGACCGCTCGAGCATGTTGTTCGCAATTTCATGCCACTGCGTCTGCTGAGCGTAGATCAAATCAGCATGCAACTGCATCTGCTGCATATGATGCACCTGCATCTGCTGCTCCATCTGCTGCTGCGCCATCTGCTGCTCCAAATCTGACCGCAGCTGGTCAATAGACTCGTCCCTCGGACGTCTGACCCCTCTAGAGCTGCCAGCCTCAGAGGCGGCGCTCCTGTCGTAGACCATGCTAGGTCTGGCGCCTATCCCCATCCCCCGCACGTGTCCGGGGTGCTCAGCCTGAGCCAGACCCGCCTTCAAAGGAGCCGTCGGGTCCACTGACCCCTGTGACTCCTCAGGCTGGGTCTGTCGCAGCTCAGCCTGCGACTGCTGCAACCGCTCCTGCCATTTTATGAAAAAATTACTAATTAGCATTTTTCATTATTAACTTGGTTTTATAAAAATTATAATAATAAAATTACTTACAATGGCCGCCTCTGCTTGCTGAGAGGTTGCAGTCCCGTCACGGTGTCTGTGTGTGATGGAGTACAACTCCCCATAGTCCGTCTGAGGGTTCTCCTGCTGTGCCTTCGTCTCCTGAAACAATTACAAAATTCAATTAGTATTATGAAATAATCAGCTAAAAGTAAGTGATATTTTAAAAAGTTACCAGCTCGCTATAGGTCACAGCAAAGGTCTTCGATCCTGCTGTGTGGTGGATCGTCTGCTGCGCACGGATCTCGGTGTTCCTCTGAGAAAGCTCCTGGAAAAAAAATATTAAATGTATTATAATTTAAAATTAAATACAAATTAAATTGAAATTATAATTTAATATTTAACAATTACAAAATTATATATAAAAAATCTAATAAATACATTACCTGCGCCTCAGGGCTCCTCCTGAACTGGACGAAACTCGCCCAGTCGTTCGGTGGCACGCCGTCCGGGACACTCTCGATTAGCTGCTCCAGAGGCATCGTCCCGTCCTTGTTCACCTTGTGGAAGAGACGGTTCCTCCTGTTCCTCCAGGCGTCACCCATCTTCACGAGGGCGTACCTCTTCCGGTTGGCTCGGACGGCAAACCGCAGCTGAAAAAAAATTATTTAAATATCAATAATTACAAAAAAACATAATTTAAAAAATATTAATTAAATATAATTAATTAAAAACAATATTAATTAAATAATTTTAATTACCTGAACTACCTCCTCCCAAGCCTGGTCCTTCGGCCCCCTCGGAACGTGCCTCCACGTCTTGAAGTGAAGGGGGAACCGCATCCAATTCGCGCCCAGGTCGTTCAGGAAGCGGTTGAGCAGGTAACCCTCATTGTGGATGGGCTGGTCAGTGCCCTCATTCCACGGCACTATAACTCGCAGGCTCCGATCCAAGCTGTTCACACCGGCCACGTCTAGCCTCCTCATCGAAACGTTCCCCTGCTCGTCTGCACAGTTTACCGCACGTTAGATAAATTGTAATTCAAAGTTAACATTTCTAATTTAAATAAATAATTTACTAAATTAAAAAATTAATTTACCTTGGACCTGCACCTCAAACCCAGTGGACCGCGAAGATGACCCTCGTGGGTTGTTCTACTCCCGAGCGTCCTCCTCATCGAGGAACTGCTCCATCTCCCTGAACCAAATCGGGATCTCGAACTCCTCCTCGTTGAGGAAGTCCTCGACGCTAATATCTGGCCCCCAACCTCAGGCACCTCTGGTGCGGTCATCTCCTGTGGGATCGTCTGCAGTGCCTGTGGTAGGGCCGACTCCTGTGGGGGAATGGGCTGAGATGCCGCGGTCGCCCTGCCTCCGCGCTGCCCCCTCCCTCTGCCCCCTGCCCGGCTGCTGCCACCCCGTAAAATTGGTCTGGGGACCTCAGGGGCCTTCCCCTTATCCTCTCTTGAAGCCATATCAACTGTACAAATCAAAACAAAAAAAAATTAGTCACATTATTATGCAAAAATCTAATAAAAATACAAATATAAATAAAATACGTGTTATATACGTACCTCAAGTGCAAATACTATAGCAAAAACTCCTACACAGACGTCTGAATGCTCAAATCTTGAAGTAATCACTCAGAGAAACCCCAGGAAACAAAATGAGCAAAAGGAGAAATGAGGGAGGCGGTGGCTTAAATAGGCAAGATATTAGTAGCGGTTATTCAAATAACCGCTACTATAACCACTACAAATAATTAAATTTGTAGCGGTTCTACAATAACCGCTACAAATGATAACAACGTTTGAAATTCTGTAGTGGTTATTGCCCAGAACCGCTACAAATGTCGAGACTCTTAAAATTCTATAGCGGTTATAGGGGTATAACCGCTACAAATTGCTGACCTTTGGTATTTTGTAGCGGTTCGTTTGCTGTAACCGCTACAAATAACCGCTACACTGTTGGCGGGGCTTGGTCGCGCCAAGTGGCGGGAATATTGTAGCGGTTTCTGTGCATTAACCGCTACAAAATCACTGCTACAAGTTTTGGCGGGAATTTCGCGCCAAATTTCTAACGGTTTTGTGTACCCAACCGCTACAAAAAAATCTTGTCACTACAAATTTGTAGCGGTTTAGGTGAAAACCGCTACAAATACTATAATTTGTAGCGGTTTAATGTAACCACTACAATTGCACCGCTACAAAATACCTTTTTTTTTGTAGTGGTATATATCTTGTTTTTTTTTTTTTTTGCAGGAAAAAAATGGATTTCACATGGCAACCAACTAGTTTTAATATTTAGAAAGAGATGAATTCTTTTTCTTCAACACAAGATGAACTGATTGCTTTTATATATTTTTTGAATGAATATAGGCAATATAAAAGGAGCATAAATGATGGTTATATTCCATACGTTGATTCTTCTCAATATGTTTACATGTCTTGTGCTTATTATGGAGGGAGCCATTTATAATTGTCCATATAGTACAACTAGTCATTATGTGGGAGATGATTTTGCTAGGAACCAAACTTGTTTTGACCATTCATTTTGTCCTAGTGAAAGTTTTTAGCAACAAAAGTTTTGGGATCCATATGTCAAGTATTCTCCTAATGAAATTACCCATCCTTTCTACTCTTATCCACATATTGAAGAACACACCCTTAAGTACAAGGAAAAATCTAATTTAGAAAGATTATTTGAGGAGTGTGCGGAAGCATCAGAGAGATTTAGTAGAGAGCAAAAGGAACTTGTCACTAAAGTTGAGTCAGGTATCCCAAATATTGGAATATATGTGAGTCAAATTGTTTCAAACCTTGAGACTATGAGGCAAGATAATTCCTTAAGCATGATGACCACTTCTTGTGTTGATGAAGATTCTTGTGAGGAAGTTGACAATATGGAATTGCATGAGACTATGAATAATATAGAAGGTGACAGTGAGCATAAAATAGACTTAGAAGAGAATAGTGGGTGTCTAGAAGAGGTTCCCGCTGTGGAGCGTAATTCATGTCATTTTGATATTGAGATTGATGAAGAAATCCGAGGAGTCATTATATATATGACTCTCTTATTGACTCTTACTGAAGAGACTCAAGTAGATTTTGTCGGATGCTCCAAATTTTTTAAAGTGCCTATGTCTATTTGCAATGACGTTTATGTTGTGCTTTCTTTAAATTCAGTAAATGCTTGTACTATGAGATTGTCTATGATTGAGGAATCACAAGTAATGAGGAATTACAAGTAATTAACATGAATGAGCTACTTTTCAGTTGGAAACCTTATTGCTTGAAAAGAAATGAAGACAATGTGATTATGGTGTTTGATATGTATGATTAGATAATTGTGTTCAAAAAGTCTGGCTGAAGACTTGAAATTTAGCGCTTATTGGGAGGCAACTCAATATAATGGATTCTACTTTTGATTATTATTTTTTTCTTTTATTTTATTTATCTTTTTTTTTTTTTGCTATCTCTTAGCCTCAAATTTCTTGCTAACACCCCACACAAGTTTCATTGTAGGAAAGTCAAAGCGTAATTGAAGGTACTAGAGGAAGAAGTCCACATTAGAATCAGAGACCTAAACAACGGGAGTACTAGTTCCTTTCCTTCTTTATTGATTTTTGCAACATTGAGGACAATGTTTTCTTTAAGTATGGGGGAGAGATTTGATTTTTTTTGTGCTTGTCCTTTTATGCAATTGATTTTCATAATTAAAATTTTTACATTGCTTATGATGGAACTTAATTTTGAGCCTTCCCCATCTTAGATAATGTTGTTGAAAAAAATTAAAATAGAAAAGAATGTTTCAATTAAGCCTCTAAACCTTGATCTTTTGTATAAATCTAGATACGAGCTATGAGAATAGGGTTAGTTTGTAATATGACCAGTAGATTATTAGTTTATGAATATTTTACCACTTAATTTCTTTAGAAATTTAATGATGACCCTTGTTGGCCAAGCAAAGCTTCTAGTTAAGGAAATGACTCGGGTGGAAAAAAAAGGAAAAAACAAGAGAAGAAAATGAAAAGAAAACGAGAATAAGAAATACAACTCCAATAGCTTCTCTAAAACTAACTTAGTAACTGGGGCACTTCATCACCAATGTTGGCACTTGTGTCAAACGATAAAGTCAAAGAGGGCTATGAGTTGGGCTAAAAGCCTCTTGAGGTATATGTTGAAGTAATAAAGTAATCAGTATTGTGTCACCCATGTATAGAGTCGTGTCAAAAGGGGACCTACAACAGCCCAAAATGAAAAGAAAAAGAAAAAAAAAGAAGGAAGAAAAAACAGATATAATGAATCAATTTTCTACTTGAGGATCCTTGTTAACTTAAATGAAAAGCTTGGTTTATGTGAGACATTTGACTTTTTCTGGAGGAGTTAAGTAACTTAATATTCCTTTACTAATCTTACCGATACACTTATTACTTGTTGATCCTTTGATCATAGAGATGTTAATGGATTATTACAATTATTTAAGACTCTTGGCTTAGTGACCCATTCTTATAAGACATTAAATTGAATATAATTTGATAGCATAATCTAAAATGTGGTGGTGAGTTACTCTGTTTGGGAATTTCATAAGCAATGTTCTTCTTATTGGATAATGAATTTTATTTCTTTTGCTTGAGGACAAGCAAATGTTTAAGTGTGTGGGAGTTTGATAAGTATATATTTTATAATTAAATAAGTGTATATTCTGAGATATATTTGATTAAATTTATTAATATTTTATACTTATTTAATTATCTTTTATATATTTTTTATTCTTTAATTAATTAGAGGATAAAAGGATATCTTGATATAAAATCTACTCATATCCTAATTTATTTTGTAGGAGATATTATAAGATTCAAATGAGAACAAAATATTAATAAAATATATCTATATTATATGATAATCGATTAAAAAAAAGAGATAAACTAAGATATTATGATAGAGACGCAAGCAGGGAGGCAATATATACCTATATATATGCTAGACTAGCAAGAGGATGGTGTGTTCTAATTCCTTGGTTGGTGACGGGAACACAAGAGCTTTAGAGGAGGGAGATTAAAGTTTAGAGATACAAAAGCATGACAACACGGATGAAAATTTGGCATTGAGTTTTTGTTTCTCCTCTTTCTCTTCTTTATTTTGTATTTGGTTAGATATTATTTTGATCCTGACAATGTTCAATTTATGTAACTAAACCCTTGATTTTGGATTATTTAGTTTGATTATGAATTAGTGGATGATAATTTTTGTCGTGAATTGCTTTAATATTATATTTGTTGATTTAATAGTGTGTGTGATTGATGCGCTCCGCAAGTATATGGGTCGTGCCAAGTAATAAAGTAATAAGTAGAGTATCATCCCACGAGGAATCAATCAATTAATTTTTAGGTATTAAAATCTCAATTTCTTTTAAATTAAATGAATCTGGTTATGAGAAAATTCAAAGAAAACTAATTAACGAAAACTATCAATATTAAACACAATCTAGAGTCACTAATCCCTCACTAACTCTCCAAATCTCAAATCCATTTACTTAGTTAATCTCAAATGTCAATTTTGTTAATCTCGAGTATAAATAGTTAAGAGTGCATGTCGGTTCACTCACAACCCTCTCTTAAGTATAATTGTTATGTCTAACCAAATTACTCAAGAGGCAAGATAATTCAAACACACTCTTCAACAATTATATGGGGCTATTAGGTATATGTCTATCCTAATCGCAAATTAAATCGTAATTTAATCTCATATTACTTTAGCTCAGAGCCTAGTTAAAATTTCCTTTGTCAAGGTAAATCCTAATACTCAAATTCACATCTAATGGTGGCCAATCATCAAACGGACATATCAAAACAAGATTGAGTAACCAAAATTAATATAAATCATAACTAATAAATCATGAAAATAAAATCTAGTTCACTAGTGAGTTCATAATTTTCCTAGGTCTAAAAAGAAAATTAATTACACATGACTAAAATAAAATCCATAATAAAATAAAAAAATTCAGATTCAAAGAATAAAGAAAAAGATTAAGAGAGAACAAATCTGTGAAATACTCCCTCTATTCCTCTTGATCTCGGATCAATTTCTGCTCCTTCTTATTCTGAATATGATCTGTTCCCACGGTCAAAAAAAGAATATGATCTGTTCCCCCTCCGCTGCACCTCTCGCAGCACATGTATATAATATCTGTTGCTTTCCCTGCGTGCTCATTTGCCTTGTGTGGGGTCCACATCTATGGCTATCTGATCCAAAATCTCTTTCAAATCTCACATCTAATTCCCTCTCTCTCCAATATGATATATCAGATATATTATAACAATATATATATAACCACTTTCAAATACCAGCTCACGTTTTTTTTTTTTTCTCTTTCAAGTAGGTCATGTGTTGTGGGCTCCACACTTCTTGGATCTTAATATCTTATATGTATATATATATCCCTTGCGATCTTCTTCACATATATATATATATATATATATTATTCTTCTCCCATCTTCACACCGTTTCTATATATATATCTTTTCTTGTAATTTTTTGCCCTCCTCAATATCATCATATTTCCTACAAAATAAAAATAGGATATGGGTAGATTTTATATCAAGATTTCTTTTTATCCTTAACTTAATTAAAAGATAGAAAATATATAGAAGATAATTAAATAGATATAAAATATCAATAAATTTAATCAATTGTATCCTCAAATATGTACCTATTTAATTATAAAATATATATTTATCAGTGATTATCCTGAAAGAAAAGGCATCTAATTAGGATTATTTTGATGTTCTAAAGGAGCCTAGGCGTATGAAATTTAGACTAGCTGACCTTCACTTGAACCGTTTAGGATTAGGTTTTCGGATTTAATTTGCTTGTAGGATAAATATATACCTACCAGCCCTAAATAATCTCATTAGGCTTGCTCTTAAATTAATCCAAGTAAGTATTAATCACCTAAGACATTGGGGATTAACATAGTTAGAATGCCTTTTACTGGATAAAAAGACATTCTTAGGTAAATAAAAGTCCTAGATTAGCAATTATAACTTTAAATGCAATTAATGGGAGAAATTAGACACTAAAAAGTAATCAAGACTATAATAATCCAAATCACCGCTTAAGACCTAGAATTACCCTTAGCCTTAATTATAGTTGGATTTATTTTTCTTTCTTTTTTTAGTTAGCTTTTATCCCAACTCTCTATTCAAATTGTGTTTACTCAAATTAAGGGAAAATGTAAAATCATTGCTCAACTATATTGTTAGTATCAAGTCCTTGTAGGAACGATATCTTATTCACTCTTTATTGTTTGATATGGCCTGAGCCCTTGCGGAGTCTTGGGCTCTATATTTTGTGCCCAACAACGCTCAATCATAACCCTTATGATCACTTAGTTAAAAATGACTTACAATCATGTCAAAACACAATATTCACTAAAAACAGCGAATTATAGATGGAATTTGATGATTCTGTCGCTAATTCAATAAAAATCCTGATCATACTTTTACTCCCACTTCTTTCCATCCAATTTCTTGCTACCAACCGGTGCATTATATTGGTCCTTCAGCATTTCTTTTGTAACTGCGTTAACATGAAATTACGAAACAAATCAGGTGGCTTCATGATCTCTCATATCTAGTATCATTGACAGAAATCAAACATGTCTTTGATGTTCTGTTAACTCAGTATGATTATATTTTTCTGATTTAACTTGATGAATTAGAAAGGTAATACTTGCGACTTGCATCATGTATGTTTTATTAGCATTGTTTGCCCTTATACAGAAGCTAATAATGCTATACAGAGTATAATCAAATGATTTAGTAAGGAGAGAAAAACACACAAGTGACAAAATAAAGATTAAAAGAAACTACAGATACCTCAATGATGGTTTTTTCTTTCTTTTTTTAATGAAAACTGAATATTTTTTGTTTTGACGAATCATTGTACAATTGAGATAGGCTTACCAGTTTGGCGTGTCAGCGACCACACTTTTTCATTTTAACAACGTGCTCATTTTTAAAAGTAATAAGTACGCTCCATTATTTTTCTGTCTGGGCATCAATAATACATTGCTAGTATTTTTAAGTAAATTAATACATTGCTATTTTAAAATAAGGCTAAAGTATACTTTTAATCATTTAAGTTTTAATTACATGAGGTATATTTTTTATCCCTTAACTTTAGAAAGTATACTTTTGGTCTTATAATTCCAATATTGTTAATGTTGCTAATGGAAAATGCTGACACAACAAACTCAATGATGATTGTCTACTTAAATGTTATTAATTTTAAATATAAAATATATATAAATTGAAAAAACCTAAAACCCTAATGAAGTCATTAATATCAAAACCTTGATTGTTCATGTTTCTTCCTTCGTTGGCTTCTCATTTGAGAGAACAATTCATGGCGATTCAAAAGCCTCTCGCACATATCTCGAACATGGCTTTGGTGTTCAACTTCACTCATATAACAAGTTTCTGAGCTCCAAAAAGAAAGTTCCCTTTTTGTATACCAAGTTTTATGGATCAGGAGCAATTAGGATTCTTCGCTACCATGATCAGCCAAGTAAGAAAATTTTTGGATCTGAAACTTGCATATCTAAAAATGGGCATTGTTACGTTGTTGCTTATTACTAACAAATCCCTCATTTTATTATACATTTTTACACTTTATTTGGGAATTTTGTCATATTAATTGAGTTTAAAATGCCATACTTGTGATAAATGGATATTAAGAGTCGTAAGTTAATAAACTTACAATTGTATTTACATTCATATCATTAACAAGAGGATTATAAGATCTATATACATAAAAGAGAGACAGAGTGACAGTGATTAATGGGAGCAATTCAAGAAGTAGTTGAAGAAATAGTCAACAAATTCCACCACCGAATTGCTTCTTCAACAATATCATGCCTCCGACTTAATCTATATTCACAACTACTTCTAACACTCCCCCTCAATTTGGAACATATGTATTGATTATGCCCAACTTATTACAAAGATATTTAACCCGTGTCCCATGTAAGGCTTTTGTTAGAAGATCTACCAGTTGGTCGTCGGATCGAATGTGCCCTGTAGATACAATATTTTCTTTGAACTTATCACGAATAAAATAACAGTCAATCTCAATATGTTTTGTTCGTTCATGGAACACAGAGTTTGATACTATATAAAGTGTTGCTTTATTGTCATACCATAGTTTTGCAGGTAATGTCGCGGTAATGGCAATTTCCTTCAAGAGTTGAAATACCCACACAATTTCTTGTTCTGACTGTGACATGGCCCTGTATTCTGCTTCTGCGCTTGATTTTAACACAACTCCTTGCTTCTTACTTCTCCAAGATATCAAATTTCCACCAACAAACACACAGTAATCCATAGTGGATCATCTTGTAGCCTTAGATCCTGCATGATCCGCATCACAGAAACACTCGATTTTAGTATGCCCATAATTTGTATAAAGAATACCAAGACCTGGAGAACCTTTCAAATAATGCAAGATATGTTCTAAACCTTCCCATTGTGCCACCGTTGGTGATGCCATAAATTAGCTGAGCCTACTGCCTGAAAAGGTTATATCAGGATGAGTTATTGTTAGATAATTCAACTTCCCAATAAGTTTTCTATATCTCTTAGGAAATGGAAATGGTTTTATTTTCTTTGGATCAATCTTCTTCTTCAAATCATCAGGAAGTTCATCAAACATACTAGCATCAAGATCTAGGAAGGGATTCAAAATCATAGGAATGTTGCTTGGTGCAGCTCCAAGCTTTCCAGTCTCTTTTAAGAGATCGAGAACATACTTCCTTTGAGTCAAAAGAATACCTTTCTTGCTTTTCAAAACTTCAATACCAAGAAAGTACCTTAATGATCCCAAATCGTTTGTCTGAAAATGAGAATTTAGGAAGATTTTAAGTGCTGAGATTCCGGAAATGTTATTTCCTATAATCACAATGTTATCAACATATACTACTAGAAGAATCATGCCTGCATAAGATTGCTGGTAGAACACAGAATGATCACACTTGCTTTGACGTAATCCAAACTTCTTGACTACATCACAGAATCTATCAAACTAGGCACAAGGGCTTTGCTTTAGACCATACAACGACTTCTGGAGGTAGCACACTTTCCTATTCTCCCCCTGAGTAACAAACCCAGGTGGTTGCTCCATATAAAATTCTTCTAGGAGATCACTATTCAAAAAAGCATTCTTAACATCTAACTAATGCAAATCCCAATGAGAGGTGGCAGCCAAAGAGATGAGAAGACGAACGGATGTGAGCTTAGCTACAGGAGAGAAAGTCTCATAATAATCAATACCATAGGTTTGTGCATACCCTTTGGCAATGAGCCGAGCTTTTAATCATTTTAAGGAGCCATCAGCTTTACTTTTAATAACAAACACCCATTTACAACCAATGACCTTCTTTCCAGGCGGGAGATCAACAAGAGTCCAGGTATCAGCCTTGTCAAGAGCCAAAATTTCATTTTCCATTGCGGCATGCCAACCAGGGTGAGTCAAGCTTTATGAAGGGTAGTAGGGGTGGAGATGGAATCAATTGTGGCAACAAGGATAATGAAATAGAGGACAAAGTCTTGTAGGATATAAAAGATGAGATAGGATAGGTACAACCAACATATCTTTTAGGAGGACAATGAGGACATGTACCTTTTCGGAGGGCAATCGGCAAGTCATCAGAGGAAGTAGTAACAGGAGAATCTAAAATAGATGGTTCAGTTACAACAAGTGGAGGATCTGTGGAAACAGAAGCAGGAACATGGGAGGCATCAACAGAATTAATCGACGAAGCAGGAACTGGTGAAGGTGAAACATTGGCAACATCAGCATCATTGATGAGATCAGGTTCTGGAATAGCAGCCTGTACTAGTGAGAGAGGGACATGATAAACCAAGATATCATTAGGTTCATCCAAGACATAGGGAGACTCAGAGACGATCAAAGTCGTGAAGAAAGGAGAGGACTCATGAAAAGTAACATCAGTGGACACAAGATAACAACGGAGATCAGGAGAGTAACATCGATAACCTTTCTGAATTCAATAATAACTAAGAAAAACACATCTTAAGGACTTGGGATCAAGTTTACTAATATTAGGATGGACATCTCGAACAAAACAGACACAACCAAAAAGTTTAGGATCAACAGGGAACAACTTAGTATTGGGAAAAAGAATGGAATATGGAATATCCCCACCAAGAATAGCTGAAGGCATGCGATTGATAAGAAAATAGGCAGTAGATACAGTATCGGCCCAAAAATGTTTAGGAACAGAGGAATGAAACATGAGAGTTCGTGCAGTTTCTAAGAGATGTCGGTTCTTTCTCTCAGAAACACCGTTTTGGCAGGGGCATCAACACAAGAGGATTGGTGAAGAATACCATGACTTTGCTTGTAATCGGTGAATACGGTGGAAAAATATTCTTTTGCATTATCACTGCGTAAGATTTTCACGTAAGTATTAAACTGGTTTTGAATTTCGGCATATAAATTACTAAAGTGAGTAAATAATTCAGAACGATGTTTCATTAGGTAAAGCCAAGTGGTTCAGGAAAAATCATCAACAAAAGTGACAAAGTAACGATAACCAGTATGAGATATAACTGAACATGGACCCTAAACATCAAAGTGTACTAACTCAAAAGGGGACGCAGCCCGTTTATTGACGCGAGGTGCCAAATGAACATGATGGTGTTTAGAAAATTGACAAGACTCACAATCTAACACATACACATATGAGAACTGGGGATACAATTTTTGGAGAGATGACAGAGACATATGACCTAAACGACAATGAATTTCAAATTGAGACGACCCACCAGAACAAGCAACAAAAATGACACCTGATCATCAAGGATGTAATGCCCACAAGATTCATAGCCTCTACCAATAATCTACTTGGTTGATAGATCATGAATTAAACAATAGTTAGGGATTAGTGAGATAAAACAGTTTAAATGACGAGTCAGTTTACTTGGAGACAAAAGGTTAAAGGTGAGATCAGGAACATTAAGAACAGATGATAGTGATAAGGATGTAGTAGGTTTAACAGTTCCTGAGCCAAGAACACGGACAGGGGAACCATTGGCAAAAAAAGATGGATGACGGGTTGGCATAGGAGGTATATGATGAAAACAAATGATGATTACCTGTCATGTGATCTGTAGCACCAGAATCAATGACCCACTTTGTTGAGGTAGCTAGTAGTAAGACCAGAAGATAGAGTACTTGTAGCTAGGGCTCCTGCAGGTGAAGATCCAAAATCAGATGGATAAGATGTCTGGACAATATGAGCAAGGCCACGCTGTTGATCACACTACTGTTTATTTTGCAATTTTTGACAATTTTTCTTAATGTGTTTAGGTTCCTTGCAATAATTGCAGATAATACTACCATAATTCATGGATTGAGTGCTAGTGCCATGTTTGGACCCATAATTCCTATTGTCAAAGGGTTCACGCCCAGCTAGAGCACTCGCAGTTGGATCAACACATGGATGAATTAAATTGTCAGAACGAAGTACTCGTGAGAACACATCTTCAAGAGAGGGAAGCTCTTGACAAAACAAAATCTGAGAACAAATCATTTTATATGAAGGGTCAAGAGCTTCAAGAAAACTAATAATAGCTTGAAGTTCCAGATTCTTAATACAGGTCGAAAGATCCACCTACAGAGATGAGTACTTTTATTTCTTCATACAACCTCTTGAAGTCGAGGAAAAAATCCTTTAAAGAATGACCTTGCTGTTGAGATCGATAGAAACCTTTACAGACTTCATGAATTTGAGTAACATTTCCTTTTCCAGAAAACATAAACTCAAGATAATTCATAATTTCTTTTACAGTATTACAGTGGCTGATAGAGGACAAAATTCTTGATTCAATAGAGTTTCGAATTTGAAATAGAAGTCGAGCATCCACTCTATTCCAAGCCAAAAGTTTGGTGTCATCACCAGTAGGAGGATCCTCAGTTAAATGAGATTCCATCTCAATGCCCAAAATATAAACTCAAACAGTTTTATTCCAATCACTATAATTAGTCCAGCTTAACTAGGAAATAGTGATTTTAGCAGATATCGATAACATATCAGAATGTTTCAATTCAGCCATGTATAAGAATGAACCTCGCTAGCAAATAAAGCAATCGATAGTCCCAAAGTTTCTTTAAGGAGAGCAAAAAAACTGCCAAATAATGAGATTACTAGAAATCACTTATTGCAATAGTACTCAAAAGACATAACCCACAAAATGTCAAATGCACACAGCAAAGACACAGCTCACAGAAAAGGAAAGGACCCAGCCAAAAAAGTAGGACAAAATTGAAACAAAATACCAAAGAATAAGCAATTGACGAGATGATCTCAAAAATTCAAGACTTGAGTTGGGTCACACAGCCACCATGGAATGAACGGGGAGAGGAAATCGATCAGGACGGTCTGGTTGCATGCCAGAACAAGTCACCGAAATGCCCTCACACGCTGACGCGTGGTCTTGACAGCGGAGGTGGTAGCGGCGCGTGGAAGCTTACGCGTGGTCGACACCGGACGCCACCTTGGGGTTATACCAATCGTTGGCTGAGGAACATGTGTGCCCGAAGGAGATTCCGATGAAGGTAGATTTGAAGAACGTGGGAGACGTTGCTTTGCTAGAAAAAATGGAGGCCGATCGAAAAATTGAAATGGTCTCACACTGAAATGTGCTCTGATACTATGTAAGTTAATAAACTTGCAATTGTATTTACATTCATATAATTAACGAGAGGATTACAAGATCTATATATACACAAAACAGAGACAGAGTGACCGTGATTAATAGGAGCAATTCAATGAGTAGTTAAAGAAATAGTCAACAAATTCCACCACCAAATTGCTTCTTCAACAATATCATGCTTCCAACTTAATCTATATTCACAACTACTTTTAACAAGAGTAAATACATTAGATTAGGACTAAAAAGGGAAAAAATGTCACAAAAATTATAATTACTCTTAATAATTAATTCTTCAGAAGATTTGATATTAGATTAATTGCTTTAAATTGTAGGTGCTTGAAGAAATTGGATTAAGTCTGAAAATGGCAGTTTGAAGCTCAAATTTGCAAAATGTCAGTTTGGCCCTATGAATTTGAAAATTCCAGTTTAGTACTGTCAGAACACGGCGCTTTTGGCAGCATATGTTAGGTCTGATTCAGAGTTGTGTGGGGGGAATAATTCAGAACAGAGGCGCCGCAAACAGACAACCAGAGGACTTGGACTTTCAAACCTCCCTTCATCACTTCACCTTTTTCTTCCTCTCTAGCCAGCGGCTTCATCCACCACCACAGGCCGCCGGCGAGAATCGTTCTGAACCACAGCCACAGCAGAGAATCATATTGGAGCTGTGGGTATATTAAAGCAGAGGACCTGAAAAGCAGAGGAGAGAGCGCCGTGACCAACACTGGATCCATCACCTTCGTTCTCTCTCTCTCTCTCTCCTTCACCATCCACAATTATCACCATCACCTTTACCTTCTAAGCTCGAAAATCTGGAAAAATGATAGCATTAACCTCCAGACTCAATCTGGAATTTTAGATTTGGCAGCAACCACCTTCACTTTCATTGCCCATCCATTACATCGTCACTTTCTTTCTTTTCCACCATCACCCACCAATCCTTCCATGATTTCATCAAGCTCGTTTTTCTGGTCAATTTCTCCATGGCTGAAACTTTGAATGTGTTCGGTGGGGCTGTGCAAATTGTAGTTCGTGGCTAGAAGCTTCAATTCTTGAAAATGAATCCTAGGGGCTTGAGTTCTAAGTACTACAAAGGGAAAGTTTATGTTTTAATCCATTTGTTTAGCTTTGTAATTATGATTTTCTGTCTTAGAAATTATATTTATATCGTTAAATCTTTGTTATTTAGTTAAGTACTTAGTTTGGATTAATTTGTGATTTGGATTAGTTGATGTTGAACTTTGTGCTCATTTATATATGTGATTACATATATGTTTATAGTCCCATATCGATGCTCCCACAACTTTAATCAAGTAAAAGAGATGGGAGGGAATTAATTAAGGAAAATGATTAGAGTGTTTTAGTTAGAAAAAAGATGTCATATTAACCACCTTAACTGACTTTCTTAATCAAATCAAATTAAGTAAATAAGTCTTATATTAAGGACCGGAGGGAATAACACATAAGAACACTTGCACATATAGGAGTAGTAGATCAAGACCTTGCAAGCAAGGCACACTTATTTGATAACTTATTCATCACACAACAGTAGTACAACACAGAACTAAGATTTTCTGAATCTGCTAGTTGAGCCTTTATTTATCATATATAGCAGAATCATCAGCTACTTGATTCATATGATACTCAACTTGCCCTTAACAGACTCAGCTTTGGGGAACAACAACATGGAGGCAGTATTTCCACTGTTGTCGTCTCTCAGAACCAGATTCCAGTTAATTCCAGCGACCCCAATGTCATGACATCGAGGCCCTATATTAATGACTTGAGGGCAAAACACAAGCTTGTATGCAAATGAGATGAGAAACTGGATCTGGAAAACACCGTTGACAAAAATAGAATCTGGATGATCTTGAGGCCCTCCGATCACCAGCCTCGGGGAAGACGATGTAGAATCATAAACCACCGCCCACTTGGAGGATTCTGCGCAGTCTGGCTTCTCCACGAACTCAATTTCCAGATTTGTTGAACCTAAATATATGTTGTCCGTGCTTGACCCTACCACACGGAATTTTACTGGGGTACCCCTGAACATGTCAAAGCGTTCTTGGACAATGGAATATGAACATGATGAGGCATTCCCAGTTTTTTCTGGTTTAACCCCACCAGCTCCTGCTGGTCCCACTATAGCTGAGGTTATGTAGTACTCTACACCTGGTACAAGAGGTTCTCCATCAGTGTCAGTCACTACATCTCCAGAAAATGAGGCTAGTGATAGGGAAATCCCGAGGAGGAAGGTGAGGATTGTGATCAACCTGGAAGGCATCTTGCTCTCACAGTACAACTCTATGTTCAAGGCTTTTTGTAACTTGAAACCTGAGAAAAACTCAAGGCGTGTATGTTATTTACATAGAGAAGGGTTAATGTGTAAATTTAATAATGAAGTTTTGTCCGAGGGGCGTCTGGCACAATTATGTTTTGGAAGAGGTAAAAGTAATAATGAACAATTAAAAAGGGTGCAAATTTAATAAAACTGTTAAATTTGACATAATGCCGTTAAGGGTTTTATTCTCTTATAATTTAACGTTGTTAGATTGAATTTAACAGTTTTGTTAAATTTATACCATTTTTAATTATTCATTGTTATTTTTGCCCCTTCCAAACGTAATTGTGCCAGATGCCCCTCTCAGGCTAAACTTCATTGTTAAATTTGCACCTTAACCCTATAGAGAATGCCATGAAGGAAGATACTAGCAAGGAAGACACGTGTCACTGCCTGCATAATGTTTTAGACTTAATTCTTTTTTAAGTCTTATAGAGAAAGAGGGTGAACCTTGAAGTAACAGTAAAAGTTATTGTCATATAACTAAGAGTACTGAGTAATGCTTTAAGACTCACACACGTGCTCCTCGTGAGATATATCAAATTATTTAGTTAATTATTATTTTATTATTAGGTTGATTTTATTATTTATTATATCTTAAGATTAGATAAGGATATTATATTTTAGATATTTTGATTTGATTAGATTTTAAGGTTAGTCTATTAACTTTAGTTTGTTTATATAAAGGCCTATTTGTATTCTATTTTAGTCAAGGATTAATAATAATATTTCATAGGTTCTTATTTTCTCTCGACATCCATATAATCCTTCAAATACTACATTTTACTTATAAGGGTAAGGTTGCATACATCTGACCCTTTCCAAACCCACAAGATAGGAGCCATGTACATTGAATTGTCCTTCAAGTCTTGTGGAAAATCCCCTAACCTTGTGCATACTCTATCCAACTGATATGTGTGCAGCTTTTTTTTAAATGAAAACTGATTTTTTTTGTGTGGTGAAGAATCATCGTACCATTATTTGGATTATAATCTATCCGATTAGCTGGCGTTAAGGCCACCACGTTTTTTTCCTTTTCAACAACGTTGCTCATGTTTTAAAAGTGTCTAGTACGCTCCACTTAGGACACCTGTAGTTCATAACATTTGGAATGAAAGTTAGGGGGGAAAACCAAAAGGCCGAAAGAAGTGTGGTCCATTCTTAAAAATTTTAAGAAAAAAAAAAGCGTTTATATGTTATGTAATCGTGATAATTCATTGAAGGAAAACAAAAACTGTTTGCACTTTGCACTCCAAGCCTCAAAAGGATTATACCTTTCATTAAATTTAAAATTGTTTATTATTTAAAATTATATTTTTACATATGTTATCAGGGAAAATAGTTCTATTTCTCATACAATTATGCGAATCATAAATAGTTATTACAATGGAAAAATATTTTTTTATGAATTTTTTGAGATATATAGACGTTATCTCTTAAAATATATACTGTACCTTAAATTTATTTTCCAAGTTTCGTCAGGCAAAACAACAATTTAAAAAAAGAAAAAGAAAAATTCATTAACTATTTGCTCGTGGTTCTCAATTTGACCTAAAAAAAATGAACGAGGACAATGTAGATAGAAGGAAATATTAACCAAAGGTTGAGATTTTGAGGACAAAAGATTTAGTGAGGACAAAGCATGCATGCATGCCTTTCATGTTCTCAATTTGTTTGTTGGAGATAAATTTTTTATTCCTGATATTTTGAGGCCACCAAATATATGAAAAGTATTTTCAAGTTTCCTAATAAAGATTAGGGAGAACTACAATAAGATCATAAGGAAGAGATGTAATCACGCACATGTCCAGTAACAACATAAGAGTATGCATTGACAAGTTTTGGTGTCGAAAATAATAATAAGTTTATGTTGCTTACTTGTCATTGAGACTTTTTAATTATTAAATCCCTTCCTTGGTATCTTAATGTAATTCTCCCTAATTAATGAAAAATTTGCTGAAATGCCCTCATTAAAATATTTATTACCTAAAGGGAAAACCACGCATGAGGTATCTATATTTTTCTTCAATTTTTAATTTGGTATATGTGTGTTTTTCTTAGTTATTAAATCTTTTAATTTTACTCTGTTAGCAAAATTAGTTTTTGTATGGGGGCTAACAATCCTTATGGAGCAAAGTAATAGGGGCAAACAGTGTTAAACTTAAAAGAGTGAAATTAAAATATTTAATAGGGAGAAAAAACTAGTCAGGTACCAAATTAACAATTGAAGGAGACTTCAGGCACCTTAAATATAGTTTTTCCTTCTCTAAAAATACCTAAAATTTGTTGAAGTACCTTGAGTGGTGCAACTCATCTTAAATAGGTGCATCTTTTTTAATCTATCACTCATTTTCAGGGGATGCAACTCATCTTCAACTTTGTACAAACCTATCTTCAACCATGTCTAAAATAGAAGACATTTATATATAGCATATTGCACATAACTAAAGAAGATCATTGCACCCACTTATGGATCTCCGCCCTTAAATAATTGAGGTACTTTAAAGATTTTTCAGGAATTTTCTTTTGCAGCAGATATATTGATTTATCCACGACTGCATGGATAAGCATGGCTGGGTTGAACGCCCCCACACCCTTGTCCGATGCTCACTGTTTCTTTTTTTTTTTTCTTTATGGAATTTAGGCATTACTCATTTTTTTGTCCTAATCACAGCAAATATACACAGAATATTTCGTTTAAATTATTTTATTTTTAGAGAATATATATTTGAGTCCAACTTAGGTTGGGATGAAGATTGGCGGGGATTAACAGACTATTATTAATAGAGTATACTCTTTAATTTGTGCCTAGTAAAAAAGTATTGAATACTTTAAAAAATAATATGTATAGTGGAATGCATATTTTAAAAAAATAAGTCGAGATTATTTGATCTTTCATTTTAGAGGATTCTACGAATGTTTTAAACAAATTAAGTTTGTGTAATTTTGATACAATCAATGTATAATAAGATTTTGTTTTATTACTACAAAAGACTGTGAATTAGCAACAAAATTTAAAAATTCCATCGTAAATTTTACCCATTAACGACAGAAATTCCATTGCTAATTTATTACTTGTTTATAGTATATGTTCATTAGAAATTTCAGAAACTGTTTATTTCTTCATAATGCTATTTTGCAGTCAATAAATCAGAATGTGAAATAGCTTTGTAGATACTCTGTTGGATTGATTTCATGTGTTTGATAATTTAATTAGCTTATTTTAGCTCTGTCCATGTGAGAACTGTTAGGAGTCATTTTAGGATTTTTTTTTTTTTTTTTTAATTCGTGCTTGACAAAGTAGAATTGAGATAGGCCACGGGTTAAATGAGATGTGATTGCTTAATTCTAACTGGATTGGGTAATAGGATAGTGACAAATCCCTATTTTATTATATATTTTTATATTTTATTTGAGGATTTTGTTATGATAATTTAGCTTAAAATGTCTCTTTTTTGATTAATTGTGATTAAATATGTTTAAATGAAATTAAGGTTGCCAAAATGTAAAAATGTCATATATTCTATGATTTACCTTAATTGATTAATTTTTGGAATATAAGGTGTTACATTTTGGGAAGAGTTGCAGAAAAGAACTCAAGATTTCTGGAAATTACAAGATAACGAAGGAAGAAAGTAAATTACAGAAAAGGGCCAAATGTATTGAAAATTTTAGTCATACCCAGAACAGGTTCTAAGATTCACATCCTAGTCTCTCATCAAAGTTTTCAGTTCTTTCATTTTGGTGGTTTAAGGTAGAGACATGGAGCTGAGGGGGGAGCTGGAGATTAGAAACACAGCTGAGAGTTGAATTTAGTGAAGAGGACGGCGAGAGAGCTTCACTCTCAAAACCTCTTCCATTACCGGCTCATCACCTCGCATCCAACATCGTCGTCACTCCTCCACCGCCGGTAGCCTCCCACCTCCACCACTACTGTCATACTCTGCATACACCCTTGCCGCGAGTTTCTGAAGATCGAACGGGGCTCGGAGACCCAACTTCAAAGTTGGAGAGAGAGCTGCCACGATGGAGAAGCAAAGCACCACAGCACCACCACCGCACATCCTCCGACAAACCACTGTCGATGTTGTCACTGGTGAGAGCCGAACACAGAGGAGAATTAGAGAGAAGAGTCTGGGCTTGTTCTCTTTGATCACTTTCATCATCATATCAACACGGTCATCGTCTCACCGGCGACCTTCACTGATTTCTCCCCTCCGACCTTCACGACCACAGCCCCTCTGTTTCCGAATTCATCACAGACATGGATGCTCTGTTTCTAGAAATTTCAGCCACTGAATTTAATTGGTTTAGTGCTAATTTGGTCATTTTAATCTGTGATTTTATGGTTGGGTGTTTGAATCAGAGTGTGATTATCTTTCTTAAATCCATGGTTGTGAGTAGCTGATTTCCTTAGCTCTTGAAGATGAATTGGAGATGGGTTGAGTTCACATATGCTCCAAAGGGGAGTTTAAATTACCCATAGCCCATTATATTTGTGATTTCTTAGGTTTAAAAATTCATGTACATATTGAGACTATAATTTTAGTTATGTTTTATTCTATAAATTGAATTCTTGTAATTTGTGATTTGGGATTTATAATGAGGATTTGTACTTATCAATATATATTGTTATATATATGTTTCCTATGATTCTATTGATTTCTATCTATTTAACATGATATTGTTGGGTAGTGTGATTGAATTGGAATTATAGTTGAACCTAAATGCATTGCTTATTCCATAATCACTCTCTTAGGGGTTTTAATACTGCTTAAATAAATGGGTTCATGAGTTTAAGCATTAGACTCAATGTTAATTGAGGTTTGGTATTTTAGGAAACTTAGAGAAACTCATTACACTAAGAGGGATTAATAGCATTTCAAGGGTAGGGGTCCCTCCCTTGTGATGCTAGACTCGCTGGTTAATGAGGATTGAAATATTAGAAGCTTATTGTATTAACTCTCCAAATATCTTAATTGAGCAAGGATAGCCATTGAAAACCATTTTCAAGAGCATCTTCATCATTTGCATTCTTAACCCATTTCCATTCCTCCTTATTTGAAAAATCCCAAAAATATTTATTTTAATTGCATTCAATTCATAATTTTGAAAATCAATCAATTATGTTTAACCCTTGTCAATTGTGTATTATAATTACTTAGCTTACGAGAAATTAGTTTCATAATCGGCTTCTCAAAGTGAAACAAACCAAGTTGTGCACTATATTGCTTTAATTCAGTTTTATTCTTAATAACCCCGAGGCGACTAAAGGGCTATTTCAGATAGATATAAACCTATGCCGCATTTAGTTATATTAGCGTTTGGGCATCTTAATGCATTAATTAAATGATTGCATAAGATATTATGGATTAATTAACTAGTAGGCTTGTTAGTAGACGGATAGGCACTAGTAAGCAATTTAGTGCTCTAGGTTAGTTAGCAAAGACTCTATCTGGTCTTTATTATAAGACACCAATTAATAAGTATCATTGGTCCTCTTTACAAGGCGCTTGCAAGTTTCCAAGGAGCATTTAATTTATTTTTTCATGTATGCCCAGATTTAGTAAGGGTAGTGGGAGAGAGTAATAATTAATATGATATTTGAATTTAGTGTAGTCAGTAAGGGTAATATTGAAAATCACTTAAAATTTAGGACAATTTTAATGTTTTTAACTGTTTTTATTAATTTGTGAGAATTGGTAGTTAATGCCTTATAATAAGGACCAGAGAGAGTACATCGGATTAATAATTCAAAGGGATTAATTACTTAGATATAATCCAGATTCAGGGGAGTAATTATCCTAGATTTTTTTTCCTGCATACAAAATCAGCACTAACTCTAATTGTAGCTTAGAATTTTAATTATTATTTTTGTTTTCATTCTATCTTTTCCTGTTGCTCAAGTTAAACAAAACTTTAAAGTCAATGACCAACCGGTTTTAGGTACCAAGTCCTCTAAAAGAAATACGTGACTCACTCTTTATTACTTAATATGGCCTATATACTTGTGGAATTGTAGGTTACACATTTTATGCCTATTAAGTTTTTGGCGCCATTGGTAGGGACTTGTGCCAACACTATTTTGGTTATAATTGATTGAGTATCACTACAAAAAAAAACTGTCATTTTGTAGAAGTTAAAATGTTGTACTTGTAACAATTTTAACCACTACAAACGACAGTAGTAGTGGTTGGAAAAACTGCTACAAAACACACTATAGCAAACGGCTTTATAGAGGCTTCTAAGAACCATTACTCACATAAACAGAACTGCTAATGTATTGGTAATGGTTTCATCACATTGCTACAAGATGCGTACATAGATAACACATTATCTGAGTAGCTTGTACCGGTTTTAAAACCGCTACAAATGTTGGCTCCAAAATTTTGCCCAAATTTTGGTGTGACGGGATATAAAAATTGAAAATTTGGCGCTAACATTGTTGTGGTTTTTAAACTGCTACTAAGTACATCAAGGAATTTTAAAAAATTGGCGCCAAAATATTGGATGAAATTTCAAAAAGTTATGCCAAAGATTTAATATGAATTTGAATTTAAATGTGTAGCAGTTTGAAACCCCTACTAACTATCACATAAATTAAAAAAAAAGGAAAAATAATAATTTGAGTCCATTGTTCCAATATTTTGTTGAATATTTTATTATTCAAGAAACAATTTAAATGATAGTAATTAATATTTGAGAAGAATGATTACGTTAAGTTAGATAAGTATAAATATTATGTAGGTTTAATATTAAGAATGTGTAGGTAACAATGACTTATGTTGTCTACTAGATGTTCTTTGATTATTGAAGGAATGTTGATGAGTATGGAAGGAATGTTGAAAATGTTGGGGAAGAGTTCTTAAATTTCTGCAGAAGAAGAACAATAATTAGTATAAGTATTATAAGAAGGAAAAAATCAAAATGTTGAAATCAAAGATTTCAAAAAAATTGCCATATTTCATCATCTTGCTCAATTCTTTGGGAAATCTTCACCAGATGATAGAAAACAAGAGAAAATAAGGGTGGGAAGAAATGGAAGAGGGTTTGAAATGAGGTGTGGTAGGGATATTTATAGGGATATGAGTAACACTTGTAGCGATTAAGGTGATGGTTTTTGTAGTGGTTTATATTTATAGCAGTTGAGTTGACAATGATTGTAGTAATTTTACATTTGTAGCGGTTTTTGTTTAGTTTGTAGTGGTTTCAAAACTGCTACGAATATTAGTTGATTTTTTTTAAAAAAATTATTAATTGAGCTTTACAAGAACAAAAGTTAAATTCGTTTAATCATTCTCCGTCGACATCCTATAAAAAATGTGTGAAGAAAATGTTAGTGGTGATTTTATTATTTTGCACAAAAATTAAATTTAAATTATGTGATAATAAAGCATAACTTATAAAAATGCACCGAACTATAGGAAAATTGTCATCGCCTTTACGGAAGAAGTTTTCAAAATTGGCAGGTTGGAATGGCTCACTCTCGCAAGCAATGTTATCACTATTACCTATGTCGTAAAGGTTTCGAATCTTCAAGTAAACCACCATATTCCAATCCCTGTGCTACTTGTCCTCGACATAATAAACCTAGTGTGCCTCTGGGGCAAGAATATATGGCTCATCATCTTTAGATTGATCATGTGATGCCTAAGTCTTCAATTGTGAGTCCCCAGGAAGTTAACGTATTTGTCCACAAACACTTGAATAACATCACAGTGAAATTGCCTTGGTGATTTAGTTCAACGACATCAAGAAGCTTTCCATCATAAGTGATGCCTTCGAACTGCATGTTGCCGTCACTACTGCTCACATAACTCCTTGTCTCAAAGACACCATAAAGACCCAAGTTTTGAGTTAAAAATCCTTGATCTCATGAAACCGTACAAAACTTGAAACCATTGACATTATATGATGTAAACCTTTTTGCATGGTCAAGAGGGCCGATTGTGAGAGCTCTGAAATCTAATGAGTGTGGGTTATGGTCATTTAGTATTTTGCGTGCGAACTAACTTGGGAATTATCTGTGGACTTTTTTTTATCAATTTTGGAGAATGTTTGTGTATGGATCCTAAATTGATACTTCACATGACTTCTGAATTCCGTGCAATTAATCTTGTGATGGTGATCAAGAAATGTAAGTAAAAAATGTAAGGAAATATATAAAATAACATGAGTATACAATACTTGCTGAAGGAAGGTTTCAACTTAATTGCAATTAATCAAGTCATGTCTAAGTGCTTGCAACTTCTCAGTTTCTATTAGTTTGAAGTTGATGCACATATATAAATGACTACCTCTCAATAGGATACATCCGTTAATATTGAACTAGGCCAGGGAGCTTTGTTTTATGAACAAGGTGGACTGTCAGGTGAACTATCATAGTGAAAAAGAATGGAGAAAGGATCATTTCCAAATGACAAAGTGTAAGAATGATTTTATGTTGCAGCTGATCGAGCTCCTCAACAATTAAAACCTTGGAACACAACTTTTAAAAGAAATAACACAACTCCACCAAAACGATGGACACATTAGGAGGCAATATAGTTTTTATTGCCAGTGGAAGTTACGGTTTTGCATAAGAACATGTGAGTCATGACTCTTCAGCCCAGTAACCTTTCAAGCTTGCATGTCAATACATCATGAAATATTGCTTGAATACCCATCAGGAACTTTTATTTTCTTCAACATCGCAAATGAGATTTTCTTATTTGGTTTAGTGAGGGTGACTTTTGTCGGTTGAAATTTGTCATGCTCATCTGGCCACATGTCTTCACAAACTCCTATAGCTTGTAAATCTTTCCTTACTTGAAGATGATCTTTTGACTTGCTGGGTTCGTTAAACAGCGTGTATAGCACGTTGTCGTATACATTTTTTTCAATGTGCATGACACCAAGACTGTGTCAAAGTAAATTAGATTTCTAATATGGAAGAGTAAAGAAGATGCTTATCTTCTGCCATTGTGAAGGTGCATAAGAAGTCCTATTAGTATTTCTCCCTGCTTTTGTTGCATCATCGTTTTTTCCAAACTCGAATTCAACATCCTGAAGCTGCTATAAGATATATGCATTTGATAAAGTCTGAGGTGGTCTTCTATTTTCCAGTTTCCCATTGAAACGATTCCGTTGTAATCTAAACTTGTGGTTACCATCAAGAAACCTCCGATGACCCATGAAGCACCACTTTCAACTACGGGGAAAGAACATTGAGTCAGAGTCAAAATTGCAAGCTGGACACGCCATCCTAGTATGCACATTCCACCTGGATAATGTTCCTAGCCCAGGAAAGTCACTTATTATCCATATCAAGGTTGCACACAAGTTAAACAGTGTCTTCTCGTATATGTCATATGTCTTGATGCCGACATTTCACAAGTCCAGTAATTCCATAATAAGCGTTTGGAGATACACATCGATGTCATTACCCAGTGCCTTTTTGCCTGGAATGATCATAGACAAAATGAAGAAACTTTGTTTCATACACATCTAGGGGTCAAGTTGTATGGAATAATATTATTTGTCAAATACTATAACTGTACTAAGATTCCCAAATGGATTAAAAACATTGGTTGCCAAAGTAAGCCAAACATTTTTAGGGTCTGTTGTCAAAGCTAGAAAGTCTAAGTCGAATGCTTTCTAGGCATCTATATCACGTGGATGTTTTAATTTACCATCTTCATTCTTATCAACTTCATGCCACCTTATTTGCTCAGCTGTTTTAGACGACATAAACAATCTTTGTAACCATGACTTCAAAGGAAAGTACCTGAGAATATTTGCACATTTCTTCTTCTACTTTTCCCCTTCTGAATTGTCTTATACTTGAATGTGTTACATCACTTACAAGTTTCCCTGCTAGTATCATATCCTCAATATAGCATGCAATCATTGGGCCATGCATCAATTTTTGGTAGTTCAAGTCCAATCTATTAATAATCTTCTTGATCTCATAGAATGTTGTGGGAATCTCTGTGTCGAGGAATACATCTTGTAGCAATTCTAGCAACATCGCCATGCACTTATCAGTGATTCCATACAAGCACTTTATATGATACAATTTAATCAACAAAGATAATTTCAAGTATTTTCAACAACCTTGATACAAAAGGAAGATCTGCTTCATCATCCATTAAGCTAAAAAAATACCAAGCTACTTCATTCCTTAAGAACACATGGTTTGAACCCTACACCTCTTCATTGAAGTTGTCATCTTGAAAACCGAATGCATAATGAATAACATCATTAATAGGATCATCTTGATCTACTTGTACTTCTACTTGTGAACTTCGAGGAAGAGCATCATCATATCTCATACCAGGTTTCTCACCATAAACTCCCTAGAACGTATAGTCTTCTAGGAAAGGCTATACAAGTAAAATGTTCCCTAACAACTTCTTGTGTATGTCACTTCTTAAACTTGCATTTAGGACACAGACACACGATCTTACCATTATAGCTGGCGTGAGAGTATTTGAAATCCAAGAAATTGTTTAATCCTACCAAATATGCTAGAGAATTACATGGCAACTTGATCCATGACTTATCCATAGCTAGTGAAAAAAGTTAGTAAAGAAGATAAGTAAAGAGAGAATTTTGAGTTTTCTAATTGACGTGTTCTTGGATGATTAAATTCAAATTCTCCAACGTTCAACAATTTATATCAATTGTAAAACCGCTACCATAATTGCTAAGTATAAACTTTATAGCAGTTAAGGGGCAAAAACCACTACAAACTTCATGACCATTAGTAGGATTTGAAATATTCAAATTTCAAAATCACACACTTTGTAGCAGTTATAGGGCAGGAATCGCTACACACTTCATGAATGAAGCAAGCCTTAATGATTAACTTCAAATTCTCCAACGTTAAACAATTGGTAACGGTTGTACAACCTCTACCATAACCGCTACAAAGTGTAAACTTTGTAGTAGTTATGGGCAAAATCTACTACAAACATTATGACCATTGGCTGGATTTGAAATATTCAAATTTCAAAATCACACTCTTTGTAGTGGTTATGGGGTAGGAATTGCCACACAATTCATGACCGTTGGCAAGATTTGAAATATTCAAATTTCAAAATCACACACTTTGTAATGGTTTGTCAACTCCGACAAGACGTTATTTATTATTTAAAAAAATAATTAACAATTTGTAGCCATTTTGTAACCGCTACAAATATAAACTTATGTTTTAAAAAAATACTTTACATTTTGTAGCGGTTTCTGAGCAAAAACCGCTAGAAAACTGTAGTTATTTTTTTAAAACTTTTTTTTGCATGATTTCTAATAAATAAGAAATTAATAAATGAAAATAGAAATGTCTACATTATTTTTGCAAGAGTACCAAATGAAAATACAAACGTCCAAATTGCACAAAGCGTCCTAAATCATAAATGAAAATAACTAAGATAACTAACTATCCGACGACTGATCATCAAGTCCACTCCTAGGTAGGCCAAGATCATGGAACTTCCTAGAGTTTACAATACTATCATCATTGGTAGGAGGAGGGGGTGGTTGAATGATGAACCAAGGGATTGGCAGGACCTCTGGATGCTCCTTAGCAAGAAACAACTGACACCAAGACCTTAACAGCATCTATATAGATCTCTTGAATAATTTCCTACCTTGGCCTTCTGACGCTGGAGGTCCCTGCTCGAGAGGTGCCGAACCCCATATCCCTACAGTGTCCAAGGTGCTTAACTGGGCCCAGAACATATTTTAGAGGCACAGTAGGATCTACAGATCCCTGTGACTCTTGTGTCTGAGTCTCTCTCAGCTCAGCCTATGACTGCTAAATTATCTCCTGCAGCACTCATTTTATGAAACAATTATTAATAACAAATATTAAAAAAATGTCTATATCTTACAATGGCCTTCTTTGCCTGTTAAGAGGTAGTAGTCCCATTCTGGTGTCTATAGGTGACTATGAATAACTCCCCATAATCCATCTGACAGTTCTTCTACTAAGCCTTCTTCTACTAAAAGAATTAAAACAAGAAATTATTATTATAAATAATAAATTTATATTATAAAGCTAAAATCAATTTAATTGTAAAAAATACCAATTCACTGTAAGTGATAACAAATGTCTTCGATCCTGCTGTGTGATGTATCCTCTATTGCCCTTGATTCCTAGTGTTTATCTGATAAAGACCCTACAGAAACAACAAAACATTAAAATTATTAAAAAAATAAAAATTATTAAAGAAATTACTTGTCCTTTTGGGCTCCTTCAGTACTGGACAAAACTTGCTCGATCATTAGGTGGGACACCGACAGGCACGTTCTACATCATCTGCTCTAGAGGTATCATCCCATCCTTATTCATGATGTGGTAGAGATGATTCCTTCTATTTTTCCAGCCACCCCCATCTTTATCATCATGTGCGTCTTCTTGTTGTCACGCATGGCAAACCTATCTTGTATCACAATTGAATAAATAATAATTAAATACAATTAATTAATTAAAAATGACATAAGTTATAACTATTTACATTTATAATATAATTAAATACAATTAATTACCTTCACAACCTCATCCCATATAATCTTCAGCATTCAGGGAATCTTCTTCCATGTCTTGAAGTAGATAGGGAACTGCATCTAATTCGTGCCTAACTCATTCAGATAGCAGTTGAATAGGTAACCACCATTCTCAATTGGCTGGTCTATGGCCTCATTGCATAAAACTATGACATGTAGTCCCCAATCTATGCTATGGAGTCCAGCCACGTCCAGCCTTCTAGTGTTTATATTCCCCTGCTCATTTGCACAATTTACCATATACTTTAATTAAATTTGAATCCACATTTAAACCTATATAATTTAAATATTAACTTCATCAAAACTATAATTAAATTTACCTTGAACATGCACCTCAAATCCCATTGACTGTGAAGATGACTGTCGTGGATTATTCTGGTCCCAGGTCTCCTCCTCATCCAGGAACCGCTCTATGTTACTTAGTATAGGAATGTTCAAGTTAAACTCCTCAGTCGCGTCTTAATAGCTGAGAGTAATGTCATCCCCCTCTAGCTGAATAGGTAGCTCTAGTAAGGTCGCCTCCTGTAGGGCCGTCTATTATGGCTACTCTAAAGTAAGCTACTGTGTTGGGGTCACCTCCTGTGATGGCAAGGGACTTGTCTGCCTCCAAGCTACCCTTGACTTCCCCTACCACTACTACCTCTACTACTGCTCCCCGGCAGAATAGGTCTGGGGGACACTTAGCCTTCTTCCCCTCACCTTTATCTCCCAAAAGTCATAATAACTAAAGTTATTATTAAATAATTAAAAATATTATCAATATTTATAAAAAAATTATAATTATAGGAAAAGAAACAAAATAAAAGAGTTAACTTTACTAACCTCAAGGGACTAACTTTTTAAATACTTGAGCAAAACCTTTTACAGGACTCTAGAAACAAATTTGCCAAATGCGGTAAAATTAGGGGTAATGGCGCTTATATAGCCTTAAGATTTGTAGCGGGTTACAAAAAATTGCTACCTCAACCACTACAAATCACGAAACCCTACCTCGTGCAATGTGAAATTTTGTAGTGGTTTTACCAAACCGCTAAAAATGTGTAGACCTTCTGCATTCTGTAGTGGTTATTCCTCAAAACCACTACAAGTAAGCAACCATTTGCATTTTGCAGTGCTTCTTGTCTTATGAACAGCTACAAACCCAATGCCACAAATGTGGCTATTCATATCATGAAACCACTACAAACAAACTACTACAAATTTGGCACAAAGTTGGCGCCACCTGTTGTATCAATTTTTTTGTGAAAACCGCTACAAATGTCATTCGCTTACTAGGGCATCACATGGCTCGAGTCATACTGTTGCAAATTTGTAGTGGTTTTTGGAAAAACAACTACAAATCCTGACATTTGTAGCAATTTTGTCCAACCTCTAAAAATTAATCTCTATGAATTGATAGTCTTTTTGTGGTGTGTTAGTAGCTTAAGTTTGATCTTTATGAATATTTTTATTTTTTTTTCTTATGTATTTACAAATCCTTAATTTTATTATATATTTTCACACTTTAATTATGGATTTTGTCATCATTATTAAGCTTAAAAAGCTTTCTTTGTGATTAATTGGGATTAAGAGTAAATACATTAAATTATGACTAAAATGGAAAAATTGTAATTACTCGTAATCATTGATTTTTCTAAGAATAGTTGATGTTGGATTATTTTTTTTTTAATTGTAGGTGCTTGAAGAAATTGAACCAAGTTTGAAAATGGAAGTTTGGACTCAAATTGCAAATATTATAGTTTAGACACACAAAAATTTTAAAATTTGCATTTTAGTCCTTCCACAAATGATTTGACCGTGTCTTTACGCCTTGGGGTCAAATGCAAAATATTTTTAATTCAAGAATTGCAGTACAATGCAACACTCGGGTTGTCTCACTTGAGGAGCCTTTATTGAACTACCTAAGTAATCTAATTATCATGCAAATGCAATTAAAACAAGGGGAAATGGGGAAGTGGTTTTTGAAATTAATAATTAAAAGAAAGATGCAAATTAATTAAATGCTAAACTATTGTTTTTGGTCTTTTTATAAAAATGGAATGGATAAGGTTGCATGGAATGGTATGGAGTGGAAAATATCAATAAAGAATGCTCTTGGTAATGAAGAAATGACAATCCTTGCTCAAAAAGATTATGGGAGTTAAGAATTCATTAAGTCTTAAGAGCAACCTCAAAATAACACTTGAGTCCAATAATCCCAATTAATAGTAACTCCTACAAACATAGCTGACTACTACCTCTTGAGATATTGTTAAAAACCACTTAATGTGCAATTAAAATTGAAATAATGCAACATGAGTCTTCTTGGATTTGAGCGTTAAACAGCCCCTCAAGGATACAAATCAACCACATTAACTAGACAATAACACGCTAATTAACATAATCTCATTGCAACCACAAAGAAATTCAAACATATATAATCTTCACATTGCAAAATTCAATCTCAACTACAATTATCAAACCAAAAGAGACAATTAACATTAATCCCAATTCCAAAATCACATATATGAAAATTCCTAAAACTAGGCAATCTAAATATATATAATTTTAGACTAATTGAATGATAGCAAAACTCCCCTTTGTAGTCCAATAAGCTCAAGCACAATTCATCATCACCAAGAAGCAAGCAAAATCAGCTACTCATCTCTCCAACAGTAATCACAATCTGTTCAAAACTCACAAAACCCATAGGAAATGTAAGGACCAAATCAACAAAGAAGAATAAATGGGATCTGTTGGTTTGGAGAATGACTGAAGGAAATAGGAGCTATTAAATCAAATGGTGAATGAGAAGGGATAAGGAAGTGATTGTGGTTGGCTGTCGGCGTGGAGGAAATAAATGAAAAGCGGTGAAAATAATGATGACGATGATGCTGTTAAGATGATGGTGGTGTAGTGCAGAGGAAGGAATGGCGATGGTGTTGAAATGAGTGATGAACGATGCTGGTGCTACAAATCTAAGCTCTGTCTCTGCTTAAGTCAAGCTCCGACAATGGTCTCTCTGTCTCTCCCCTCAAGCTCTCTCTGTCCTTCGTCCGCCTCACTCTGTTGAAGCTGGTGGTGTAAGTTGTCTAACGAGAAAGGAGAAGGGCACGGTGAAGGTGGTGGTGTAGGTTGCTTGAGAGAGGGAAGGTCCAGCTTGTCGGTGATGATAACTGGAACAGAGTAAGCCGATGGTGATTGGTAGTGAGAGAGGGAAGGTGACAGTGAGAGTGAAGGGAAGTCACCGGCGGCGATGGTAGAGATGCAGGAGTGCCGCTGGCGACACTAGGAAGAGGCAGGAAGAAGAAGAAGATGATGATGATGATCTGCGATGCGATTATTCGATCACCCCCCTGTGCGGCGCTATCACTCTGGTTTTATTCCTCTTCCGCTTGCCTCTCGGATCTTCCATGTCCATTTTCCCATGTCCACTAAAGCCTCACCGAATCGGGTCCAAGTTTCGGATCCTTATTTTAGTCCTAACTGCGGCCCACACCAGTATGTCATTGCAGTTGGGTCTTTAATTTCTACTCTATGAAGCCCACACATGATGAGATGACCAGGGACCTCCATGACAATTCCAAAATGTTCTTAAGGAGGGACTTAAGCAAACTAATTTGAAATGTTCTGAGGCAGGACTAAAATTTCTGAATATTTTGGGTCCTTTACTATAATTTCTTCTGTCCCTTTTCTCCATACACTTGTAATTTCTATGAAATTATGGGATTTATTTTGTGATTTTCTATAATCCACAAATTAATAATTTTTGACCTCCAAAGTCTCAAAATTTCTCCTTGAGCGCACCTACAATGCAAAAATTAAGCACAACGTAGCATCAAAAGTTCAAGGGACAATTGTATAAAAATAATTAATAAATTGTAAACATTTTCCCCTAATTGCCATTAATTCAAAACAATTGTTCCTAACCAAAATTAATGCTTAATCATGCAATAATGCTTCATAAAATGCATTTAAATCCCAAATAAATCATGAAAAATTATGTAAAAATATGGTTCAATCAACAAAATTTTATACTTTATAGTTACGTCCCTAGTCAAAACATGAGTTTTGACCAGAGACTTAGGTCAGATTTAGCTAAGCTCGACACAACAGCAAGAGAAACAGTGCCTTGGACCCTTCTTCTTCTTCTTCTTCTTCTTCAAGAGCTCAGAATCGACCTTACCTCTCATTCTTCACCATCTTCATCTTCTTCACCTCCCTTCTCCACTTCCGTTATAGGTGACTCTCACCTTCGCCACCATAGTCACTAGTGACTTTCTTCCCTCAACCTCCATTCACTCTTGCCACGGATAGAAGCTCAGATCGAGGAGCTCAGAATTGACCAGAGAGAAATTGCGGTAGTGATAAATCTGTTAGAACCGGCTGACACCCAAGAGGGGGGGTGAATTGGGTGTAAGATAAAAACTTAAGAACTTTGAAATTCTTTTCGCATCTTAGAGGAAGCAATAAATATGAAAGTAATGAATCATAAATCACAGTTAGATATTTAAATGATATATGCTGGAAGTATAAGAGCTTAGGGAAGAGAATATGCAAACTGTGATTTATCCTGGTTCGGCCCAATCCACGATGACCTACGTCCAGTCCCCAGGCTCCTCCTGAGATTTTCAATCCACTATCTTCTTGTTTAATCTTGGCACAAGAAAAGCCTTTACAAAGTTCTCACCAAGATACTCCCCCTTACAACAAGTCTTACGAGCAGAGCAATCCCGAAGACCTTTCCCTCCAGCTTACCTATGCAAGTCTAACGAGCAGCAACGTTCTCTTCTGCTTACACCACTGTAAGTCTTACGAGCAGCAACGTTCTCTACTGCTTGCACCTTGTAAGTCTTACGAGTAGAAAGTCTTACCAGTGATTCTCTCTACAGCTTCCCGTAAGGAAATCAACCCACTCAAGGTCCCTCTACCTTGAGATCAATTCAGAAATACATTTGAAAGTGTTTACAGACTCTCTCACAGAATAGATATAATGAATACTGAAGTACAATACAAAAACACTCTCTCAAATATACATGATGTGGAAAATAGATAAGAACAGAGAGTATTTGAGTAGAAGTGGATGATTCATAATCTCATCATGTTCTTCTGCGTTTTTCATTGTTGTTCTTCTTGAATGTTCCCATATATATAGATGTGTTGATAATGACCGTTGGAACATGTCCGTTAGAGCGTGCGCAGCTTTGTTTGACTGTTCTTCGTTTTTGAAAACTAGCCGTTGCACGTTGACGCTCCGCTTCCGTAAAGTCAGTTTTTCTCTCTTCACATCATCTCTTCATTGTATTCCTGGAGAAATACATTAAACACTAATATAATGAAGTATTAGAGTGATTAGAAGCAATAAGAATGAGTTATATGATCATTCCATTGATTTCCAGAATCTTCGAGACGCTGTTCTGTTTTTCTGGGAAGCATTACTCGAGTACTTACTCGAGTAAACATCAAGTTTCTTCACAGGTTACTCGAGTGGCTACTCGAGTGACCTTCCATTTTCTGCATAGCTTACTCGGGTAGTGACTTGAAGTTCTCTCTTCATGAACAGTGATTTACTCCAGTAGTGACTTGAAGTTTTCGTAAATAACTCTTCATGAACAGTGATTTACTCCAGTAGTGACTTCAAGTTTTCGTAAATAACTCTTCATGAACAGTGCTTTACTCCAGTAGTGACTTGAAGTTTTCGTCAATAACTCTTCATGCACAGTGCTTTACTCGAGTAGCTACTCGAGTATTCATTTAAGTTTACTCGAGTACTTACTCGAGTAATGTTGCAGTGGTACAAAATGCCGAGAGCTCCATAATTTCAGAAACAAAGTTACTCGAGTAGCTCCTCGAGTATCAATGGCAACCTGAAGGCAACTGGAAGTTTTTCACATGGTTACTCGAGTAGCTCCTCGAGTAACATTGGCAGGCCGAGAGCAACTGGAAGTTTTCTATGTGATTACTCGAGTACCTACTCGAGTAAAGTCTTTTGTTTTCAACCAGTTACTCGAGTAGCGCCTTCAAGTAAATTCTTGATTTTGACTCGAAACATGGCAAATTATATATCATTGGAAAGCCCTCATGATCTACATTCCAATGCAACAAGAATCAGCTCCAAACTCGTTGTGTACAGAAAGTTATGATCCAAAGATTATCTACTGTTCTTAGACAATCCTGAAATCACCAGCAGCAACTTCCAGAAGTCATAGCTCTTAGGATATAGCTTCAAATATGACAAATTATATATCCATGGAAAGCTCTTTGAGTCTTCTTTCATATGGCACCGGTTTCGTCTCAATCCGATATGTATTTTGAGAGTTATGTCCAAACTACCGAAACTGTCCAGGAACATGACGGTGATTCATGAGTCAACTTCAACAGATCATATCTCCCTCATCTGAACTCATTTGAATGTGATCTTGGTGTCCAAAGTTCGTGTTGGAAGTCTAGTTTCCAATGCCACCGGTTTCAGTTCGATCCGACATGTGGTTGGAGAGATATCATCAAAATACCGAACCTCTGTTCTGTCGCGCGAAAACAGAGTGCCATTACTTCAAGTTCCGCCTCGAGTAATTCATCAAATAACCCGGCAGATTACTCGAGTAAGGCCTCGAGTAAACACCTCCAAAATCAGAAAATACCATATTACTCGAGTGATTACTCGGGTAATCATCCCCAAAGGTACCATAGCTTCCGTATACATCATTTTAGCTTCGTATTGACCCATTCTAACTTCCGTATGATCATAGAAACCTCCGGTATCATTTCTAGGAGCTTGAATCTTGATATTCTCATGTGATCTTGCAAGTTCTTCTTTCTTTAATCTCTTTCTTCTTATTTTTCCTCTTGATGATCATTCTTCATAACCCAACTTCAATCTTCTTGATGGATATCTTCAATATTTGCTTGATATTCCTATTAGTTCTTGCTCCCCCTTCTTTCTTCAATCCCTTGTCTCTTGATTTTCTTCTTGATAATCATTCTCCACATATGAGGCATCAACCCATAATCGGGTTTATGACTAATCTACAAAATATGCAACATTAAATATAGTAGTTAGTCAATGTAGAAGATAATTATATCATACAGACTTTTTGCTCATATTTAACATCTATATTTGACATCATCAAAACTATTCATATATAACATTCTCCCCCTTTTTGATGATGATAAATCCTTCAAGAAAAATATGTATGAGTTATAAAAACTAAGTAAGAACAATATATTTTTCTTGCCTTTCTCTCCCCCTATTTGACATCAGCAAAAAGTTTGAAGTATAAAGAAGAAAGACTTGTAGAGAAGTAAATATGAAATCAAATGAAAAATGCCATTCTCCCCATTAATCAAAATAAATGCATCAAGAAAACAAGTTTCTCTCCCCCGTTTTGAAAGTAGTTTCATTTATAATTTGATGTAAATGAAAAATGGTTTTCATGAAAACAAATTTGAAACAATTTGGAAAAGTTTTCAAGGAAACTTCCATAGTCAAGAATATGCAAAGTAAACTCAAAATATAAAGAGAGGGTTTAGAAATGCTCATTTGGATTTGGCAGCTGAAGATTGATCCATGAAACCCATTGCCTTCCTTTCTTGTTGTGTTAGATCCAAGATGTTATGTTCACCATACTTTCACTATGCAACTGTGATGGATCTTGTTCATAGAAGTTAACTGTGGCTGGCTCAATGGTAGGCTCTGAAGTGTGCTCAATAGAAAGCTTTAGGAATAGCCTTCCTTAGAATTCTACTAAAATCATCCTGATTTGTGCCTTTTGTTGCTTTGAGGGTTGTAGCTAGTGTTAAATCATATTTCCTCAAAGTTGATATATTCTCCAATTGAGTTGAGCTTCTGTTCAGCATGCTCAATGCTCATTTGTATTGGCATATGTATTTATTGCTTTGAATATTGCAGCCAATTTATCTCCCTTGATTGATTGTTAAAGCATATGTCATCATATATGCTCCTTTTAGTATGCTGAGGAATGATCTTGCATAGAGCCAATTCTCCTACTATAAAAGCATTCTTGCAAAGAGAATGGTTAGTGCAATCAAGTATCAAATTTATTGCATAAACCAAAGCCATCCTTTCTATATGATATGTTAAAAATTAAGATCATGAAAGGAAAATGTAAGATTAACTCATCATCAAAACTAATTAAAACATAGTGAAATCAGATGAGTATGTTAAAAGGATTTTCTTTCAATAAATGAGATGAGCTTTTAAGATATAAAACACATGTGAATGTGAAGCTCCCCCTTAATGAATGCATGGCTTAAAAAAATCGTCATGAGCAATACAATTAATAACTCTCTTGAATGATTATGAAAATATGAAGATTTGGAGAGAAATTAAGTATTGAAAATAATGATTCTATTCAGGGTTTTAAGGCTGTAACCCTGTATCCCTCGAGTAGTTACTCGAGTATTTCACTCAACCATCACTCGAGTGCTCACTCGAGCGTTGCAACTCAGAGAATTTTAATTGAGTAAGAATACAATACCTCACTCGAGTAATATCGTAATCACTCGAGCCATAATCCTCTGAAGTCCATTAATGCATCATTGGCTAGTCATTGTCTGTTGATGTGATCAGTATGGAGGGATTTTGAAGCATAATCTCTGTAGGCACTTTAGGTTACCAAGATGAGCTCAGAATAAAGCCTTGAAGTTCTAGTTGACTGAACCACAGAGTCTTTTAATCTTGTCATTCACAGAAGTGATGAACTCAGCATGTTTGTAGCAAGCTCTGTGTGATTGTTGAAGCTCCTCTCTTAGACAGATGGACCAAAGAATGAAGAACCAGGGAGACCAGCTCTAGCAAAGTGTTATCTCTCATTTATTCTTGAAGTCCCAGCTCTCATCCTTTATGCTTCTTGTGAGTGAGATTCAGACTTACTTGGAGTAATTGTGAATTACTTGAAGGTCCACTTGAAGTAATTGCAGATTACTTGAAGTAACTTCTGATTACTTGGAGTAAGTTCTGTAGAAGTATATATATACCTCTTGTTCTTTGAAAAACATGATCTCTCCAATGTTCCTCTCCTTCTCACTAATAATATAGGCCATTGTGTGATAATCCTTTCATGAAGCGATTGAATTGGCCTTGCTCACCATAGCTCTAGTATAGATATATCATATAATTTTGTGAAAACATAGAGCTAGGATTGTAGTTGAGAATCCTCATAGGCTCACCAAGCTTGATGATTCTGTGCATCTCAGCATCTTCCTCTAAACATCTTTTGATCACCTTGGAACGATAAGGAAGGTGGGAAGGCAACAAAGTTTTACATTGGTTATACTTGTTCTTGGCCTTGAGTTGCTTTGAGATGAATCTCATCTAGGTTCACTTAAGAGATTTTCTTCTTCTTTCCCTTTCTCTGGCTGCATCACTAGCTACTTACTTATGGTGTCACTTAAATGATACCACAGATTTTGCTTCTGCTCACATTGCAATACTGCTAGTCATGCCTTCTCTGTTAGCCTTTGATCTTTGTATCTAAAAGTAGAGCATTTTGATCAACTCCTGCAAAAGTATAAATAAATGCTCTTTGGTACCCAACTTTCTCTTGGGTCCATATAATATTAGACATTATAACTCTTATGCTCTTATATAATTGAATCATATGATATTTGAGCAAAGAGTATAATAATCAACAAAGACCAAAATATAATTTTACCCAATTAAATAAATTCAAGCAATTAAATCATAAAGGGTAATGAACAAATAATACCAAGAATGATAATTTCAAAGATCAATGACAATTTGTAAATACACTTTAAAAGATATGTCATTGATAAAATTTTCATGCAAGGCAGGTAAGTCAGATCAAAGAGAGTTGAAAATCTATTTATAATGACCAACTATTATAAAATGATAAATCATGAATGAAATCAGATTTTTCAAGAATGATCATGAGATACGCACATTGATTCAAATCTCATATTTAATTTCAAATCATGACAATGCATTGTAAAATTGAGATTTTGAATATATGCAAAACTCATCTTTGAAATATATTTATAATCAATGTTTATATTGAAAATGGTGAAAGTCAATAGTTTAAATATACATATACCAGAAAGCTTCCTTTTTAGAGAACAACTAAGATAACATGTTAGACATTGGAGTTTAACATGTTTGAGAATTTTCCAAGAGCAAAAGTCATATTGAAAATGAATTAGCCAAAAAGGCTTAATTTCAAGGATGTATATAAACACGATGACTTTGCTATTGACCAAGAGATAAACTTGACTTTTAGAGATGTGTCTTGAAGAATAGGGATAGACAAATGGTAATACATTTAAGCAACAGGATGAGTATAAGAATTTATGGATGATGAAACACATACTCATTGATCCAAATGACTAGAGTTCTAGAATATTATCCTGGTAAGTTATTCCACAATAATGGTTAATGCATTAAGATTCAATGCACTAATGAACATTCATAATGCTTGGAATAACATGGCCAACTAAAGATTTTATGCATTAGGCATAAAGCTTTCACAGATTGGATTCTTTTCTAGGAAATACACTTGAAACTCATATAGATAGTTAACTTGTTAGACATAAGGTCTAACTTGTTAGAAAATAATGGTTGAGGAGTTCAAGCATTGGATAACACATTTAAAATCAATGATCAATATGTCAATGATGGGGAAATACTCTAGTGGAAGAATTTGAAGCATTTCTGATTTTCAGTATAAATAAATATTAACTTCCAATTTTGAAACCGATTTAAATGCAAACAAGTTATGAATAATTTTCAAATAATATGTATGCATTTTTATAAACAAGATGAATTTGGAATCTAAGTACATTTTTGAAATATGCATTTCAAAACTCAAATACATAGAGAGATTATGTACAATTTCACTTTCAATCCATTTGGCAATCTAAAAACAATTTAAAACCCATGAATGATTGATTGCTAATGGTATGCAATAATGAGCAAGTTATTCATTACCCAAATAAATAATTAATATAAGCATAATATAGGGTAAGAATAAAGAAGATAGTACCGTGCTCAAGTAATCTCGTAATTACTTGAGAAATTATCCTTTGGAGCTCATTTGTGCATAATTCCTTGACTTTTACCTTCCAATCTTCCAGTTGGTGTTATCACTTGAACATTCACTCTGAGTTGTTACACAGTAATGATGATCATTTGATTGGTTACTTGAGTGATGCTTCACTGTGCGTCTTCTCTTCCTTCATTGCTAGCTAGGCACTTGTAGTATTGCCTCAAGTAATGCATTCTTTTGTTTACGCATTTAAGATGTAGCTTCAAGGCCCAACTTCACCAAGATTTGAGTGAAATCTTATGCAGTCATAATCTGGAGATGAAACTCTTCCTTTCTTCTTCCTACAAAACCTTATAGATCTTTTTCTTCCTTTGGTATCCAATCTTACTTGGATCCACTCATGGTTACCTTATAGGAATCATAATTCACATGCTCTAAGAATATAATACAATTGAGCATAATGAATTAAATATGTCTTTATGCATAAGAGAAATATTTTCTTTTCAAATCATTATACATGCATAAAGAATTTAACATGTTGAGCATTACAATCCCTGTATAAATAATCTATTAAATGCCTTTTTAAGGGATGTGAAAATGTAATTTCAAAATTATTTGCAATGCTCATTCCTAAGATTCTAAAATCTAAAACCTCAATAAATATTACAGACAATAATATAGGAGGTTTTATCATTGTGTACCTTTGCCTTAGATACTTGGAAGATTGCTTTTGCTTACCCACTGCATTTTTCTATGATGTTGATACTTTGAATATCTTGCTTTGGGTGCTAATAACCTTCTCTCAAAATATATAGACTCCAGGAGCCTTTTATTTGATGCTTGAGGGATCCTCCTTTTCTTGTTCTCCTCAAGATAGTTGAATGGTATTCTATGGTAGTTCATTCTTGAGGTGGAACTTACTCCTTTTCTCCATTGCCTTTCTTTGTGGTTAAACTTTGCAATTCCAGCAATGGGTGATCCGAGAGTTCTCCTAATTGATGTGAATCTCCATTTAGGTGCATTAGGAACTCTTGGAATCTTCTTCATTTTCTCAGTACCCTTTTGTCCAATTTTTCTAGGATCAATCTGCACACATGAAACACCATATGGACATTTTGGTACCCACTTTGCTTTGGGTCCTTGAACTTTAGCATTTGAACTCACTTGTGTTTTAGGAATCCAAACAAATTTATTTCTCGCATTAGAATTTCTTCTAATATAGCATATGTGAGAAATATGATCTGATTTACCACAATAATTGCAAATAATATGATGATATGCATTATAAGATTTTATGCAAGTATTGTGTTGGTCAAAAGAGTAAAAACCTGAATAAATTTCATTTGAACATTCTTTCTTCCCAATAAACTTTCCAGCATGATTGAAAACATTTTTGCTTTTCAGAATAAAATCAATACTTGGTTGAGAAACAATTTTATGCAAACTTTGAAAATCAGTTTTCAAAATAACTCCAGAAGAATTGGAATTGTTTACCATATGTGTTTCTTGATCTCTAGAGGATGATCCATCAAATTCGTCAGTAATGAGCTCTTCTTGGGAATCATCTTCCTCTTGTTCTTTTATGTTGACAAGATCATGGAAATGTTCTATGATTTCTCCATCTTCATTGTCAACTTCCACTTGTTCATGAATCGTAGATATGCAGCTTGTAGTTTCACATGAACTATCAACACTTTCAACTTCAACACACTTGTTAGAAGTATACATTGAATCAAGAGTATCCCAAATATCTCTTGCAGTAGAGCAAAATCTAATTTTCTCAAAATCATTTTCAGTTAAAGCACTATACAAAATTTTCATTGCTCTAATGTTTATCGAAAACATTTTCTTTTCTCTTTCTGTCCAATCCTTTCTTGGTTTGAAATCAAAGGTATTTGTAAAAACATTCCACATATCATAATCAAAGCTTTTTATGAAAGATGTCATTCTAGCTTTCCAAAACCAAAAATCAATATCTTTCAAAATAGGTGGAACAGTGTAGTCAAAACCTTCGGAAAGCATATAACTCCCAAAATCAGCCATTATAAACTCTTGAGACGGTTAAGTCCTTTAAACAAGAGTCCGGCTCTGATACCAAATGTTAGAACCGGCTGACACCCAAGAGGGGGGGTGAATTGGGTGTAAGATAAAAACTTAAGAACTTTGAAATTCTTTTCGCATCTTAGAGGAAGCAATAAATATGAAAGTAATGAATCATAAATCACAGTTAGATATTTAAATGATATATGCTGGAAGTATAAGAGCTTAGGGAAGAGAATATGCAAACTGTGATTTATCCTGGTTCGGCCCAATCCACGATGACCTACGTCCAGTCCCCAGGCTCCTCCTGAGATTTTCAATCCACTATCTTCTTGTTTAATCTTGGCACAAGAAAAGCCTTTACAAAGTTCTCACCAAGATACTCCCCCTTACAACAAGTCTTACGAGCAGAGCAATCCCGAAGACCTTTCCCTCCAGCTTACCTATGCAAGTCTAACGAGCAGCAACGTTCTCTTCTGCTTACACCACTGTAAGTCTTACGAGCAGCAACGTTCTCTACTGCTTGCACCTTGTAAGTCTTACGAGTAGAAAGTCTTACCAGTGATTCTCTCTACAGCTTCCCGTAAGGAAATCAACCCACTCAAGGTCCCTCTACCTTGAGATCAATTCAGAAATACATTTGAAAGTGTTTACAGACTCTCTCACAGAATAGATATAATGAATACTGAAGTACAATACAAAAACACTCTCTCAAATATACATGATGTGGAAAATAGATAAGAACAGAGAGTATTTGAGTAGAAGTGGATGATTCATAATCTCATCATGTTCTTCTGCGTTTTTCATTGTTGTTCTTCTTGAATGTTCCCATATATATAGATGTGTTGATAATGACCGTTGGAACATGTCCGTTAGAGCGTGCGCAGCTTTGTTTGACTGTTCTTCGTTTTTGAAAACTAGCCGTTGCACGTTGACGCTCCGCTTCCGTAAAGTCAGTTTTTCTCTCTTCACATCATCTCTTCATTGTATTCCTGGAGAAATACATTAAACACTAATATAATGAAGTATTAGAGTGATTAGAAGCAATAAGAATGAGTTATATGATCATTCCATTGATTTCCAGAATCTTCGAGACGCTGTTCTGTTTTTCTGGGAAGCATTACTCGAGTACTTACTCGAGTAAACATCAAGTTTCTTCACAGGTTACTCGAGTGGCTACTCGAGTGACCTTCCATTTTCTGCATAGCTTACTCGGGTAGTGACTTGAAGTTCTCTCTTCATGAACAGTGATTTACTCCAGTAGTGACTTGAAGTTTTCGTAAATAACTCTTCATGAACAGTGATTTACTCCAGTAGTGACTTCAAGTTTTCGTAAATAACTCTTCATGAACAGTGCTTTACTCCAGTAGTGACTTGAAGTTTTCGTCAATAACTCTTCATGCACAGTGCTTTACTCGAGTAGCTACTCGAGTATTCATTTAAGTTTACTCGAGTACTTACTCGAGTAATGTTGCAGTGGTACAAAATGCCGAGAGCTCCATAATTTCAGAAACAAAGTTACTCGAGTAGCTCCTCGAGTATCAATGGCAACCTGAAGGCAACTGGAAGTTTTTCACATGGTTACTCGAGTAGCTCCTCGAGTAACATTGGCAGGCCGAGAGCAACTGGAAGTTTTCTATGTGATTACTCGAGTACCTACTCGAGTAAAGTCTTTTGTTTTCAACCAGTTACTCGAGTAGCGCCTTCAAGTAAATTCTTGATTTTGACTCGAAACATGGCAAATTATATATCATTGGAAAGCCCTCATGATCTACATTCCAATGCAACAAGAATCAGCTCCAAACTCGTTGTGTACAGAAAGTTATGATCCAAAGATTATCTACTGTTCTTAGACAATCCTGAAATCACCAGCAGCAAATTCCAGAAGTCATAGCTCTTAGGATATAGCTTCAAATATGACAAATTATATATCCATGGAAAGCTCTTTGAGTCTTCTTTCATATGGCACCGGTTTCGTCTCAATCCGATATGTATTTTGAGAGTTATGTCCAAACTACCGAAACTGTCCAGGAACATGACGGTGATTCATGAGTCAACTTCAACAGATCATATCTCCCTCATCTGAACTCATTTGAATGTGATCTTGGTGTCCAAAGTTCGTGTTGGAAGTCTAGTTTCCAATGCCACCGGTTTCAGTTCGATCCGACATGTGGTTGGAGAGATATCATCAAAATACCGAACCTCTGTTCTGTCGCGCGAAAACAGAGTGCCATTACTTCAAGTTCCGCCTCGAGTAATTCATCAAATAACCCGGCAGATTACTCGAGTAAGGCCTCGAGTAAACACCTCCAAAATCAGAAAATACCATATTACTCGAGTGATTACTCGGGTAATCATCCCCAAAGGTACCATAGCTTCCGTATACATCATTTTAGCTTCGTATTGACCCATTCTAACTTCCGTATGATCATAGAAACCTCCGGTATCATTTCTAGGAGCTTGAATCTTGATATTCTCATGTGATCTTGCAAGTTCTTCTTTCTTTAATCTCTTTCTTCTTATTTTTCCTCTTGATGATCATTCTTCATAACCCAACTTCAATCTTCTTGATGGATATCTTCAATATTTGCTTGATATTCCTATTAGTTCTTGCTCCCCCTTCTTTCTTCAATCCCTTGTCTCTTGATTTTCTTCTTGATAATCATTCTCCACATATGAGGCATCAACCCATAATCGGGTTTATGACTAATCTACAAAATATGCAACATTAAATATAGTAGTTAGTCAATGTAGAAGATAATTATATCATACAGACTTTTTGCTCATATTTAACATCTATATTTGACATCATCAAAACTATTCATATCTAACAAAATCCCTATTTTTATTATATATTTTTATACTTTAATTGGGGATTTTGTTATAAGTATTGAACTTAAAATGCCTTTCTTGAGATAAATTGATATTAAGAGTAAATACATTAAATTATGACTCAAAAGGGTAAAATTGTCATAAAAATTGTAATTACTCTTAATCATTGATTTTTCTGAGAATATTTGATGTTAGTTTAATTTTTTAATTATAGGTACTTGAAAAATGGGATTAAAACTGAAAATAGCAGTTTGGGGTTCGCATTTTAGAAATAACAGTTTAGTCCCATGAATTTGCAAAATGACATAATGGTCTTACAAAACTGTTGCGTTTTATTCCAAAGTTTTAGGTCAGTTTCAGAGAGCAGGGGCGAGAATTTTAGAAGGAAGAGTAGCCACGAACAAAAAGAAACCTTGAGACCATCATCGTTCTTCTTTACTGATCAACTTCACCGGCCACCCACTCCGCCATCCACCACCATCTTGGTCGGTAACCTTCCTCCATCTCTCCGCCCTTTACCACCTTCATCTTTCTTCACCTCTATTTGCAAGTTTTGAAGTAGAAACTTAGAGCCGCAACTGTTCAAACAGAGGAGGCAGCCATCAATGATTTCTTCAAGCTCCAAGACCATCGTCTTCTTCATTCATCCACCATCTTTACCTTCGTCCTCACCTTCACCATCTATGCTAGCGCTCTTTATCTTCCAGAACCAGACAGTGGCACTCTGATTTTATGCTCAAATTCAGCCACAGTTCTTCCTTAATTTAGTGCTAATTGGTTAATTTAATAATCGGTGATCTTATGACTGGGTGTTTGAAGCACAGTGTGATTATGTTTCTTAAAGCTATTCTCATGAGTGGTTAGGAAATTTTATGCTTGTTGAGATGATTTAGAGATGGCTTGAGCTCATATGTGCTTCAAAGGGGAGTTTAAATTATCTATAGGTCATTATATTTGTGATTTCTTAGGTTTAGTAGTTCATTTGTATATTGAGACTATAATTTTAGTTATGTTTTATTCTATGGATTGAGTTCTTATGATTTTGGATTTATAATGAGGATTTGTACTCATCTATATATGGTTATATATATGTTTTTCTATAATTCTATTGCTTTCTATCTATTGAACATGGTATTGTTGGATAGTTTGATTGAATTGGACTTATAGTTGAACCTAAATGCATTGCTTATTTCATAATCACTCTCTAAGGGGTTTTAATAATGCTTGAATTAATGAGTTCATGAGTTTAAGCATTAAACTCAATGGTAATTGAGGTTTGGCATGTTAGAAAACTTAGAGAAACTCATTACACTAAGAGGGCTTTATAGCATTTCAAGAGTAGGGGTCCCTCTCTTGTGATGCTAGACTCATTGGTTAATGAGGTTTGGAATATTAGAAGCTTAAGGTATTAACTCTCCAAATATTTTAATTAAGCAAGGATAGTCATTGAAACAATTTCCAAGAGCATTTTCATCACTTGCATTTTTAACCCATTTTCATTCCTCCTTATTTGAAAATCCCAAAAATATCTATTCTAATTGCATTCAATTCATATTTTTGAAAATTAATCTATTATGTTTTACCCTTGTCAATTTTGCATTATAATTCCTTAGTTTACTAGGAATTAGTTTCATAACCGGCTCCTCAAAGTGAAACGACCCGAGTTGTACACTATATTGCATTAATTCGATTTTATTCTTGATAACCCCGAGGCGACTAAAATGGAGTTCTTCAGGGAGAGACAGAGTCGGCGAAACAGAGAGACACAGCGCCAAGCTTCTACCATCATCATCCTTCTCTACCACTGGCCAACCTCAATCTTACCATAGGAAGCACTGCCAGTGAAAGCTCCACACTCTTGACAGATAGACAAGTAGAGGAGTGCCACAAACTGCTTGGACATTCACCTTCAATCATCATCTTCTTCATCTAGCTTCCACTTTTACTCCCATTTGCTTCTACCATCTCCATCAACCTTCGACTCGCTTCTTCTAGTCCCATCTTCTAGATCCTTCCACTCTCTATCTTAATCTGTTGAGCTCCAGGTGAAAGTTTCGGCTTGCACTTTCTCCAACCAAGAACTCCTTTAAGTTTATTCACTCTCTCATCAAAATTCACCCTTGTATTTGCATTCAATGGGCTTATTGATTTTTAATGGATTTTGTAGCTGAAGTTAGCATCATGAGTGTGTGATTTTCTTAGCTCTTGAAGATGGAAGCTATGGCTTCAGTTCTAAGTGCTACAAAGGAGAGTTCTAGTTTTAATTCATTAGCTTGACTATGTATTTACAATTTCCCTGGTCTGAGGAGTTGTAATTTGTAGTTAAGACTATGATTTTTGGTTTAATCTTTGTTTGAACCAATTTGTAATTTGAATTAGTTGATGTTGATCACTGTGCTAATCAATAAATGTGGTGTTATATATATATATATATATTTCATTATAATTCCCTTGATTCTTTATTATCTTGCATTGTATTGTTTGGATATTGATGAGTTGATTTTGGATTGCATTAGAACCAACTGTATTAATTAATTCATAATCACACTCTTTGAGGGTTTAATAGCATCTCAAGGGTAGGGGTTCCTTTCTTTTGATGCTAAACTCATCGGTTGATGGGGTTTGGTATTTTAGAAACCTTATTTTAGAAAACTTAGTGATTTCATAACTTGCATACATAGTGGTTTTTAATAGTGTTTTTAGAAGTTATTATTTTCTAGGTCTAGGAATAATCATTGATTAATGCATTAGACTCAATGGTGTTTGAGGTTTGGTATTTTGAGAGAATTTGTTTGCAAATTGCTAGCATTTTGTATTAAGTTTTGTTTAGAGGGGTTAAATCTTGCCTGGTGTAAAAGTGTTTAATCAATCTAACTCAAACTATCTTAAAGAGTCTTTTGGGCATTTTTGACTAAGCTAGCAAATTAAACTCCCATTATCGTTATTTGAACTATGATTGTCTTTGCAAGTCATTTTCAAGAGATTCACTTCATCCATTTCTATTCACCTATTATTTTATATCCAAAAATACAAAAAAAAAAAACATTGTAATTTGGGAAAATTGTGAAAAAATACCTCATTGAAAACTTATTTGTCAAATGGGACATTCGCGTGCAGAATATCTTCCCATTTGTGCAGAATATATTCCTCGTGTGCAATATTCTTCCCTATATATGTGCAAAAATCTTCTCTCCGTGTGTAGATATCTTCCCAGGTCCCATTTGGCAATTAAATTGCCAATGAGGTCTTTTTTAGCAATTCTCCCTTGTAATTTAGGACTTCTATTTTCATTGCATTATAGTTGTAGTTTCAAAAGAAAATTAATCCCCTTTTCCCTTGTTTTTCATGCCAATCATCGTAATTAGTTCCTAGGTAGTTAATAAAAGGTTCCTCAAGAGGTGATCTACGATTGCACCCTATATTGCAATCATTGGTTTAATTTTGAATAAGTTATCAAGGCATAAACTAACATATCCTTCATCTATGTTTTGTTTTGTTTTGTTTATTTGTTGCTTGTCTTTGAAAAAAAAATTAAAAAAAAAAAAGGATTATTCTTGTTGCTTAGTCAATGAGAAATTATCAAGCCTCTTTTCTTTATTGGAGACACATGCATTGAAATGAGACAAAGGAGTGCAAATGTTGGTTGGATAGATAATGTTGATTCTTTTCTATGTAATTGGTTTTTTTTTTTATTCATTGTGGAGAGAGTCATTTATAAGAGCATTGCCCATATAACCCATCTAGTCACTATGTGGGAAATGATTTCTCCAGGATTCAAACTTTTTTTAGGTTTTCTTTTTGTCCTAGTTGAAATTTAGAGCAACATGAGTCTTGAGATCCACATTTAATTAGATTATTGTTCAAAGAAAATTACCCCACCTTTTACGACTTTAACAAAAGAAATTTGACACTGGTGTTGACTCAAGTGCCCAAATTATTGAAGTCCATGTAAGCCAAATCCCAAGACATTAAAGAAATAAAACAATAAAACTTCTTTAATCATATTTCCACGGAGCTTTGTTGAAAACGATTATGAAGAAGTTGAGTCAAATGCCCAAAATATCATAAGTCGGTCGTGGCTATCCTTGAAGAACACAGCAAAGTGATCTTAAACTAGTTGTATAATCCATGCAGAGCTCTGAAGATGCCAATAAAACTGAATCAAAAACTGGATCTGAAGGGCATGAACTCGTTTAACAAGAGTTTGATGTTTATATTTGAAATGAAATAATTAGCATGCTTTGTATTAAAAAAGTGTCGACGTCACATGATTTGTCGAGTGCGTTATGGCCTAACAGTACTGTATATCTGATCTGGTGTCAAATTATGGGTTTGGGTTTGATCTTTAATTCTTGACTGCATTAACATAAAATAAAAATTCACGCGGCTTCATGATCTCACTTATCTCCTATCGTCGACAGAAATCAAACCTGTTTTTCACGTTCTGTTAACTCAATATATAATTATATTTTTCTGATTAAACTTAATTATTCTTTTTAAAAAATAGAAAGGATTCTTCTCTGGTCTTAAATGTAAGACCTAGTTTTGGGATGAGCTTTGGTTCTAAATGTAAGATCTTTTTCTTTTTTATCTTTTATGGTTATTTTTTTCACCAAAACTAATTTAGATTATTGTTCAAAAGAAACGACCCCACCTTTTGCGATATTAACAAAAGAAATTTGGCAATGGTGTTTACTCAAGTGCCCAAATTATTGAAGTCCATGTGAGACAAATCCCAAGACATTGAAGAAATAAAACAACAAAACTTCTTTAATCATATTTCCCTGGAGCTTTGATGAAAATCATTATGAAGAAGTTGATCTAATTATACAAGAATATTTTAGAGAGATCATGTCACATATGCTATAGTTAAGCCATTTATTTAGCTTCCTTAATCTCCTCAAATTAGATATACTATGTCTAATTGATATGTGAGTAGCTTTTTTTGTGATGAAAGTTGAAATATTTCTTCGTTGTGAAGAATTGATATACTCTGTCTAATTGATATTTTTTCGTTGTGAAGAATCTTCGTACAATTATTTGGATTATATTCTATCTGCTTAGCTGGCGTTAAACCGACCACATTTTTTCCATTTCAACAATATACTCTGTCTAAAAGGGTTTAGTGCGCTCCATTACTAGGACCACTCTGATTGATAATATTTGGAATGTTACTTACAGGGACAAAAAACAAGGCCTAAGAAATGTGGTCCATAAAACACGGTTCATAAAAATTGGAAAAAATTGTATGCTATATAATCGTGATAATTCATTGAAAGAATACAACATGAAGAGTTGATATTTTGAGTTTTGGACGAATGAATTTGGAAGCATGGAGCCCTGGCGATTAATCTCATTTTTGTGATTGGGATATTTTCTCTTCTCTCTTGAGCTGAGAGATATGTATATGAATTAAATACATGTAATGTTTTCATTTTTTTTGGGGTAATCTGGTGTTGAGCGGGTTTATATAACATCTAACGAGTCCCAAACTTCAAAGGATATCCCCCATTTTTATATTGTGGATTAATTAAAATTTAATAAAACAATTGAATTAAGAATATTGAAATTTAATAAAAATAAATTTAAGGGGTCCAAATTAAATAAAAGCATTCTTAAAAATCATAGTTGCTTTAAACATCATCGAAATATGGTCTGGATCCATTATTTAAGAAAGCTATCTATTCATCGTAGAATGTTATTTATTAGCAAGTTGTTTGTCAATGTGGTAAGCGGCCTCACCCACGTAAGGAGAATAACACAAGTTCAAATCCTAAGAAGTTTGGAAGAGGTGAAAACCTTTTTGTGCTTTGCGCTTCAAGCTTTAAAATGGATTATACTCTTTATCAAATAAAATAATATTAATTTATTTAAAATTCTATTTTTAAATATTTTATTCAGGAAATAATTGCTAATTTTTACACAATTAGCTAATCATAAATAGTTATTGTGATAAGAAAAATATTTTGTATGCTTTTTTTAAGATATATAACGTTATCTTTTAAAATATATAGTATCTGAAATTTTTATCAAATTTTTGTCAGGAAAACGACAATTTTTTTAAAAAAAATATCATTAACTATTTTCATGTAGTTCTCATTTTGACGTGAAAAATGGATGAGGACAATGTAGATAACAGGAAATCTTAACCAAGGGCTGAGACTAGGGAAAAAAAGATTTACAACAAAAGATTTATTCTTAATTTTTTGAGGTAACCAAATATATGTAAAGTATTTTCAAGTTTATTAATAACTATTATATTTTTAAAAAATTTTCTTGATAATGAAACATTCCCATTGAAATATTTATTACCTAAAAATACCTAAATTTTTTTAAGGACCCATATTCTTGGGTGGGCAACTCATCTGAAAAGGGTCCATTTTTTTTTTTTTAATCAGTGACTATTTTCAGTTGATGCAACTCATTTTCAGCTGTACATGTGCAAACATATCTTCAACTATGTATAAAATAGAGGACATTTATGACATCATGTTGCACATAACTGAATAAGATTATTGCACTCATTCAAGGACCTGTGTGCTTAAAACAATTTCAGGTACTTTTAGATGATAAGTAATTTAACGGGAAAATTTTCAGGAATTTTCTTTTGCAGTAGATATATTGACTTATGCACGACTGAATGGATAAGCATAGCTGGGTTGAATGCCCGCACACCGTTGTCTGATGCTCAATTTTTCTTTTTTTCTTTATGGAATCTAGGCATTACTTATTTTTCCTATTCAAAAAATATACAGAGAATGTTTCGTTTAAATTATTTCATTTTTAGAGAATATTTATGAGTCCAACTTAGGTTGGGGTGAACATAGGTGGGAATTAATACAGTCTACTATTAACAGAGTATACTCATTTGTTTGTTTTTAGTAAAAAAAAAAATATATTCATTATTTTGAAAAATAAAATGTCTAGTGGTATGGCTATTTTCAAAAAAAAATAAGTCCAGATTATTTAGTCTTTTACTTTAGGAGATTCTCTAAATATCTTAAGTAAAGTAAGTTTGTGTAATTCTGATACTATAAATGTATAATAAGATTTTATTTTATTACTACAAAAGACTGTGAATTACAAATGAAATTTTAAAATTTCTTAACATATTTTACTGTGGGCTTCGGTCACTAAATTGAACTATCAACTATAAAAATTTCGCCGCTAATTTAATATTGTTTTATAGTGTATATTCATTAGAAATTTACGAAACTGTTTATTTCTGCCATAATACTATTTTACTATCAGTAAACCTGAATACGAAATAGCTTTCTAAATACTCTGTTTCGGATTTATTTAATGTATTTGATGATTTTTTTTTGGTTGCCTACCCGGTTCACCGGAGCTTTGCCCCGATTATATCCGGAGTTTTAGCTTTGTTCATGTCAAAACTGTTTGGAGTTATTTTAGGATTTATTTAATTGGTACTTGAAAAATTGGAATTAAGATAGGCTATGGAGTTAAATCAGATTTGATAGCTTAATACTAATAGGATTGTGTAATTTCTAATATGGATAAGCATATACATGTTAGCCGCATTTAATCATATGAGAGCTTATTAATGCGTTAATTCATTGATTGCATAAGACATTATGGATTAATTAATTGGAAGGCATGTTAGTGGACTGATTTGACCGTGTCTTTCACTACAAAAAAATGCGATATAATAGCGGTTAAAAAGGCGTATTTATAGCTGTTTTAACCGCTACAAACAACAAACAACCGCTACCAAATTCACTATTACAAACAGTACCCAAACAAAAAAACCGCTACTACTTTTATAACAATTGATGTAGCGGTTTATTTATTTCAACCGCTAAAAGATTCTCATGTTGATAATGATTTATCTGTCGAAATTGTAGTGGTTTTATAACCGCTACAAATGTTGGCGCCACAATTTTGTGTGGCGGGAAATGGAAAATGGAAATTGGCAATTTGCTCCATGTTTGTAGTGGTTACAAAACCACTACTAAATTGAAATTGTAAATTTTAAAAAAATCGCTCCAAAAACTAGTAGCGGTTGGATAACGGCTACTAATATCATATGAAATGTCAAATTTGGTGTCAGAAATTTAATCCATTTTGTTTTTAAATTTGTAGCAGTTGTAGTTCTTAAAACTGCTACAAATATTTTGTGAAATTTAAAAAAAAAATTGTACAATTATTTGTCTCTATTTTTATAATATGGGATTGAATAGTTTATTCTTTAAGTAGTTTAGCTGACAATAGTTATTATTATTTTTTTTGTTCAAAACAATAGTTATTATTTAAAAAGAATGATTTAATTAAGTTAGATAAGTATAAACTTTATATTGGTAATATTATTGAGGATATGTAGGTAATAAGAAATTATTATATTATCTGCTAAAATGTGGTTATCATTATGTAAGGAAAATAGGAAACGGTGAGAAAAGAAAATGTCTTTCAATATCTGTAAAAAAGAAAAATAGTGAGAATAAATATTATATGAGGGAAAAAATATTGAAATGAAAAAAAAGAAACTTTGTACCATATTTCATCACCTTATTCAACTTCTTAGCTCTTAAGAAAAAATTTGTAAATGAGAGAAAACGAAAGAAAGGTAGGGTTGAAAGATATGGGGAAGTGTTTAAAATAAGGTGTGATAAGATATTTATAGGGATCTACGTTGCATTTGTAGCGATTAAGGTAGTAGGTTTTGTAACGGTTTAATTTTGTAGTAGTTATTGTTCGTTATTTGTAGCTGTTTTTGGGTGATTTTGTAGCGGTTATAAATATTGTCCTGAATTTAATTTCTAATATATTTACACACACATCATAGCATATACTACTAGTACCTACTAATCGAAGCCATATCCTAAGGCTGGTAGATGCACGCAAGTAATTTAATGCATCTCCTATCCACTTTTCTGCTCCTTCAACTGCCAGTTCCTTTTCATACCAAAATCATGGCATTCAAATAATATATTCTTGTCTAAGAAATGCCGATTTCGAATTATAATGTGGACTAAGGAATTATTCTAGAGGTGATTTATATCGTAGACAGCCGGGAGTAACAAGAATTGCAAAGATTAAACTGTACAGGGGGCTACCCTGAAGTGTTTACAAAAGGATAGATTCACAAAGGAATATCAAGACCATGAATACCATACAACAATTTGTGCTTAATTCGTTTTATACTTTCAACCGTATCTGGTGCCTTTTTGGATCCTATTATCATGGATCCGAGCAACCGACTAATCCAATTTTGAAGTTTGTAGCTTCTCCTCCAAACACAAGTGTTTCTTTTGAGATTTGAATTCGAGACTTAGGAGGGAAATGGTTTTGCTTCCCTCTCCTTTTTTGGCATCTAAAAATTTCCAGGAAAAAAATTTCCCTCCCCTCCCAAACAAAAGTGGGGGGATTTGGAGGGGAGGGGCAATATTTCCCCTTATGCAGAACATTATACCCTTAACTTCATCGCCTTCCTCCCTCCTTCCTTATCTCCATCATCATCCAGTCAACTTCCTTCTCTGGTGACTTTATCGACTTCCCTCCGACAACCTTCATTTTCATGGCTTCACCAACCTCCACCCAATTGCAGCAAACAACACCATCAGCACTGGTACAGTTCAACGATTTTGTTACAGAAAGTCGTAAGTCTTAGATCTGGTTCACTGAGTTTATCACAGTTTCGAGAAAGTTGTGGGTTCCGGTGTCTTTGTGATTCTAATATGATCTGCTTCTTCAAAACCTCCCCTCTTAGAACCTCATGGTCTAGTAGTGGGAATTTTGACGGTGGTCTGGGTTCAAAGTCGCTGCTTTTTATGTATTTTTTATACGCTTTTTTTTTGCATTTGTTTTCAAAAATCTGTTTTCTGAAATATACATAGTGACGTTGTGGTCTCTTTTTTCTTTTTCCGAAGAAAGGCAATAATATCTATAATTACTTTTTTATCAGAATAATAGTTCTAATTAGAATTATTAAACATGCTTTGTAAAAACAACTTAAATGTGGGAAGGGGCAAAATTGTCTATATAAAAATGTGTTCCCTCCTCTTTTCTCCTGAACCAAATACGGTAACAATAAAATCCATCATTTCTCCTCCCTTCTCATCAATTCAAACAATGTAGCATTAAAATCTATCCCCTCCTCCTTTCCCTTCCCCTCCCCTCTATGAAAATCCCTCCCCTCCACTGAACCAACACAAGGTCTATTTGGTTTGAGGGTACAGAAGGGAAATGGAGGGGAGGTGTAATATCTCAAAATATGATTAAGGACTAAATGTAAAAATAGATGGTGGGATTAATGACAGAAGTACCCCTAAAAAAGGATGACATAAAAGTCAAAGTAAACATGTGTTAAATTGGCAATTGAAATAATATCAATTAAGGAGGTGTAAGAGGATATTTTTGAAGGCTCATTATCCTCTTCCAAGAAGCTATTTTCATATATCATGAGGCAAGAAAGAAAAACAATTAGATGACCAAATGAAGATGAAGACTTGGTCAAAAATATCATGCTAAGTCTTTTATCACTCTTCCTCTTCTTCATTTCGGTCAAGGAAATGCTAAGAGAGATAGAGTAAGCATTTAATCAATATACTCCCTCACCTTTTGCTCATGTGGTACGTTGGGACAAAGAAAGAAGGAAGTTGGTCAAAGAAATACCAAAAGGAAGAAGAAAATATAAGTCAAACAAACCCCTCCCTCTTTGTCAATAATTACGGCTAAGAAGAAACAAGAAGAGTGAATGAATTGAAGCAATTAATTCTTCATCAAATATCTAAGGTAAAGTCGGCCAAGTGAGGAAGAGGTAGGAAAGAGGTAAAAAAACAAATCAAACATATTGGAAATTATCATTGGATTTCACCAAAAAAAAAAGAATACATGTGGACCACATATTTTTCTCTCCTTTTTGTCCAAGAACAAAAGCTAAAAAAACCAAAGAAAGGAGCTAAGGAGAAGCAAGAGGTGAGTATTAGCATCAATTTGAGCTATTGGTTGTGTTGGTTGAATGAGTATTTTGGCATGTGTAAATCTGCCCTAATTTTGGCCAAACAAGGGTTTGGGTAATTCATGATATTTTGGTTTTGTTATTGGTGGTTTATGATGATTGGAAACCATTTGACATAAGTTTGATGCTGAAATTGGAGGTTGGTAATTGTTGGAATTTATTTTCAATTTTCTGCCAAAACAGGACATGGAGAATGAGTGAGAATTTGTTTATTTTGTTGCTTCCATTGTGTTCTACATGAAAAATTATTTGGAACTAGCCCCGGGTTGTGGATTTTGGGTCATTGAAACTCAAAATGTAAATCTGGATTTTCAGCCTGAACAGAATTCCAGCGAGGTACTCTACTTGTGTGGTGTTTTTGGATACCCAAATGATCTCTATAAATTATGAAACCTTTCAGTCTTAAAGTTCACATTTCAAGCTTCAAAATGAACATATAATTTGTGTCATTTCGTTTTTTGAGCAGGGAGTTCTGGTTGCCCAAAGTTTGATGTCGAAACTGGACTTAATTCTGGAGCAGTGTGGGATTTTGTGTAATTCTGGAATTGTGTGGTGAATTTCGGTAATGATTCATATTTTTCCTATGAAGAGGACTTCAATAGCTTTCCATAGGACTTAGGATCACCTCATTTCGATTTGTTTAGAATTAGTTATGATTTTTCAAAATCTGGAGAAAATTCTGGCAGATTTGGTCCTTTATGCGAAAATTGAAGATGTAGTATTGTTGAACTTTGAGGTTAGGAATTGGTCTTTTAGGTTAATTGACCACTTTAACTCCTTAGTTTATTTGATTAAATGTCCCTAATGATAACCAACTTGAGTGTTTGAATTAAAGAATTGGATTAAGTAATAACCTATCGTTAAAATTCTAATTATAGGATTTAACATTTGCCCTGCACGTGATAAACTAGTGCCAATGCACGAGCGGAAAGAACAAGGTAGTAACTCTTTCGCTTATTATGTGTATGATGCCTTACATGTATGTCATTTCATTGAATATGCCGTGATGTAACATTGCCATAGTGAAATGTCGTTGTTGTGCTATTGTGAAACATGCTGTTGTGAAACATGCCATTGTGAATGCAGCAAAAGCTGTCACAAAAATGCCGTTGTGTTGTTGTTGTTGTGATTTGCTTACATGCTTCATGATTGTACATGTTATAAGTGAATTGTTACTACTGGGATTCTTTTGAATCTCATTCTTTCCAATGACTAACCTACAGCAAGGGCAAGCGGCTCAAAGGAAAAGCAAGTGACGAAGGGCGGTTAGAGCTCCTAGTTAGGAATTTTAATTTTGGTAGTTGGTTGTCATATTTTGTTGGGGATTAGTTGCACATATTGTATATATTGAATAGTATTGTGTAATCCCCTGTATGGGAAACTAAGCGTTGTAAACCCTTTATTAAGTAACGAAACCTGAGCGTTGTCGGGAATTTTTGGTTGCACTCTAATATATATGAATGAAACCGAATTGGACAGACCAATTATATTCGAGATGTGAATGTGAGACCGCACTAAACAATTTTTGGAAAAATTTTAAATTAACCGTTGATCTCTATTTCAACTTAATGATGCATTCTCGAACTATAAATTTGACTATTAAGATATGAGGTTACAGGAGGGGAGGGGAGAGATTTTGATCCCCTCCCCTTAATTGGCGTCTAAAAATTTTTAGAAGTTTTCCCTCCCTTCCCTCAAAAATGAGGAGGATTTGGAGAAGAGGGACAATATTTTACCATATATTGACCATTTTGCCTATGGTTATTTTCAATATCTCCAAACTGCCTTGTCCACTTTTCTCCTTCCCTGAGACACTGCTCTCTCCCTCCACGCCAAGATCGTCGTTGTGTCCGCCACCCCAAGGGTCGCCGCCGCTGCATCTTGTTCTCTGACAATCACTGTTGAGAATGACAGTGACGCCAACAGCAAACGCCATTGACGGCGACAATTGTTGACCACACCCCAAATCTGGATCCTCAAGTCGAAGCCAAATCCCTCGTTTGCAGGTATTAATTCGGCAAAAGCTGCTGACCGTGATGATAATGCTTTGATATTGCTTTACTCTTGCCAAGTTGTAGCACTGTCGTTTGCTTCACTACTCACCACTTCCTCTCATATTTTCCTGTAATCCACTTCTCTACTCTTCAATGTCAGGCGTCTTTTTTTTTTCCGGCCAAATAACATGCGTCCTTACTTTTTTTTTTTGGCTGCTATTTTTCGTATGTATTATAATTATTCTTGGGTAATTCTAATGATTACAAGAATATAATTTTATATTCCGTGTTAAACATTGTTTATATTTATATTTTATTAATTTGTTAATCATTCTACAAAATTTGAAGAAAAAATAGCTTAAATAGAATATGGGTAAAATTCTAGAAAAAAGGGTAAAATTTTCCATAGACAAATATTTTTCCTCCCTTCCCATCTAATCAATCTAAACAAAGTAATATTAAAATCCCTTCTCTCCCCTCTATTAAAATATCTCCCTTTCCCTCCCCTCCGTTGAACTAAACAGACCTAAAGGATCTAGTAAGGCTATACATTGCTAGATCAACTTTATGTTGGTAATGAAATAGAAAACTTCACCTTCGCACCTGATGTCCTCCATGCATGTGTTTTCCTTCACTTCTTTGTTTGTTTGTTTTTTGTTTTTTGTTTTTTTGTTTGTTTGTTTTTTGTTTTTTGTTCAAAGATGAATGAATGAAATCCTATGAACGGATTAAAGCGTTTAGCTGATACACAAATCTTGGCACTGGCACAAAAATAAAAAATAAAAAAAGATACACAAATCTTGGCATGACCAAGGAACACAGATCATGATGAGCCTGCAAGCAAATCAGTTTGCCAAAAAAAAAAAACACAAACAAACAAACAAACTGCATATACATGGAAGGCCCACACGCTACTTTATTCAACATTATTATTAAGATAGGGTTCACATACGTACGTACACACACACAGAAATAAACAAAGCCTGAAGACAGAAGTACGTACAGGCTTTGCTTAATTACATATATAACACCATGATTATCATTACTATTAATGATGAAACATGAGCATATGTTAATTGGAGGAAGAACAAGGTTCATAGCAGAATTTGGTGATATCATAGCAATTGCATACGGGAGGCCAGATGAGTAAGCATATGCAATTCTTACAAGCAGAGTGGCAAGCAGTTCCAGCATCACGGCACTGACATTGAGGTGGGTTTGATTTTGTGCAGAAGCAGTTGTCGCAGCAGGCACTTGTGGTGGATTTTACCATGTTGTTGTCTTTGCCGCTCATCATTGCCTGAGCCAGCAAAGTGGTCGGATCACGGCGAGCCAACACGGTGGTGGTTCCCGTAAAGGCCATAAGGAACAGCACCAAAGCCATCATCAGCATCACATTCTTGCTCACAGTCATCGTTGTTCGTGTGTCTGAGTAATTTTCACTTGTGGAGAGGCCATCAGCAAGACAGGGTTATTTATAGGGTGACTTGAGGGTTATTACTTTTCCTTTCTTTTTTATATGATGAGACAATTATATTAAAGTAAACAACGGTATATATGAGATAAGTGGCCTGCCAAATCAGCAAATAACTTGAGAAGTCCATATATATATAGATATATATTAGAAAGACTTTATGGTTATTCTAATGTAACAGGATTCACGAAATTGTATCCTTTTATATATATATCCTTCACCTCGCGGACTTTATTTTTTAGCCATACACTTCACAGACTTATCCATAGAAAGTTGAACTCACCATCTCATATTCAATAAAAATTGAAAGAGATATTTGATGACAGTTGGCTTCAACCATGTAATTGTATCATTATAGTCATGAAATGGGTTAAATTAATATTTTAACAACACTTTGTTTAGGGGGTAAGCACCGGTCTCATTCCTCGTTCCTCAATTTGAAAACTCATTTAGTATGTAATTTGTGATTATATATCTTTGTGTAACTTAATTTACCTAATTTTCTATTCTAAAACAGGAAGAAAATATTTTTATTGAGTTTGAATTTTTTTGACAGCTTATTATCTTTTTTTTATTTACTTTAAACTTAATTCTTTAAATTTAGCTAAAATTTTATTTTCATATCTAATTTAAATTAAATGAGTTTTTTATTGTAATTTAAAATCTATTGACTTTTATTTATCTTTGAAATACTTAACAAGAATAAAGGGAGAGAAAATATCAAGATTAATAAATAATTTTTCGTTTTTTTAAAAAGTGTGTGGTCCTGTGAAAGAGAAAATATCATTCATTAGAAATACACGCGTGAAAAGAATGTAAAAGTGACTTTTGGAAGCAAGTGCCGCTTTGTTATAGCTCATTTTGTGGTTGATATCGCACATCTATCTTCTCATTGTGGATCCATTTTAGAATTATGACTTATTTTTTAATAAGCGATCGAATGTTAATATATTTCACCAACATTTTACATGAAGTATTACGAAAGCAAACCATTATTGAAGACAACAAGTTAGTGCTTTACATTGTCAAAAAATTTTAAAACTACATTTTTTGTTAATATTGGACCAGCCCATTAACAAACTGGACCTGATGCAAACATTCTCATTATTCAACCTGAGTCACAGCATACAAATAACCACTCTAATAGTTCTGTGTGTACATACGCGACTGGAAACAAATGCAGAAAATACACATATATATAGCCACACAAGCTAACACACATTATATACAATATTACAAATCTACCCTCACTCACACTCCCCCTCAAGTTTGTGGACTGAACAGATTCACTGTCCCTAACTTGCTCAATAGCCTTTTCTGGGTATCTTCACCAACTGTCTTGGTTAATATATCAGCTTGTTGCTCCTTTGATCGTACATGTTGTAGGTCAATCAGCCGGCTTTCCCATTTCTCCCTTACGAAGTGGCAATCGATCTCGATGTGCTTGGTGCACTCGTGATACACCGGATTTGCAGCAATATGTATAGCTGCTTTGCTATCACAGAATATCCTCACGGGATGTTCATGCCCAATGCGCAAATCCTTCAGTAACCCAAGTGCCCAAACAATCTCTGATGTTGCCATACCAAGAGCTCTATATTATGCCTCAGCTGATGACTTTCACACAGTGCTTTGTTTCTTTGTCTTCCACATGACAAGTGAGCCTCCAAACTTCAGCAAGTGCCCGGTAACTGATCTCCTAGTGGTTTTGCAGCTTGCCCAATCTGAATCGCAATAACATTCCATTGTCAAATTTCCATCTACACTTAATAGCACACCAAAGCCAGGACTGCCCTTTAAGTACCGAACCACATTCATAGCAGCTGCATAGTGCACTTTCATAGGTTGTTGCATGAATTGGCTAAGAGTATGCACAAAAAATGAAATGTCAGGCCTAGTCATGGTTAGATATATAAGCTTACCTACTAGTTTCCTGAACTGATCTGGATGTCTATACAGATCTTCCTTTTTATCCTTCCCTTCTTGATATGCCATCAGTTTGACATTCTACCCCATTGGCACCACATGTGGCTTACACCCACTCATTCCTGTTTCAGATAATAAGTCAAGAACATATTTCCTTTGACACAGAATAATCCCTTTATCAGATTTAGCTACTTCAATTCCAAGAAAATATTTCATTTGTCCTAAGTCTTTAATTTTAAAATTTTCATGCAACAGATTTTTAACTTTAGATATACCCTTTTTCAAGCTTCCTGTGATTAGCAAATCATCTACATAAACCAAGACATACACTATACCATCATCATGCTCTTTAACAAACAATGAATAATCATTCTTGCTTTGTGAAAAACCTCCTTGTTTTAAAGTTTTAGACAATTTACGGTTCCATTGTCTTGAAGCTTGCTTCAAACCATAGAGGGATTTTCGTAATCTACAAACCATTCCCTCCCCCTTGCTATCAAAGCCTGGGGGTACATGCATATATACCTCTTCATTCAAATCTCCCTGCAAGAAAGCGTTATGTACATCCATTTGATGTAATTTCCACTTATTAACAGCAGCTAGTTTAAGAACAAAGCGAATAGTAAGCATTTTAACAACTGGAGAGAACGTTTCATAATAATCAACTCCCTCTCTTTGGCTATATCCTTTTGCCACTAATCTGGCCTTATATTTCTCTATCTTACCATCTGAATTATATTTGATTTTGTATACCCATTTACATCCTATGGGTTTCTTTCCTCTAGGGAGTGGGACTATTTCCCAAGTGTGATTGTTCTCAAGTGCGCTTATCTCTGCATCCATTGCTTTTACCCATTCAGGATTTTGAATGGCCTCACCATAGCTAGATGGTTCTACTACAGAATCAATAGTGCAAAGAAAAGACATATAATGAGAAGAAACATGATCATAAGAAATGTAGTCCTGAATCGGATACCTACACTTTCCTCTATGTTTACCTTGATTTCCTGTAGTTAAGGCATGGCATACATAGTCTGTTGACCATATAGGAGGCCTTCTATGCCTAATAGGCCGTGATTCATTTTGTTCAAGGTTAGGCTGATTGTTCATGGCTGCTGGGAAATTAGTCAAGGTCATTTTATTGGTAATGTCAGCTGACTGGGTACTGTCCAAACCTTGGTTTTTAGAGGCGCCAATAGGTTCTTCATTGTCAAACCAAAACATATCCTTTAATTTTCCTGAAATTTCCAATTGATTTCTACTAATATTATTTCTGAATAGAAATTCATCTTCCATGAAGCTTACATGCCTACTTACAAACAATTTATTAGTTTTAGTATCAAGTAGGAGGAAGCCTTTCTTATTTTCAGGATATCCAAGAAATATACAGGGGATTGCCTTAGGCTCTAACTTATCATTACTGTTTAAATCTGTAGCAAAGGCAGCAGACCCAAAAACCCTAAGATTAGACAGATCAGGCTTAGACTTATACACAATCTCAAATGGGGTCTTGTATCCTAAGACTTTGGAAGGGATCCTATTGACTAGATAACATGCCATCTTAACACATTCTCCCCAAAATTCTATTGGAACAGCAGATTGGATTATTAAACTCCTAGCTATTTGTATAATGGTTCTGTGTTTCCTCTCTACAACCCCATTTTGCTCAGGGGTGTAGGGACATGTCATCTCATGTATGATTCCCTTTTCCTAAAAATAGGATTTCAATTCATTATTTGTAAATTCAGTACCATTATCACTACGCACACGTTTAATTGGAACAGAAAATTGGTTCAACACATATGCACAAAAATTTTTGAGACAACTAACAGTGTTAGATTTAGAACTCATGAGGAATATCCAAGTAGATCGAGAGAAATCATCAACCATAGTCAGAAAAAAATGATAACCTTGATGTGTTGAGGTTTTATATGGTCCCCAAACATCCACATGAATTAGCTCAAAACATCTCTTGGTTTTAATGTGACTACGATTAAATGGAAATTTGGTTTGTTTGGATTGAACACAAATCACACAATTTTTATTCAAATGCAAATCTTTATTAGTCATGATATCAAGATGTTGCATTACAGAAATTGGAGCATGTCCTAATCGTTGGTGCCACAACTCAACAGAAGGTACTTTCCCTATAGGCAATTTCTCTAGATTACTACTATTCTCAAGAGTATGAACTACATTAATATTGTCATGTTTTCTGTCAATGTTCAACAGATAAAGTCCTCCAGTTTCTTTACCAATCAGCTTCGTCTTCCCTTCCTGAAGGCCCTGTAACAGACATAGATGAGGGAAGAACGAAGCCACATAGTTATGTTCTCTAGTGAACTTAGATACTGCTATTAGATTGAATTGGAGTTGGGGAGCATACAGAACATTGTGCAATATAATATCATTAGCAAGTCTAGCATTCCCTACGTGAGTAACAGGAATGTGTCTGCCATTGGGTATGGTGATAGTTTTAATAGGTCCATCATATCTCTTATAATCATTTAACAAACCTAAATCACCTACCATATGAGTTGTAGCTCCAGAGTCTATAATCCAATTATGAGAGGCTAGAGAAGAATTAGAGATGGTCAAACCTGTACCGGATAAAGCATGCACTGTTGACTGTTCCTCACGCTTGAGCAGCTCCAATATCCTCTCATATTGGGCTTGTGTAAATGTGGGAGCCACAGCATTTGCAGCACCAACCAACGCTTCCTCGGTGGTTTGAGGAGAGTCCTTGACTCCTTGATTGGATTCTTTGGTCTGTCTTCCTTTGAAATTTACAGGATAACCGATGATCTGGTAACAGTTGTCCTTGGAATGCCCTCTTTTATGGCAATAAGAACATTCCAGGCCGTTGTCTCCATGACCTCTCCCGCTTCCTCAGCCTCTCCCCCTTGCTGCCATAGCAATGCCTTCAGAGGAGGAGGAGAATTTCTCAGCACCAGCAATAGATCGTTGGGTTTCATCTTCTACAATCATGCCATACGCATCGTTAACAGAAGGTAATGGAGCCATTAACAAGATTTGGCTTCTGGCTTGGCTATAGGATTCGTCAAGTCCCAACAAGAATTGCAGCAGCCGCTGCTCCTGCACCATATCACCGTGAGCCTTAGAGGCTTCACATTTGCAAGACGGAAGCGAGAGTAACGCCGACTGCTCTTCCCACAGCTCTCGAAGTCACGAGAAATACACAGAAACCGACGAACCACCTTGCCTAAGCGATGTGATTTCCCGATGCAAGGCGAAGATTCTAGTGCCGTTCTTTTTATCAAATCTTTCTCTGAGGTCGTTCCACACCAGAAACGCGCTGTCGAAAAAGACAATCCCGTTAGCCAGTTCCTTGGAAATAGAGCCGATCAGCCAAGAAAGCACAACGGCATTGCAGCGCTCCCACTGAGCGTGCAAGGTTGCTTCGAATGATTCTTTCAAACAACTCCCATCAATGAATCCCAACTTCTGCCGTCCTTTGAGCAGAATTTTCATTCCACAGCTCTAGACGGTGTAATTCTCTGTGCCGGTGAGAATATGAGGAACGAGTGTGGTGGCTTGCATATCGGAGGGATGAAGATAGAGTGGATGGGTAAACGGTAGCGCTGCGGCGGAGAGCGACACAGCGGAGATCGATTCTTTGTCGGCGCTCATGGTTAGGGATTCTTGATTTACAGGGGAATCGGCAGAGTTTTTGCTTGGGCGAATCTTGAAATGAAGGCAGCGGGTCGGAACCGGGGCTCTGGTACCATGTTAATATTGGACCAACCCATTAACAAACTGGACCTGATGCAAACATTCTCATTATTCAACCTGAGTCACAGCATACAAATAACCACTCTAATAGTTCTGTGTGTACATACGCGACTGGAAACAAATGCAGAAAATACACATATATATAGCCACACAAGCTAACACACATTATATACAATATTACAAATCTACCCTCACTCACATTTTTCTATTAGGATTGAAAAATAATATGTATTTAAGAGGGTAGATAAAAACATAATAACAAAACCTCAAAAATATTAATACGGGTGTAGTTTTACCTTTTAATAAGATTATTGTATACTTTTATATTGGATCCTTTAGTTTCCCTAATTGGCGATATATTAACATCTATCTTCTCATTGTGGATCCATTTTAGAATTATGACTTATTTTTTAATAAGCGAATGTTAATATATTTCACCACCATTTTACATGAAGTATTACGAAAGCAAACCATTATTGAAGACAACGAGTTAGTGCTTTACATTGTCCAAAAATTTTAAAACTACATTTTTCTATTAGGATTGAAAAATAATATGTATTTAAGAGGGTAGATAAAAACATAATAAAAAAATCTCAAAAATATTAATACGGGTGTAGTTTTACCTTTTAATAAGATTATTGTATACTTTTATATTGGATCCTTTAGTTTCCCTAATTGGCGATTACACTCCCTCCGGCCTTCTTTATAAACAACAACTATCTTGATTGTACAAACAAACTGGCGATTCAAATTAGTTAAAAACAATAAATGTGTCAAAAATATGATATCTTTTCCAAATATGCCTCAAAATGAGTAAAAAATATGAAAGAGAATAAGTAGAAAATATAAGAGAGAATGGATAATAAATGAGAATTAGTGGTTCATTAATATAAAGATACATATTTAATAGGGGTAAAAAAGAAAATAGTCTTTTAAATTTTGAGACACAAAAAAGTTAGCTATAGTAATGACCAACCTTAAGAGAGAGAAATCCTTAATTTCCAACAAGTCATAGTTGTTGGAGTTGATAGATTTGGGGTTTAAAGGGTTAAGGTACACTTGGTGTAACAAGAGGAGTAATAAGAAGCATATAAAATAAAGAATCGATAGGGTGTTGGGAAACGTTGAATTATTGGAAAAATTCCCAAAAGCACAAGTGTTTCACTTAGAGCCTGTAGGTTCTGATCATGCTCCGTTGGCTGTGGATCTGTGCTATGCAGGAATTAGAACACCAAGATGCTTTCGGTTTGAGCAAATGTGGATTGAGCACAAGGAATATAGATATAGTGAAGGTTGGGTGGCTGAGTGAGAATGGAGTGTAAGTTGATGTTGTGAAGGAGGTAATTAGAAGGCTGAATAAATGCAGGGATAAACTAATGAAGTGGAGCAAAAAGGCCTTCCCAAATTATAATAAACAAATAAAAATTCTTATGCAGCAACTGACAGAATGATATGAAACTGAGTTTACTGAGGAAGTTATAATGAAGGTGGAAGATATTGAGACTGAACTTGAAAGATTATGGCATAATGAAAAAGTTTATTGGTGGCAAAGGTCTCGTGTGGCTTGGTTGCAAACAGGAGACAGGAACTCGAGATTTTTCCACTTAACTACGGTGCAGAGAAGGCAGAGGAATGCTATAGTCAGATTGAAAGGGGATAATGGTACATGGCTGGATGATGAGGGTGAGATTGCAGCTAACTTTGTTAGGTTCTATGAGGACCTAATCAAGGCTTCTCAAGTGAGAAGTATTGAAAAAGTTTTGCGATATGTAAATTGCTATATCTCATATGAAATAAATGGGTTATTGATGGCTCCAGTGAGTAGAAAAGAAGTACATGATGCAGTATTCCAATTGGGGGGTAATAAAGCTCCTGGACCGGATGGGTTTAGCGGAAAATTTTACCAAGCTTCATGGGACATAGTACAAGAAGAAATCTGGTGTATGGTGAGGGATTTTGTTGATGGAAAAGGGGCGGTAGAAGAGAAAAATTGGACGAATTGAACTCTAATTCTGAAGGTTGATAAACCAGAGGATGTGAGTCAATTTAGACCAATAGGTTTTTGCAATTTTGCATACAAGGTAAAATCCAAAGTTTTAGCAAACAGGCTCAAACCATGGCTTGACTGTTGTATCTCTAAGAATCAAGGCGCATTTGTGCCCGGTCGGTTGATACATGATAATTTGATAGTGGCAGGTGAAGTTTTTCGTTACTTAAGAACGAAAACAAAGGGAAGAAAGAATGAGTTTGCCTTGAACATAGATATGAGTAAAGCCTATGATAGGGTGGAATGGGATTTTGTTCAAGCTGTTTTGCTAAAATTTGGGTTTCATAAAGATTGGGTGGAATTAGTAATGAAATGTATTTCCACTGAGAGGCTTAATATTTGCTTGTTTGGTAGAAAAGTTGATGAGATGGAGCCAGAAAGCGGGTTGAGGCAGGGTAACCCCTTGTCACCATATGTGTTCATATTGGTGGTGGAGGTTCTGTCAAGGATGATTAGTATTAATGTGGAAAGAAGGGAATTGAAGGGGATGAAGCTTTCAAATAACTGTCCAGTATTGTCACATAGTTTTTTGGCTAAAGATATTTTATTTTTTATGAATGAAAAAATTATCAATTATAGGAAACTTGCTGAACTTTTGAAAGAATGCTGCATTGCATCTGGACAGCAAGCCAATCTTACAAAATCTGGGTTGCTTTTCTCTAAAAACACTACTGCTGAAGTGAAAGGGAAAGTTTGTCAGATATAAGGTATCCAAGATATTGATGAGCCTGGGAGATACCTTGGAATACCAAATATGTGGGGGAAAACCAAATGTCAAGCATTGGCTTGTATTAAAGATGGAGTGAGAAGGAAGATAAGAGGGTGGAGTGGCAAATTATTATCAAATGCGGGAAGAGAGGTGACGATTAAGGCGGTTATTAGTGTTGTTCCTCTATACCCAATGAATTGCTTCAAGTTCCCTAAAAAAGTGTGTAAAGAATTGGATAGTTTGGTAGCAAGGTTCTGGTGGAATGGAGGGCAAGAAGGGAGGAACATACACTGGAAGGCGTGGGTTGTAATGACAAATGCAAAGAAGGAATGAGGGATGGGTTTTAGGGAATTTGAAGTAATTAAGAATGCCCTTTTAGCTAAGAATGCGTGGAGAGTTTTGCATAATCCATGAGAGCTATGGGTAAAGGTGCTTAAAGGAGTATATTATCCGAATGATTCGTTTTTGGATGCAAAAAAAGAGGAAAGGCACCATGGATTTGGTATAGTATATTAGAAGGGCGTAATATGTTAATGGATGACTTATATTGGAGAATTGGAAATGGGATGGATGTCAGATTATGGAGAGATAAGTGGATTAAGGGGATGGATGGAGAGTTGGAGCAATATGTGAATGTTGCAGAGGAAAAGGAGTGAAGGGTTTCTGAACTAATTCAGAATGGCAGATGGGCAGTAGAGAAACTTAATGGGCTCGTAGCAGATGATATGTAAAAAGATTGAAAAAATGCCATTGAATTTTGTGCAGAGAAAGGATGAGGTTATGTGGTTGGGAGAAAAAGATGGCAAATATCTAGTGAAGAAAGGATATCAATGTGCCAAAGCCAAGACAAAGAAGGTGTGCAAGAGAGCTGGAGCTTCACACAGATAGACGAAGGAGACTTGGAATCAGGTATGGAAAATTAAAGTCTTACCTAAAATAAATCACTTTATATGGCGTTTCTTAGCTGATGCTGTGCCTGTAAAGTAATTGTTATATAGAAGAAAATGTAGTGTTTATAATATATGCCCTGTATGTGAAAATGAGCCTGAATATATTGAACATTTTTTATTTTTCTGTCCTTGGACAAGGAGTGTATGGTTTGGAAGTCCATTGGCTATTAAATTTGAAAAGGGTGAGATGCGAAAATTTGGGGTATCGTGGTCTAAGGATTTTGTTGAGTGCAAGCTACTGGATCAGAACCAAATTGCATATTTTGCTTGGATGCTTTGGCTAATATAGAAGGAAAGGAATAGGACTGTATTTAAGCATAAGCAACCTGATCCTTTTGCTGTAATTAGAATGAAAGAGAATGCAATTGATGAGTATTGGAGTGCAAAAGGGTGGTGTAACAATGAGGAGAGGAAGGACTTGAAGGAGGACGCCGTTGAGGAATGGAAAAAACCTAAGATTGGTAAAGATAAAAGTAAACTGTGATGGATCTTTTTTACCTGATTCTGCTGCCATTGGATTAATCTGTAGGGATGAGAGAGGGGAGTTTCTGTGGGGGGCTTTGAGAGAAAGTGCATGCTGATTCTTCAGTGGTGACAGAAATTCTGGCAATTAAGAAGGTGTTTGTTGAAGGAAGTAGGAGGGGATAAGGTGATAGTAGAGACAGACTCTTCAGAGGTTTATTGGTGCCGCAAAAAGGGCATGGCTGAGGGTGTAGGTTGGCGAGGAAAGTGGGAATTGCAGGAGATTATTTCAACCTTAGCTGAATTAAAAAATGTGGAGATTACTCGGGTACCGTGAAGGAGTAATATGGCAGCTGATTGGATAGTTGTGAATTGCAATAAGGGGGTGAACCGGATAGGGTGGGTTGATATTCCATCACCTCCATTGGTCCGTATTCTTTTGAAAGTTGCCAAGGGAAGGAATGTTTCTGTCAATGAAGAGGATTATGATAAAGATGGTAGGTTTTGTAGAACTGGTATAGGTTGATTTGATATATTTTGTTAGGTTGTACCTAGGTGTTTTTTTTGTTTTTGTTTGAAAAGAGTGTGATACGTTGTATCTAGGTTTTACGGAGAGTTTTATTGGCTTCGGCTATTAGTGGTTAGTTGTAATATGTGTTTTTGTGATTAAGAAAATAATTTTTTTTTGGTAAAAAAAAATTACCTCAAGAGAGAGAATATTGCTTATTTAGAGGATTGGAGAGAATAGTAATTAGTTTCTGAACTCATGTTAATCATGGTTGACATATATAGGCGTACCCCTTGAACTCTTCCCCCAACTCAACGCAAAAAATCCAAAAATTGACGACCTCTTCCACATTCATATTGTATTCGCATTCTCCTTGGAAAGTTGGAACATTTCAAAGTGCATTAGAGAGCATTGAAGGATGGGGTATTAGAGTCCTCTCGTCCTCTATCCTCTAGGCAGGGCCTCTAATGCCCTACTTTCTAACGCCTTTGTGATGCCCCAACCCTAAAAAAAAAAAAGAATAGTGAGCTTAATTACTCAGACTAAGCCCTAAGCCCTAAAACAAGACTAAAATAATGGACACCCAAGACCTTAATCATATCCAAATATATTACAAACATTAAAAATATCCTTTTTCAGATAAAAGGCCTTTCCATTTCCGTGCTTCAGTCTAGAGCTTGCTGGGTATGTTTGATCTCTGAGGAAGATGCATACACTCCCAATTCTCATCTTCAACCTCTCCAAGTACTGATTTTAAAAAAAAAATAGTTGTTGAAAAATCTCTCATTGCAAAATTTATTACTCAAAGGTATTTAAAAACTTAGGTTCTAGAATAAATGCTGCTCATCTTCAGTGGGTGCAACTTTTTTAACTGTGTGTAACATATCTTCAGCTATGTGGAAGTGTCTTTTGTTTTGCACATTGTTGAAGATATGTTACAAATAGCTAAATACAAGTTACACCCATTAAAGTAGGTTACATACACATGAGTCATTAAGAAGCATGTTGGCTTATACCTCAGTAACTTCTTCAAAAATTAATCAAGGATTGCAATATAGGGAGTAATCATGGATCGTGCCTTAAAGAGCATTTTATTAACTATCTAGCAACTAAATGCGATGATTCATATGAAATAAGTAAAAGATTTTTTTGAGCTTTTTATCTATCAACTAGGTTGCAATTAAACTAAAAAGCTTTAAACAAATATTTTTTATTTTTGGAATAAAAATGGATAAAATAAAAATTTGTTTAGGAAATTATAATAAAAACCTCTTAAATCAATGAATTTCAACTATCTTTTGCTTCAAAATATTTTTAAAAGTGTGTTAATTTAACAAATTGGCCTAAAAGACCCTTGAGCTAGCTTGAGTTAAGTTAATTAAATCTTTCACACTTGGCAAGACTTAATTTCTCTAACCGAAATCCAATTTAAAACTCTAGCCAATGGAATTAACAACCCTTGAATTACAAACATAATATATTCATAGCAATTCCAAGCATAAGCTTAACCAAGTTAATATATAAGAAATCACTACTAATTAAGTTCAAAGTATCAAATGCACAAAATCAAAATCAAAATGCACACTAATCTCATCATCAAGTGCATGGAACGCCAACACACAATTTCAACCCAATTTATATAAATCAAACTCTAAACCTAGAATTTAACAAATACAAAGGAAAGAAAAAAGAAATTAAGTGCTAAACAATCACCTATGAAGCTCCAAGCATCAAGACTCAAGCCATTGCTCTAGGAGAAGAGAAATTAGCCATTGCAATTCATAGAAATCACATTCATGTAAGAGCAAACAGAGGAGGCTGAAGGTGTGGTGATGGACGAAGAGAAAGGAAGGTTTTGGACTGAAAAGAGGCAACGATGGAGAAGGTAGTCGGTGGTCGTGGCCGTGAATGAGGAGACGGTGGTGGATGAAGGTCGAATGGTGATGAGAGCGTGATGATGAAGACGAAAGTCCAGCTCTGGTTTTTCGCTGCGCCTCTATCTGGTATGAAGCTGCTGTGTCTGGAAGTGAGGGAGAGAGATAAAGGCGAATGATGAAGGTGGAGGTCGCTGGCAACTGGCATTAATGAAGGATGGAAGAGCGCCAGCGACCTTGGAAGAGTGTATGAGAGTGGAGGAAAGTGATGGATGAAGCCTCTGGTCTATGGTTCGCGGCATTCACCTTTGTTTGCTGGTCTCAAATTTGCTGAAACTATTCTGAAAATCAGGCCTAATAATCAGTAAAAAGGCAACAGGGACCAAACTACAACATTTAAAAATTCGTGGTGTGAACTATAATTTCTGTAATTTGAATCCAAACTTCCATTTTCAAATTTGATCCAATTTCTTGAAGCACCAGCAATCAAAAAAAAAAGTAATCCAACATCAAATCATCTCAAAATTAAAAATCAATGATTAAGAGTAATTATAATTATTATGACAATTCTGCCCTTATTAGTTCAAATTTAATGTATTTAATCTTAATCCCAATCAATCATAAAATATTCGCATTTTAAGCTCAATATTATGACAAAATTCCCAATTAAAGTATGAAAATATATAACCAAATAGGGATTTGTCAATCATTAAATAAATATTAGATATCTTTAGACAATAAATTTTGCAATGAAAATCTTAGTAATTGTTTCTTAATTTAATAATTTATATTAAAAAAACTTTAAAGGTAATATTATTTTGACTTGCTCCCACGCTGCGATTAAATGAGAATTGATAATGGATAAAAGGTTTGTGGGATTAACGTGAGGCGTAGCTAGGGAGAGCTATATTTTTGGGAGCAAATTCTCTATAATTTTATATACACACCCACGTGCATATATATACTCCATCTTATTCATAATAAGTCACTTTAACTAATTCACTAGAATTAAGAAATAATAACTAACTCATCAAAACTATCTTGAATTAAAAAATTTTCCAAATACCATATTAAATAAGGTTTAGAAAAAGAGATTAAAATACATGAAGCCACATCAAATTTAAGCACTAGTTACATGCACAAAACTAACAAATAAATAAAATAAACGGATTGTAAGTGTTTTTTCCTAAAGTAAGTGTTTTTTCCTCTCTTCTGGAACTCGTGCCAAGTAAGTGTTTCTTCCTCATAGAAATCCCCGGCGTCCGGGAGAAGCCGCCGGAGGATGTGTCGTGTGATAAGGATCCGGGTGCTATTGCTAGGAGTGTGCTCTCCAAAAATGGCATCTCAGTACCTGCAACAGGGGCTGATCCCTTGGGAAATTCAACAGATATTCAAGAGAGCATCAAGGTTGACTCCACTCCCCAATCATGCCATGTCCCCTCATATAAAGACTCTCTCATGGGAATTCATGGATCTGAGCTAAATGGCGCTAGCCAGGGTAAGTCTTCCTCAGAGGCTAATGATCTGCTTCCAGATATCTTAAATCAAACTTGGGAATTACCAGAGCCTTCTGAAGACATGAAGCTACTCATGGATATATATCCATCTATGCAAATCTCACAAGAGGAACTCAACCGTTGGTCAAAGCCTTGGAATGCCTCTCTCGTTATCACCATTCTTGGTGCTAAAGTAAATTTTTTCAGGCTAAAGGAACACCTGTTCAAAATTTGGCAGTCCAATAGCTTTGATTTAATTGATCTTCCAAACAACTACTACGTTGTGAAATTTAGAGATCAAGCTAACTGTGAGCTGCTATACAAGAAAATCCTTTTTGGTGGTCCTTGGACGGTCGCCCAGCATTCCATTCTGGTTCAGAGATGGTCCCCCTTCTTTGACCCTCTCAAAAATCCCCTAGGTCGTGTGGCTACTTGGGTCCGCATCCCCAATGTTCCTCTCCTCTGTTATAACAAAGAATGTCTTTGGAGAATGGGGAATATGATTGGCAAAACGATCAAAGTGGATATGAACACTATGGAAAATCCTGATGAAAGGGAAACTACCATTCACAGGGGACGATACGCGAGACTCTGTGTAGAAGTAGATTTGCAGAAGAAGCTAGTTTCTAAAATCATCACGGCAGCCAACATTTTTAACATTGAATATGAAGGCTTAGGACTTATCTGCTTTGCTTGTGGTAGATATGGTCACCGCAGAGAGCACTGTAATTCTTTGATTAATCCAGATGGCTTGGCTGCAGTGGGGTCTTCATCGTCTGAGAAGGCAAAGGCGACTGTACAGAATCTGAACTCTTCCCAGATTCCTTCTTCCTCTACGAAGATACCACCGGAGCAGCCCCCTCCGACCAAGGATCAGATCTTCGGTCCTTGGATGCTGGTGCGCAAACCTGCCAGAGCTCACCCTCCAAGAACCTCAGCGAGTAGGAACAGAGTAGGGGATCAAATCCACGCCGGCGCCGCTCAGGGTATGGTTGATGGCAGTATGTCCCAGTCAAGATTTGTTGTCCTATCGGATTCTGATCATGTTGAAGGCGCGACTTCCCACCAAGTTTCAAATGTAGTCACGGGATCTGATAAACAAGACCACAGATCCGATGCAATTTCCATGGCCGAAGGCTCACTAAGGAAAGGAAACAGAATCAGCTTTAGTCAACTTTCTAGAAGCAAGGGAGTCCACGTGGGGAGGAAAACTTGGACAGCAAAGAAACACGTTGGAATTGACAAGCCCAACACATCAGCTAGCAGGGAAGGAAAGGATGTGGTTTCGAATCTAAGCCCAAATGTCCCTCTACCTCCTCCCAATTTGAAGCCCAAGAAAGGAATCAAAAATAGGACCCACAACTTGGTTAGAGGCAGCTTGGAGAAGCGGGCCGATCACAAGAATGGATCCATGGAGGATGACGCTATTCTGAACGCTGGAAGAAGTGAAGGTCTTAAGGGTGTGGGCCGAACTTCACACACCAGTGCTGTTAGTGATTTAAATCACTCCTCAGCTCCATTTAATTATGACCTCCAAAGAGTTGAGCCCACCAACGATGTTAGTGATTTAAATCACTCCTCAGCTCTAATTAACTATGACCAACAAAAAGTAGAGCCCACCCCTATTTCGGTGGTGATCCCCAGTGAATCTGAGTTGCGTGAAAGCAACAAATTTTTGGAAAATGTAAACATGTCCTTAGCTCCTCTAATTCCTTCAAGTCCTAATCAGGAATTGCATGATCATGGGTCCGAATTGCGCTCCGTATCCCAGCTCAAGGTTGTTGTTCTTATGGAAGAAAAGCCACCAGACAAGTAAGTCTTTTGTGCCTCTTTCCTTTTTTTGTTTGTGTTTATGATTATTTCTTCTTAGAATTGTCGTGGGGCGGGCGGTAGCTCTTTTCCTAGAATGTTGAAAGATGTGGTTAATAAATATGGCATCAATGTTATGTGCCTTGTGGAACCTAGAATTAGTGGGAATAGAGCAGATAATGTGGTTAGAAGGCTGGGGTTTAATGACTGGTTGCGTATCGAAGCTACCGGTTACGCTGGGGGTATATGGGTGCTCTGGAATAACAGGGAGGTTCATCTTGATTATATTGCTTCTAGTACGCAATTGATTCATTGCAAAATCCATGACAAAAATAATTCGAGTCCGATGTTTGTGACATTTGTCTATGGGGATACCAGTGTGCTTAAGAGAAGGGATCTGTGGTCGGCTTTGCATGCCATCTCTCAAACGGTGTCTCTCCCCTGGCTGGTCTTGGGCGATTTCAATGCTTATCTTTCATCAAGTGATAAAGAAGGTGGGGCTAATCCAAACTATAGCTCTATGATGGATTTTCAAACCTGCATTAACCCTTGTAACCTCATTGAGGTGCCTTTTGAGGGTGACAGATTCACTTGGGAGAAAACTGGGGTTAAAGAGAGACTTGATTGGGTTTTTTGCAATTTTGAGTGGGATATCCGGAATCCCCAATCCAAATCCCTCCATCATCTTAGGTTTAAGTCTGACCATCGTTTGGTTGTTGTGGCGGACCCTAAGCTTGGTACCGGTCGTAGCAGGGCAAGGAAGTTCCTCTACCAAGCTGCATGGTGCATTGAAGATGGCTTCAGCAATATGGTTAAAGAGGCTTGGCAGGGGAAGGACTGGCTCTACGGAAAATCCAAATTTGCCATTAATGCTTTGAGTTGGAACGATAAAGTGGTGGGTAATGTTGCTAAAAAGAAGAGAGAGATCCTTCGTAGATTGGAAGGCATTGACCGGGCCAGGCTCTACGAGGGATCCCGAAATGGCCTCCACAGGATTGAAAAGAAGCTTTGGGACATGTACCATAAATTGGCTATGCAAGAAGAGCTGATTTGGTTTCAGAAATCTAGATGCAAATGGCTTAGTGGTGGGGACAGAAATACAAAATACTTTCACGCCAATGTGGTGTCAAGGAGAAAGCGGGGCACTATTGGGGCTCTTCAGGACGATAACGGGAACTGGGTTTCCGAGGAGAACCGTCTGAGAGATATGGCTCTTGAGCATTTCCGTAACCTATATTCGGCTGTCAATGTCTCCTCTCCTTTTTCCCCCTGGGTGGCTCGTTTCCCTCCCATAAGTACTTCTCAGCTTGATCTTCTTCACAGGCGGGTTACCCCGGTCGAGATCAAAAATGCGGCTTTTGAGATGGGGGCTTTCAAAGCTCCGGGTCCTGATGGTTTGAATCCACACTTCTTCCAATCTCAGTGGGATATTATTGGGCAAAAGATTTGCGACCTGGTCATTAGGATTTTTGATAACCCGGATGAGGTGAAAGCTATAAACCATACTAACATTGTCCTTATTCCTAAGGTTGATCATCCGGTCTCCTTTAAAGACTTTAGACCCATCTCTCTTTGCAACGTGAGCTATAAAATTGTCAGCAAGGTTATTGCCAATCGTTTCAAAAGTGTTATGGGCTATCTTGTCGCGGAGAATCAGTGCAGCTTCATACCCGAAAGGCAAGGTGTGGATAATATCATCATTGCTCAGGAGGCTATCCATACCATGAGAAATAAAAGAGGGAAGAAAGGCTTTATAGCAGTAAAAGTTGACATGGAAAAGGCTTTCGACAGGTTAGACTGGCGTTTCTTGGAATTCACCCTTCAAAGCCTTGGTTTGCGTGGGGACTTTATCAAGTTAATTATGAGCTGCATTTCCTCTACCTCCATGAGCACTATCTGGAATGGGATTCCGTCGCTCCCCTTCACTCCTTCAAGAGGAGTGAGGCAGGGTGATCCGCTGAGCCCATACCTTTTTGTTCTTTGTATGGAGCTTCTTGGCCAGCTCATTCATCATGAAGTGGATATTGGGAACTGGAAGCCTCTTCAAATGTGCTCCTCTGGGCCCCGTATTTCCCATCTCTTTTTCGCCGATGATCTCCTTCTCTTTGGTGAAGCCTCAACTAATCAAATGGTGGAGATTAGAAATGTTATGGATCTATTTTGTAGGGTCTCCAGCCACAAGATTAATCTGAGTAAGTCAAAAATGTTCGTGTCCAGGAATGTCCACTTCAACAGAGCTCTTGAGATGAGTCAAATTGTGGGAGTTGGGCTTACGGCAGATCTTGGAAAGTATTTGGGTGTTCCCCTCCTTCATAAACGTATGATCAAAATGACCTTTGCCCCGCTTCTCCAAAAGGTGAGATCAAAGCTGTCCAACTGGAAGGGCAATTTCCTGAGTATGGCAGGCCAGACGGTCCTCATCAAGTCGGTCCTTACCGCCATTCCTCAATATCAAATGCAATCTACCTTGGTTCCTAAAGGTGTCCTCTCAACTATCGAGAAATTAAGTAGATATTTTTTCTGGAATCAGCATGAGGATTCCAGGAAAATGCATCTGGTAGCTTGGGACATCCTCAAAAGGAGCAAGCATGAAGGTGGTCTGGGGATTAAGGATTTGCGCTGCCAAAACAAAGCTTTTCTCATGAAGTTGTGTTGGAGTCTTGTCACCAACCAGGAAGCTTTGTGGGTCAAGTGCCTTCGTGCTAAATATTCCTGTGGCTTATCCTCAATTCCTCATGTGCAAAAGTGGCGCAACCAATCGGCCGTATGGAGTGGAATAGTTGCAGTTTGGGAGGATTTCCAAAACGGCCTTGGAAAGAAACTGAGAAGTGGAAGAACCACACATGCTTGGCAGGATCACTGGGCCCCTCTTGAAAAGCCGCTAATATATTTTGTAAATCGGAATTTGCATCTCGTTGATATGGAAGCTCCGGTGTCCTTCTTCACTTCTACTGCCGGTCATTGGGACAGGGCGAAATGGGAGGCTTTCCTTCCTACCTGGGTTGTGGATAAAATCACGATGCTCCCCCCTCCCTCGGGTTCTGTACATGACTTGTTTTGTTGGCGCAATGCTCCTGATGGTACCTTCAGCGTGAAATCTGCTTATGAGTGTATCTACCATCAGCAGCCCCTCCCTCACCATCGTCACTGGCGGCAACTCTGGCACTGGGATGTTCCTGAGAAAATTAAACTCTTTATGTGGCAAGTTTTCCATGAGAAACTCCTGACAAATGAGATCAGAGCGAGATACAACCCGAGTGCCTTAAACACTTGCCCTTTTCAGTGTGAGAGTGAAGAAACCATCCTTCATGTTCTGAGAGACTGTGAGCAGGCCCAGAGAGTTTGGTTTTCCTTAACTAACCATTTATATTATACTATGTTTGCTTCTGGTAATTTGCAGGATTGGCTCACACGGAACTCACAGCTTTCCCTTGGAAACAAGAGAATGGCTAGATGGACTTGGCAGAAAGTATTTAGTACAACATGCTGGCTCCTCTGGAAAAACCGGTGTTGTCAGGCATTCGAAGGTAAAGCAGATAAACCAATACAGCTTGTCCACAGATGCATCTTTCATCTCTCAGAATCGGTAGAGGCTGGCCGCTTTCATCACCAGCTCTTCCAAGTTCCGGAGAGAGGCCGCCTCAACTGGCTTCCCCCGGAAGAGGGATATATTAGAATTGACGTTGATGGTTCGACCGCCAATGATGGTCTATCTGCCTGTGGAGGAGTCATCCGTGATCACCAGGGTAATTGGGTGTGTGGATTTCAACGGAAGTTAGGTCACTCTTACCCAACTGCTGCCGAAATCCACGCGATCCATAGCGAGCTCCGCCTTTGCAAACAGTTGGGTTTCAAGAAAATCAGACTGTTCACAGATTCACTTCAAGCCGTCCACTTACTGTTAACTCATTGTGAGATAGATCACCCTTTGCATGACGCCATCCTTGATACCAAATCCCTAATCTATGCAGACTGGGACTTGAAGATTTTCCATACACATAGGGAGAATACTCGGTGTGCAGATTACCTTGCACGATCGGCTCACTATAACGCCCAGAGCTATTCAGAACTACGCTCACCGCCGGTGGAATGTATTAGTCTTTTTGTGTTAGAACGTGGTATGCAGCCACATGAACAATCTTCGGGGTCTTACCCATGATCTTGTATCTTTTCAAGCTTTGCTTGCCTTTGTATTTCAAAAAAAAAAAAAACTAACAAATAAACACTAATTATTCTCCAAGTGACTTATATATTATGGATAACAAAATTTTCTGGAAATGACTTATATTAGGTGATTGAGAGAGTATAATATATTACTTTCTTCTTTAATGAAAATTGTAATCTCTTTTATGGCAAAAAAAAAAAACAAACAAACAAACAAGAAGAAGAAAATTGTAATCTCTTAAGCGGTGAAGAACTTCTGTACCATTATTCGGATAGGCTTCCATACTTTCCATTTTAAAGTTTTTAACAAGGTTCTCAGTTTTTAAAGAAGTGTTTAGGATGCTCCATTATTTTTTAAGTCTAGACATCAATGAATTGCGATTATGAAATAATGCACTAAAATGGGGTAAAAGATTGATAAAGCCTGGCGTATAATACTATTTTTTTCTCTTTTTTTAAAATTTTATTTAATGAGTAAAGTTGATTTTTTTTAATTTAAGATAATTTTAATGAGTTAACTGTCATTTTTTAATTTTGATAAATTATTTAATGTAAAAAAATACTTATACAATGTAGGCCAGGAGCAGTATTAATGATTTTATAGCATTTTAGAGATATATAATTAATTACTGATGGAAGTTATTTATTTGGAAAAATCCCTGAAAAGGAACTTCAAAAGTGTGAAAAGACAGAGAGGTGTTTCAAAATTGGAAAATCCTGCAGAGGTTCTTTTGACTGATTAGGGATTTTCAATTTGGAGATAAATGACTGAAATGACCCTCTCTTTATCAACACCCCCTCTCTCTCTCTCTCACTCGTTCTTCTATCTCCTTCTCCTTCTCTCTCCCTCCCTCATCTTCTTCATCCTCGTCCTCTAGCTTGTAACAGGGTCATTTGCTATTAGTGGGCAGTTTTTGAGGAGGAAAAGAGTGGTGGGGATCGGTGGGGTTGGTTGCATTGAGAGGGGAATGGGTCCAAAGTGGGTGTAGTCCATTTCAAGAGGAAGGAAGGCGTCCACAAGGCATGCAATTCTGCCCTATTTTTCCATTGAAGCAGAGAAAAGGTGGACTGTTATGATGGTGAAAAAATGCCAGAGAAGAAGAACTTATATATGGGTTTCCTAACTTATGACATTTAGATAGTTTCCCGAATTCAGATAACTCTTTCGCAAGTTTAGATAAGTGTTTCCCCATATTCCCTGGAATGTTTGTGAACGTAGTAGGCAAAATCCCATGAAAATGTTAAGAGTTTTCCTATTTGATATAAGCATTTATCAATGTTTTATAATGATTTCGTAAATTCAGACAAGCATTTCCGCAAGTTTCCCCACATTTTTCTCAACTTGCTTGACAAAATCCCTAAAAATCTTAAGGGTTTCCCCATTTGCGATAAGTGTTTATCAATGTTATATAAAGATTTAGCAAATTCAAACAAGCATTTCAATAGGTTCCCTCTCATTTTTCTCAACTTGGTTTACAAGATCCCCTAAAAATCTTTTTGTTTTTCCCATTTGAGATAAGTGTTTAACAATTTTCTTTGGTGGGGTTGGAGATTAAAAATTCCAGCACTGCCCTCCCCTGTTAATTTTCTCCAGCCATAGTTCATTTTGTTTCATTCCCTCTCCCACACGAAATCCCATTTTTCTCTCATCTTGTTTACGCACTCTACTGTTGAGCATTGTCTCCAACCTGTCCTCCAGCCTCCGTCGCTTCAGACTGCCTCAGCTGCCACCATTGTTGATTGTCGAAGGTAGCTGCCAGTCCTGTATCGAGTCGACTCCTTCGCCATTAATTGAGGGATCACTCGAGTAATGTTTCAAATAACTTTGCAAATTGCTCGATTGATCCCTTGAGTAATGCCATTCTCACACGTTACTCGAGTGATCCCTCGAGTAATGAAAGAAGAATTGGAGGCATTACTCAAGGGATCACTCGAGTAATATTTCAAATAACTTTGCAGATTACTCGAGTGATTCCTTGAGTAACGTGTGAGAATAACATTACTCAAGGGATCACTCAAGTAATCTGCAAAGTTTTTGAAACATTACTCAAGTGATCCCTTGAGTAATGCAACTCCATGAAAAAATTAAGGGTTTCCCCATTTGAGATAAGCATTTATCAATATTATATAAGGATTTCGCAAATTCAGACAAACATTTCCGCAGGTCTTGCTCACATTTTTTTCAACTTGGTAAACAAGATCCCCTGAAGATCTAATAGTTTTCCCCATTTGAGATAAGTGTTTATTAATATTTTTTAATTGTTTCGTAAACTTGGATAAGCATTCCACAGGTCCCTCACATTTTTCTCAACTTATTAGGCAAAATCCCTTAAAGATCTAACGGTTTTCCTCATTTGAGATAAGCATTTATCAATGATTTTTATGTGTTTTGAAAAATTGGATAAGCATTTCCACAGGTCTCCTAACATTTTTCTCAACTTGGTAGACAAAATCCCTTGAAGATCTAACAGTTTTCCCCATTTGAGATAAGCGTTTATAATTGTTTTTCTTAAGTGTTTCACGAGTTCACATTTCTCACAACTAGCACAACAATGTCCCCTGACCCTTGCGTGCTTTTACCAATTTCTTATTACCAGTTGTCAATTTTGTTTATGTATTTATCAAGTTTAGATTAGCATTTCTGTAGTTTCCTGTGTTTTTTATCAACTTGAGCTACAAAATCCCTGACACTTGCATGATTTTTCACAATATCGCTTAAGCGATCGTCATGAAACGATTAGATTTTCCCATATATAGATAAGCATTTCACATGTTAGTTCACAACTTCTGCAGCTTTATTTTGTAAACATCAACACGCCATGATAGTGCAATTGTCTTTTCAGATTCTATCAAAAGAGGACAATATCCTTCTTCTTCCACCCTATACATTAGTTTCAAATTAAGGAGTAGACAACCCATGCCCAAAAACCCTGACATACTGACATCTAAGCCTCATAATGGGGTATGACCTTACATAAACAACAATGGAGAATAAAATGACAGTACCCAAAAACCAGCAACAAAAAACACTGTTCTAACATTTTCAATGACAACAGGACATTAAAAAAGTGGTTCACCCTCATAGCTCTAACTCAACAAGTTGCAATTCAACATTCACAAGATTTGATAAGGGTTTCACAAGTTCTGATAAAGGTTTCACAAGTTCGGATACCAACAAAGGCTGCCAACTGAAATCTCCCAACTTTCTGTCGATGATTTTATCGGTGATGAACCTTCCCTGCACTTTCTGGATAAGATTTAGAACAACAAAAATCTCCAAAATTAAATAAAAACTTGAAATTCCAAATTCAAAATAATCACCTTCAAATCCTTGCCATACTTGGAATCCTCAGGATAACATTGTTCCTCCTTCACTCCTTCAACGCCCCTGACTTTCTCGAATAGGACATTCAGTTGCTAGTGTCGGAGAGCTCTTGCGCAATGTGACTAAATGAATTTGACGGTAGGGATGAGATTCGAAGGCTCACAAACTACTGCTGGAGACCCTGTCACAAGCTAGAGGATGAGGACGAAGAAAATGAGGGAGGGAGGGAGAAGGAGAAGAAGACAGAAGTACGAGAGAGAGGGTCATTTTGGTCATTTCTCTCCAAATTGAAAATCCCTAATCAGTCAAAAGCATCTCTGCAGGATTTTCCTATTTTGAAGCACCTCTCTGTCTTTTCACACTTATGAAGTTCCTTTTCAGGGATTTTTCCTATTTATTTTAGTTTAATATTTTTAAATGAAGTTTTACTGAAGAACAAAACTTATGGATAAGTTTTCTTGGTTTACTAAAGCACAAGACGCTGACAAATGGGTCCTCCCTGAAATTGATATTTAATTGGTCGCCAAAGGATATTTTCACGTGCAATACATGCACCAGAACAAAAAAAAAACTTTAAAAATGGAGATTTGGTTTCTTTCTAATCCTCTTTCCTTCCTTTCCCTCTCCACTTTTATTTACATCTCATCTTAAGTGTTAGATTGAAGTTTAACCGGTCCAAATTTAATTTTTCATAAGTTTTTAAAAATATTAAAGAATTAAAAATATATAAATAAAGGATAATTGTGCAAAATATCAATAAAATTTTATATCAAAGTGCATCAAACACCATATATTTTTAGCAAGTGCAAAACTACTCATAAATTTTGAAAATGGAAGTCAAAATATCACAGCCATTAAAATAACCTAATGGATGTTACTTGTTGTGATGGGGTCCACACTAATTGTTATAAATGGGTTTAAGTTATTTTAAGGATTGTAAAATTGTTGCTCTCATTTTCAAATTGTATGGGTAGTTTTTGTATCTATGAAAAATGTATGGTGTTTGACGCACTTTGGATAAAAGCATATACATATTTTTGCACATTTATCCTAAATTCAAAATTGTTGAATTTTTGTTTGGACAACTTAAAAGTGCAATAAAAAATTTTAAGAAAAATATTTTATTAAATTGTAAATTTGAACCGCTTACATTTTTCTAACGATTAAGATGTGAGATACTTAAAGTCCTTGCTGAACCTACAAATCTATTTCTTCAATTTACATGATTATTTTAGCCAAATATTAACCCCTATTACATAAGCATAATATTCTGTTATCATTTACTTTAAAGAAAAATAGTTTTAAAATCGTAAATCCATATTAAATTTGTTTCCTTTTTTCATCTAGAATAGTTCTCATCCTATTATCTTAATATACTAGTAAACACCAAAACCAGGTCTTGCTGGTAGCCCTTTAATCATTAAATTTCTTACACAATAAAACTATGTAGGGAGCTACGTTGAAATGTTTACGAAGGGCTTACAACATGTGCACTTAAGCCTTCTCCACTGCACCAATATTTGAAGCTCATTTATGTTTCACTTATGAAAGTAAAGAGGGGAAGATTAGGGCAAGTCGGAGAGGCCTAATAATTCGGAGTAATTGAGCAGCCAATTGAGAAAGAAGAGAGAAAGTCATTTTGACATCTTCATTTGCACATTCGTTAATTGTTGCGTCAGGCTGAAATTTGGTCAGCAAATTTGGAACATGATGTAAAATATTTTATTAAAATGATAACATTTTACCTTTTTTGTTTATTCAGATTATATATATATATATATATTAGAGTAAGGTTCTCTGATGCGAATCCCCTCTATAAGCTTTTTATTTCAAATTTCTGTATTTTATTTGATTTCAATATAATTGTAACTTTATAATTTCAGTTTTTAATTTTTTGCATCTTAATTTTGCATCATCATGCATTAACGACTCCGTTTCGGTCCCTGCTTCTCATTCTTTGATACCAAAACGTGGGAGTGACCCCGAAAGGATCTAAAGAACTAGGGAGAAGGAGAGGAAGAATGAGAATCAAGGACCGACATGGAGTCGTTAATGCATAATGATGCAAAATGAAAATGCAAAAAATTAAAGGCTGAAATTATAAAGTTACAATTTTATTGAAATCAAATAAAATACATAAATTTGAAAAAAAAAATACAGAAATTTAAAGAGAAAAGCTTACAGAGGGAATTCACACCAGAGAACCTCACTCTAAAACCTCTCTAAAATTGAAAGCTTAATTTTTTGACGAATTGCAACTGACCAAAGATGTCCCTTTTATAGGCTTACAAGGTTCCGTTACTATTCATAGTCAAAGTTCACGTGTGCAATAGTGACAGCTATAGTGACTTTTGCTACAGTGAAAAGTTGATGGACATCCATCCTTTTGTCTTGAACAGTGGAGATTCATTTTCTTTTGGGTTAATATAACTTTTGGTCCCTGAAGTTTGATCCAATTTGGGTTTTGGTCCCTCAAGTTTGAAATCGATAGTTTTTGTCCCTGAAGTTTCACTCGATTTTGGTTTTGGTCCCTGAAGTTTCACCTGATTTTGGTTTTGGTCCCTCAAATTTGAAAAGGACTTGGTGACCCGTTTTTGAAACCCAACCCGACCCAGAAAAAAAACAAGTCCTTTTCAAACTTGAGGGACCAAAACCAAAATCGGGTGAAACTTCAGGGACCAAAACCATCGATTTCAAACTTGAGGGACCAAAACCAAAATTGGATCAAACTTCAGGGACCAAAAGTTATATTAACCCTTTTCTTTTTGTCAAATCTTCTCCGAAAGCTCCAACTGGATTTTTTGACTTTGCATTCAGTCTTCGCCTGGCTGTAGACTTCATCATCTGAGTCATGACCAAAATATTCTCCTACATTACTCTAGTCGGCATCATATGAGCCGTTGGATGAGGACGTAGAGGAATGGCCAGATTTGCTGCTCTAAGGAACTTCTGTTCCAACTTGGAGGAGCTGAAGAATTTCTTGAAGCTTTTTGGCTGAGTTTTCTTTGTTTGTTGACGAAGCCAAGCACGCTAGTATTTTTGCCCTTTGATTAAGGAAGACGATGGATTCATGATTTCCAGCAAGTAGGAACTCTGGGTTCTAGCTGAACCATTTTTTGAGTGCCGCATCAGAGACATTTTTGGCACCACTGAATTTTGCCCACCATTTGACAGAAGGGACACCCTGCAAGATGGGAAAAGTTTTTTGATATTTTAAAGTCCCGTATTTGAGATTCCATTTGAATGCCCAGGCTAAAGCAATTTTTGAAAATAAATGAAGGTTTGCTGGGAAAGGATCTTCATTTAAATTGGCTCGACTTAAGAAATAGTCAAAACCAGATTTCACATTGGTCGGAAGAATTTCAGGATAGGGTCCAAAGAAATCCCACCGTTGATTAAACCATTGTGGAAATTGATATTTGGAGCCGGATTTGAACATAAAAAGTCACATATGGCTAAATTTTGGATTTTGGTACCAAAAGGTACAATACCAATCATCCATATAATTACAGAAATTATACCTTATTGGATTACAATCTTGAGAAAATTTTTTTGTCCTAAATAGATCTTGCCCCCAATCGCTAGGAGAAAGGACCTTTTTTATTTGAAATGTTGAGTACCCATAGACAGTGGAGTCATCTGGGTCAGGAAAATGTCTTATTCCTGCAGATTCAGAATCTTCAAGAATAAATTCATAAAATCTTTGAGCTTTTGTCAAACCAAAAGGCTTGAAGAAAAACCCTTTTGGAAATATTTTGGCTGCTAAAACATAGGGGCTTTTATCACAGAACCCTGGTTCTGAATAGAAAAGGTGCATAGTCTTTTCTAGTTTTGCCACGAAGGTGGTTTGTTAAGGGATTTGTTGAGAAGACAAAACTAATTCTTTTAAAGAAGAACTTGCTTTAGTAATCTCTTGTGATTTATTTTAAATTGCTAAAGCAAGAGCTTTAAATTATTCTTCTTCGACTATAACAGCCCATCTTTTATTTGGTAGTTTTGTCAGGGATTGGTTGGATGGCAAAGCCTGAAGGGTTTCAATTGGGAAGGCATAATCCTTCGGGTTGATTATAAGGCTTGAAATTTTATGAGTAGAGTGCTCAGGGTTTTTGGTCTAGGTAAAAGACCTTGATTGTTGGGTGGATGACCCAGTTGTTGATTGTGCAGCCTTTGACTGCGTGGTTGTTTTTGTTGTGATCCTTTTAGGATCATCTTCACTTAGGGCTATGCCCTTTCCTTTATCTCTCTTTTTGGACATATTCTCTCTTATTTCCCCTGCAAAAATTCCCTAGTTAGAAAATCAAGAAGGGAGTTTGAAGAGCCTTTGAGAAATTTTATTTTGAAATTAAAGACACTTAAAATTGCTTGCCATCTAGCAAAAATTTGTTTTGATGCAAGGTTTTTAACATCTTTTTGTAAAACATCTTTGACGGATTTGCAATCCACCCTAATTAAAACTTTTGATTTAGCAAATCACTTTGAAATTTTTTTTATGCATAAAATGATTGCTAAAATTTCTTTTTTAATGGTGGAATAGTTCTGTTGTGCCCTATCCCAATGTTTTGATGTAAATGCAATGCAATGCTCTTTACCGTCGATTTTTTGTTTGAGAATACCTCTATAACCTATGTCAAAGGCATCTATTTCAATAATTTTGAATGCTTGTGGATTGGGAAGATACAAGCATGGAAGATTTTGGACATGGGATTTAATTTGTTTGACCACACTGGTATAATCATCTATCTATGGAGGAGGACTTTTCTTCAGATGCTCATGGAGAGGCTTAATAATATTATTTAGGTTTGAGATGAATTCTCCAACATAATTCAGGCAACCTAAAAACCTTTGAAGTTGATTTTTATTCAGAATCTGTCTGGAAATTTATTAGCAAATTGAATTGCTCTGTCAATTGGAGTAATAGTTCCTTGGTAGATATGATGGCCAAGAAACCTGATTTTTGTCTGGAACAGACTAATTTTGATTGTAGAAACCGCAAGACCATTGCGATTGGCAATTTCTGTAAAGACCCAAATTTGCTTAAAATGCTGGTCAATGGAATCTAAATATACTAAAACATCATCAATATAAACAATGATAAATTTAGTGTAGGGATTAAATATTTCATTCATTATCCTCTGAAATTCAGAGGGAGCACTTTTTAAACCAAAAGGCATGATGTTCCATTCATATTGTCCGAAAGCAACAGTGAATGCAGTTTTGTAGCGATCTCTCTTGCTAATTTAGATTTGCCAGAATCTTGATTTCATGTAAAATTTTGAAAATATTTTTTCCTGATGAAGGCGATTTAGAAGGTCCTTCTTATTATGAATAGGATACCTAATCCATCGAAGAGCTTGGTTAAGCGGCTTATAATTGATCATGAGCCTCGGAGTGCCTCTTTCAAGTTTTGCATTTTTATTGACATAAAAAGCAGCACAAGACCAAGGACTTTGGCTTTTGCGGATTAATTTCTTTGAAAGTAAATCCTTGATTTTTTTTTTTTGACAATGTTGCAGAAGTTCTTGGTTCATTTGTATTGGGTGAGCTTTAGTAGGAATAGCTCTTTGATTGAAGTCTTTCTCATAAGGGAGATTGACTACATGTCTTTTCTTTCCTAGAAAACATTAGGAATATCATAACAGATTGTGTTTTGGATATTTATCAAAACATTTTGAATTTTTTGTTTAATAAGAGGTTTTCCTAATTGGGTTTCAATAACCTTATAGGAAACCTCTTCTTTTAGAAAATTGATTTGGTTTTCCTTATGCTAAATTGTATTGATAAATTTAGTATAAAATAGATAAGCAAATTTGAGGAAGACTGTTTTTCCCATTAATTGGGATTCTACTTCTTCTTTAGAGACCTTATAAGGTATTAATTGGTCAATGAATGGTACTCCTAAAATCACGTCTTGAGATAAGATTTTTACCAGGATGAAAGGAGTATTGATTTTAAGACCATTATTCTCAACTACAGCATTTGTTAGTTTGTAGCTAATATCTAATGATGATCGATTTGGTCCACAGAGGCTTTCTATAGTTTTCTCATAAAATTTGGTTGGAATTAGATCTTCTCTGATATAACTTAAAGCTACACTAGTATCAAATAAGGCTATGGTTTCCAGAACAAAATTATTAGCAACAACATTTTTTATCAGGACATGCCATTTTTTAATTGAAATATTTTGGACTGAAACCTTTGATAAAAGGTTTAAGAAAGGACTAGAGATATCTTGATTTGCATCGTCAATATCTTCAACCTTCTCTTTCTCTTTATCAGAAGTTTCCATTTGAATTTGGTTTAGAACAAGAGAATGGAGATCTTGAGTATTTTTCAATTCTTTAATCTCTTCTTTTAAACTATTTATTTCCTTCTGAAGGTCTAAAATCGTAACTGGTTTTGGATTACTCTGAAATCTTTTCATTATTTCAGTGAAATCATATTTTGTGTTTAATTGGTTATTTTTTGGGGTAAGTCCTACTTTGGTAGAGGTAGAGGCTTTCCTGAGTTTATTAAAGTTTTTAACTTTATCTTTATTGCTAGGAAGAGAATTTATTATTTCTAAAAGCAAATCTTCTTCCTAATTTAATACATTGATTTGAAGAGTTTCTCCATCAAAGGAGGATGAAATATCTTGTAGTTAAAGTTGATTGACTTCATCAGAAGAATATACTTCATATTCTTCATCAAAAGATGTTTCAATCAATAAATTGCCTAATTGTTGAAGAACTAGTTCTTCAATTTGTAAGGCATTAATTTTTTTTATTAAGCCTACAGTATTTTGCCATATGGCCTTCTTTCCCGCATCAGAAACAAACAAGTTTTCCTTTTGGGAGGTCAAATGGAGTTTTGGATCTAAACTCATTTTTAAGTTTTCTAGGATGACTACTCCTAGGTTTTTTCCAGGGTTTTCTCCAATATCTCTTGGCCTGGTGTTTTTTATCTTCTTTAAATTCTTTGTTTTCTTATATGTGCTTAGGCCTAGACTTTTTATAGGCTGGAAAGCCGAATTGCTCACAGAAAGATCCTAAATCTTTTCTGTTGAGAGCTTTTTCTTTGGCAAGCTGATGTTGGATACGACCGTCTTGACAAAGTTTTAAGGCTGTTTTTTAGACAATTGCTATGAGCTATCCGTAGGTTAAATTTTCATAATGGATTTGACCATCACCAATTTGGTTTCTGATCTTTTCTTTGATCTTCTCTCCTAATGAAGTAAGACAACCAGCGAGAAATTTTTCTTTCCAGAGAGGATGATTACCATCTTCTCTAGTAAGTACATAGGTCAAGAAGGTATCCTTATACCACCTGAAATCTGCTAGGGTTTTACACCTAAGGTTTGACAGAAGATCTGCAGATTTATCTCTCCATAGATAAGGATTTCCTATAAAATGCTCAACTACATTAAATATGAGAGAGTTAATAGAGCCAAGCACTATCTCACTGTTATTGGTAAGAGGAGTTCCATCATGTTGGATTTTGATGGCCGAAAGAATTTGGGCCTTTTATTCATTTGTGAGACAATAATCCCACCAACCTCTGAGTTGCCCAGTAATATCAGAAATCAATATATGAACTATGTCATCCTCTTCACAATTGTTATATATTGAATAGGTGGTACTGACCATAGTCATTTGTTGGAGAGTTTCCAGAATATGGGTCTCAGATTTTCCATATATATTCCGAACATAGATGTTATTGGCATTAAATTACTTGAGAGTAGCATCCCTTTCTTCAAGACCTAGATCTGGTGGAGTAGCTCTGGGATAATATAACTTTATTGGATTTTTCCAATTCATATTGTTAATTGGGTTTTCCTCAACATCAGAATCGTCTTTACTACTACTAGCTTGACTATTTTTGTCTAAGGCATTAATTGTTGACGAAGAGGCAGTTCTTTAGGGAGTCTCAAGTATTGTGAGTTTCCTTAATTCCTCATCAATTCTTTGTGCAAAACTTTTGGTTTTGATATTACTTACTACGTTTCTAGGGACGGAGTAAGGTTTAAAATTTGGTTGTTTATCAGTAATACTAGGGGTAGTATTACTGGGCGGAGGGGTTTTGTGAACAATCTGTTTTTTAATTAAGTGTTCACCTAGGGTTTGGAGATATCAATTGGTGTGATTATTTTGTTCAATAAGACTCTCGATATCTTTTGAATTTATGTCTTTAGTGAAATCTTTGGTTTTAAAAGGTGAAGCTATGACAAGGGCTTCTCTAATTTTAACACCACAGATTTCAAAAGATTATTTTGGAGGAAGATCAGACTCTATTTTTTCCCCATGTTTAGTTGTCCAAGAGGTATTAACCTCTTCGACGGTTTTGAAAGGATAATCCTTAATATTTTGTTCTTCTACATATGCCTCAAACCAGTCAAAGCAAGGAATATGTAGCTTAAATTTTTCAAGAATTTTGTAAAACCTTTATTGAATTGGCTTTTTTGATTTTTTATCAAATTTTGCAAGAAACCATTCGCGCTTTTCCTTATTATAGTCATAACAGAAATCCTTTTGTAGGAATTTCTTATCTTACTGAAATTGTTCCTCTATGACTCCTATCATATCGGAGTAGGTTGGAGACTAGTTGGTTTGAACCTCGTCATCCTCTTCCCTTTGATATACAGGTCTTACAACACTGGATGATGTATCCAGATCTTGCAAGTGTATAACAGAAAAGGAAATTGATGGTTCTTTTGTTTCTACTGAATAGCTACAGGAATGCCTACGAGGTTGTTCTATAGCAATCCTAAAGCTTTTAGAAATAGAAGGTGTTCTAGAAATACTAAAGGATTTTCTCCTATCAAAAGAGATTCGTACAGTTCCAGCTTCAGATTGCCTAATCTGTAAAAAATTAGGTGTAGGTTTTGGAGCAGAGGGAGAGGCCTTTTCCAAGACACATTCCTCTAGGAGGGATACGTCATCTCATTTAATCATTTTTGGTACCATAACATTTGCTTGACCAGCATCTATTAGGAATAACATGTATTATTTTCTTTCTTGTATGTTCTAACCATAGAAGCATAAGAATTCATGATTTTATATTTGACCCTATAGATTAGTGCTACGGGGGAGACATCAGGCTTCATGTCAAGACCATGGAGTTTTATGTTTAACATGAGGGCATCCATAATATGTTTGTCATACAGGTAAACAATCAGATTAGGAAAGCAATTGAAGTAAATTGGCCCATTATGAAAACCAGCTTCAACAATTCCTAGAAGAGAATCATAGAATTTATTGTGTCTTGTATCAGGAAGATTAAAGTAGCAACATTTAAAACTACATTAATAAGTGGTTTTAAGGCTACTTGGACAGAACCTATATGGAGGAATTTGTACTTCTTTTGATGAAGTTTTATGGAATTTTCATATACGGGGGGAATATCATTCATTCCCGAATTGAGAGGTATGACTTCCTCTACTGATCTAATGATATAATCAGAAGACTAAAAAGCTTTTTGTTAGGCTTATATAGCTCATTTTTATCAATGTCCAGAATCGTCCAGTCACTGAAGTTTTAGTTGATATCTTCAAAATGAAATCTTTAAAGATATTATTTGATGAGGAAAAATTTCCTCCTTTTTGGTTAGGAGAGGATGTAGATGGGGTTTTAGATGAGTCAGAAGAACGGCTGGATTGTGTGCAAAAAGAAAAGGATCTAAACATAATTGTAAATATCCCTGTCCGGATATCATTGCCATCTGGCTCCATAGGAATATGCTAGATAAAATGAAAACTAAGGTTTATTTGTGAAATTACTATCAATATTACCTTGTATGTTCATTTAAAGATAATAATCTGCTAATATTGTTGTCTCTTAGCCAATGATTTGAGAAGTGTATAATAGTTTCATTTGAATGTTCAAGCTGGCTTCTAGACTAATTTCCCTTTCCACAGCGGGCCTTACTGCCATAACTTGAAAAATGAATGAAAGTTCATATGACACTACTACTACACTGGGATACGTGCTATCGGAAACAACATTATTAAGCAGACTCTTAGCTTTATACTAACATTTTCTGATGTTGAATATCAGACAAAGCTGCAACCACAAAGCATATTTCTCCAAGTAATACTCAATCTTAAACATTCATAGTTTTCAATTCATCTAGTACATCCCTACTTCCCCTTCAGGCTCTGATACCAGAATGCGGGAGTGACCCGGAAGGATATGAAGAACTAGGGAGAAGGAGAGTAAGAATGAAAATATTCTTTCTAGTACATCCCTACTTCCCGAGTACATAGTTTTCAATTCATTTGGTACATCCCTTCTCCTTCAGGCTCTGATACCAGAACGCAGGAGTGACCCCAAAAGGATCTGAAGAACTAGGGAGAAGGAGAGTAAGAATGAGAAGTAGGGACCGACATGGAGTCATTGATGCATGATGATGCAAAATGAAGATGCAAAAAATTAAAGACTAAAATTATAAAGTTACAACTTTAAATTGAAATCAAATAAAATACAGAAATTTGAAATAAATACAGAAATTTAAAAGAGAAAAGCTAATAGAGGGAATTTGCACTAGAGAACTTCACTCTAAAACCTCTCTCTAAAATTGAAAGCTCAATTGTTTGACGAATTGCAATTGACCCAGGGACTTTTTTGATCATATAAATGATATACTAGTTGATTGTTTTGATCAAATAAATATTCTAGATATTATATGAAGTTATTCTAAAAATTAGCGGATTACTTTCAATATTATCAGTTTAATTTATTTTGATAAAATATCTCTTTATTATGTCCCACAAAGTGATTTGGAGAGAGATTTGTTTTAGGGTCACCTGCTTGGCCAGTAAAGTTGTTATAAGCCTTTATTGGAGGCTATAAATAGCCTAGGCTGGGTCTTAGAGCAATACGTTGAATGTAGCAAACCCACTTACTTACTCCTTAGGGGTTCTCTGACTGGTAACGGCTATTCCCAAACTATAACTGTCTCTCATCTTCCTGTTAGCAGAAGCCCTGACCTATTCTTTTCTAATTCTAACTCTTTCTTGTTCTCTACAATTTCCAGGTTGTGAGATATTACATGCAGAATCACTATGACTAAAGGTATTTCATCAAGTCTTCTGCTGCTACGCTCTTTTATGGAATTTATACAATATATTTGGGATCTTTATTGTTATATTATTCCAACATGTGGCATCAGAGTAGGCTTTTCGATTCTTCTTTGCCTAGCATTATGTATGTTATTTTATTTTTTTGTTTTCAAAAATAATATGAGAATATTAGTGAAGCATCGTCTATGTGTTGTTTTCCATTATTCCCCATCTTTTGAGTTTTCTGAGTATTTTGTGAGGATCTTGTACTCCTCAATGTAAAAATTATCTCCCTGTATCAATATATGGTTTTGTTTGAGCTAGATTATATCTCATGGGTTTGGGGAATATTTTTTCTCTTATTCCATTCAGTTTTCCATTTTGAATATATGTGAGTTACGTTTTCCAGAACTAGGAAAGAAGTTGGGCGTAATATTTTTGTCCTAATGCATTGTGTCAATGTTTTTCCTTTCGGAAAAAAAAAATATTTACTAGCTTTAATGTGTGTTTTGAGCCGATCTCTTGAATATGAGAAACATATTTTATTCCATCCAATAATATGTATAAATGTTTATATTGAGCATTAGGTTTATTCTTGATCTGTATATTTGTTCGCTACCACAAGTGCACGGATCGTGTCAAATAATAAAGTGATAAGTAAAAGTCATTTCCACAAGGATTTGAATAACAAATTGATCAAGCAATAAGCTTAGTGAATTTAATTATGTTGAGCCAAAATATGTTGTTGAGGTGAAAGAGAAATTTAAAACTATTTTTAAACTAAAAATTTATAAAAGCGAATGATTCTTTAGAATCTCAAGTATTTAAAGAAACTTAGGATTGTTTATCCCTCCTTGTATTTCAAAAGCACTCACTTAAATCCCCCCAATATATGCTACTTAATGTGAGATTATACTAGCCAAGAATACTAAATTACTTATAAGTGCTCTCTCGAGTCTCCAAATAGGTGCATAGTTTAATTAATTCATTGATCTCTTAATTAACTAATTAAACCCTAATTTTCATTGCAAATCCTATTTGGTATGTAAGGTTAATGAGTATATCACTACCTCATTAACAAAACTATCCATTCAATTAATAAGTATCAACCTCTCACATGATTTAACTTAAATTCTTACGTTCAATCTAGCCCTCTCAAGCATTAATCAAGTGAACCCAACAATCTTATTGGTGGCCAATCAATAAGAAGCATTAAGTAAAGAGTAAAATTAGCATAATCTCATCATTAATCACAAATATAAAGGGGAAATGAGTACTTAATCCATACAAGGGTTCAAAACAACCCTAAAATGAGGAGTCTAGCTATACATGGTCATGAAAGAGATACAACTATGCAAAAGAATTACAGCCATATCAAAAAAATAGCAAAGAAAGGGGAGAAGAATGAAAAAAAAAAACCCAAGGATTGGAGCCCCAAATATCTTCTAGACTTCAACCCAAGCTCAACATTCTTTAAGAAGCCAAAACCCTAGCACACAAAGCTTCAACGAACACTTTAAAACTATAGAATGACCTATTTTCAACCTATCCCTTCCTTAAAAACCCTCCACATACGTTTCAACAAGTAAAACACATGGTTGCACTGTCTGTTGTGTGCTTCGGCACACTATGGTGTGCTGAAGAATGGACACAGTAAGTTCTGATCTTCGTTGGCTTCAGCCAAGCGCCAAGTGCTGAAGCATATCAAACAGTAAGTTCTGACCCCATCTGCTTTGGCACACATGTCATTGGCTGAAGCATATGCCATAGTGAGTCCAGATTTCCCTTGGCTTTGGCACATGTATTGTTGGCTAAGGCCAACAGCACAGCAACTTCCTCCTAGCTATTGAGCTTTAATTTCTTTGACCTTTGAGAGTATGACTTGTCATCTTCCACCTACAAAGAGAAGAACTTCATGAGCTCTTTAACTTTAACAAATAATCCTACTTATATGCATTTAACTCATTATTTAAACTTTTCTTTTGTTCTATTTCATTTTCTGTTATACTCTCTTTATTTGCACAATTTATACCCAAAAGTAAGTGAAAAGAGAAGAAAATATGCTAGAATGTTATCGATTTCTATGAGTTAACAATATTTCTTCACATACCAAATTTTGGAGGCGAGGAGTTTGCCTTCTTTATCCTCTAATAAACGCAGTCATTTTTCTCATTTGAGGAAATTTTTCGTAGTCTCTAGTTCATTTTTTTTATTCTAATTCAATTCATATGATTTATTATGTCTTGGTCCGCATACATTGGTCATGTTATTATTTGTTAGCCCTCTAACTTAACCGGAAGTGCACGGTTTGTCGCAAGTAGTATAATAATATCATTTCCACGGGGACTATGACGAAAATGAATTAATTATCTCAATTAGGTTCTCAATCAGATTAAGTGAGAATATTTTGAAATTTAGTTTGTTTAAGAAAAGATTTATTTGAGAATTCTAAAGTTAAGATTTTTCTTCAAGATCAGAGGAACCTAGAATTACTTATCCCTGTTGTACTTCATAAAACTAACTTAAATTTTAAATTGATAATGAAAATATGTGCTTATCAGAGGTCCAAAATTAATTGATAAAGCTTTCTCAAGTCAAAACCAATTTAATATTCTCAATTAAGTCGCGCAATTTCTTGTCTCAGTTAACGAAAACACTCATTAAGATCTATCCTCAATTAGACAATGCTAGGCTAATAGATATATCTCTATTCTTTTAACAAACCATCCATTTAACACCTAAACTTCCTGTCTAGCATGATTTTATATCAGTTCTACAATTAAATTAGCTTTCTCAAGCATCACTCAATGGAACCCAACAATCTAAGTGGTGGCCAATCACCCAGAAGCATTAAGCATGAGATAAAATCAGCACATAAATTTCATTAATAAATAAAAGAAAAAAATTAATAAGCCTTAATCCATCTAATAGTTCAAAGCCATCCTAGAATAAGAAATTTAGCTACCCATAGTCATAACCAAAACTACATCAAAGCAATAATAATCCACAGCAAAATAAGAGTTAACCAAAAGGAAATAGAAGAAATTAATAAAACCAAAAGATTGAACTTCAATTCTTTCGCTTCAATTACTCCCAATTTTCCATAGCGTCCTCTAATCCAGTAGTGCTACTAGTCTTCAAATCAATTGCATTCCCAATCCTCTCATCCTCCAGTGAAGATGATGACCAAACCCGAATGCCTCTCCTTCTGTCTGTACCCGAATGTGTGTTCTCCTCCTCTCTTCCTGAAGAAGATTAACCCCCTATATATAGGCCAGGTTCCTAGATCCTCATGCAATATCTCTCTAGCAAAAGTAAAATCAAACAAAAAGATAAAAAAAATATATAATGATAATAATAAATAATGATAATGATGATGATAACAACAATAATAACAGCAATAATAATAATAATTGAAATATCTTTACCTTTTTATATTAAATTATTATTTTTATCTTTAATATAAAAATCATTATTTTTATCATAAACTTTGATATTTATAATGAAACCCTTTAAATCGATATCTTATCAAAATCTGACTAAAATCTCTTTGATTTATTATAGATGACTTCCAAATATATTAAAATATGTTTTAAAATTATCTAAAAATAAGGTGTCATCATTATCACATTTGATTTCCTTTATTTTCAAAAATAAGGATTTCTGATTTGTTGAGACCTCCATCTGTGTAAAGTCCAAATTTAGCAATTCGCATGCGTTAATGAAATCATGGCACATCAGGTTTTCGCTCGTTTTCACTAAAAAAAAAATGGGCCACAACATCATTTTCTCTTGGGCTTGCTATTTCCTCTATTTTTATTTCTGCATCAGATTTAAGAATTGGGCCTACATATATTAAGCTCCGCATTTTTTTGTTTGATTAAACCATGAATTTTATTATTTTTAGCTTTTGAAGTTTTGGGCATTACGTTTTAGGCTTCCTCTAGTTTTCCTTTTGCTTTGGTTTTTGAGATTTTCAAATTGGGCTGCGTTTTTTTTTTTTGGATAAATTCTAGAAACGTTATCTCAAAGAGATATTACATTCAAAGTTAGAAGGGGTTGAACCTAACCTTCATCAACATCCGCCTCTCAAATAAAAGGAGGAGGTTGATCAAGGAAACAAAAGACCCCCTCCATTCTATATGAGTACCTAGCTAATTTATCAGCATGGTTATATGCTCTCTGTAATTATGAGCGACCATAACCTGCCAATCTCTATGAAGAAGCAACCTAAAATCATCCACAATGTCCTTGAATGGGTGATCATTATCACAACCTCTCAACATATAATTGATAGCCTCTATACAATCAGAAAACAAATAAATTTTTCTATACCCTTTAGATCAACACAATTGCAAGCCCTGAATACATCCAAGCATTTTTGCAAAAACAGGAGGAACATTTACTAATTTGCAGTTGAATCCACCAAGCCATCTGCCATTGTGATCCCGAAAGTAGCCTCTGCACCCACTCCTTCCATCCTCCAACACCGAGCCATCAACTTCTAGCTTGATGAAGTCCCCTTCTTGTTGATGTTGATTCCCTTGTGGTAGTCTGATCCTGCTTTCCGTGGCTCCTGTTATGAGGAAATCCTTGTCCGAGCATACTCTAAAGAAACTGTGATGAGCGTTGAGTCGCACCCTGGTGTCTTCACTATTAAAAATTTTGTTACACCGTGAAACCCATGCATCCCAACAAAGGTAGCCGAACAGGTTTGACCATGAGACTTTCTTAGTAAAGTCCTTTCCAATATCATGCGTCAGATTCCACTTGATCCACTCTCCTCCCTGTAAAGAAAAGAATACATTCCATTTTTCCTGTTCCACCACTGATTCCCAGCACTGTCTGACATTTGAGCAATCTCGCACCATATGCATAAAGTCTTCTTCTATTTCGCATCCAAAAGGACATACAGCAGACATTTCCAATCCTCTTTGCATTCTCAGCTTCGCTATATGAGTTCGCCCGTGAGCAGCTAACCACATGAAAGCTTTGATTTTCTCTGGGCCAGACCATCTCCATAGGATCTTCCATATGTTATCCTCGTGTCGTCGTGTACCTGAAACAAGAAAATGATATGCAGATTTTACAGAGAAACAACCATCAGTAGATGGTTTCCAAATAATTTTATCCTCTCCTCTCTCTTCACTAGGGGGATTCACTCACACAATACGATCAATAACATGGTGAGGAAACCAAAACTCCATCTTCCTCCTATCCCACTCACCTCCCTCCTATGCATACTCTGCCATACTCTGAGTCTGGTCAATAAGATGCTCATACCCAGGAATAATATCAATGAGAGGAGTATTCATTTCAGACCAATTGTCAAGCCAGAAAGACGAAGACCGACCATTCCCAATTTTCCTACTGATGCCATTTCGAAACTTTTCCCAAATGTTGGTGATACCTCTCCAAGTTAGAGACGACCCCCTTTGCTTTTTGACATCCGGTATCTCCATATTCCCACAGTTATACTTATTTCGGAGTACTCTCACCCACAAAGCTTCTTTATTGCAAATGATACCCCAACAAGTTTCATGATAAAAGCTTTATTTTGTTTCCGTAAATTCTTGATTCCCAGTCCTCCTGCATGCTTCTCTTGCTGAACCTGGTTCCATGAGATTAGGTGTAACTATCTGTCATTACCATTATCTCCCCACAAGAACCCTCTACTACTCTGCTCCAGCTCCTTGATTACACCTTTGGGGAGTAAGATAGTTTGCATATAGTAAGATGGCAACGCTGATAACATAGCTTTGATGAGCGTAGTCCTACCAGTAAGGTTCAAATATCATCTCTTTCACCCAGACAACCTCTTTTTAGTTTTTTCAATAATAGGTGCAAAGTGCATATAAGAAACTCTTTTGTGGATTAGAGGGATTCCCAAATACTTGCCTAAATCACCTGTTAGTCCAACTCCCATTTTCCTACTTAATTCTATGGCTCTTGAAAAGTGAACATTTCTAGAGAAACAAATCTTCGTCTTCTCTCTATTCATGTTCTGACCGAACACACCATAAAAGGAGTTCAAACAATCAAGCATGGTTTCCACTTGCAAGCTTGAAGCCTCTCCAAAGAGAATCAGATCATCTACAAAGAATAGATGAGATAGTGGCGGCCCTCTTGCGTTGAGCCTGATAGGAGTCCATAAACCTTCATCAATAGCGTCTTGTATAATATGATGTAGCCGCTCCATACATAGGGTAAAGATGTAAGGGGAGAGTGGATCACCTTGCCTTATCCCTCTAGATGGGCTAAATGGCTCAGTCGGTTCCCCATTCCAAAGCACCCTAAGAGATAAAGAAGATACACTTGCCATAATAAGCTCATACATCTTTCCCACAATCCCAACCGACCTCAAGGTGTCACTGATGAATGACCATTCCAGCCTGTCATAGGCTTTCTCTATATCAACCTTTACAGCTAACCAACCCGATTGTCCTGATTCCCCTTTCATGGAATTGATTACCTCCTGAGTGATGATTATATTATCGCTACTCTGCCTGCCCTCAATGAAGCTACATTGATGATTACCAATCACCTTGCTCATGACCGATCTAAGCCTTTTACTGATTATTTTAGTAATCACTTTGTAGCTAACATTACACAACGAAATCAGTCTGAAGTCTGGCATATTCTTTGGGTTATCCAACTTTGGAATAAGAGTAATATTAGTATCATTAAATTCTTTGAGTTTGGACGGGTCCTCATAGATCTCTTGCACCAACCTGTATAACGATCCACCAATAAAGTGCCAATACTCCTGGTAGAAGAAAGATTGGATACCATCGGGTCCCAGAGCCTTAAACGCACCAATGTCAAAGACTGCTCACTTAACTTCCTCGATACTGATCTCTGCCAAAAGCCTTAACACTTCCTCCGTAGATAGACTAGGAAAACCGTGCCATGTGTTACATCATGTGCCAGGATTTAGATCACAACAGTATAGTGTTTGATAAAATTCCATAGCCATCTTCTTAAGCTCATTCTGGTTAAAGATCAACTTCCCTTCTGTACTCTTGAGTCCCTCAATTGTGTTCCTCCGCCTCCTAACCACAGTGGATGCATGAAAGAATTTTCTATTTCTATCACCCCATTTCATCCAGTTACATCTAGATTTTTGGAACCAAAGGAGTTCCTCCTGAGCCAGAACCTTATTATACTCCTTCCATAGTTCCTTTTCTGTTTGCATTAGATGTTGGTTGTCCCTCCTAGCTCGACACCTTTCAACCCCCTCAATACGATTTATCAATCTCCTCTTTCTTGCTGGTATATTTCCTACTCTGGTTTTGTTCCACTCAGATGCTTAAGTAGTGAAAGACAAGATATTCTCAGCCCAATGTTGATGACTCCATCCTTGTTGCACAATGTCACTAAAACCCTCCTCAAGCAGCCTGGCATTTGAACTGGTGTCTAGGCTGCTGATTTAACCGTGTCTTTATGCCTTGGGGTCAAATGCAAAATATTTTTAATCCAAGAATTGCAGTACAATGCAACACTCGGGTCGTCTCACTTGAGGAGCCTTTATTGAGCTACCTAAGTAAACTAATTATCATGCAAATGCAATTAAAACAAGGGGAAAACGATTTTTGGTTTTTTATATAATTAATAATTAAAAGAAAATGCAATTGTTAATTAAAAGCTAATCTAATATTTTTGGTATTTTTCTTATAAAAATGGAGAATGAGTAAAAGTGAATGGAATGGTATGGAGTGGAAAATATCAATAAAGAATGCTCTTAGTAATGAAGAAATGACAATCCTTGCTCAAAAAGATTATGGGAGTTAAGAATTCATTAAGTCTTAAGAACAACCTTAAAATAACACTTGAGTCCAATAATCCCAATTAATAGTAGCTCCTACAAACATAGCTAACTACTACCTCTTGAGATATTGTTAAAAACCACTTAATGTGCAATTAAAATTGGAATAATGCAACATGAGTCTTCTTGAATTTGAGTGCTAAACAGCCCCTCAAGGATACAAATCAACCAAATTAACTAGACAATAACACGCTAATTAACATAACCTCATTGCAACCACAAAGAAATTCAAACATATATAATCTTCACATTGCAAAATTCAATCTCAACTACAATTATCAAACCAAAAGAGACAATTAACATTAATCCCAATTCCAAAATCACATATATAAAAATTCCTAAAACTAGGCAATTCAAATACATATAATTCTAGACTAATGGAATGATAACAAAACTCCCCTTTGTAGTCCATTAAGCTCAAGCACAAATCCCCACTACCAAGAAGCAAAGCAATTATTAGCCTCTCATGGTCTCAATTACTCCTGTAGAATCTTCAAAGTACTACCAGAATCTCATGGAAATTGAGTGTCCAAATCACAGAAAAGAGGAAATTGGGCTATCGGTTTTGCTGAGAAAATTGAAGAAAATGGCAGAGACAAACGCTGGTATGGAGGAGGAAAATGGAATAGTGAGTCTGCGATCTTCGGTGATGTTGGTAGTGTGAAGGTGGAAGAGAACCGATGGCTTCCGGTGACGGTGGTGAGTAGCGGCGGCGTAGAGGACAGAGACGTTGGTCTCGTCTCCACCGCTTCTCCGATCAAAGCTCTAAACTCTCTTCTTCAAGCTCTCTCTGTCCTTCGTCCGCCTTACTTTGTCGAAGCTGGTGGTAGTGTAGGTTGTCCGATGAGAAATAAGAGAGGCACAGTGAAGGTGGTGGTGTATGATGGTGCTTGAGAGAGGGAAGGTGGAGTTCGCCGGTGTTGATAGTCGCGAACAGAGGAAGCCGATATTGGTTACTTGAGAAAGGGAAGGTGACAGTGGAAGTGAAGGGGAAGTCGCCGACGGTGGCTATGGAAAAACAGAGCAGGGACGGTGGTAGTAAGGAAAGGATGCTCGCCGGCGACCGTGGTGGGTGATGAGGCCGCCGACGAGGTGGAAGAAGGAAGGAAGGAAGACGATGAAGATGATGGTCTATGATGCGATGATTCGATGATCATCCGATGCGGCGCCTCACTCTGTGATATATTCCCTCAGCTCCGTCTTTCTCTCGGATCGGGTCTGCCATATCCAAATCTCCATGTCCATCAGGTCCGGGTCAGGCTTCGGATATTGGGTCTGTGATTTTTTTTTTCTGGGCTCTTTCCTCTCTTTTCCTTTTTATTATTTTTTTTTCGTTTTCAGCTTAAGCCCAAAAACTGCAGCCCATGTCTCTCAAAACCAACCCAAATTGGGTCCAAATTTCAGATCCTCTCTTCACTTCAGCTGCGGCCCAATTACTTCTGTTTCTATTTTTTTTTTTTAATATATTGGGCCTGCTTTATGTCTCATTTTCCAGCCCAGTTGCAAAAATTAACTTAGGCCTTGTCTCTTCTCTTGGCCCAAAAATTTGAATCTCCAAAATCCTCAATTTCTTCTTTAACACCTACAATGCAAAATTAAGCACAAGGTAGCATCAAAAGTTCAAGGGACAATTGTATAAAAATAATTAATAAATTGTGAACATTTTACCCCTAATAACAATTAATTCAAAACAAATGTCTCTAATTAAAATTTGTGCTTAATCATGCAATAATGTCCTAGAAAATACATTAAAAATCCCAAATTAATCATAAAATATTATATAAAAATATGGTTCAATCAGCTGCCGGTGGTTATCATTTGTGGAGCACATCACAAGTATCGGCCGATGATCTGAACCATATTTATATAGATGAAAGCCTTTCACATTAGGGAAATAGGAGTTCCATTGGTTGTTCACAAACACCCAATCGATCTTTTGCTTCATTAGATTCCTTTCCCATTTGTATTTATCTCCTGTGCATACCAATTCAAGAAAACCACACTGGTAGACACACTCTCCAAATTGTCTCATAGATCTAATATTAGCTTGAGCACCTCTAAATTTATCATCAAGAGACAGATAAGCATTAAAGTCACCTACAACCATCCAAGGATCCACCATCCCATTTTTAATAGAAATCAAATCAGTCCATACCTCTCTTCAGAGAACACAACACGGTTCAGCATAAACACAAGTTAACAAAAACTTATGAGAAGAATTTTTAGGCTCAACTAGAACATGCATTAACTAAGTAGTTGAAAGTATGTAGGAAATGGAAATTGAATCTTCATTCTATAGTATCCAAATCCCACCCGCATAACCAGTAGCTTCTAAACGGATCCAATTACTAAAACCCAGTTTTCTCACAACTCTATCAGCTTTTACTCCACTAACTCTAGTTTCAAGGAGAATAAGAATTTGAATGTCTTTACCCCACATTAAATCTCTAACTCTACCAGGAAACAACTTAGCTGCAGCACCTCGACAGTTCCAGGACAATATATTCATAATAAATAATATGGAAAAGATGAGGGAAATGAGCATCTTACAGGGACGAAGGAACGACTTCCAATTCCCCTGCTTCATTCTCAAGCTCGTTGACAGGTTCAGCCTGGGTTCCATAGCTGGCTTCATCTAATTCATGATGATCCTTTAAATTCCTCGAGGGCCCCTTCATCGATGTGGAGTCCTTTATTCTACTATTTTTACACACAACAATATGGTCATGGGTGTTGGTATTTTTTTGTTTGACTTCCTTTTTTTTCTTCTCTTTCTTATCTTTCATTTTCACATCGCCTTGTTGACTGGGTTCAATGGCTTTGCGTTCTTCATTTGGATTGAGAGAACCAATAATTACCTGGTGGGCCCTTGCTGCTTTCTTTTTCAAAGTTATTGAAGTCAACACATTTTGCATTCCAGCCTCAATTCCATCGTCTTGTAAGGAAGAGGAAGTTGGGCCCAACTCCGGCGCCTTACCCACGAGGATGTTGATGGGCTCCCCTATTTGCCCAAAATCATTTGTCTCTTTACTTTTTGAGCTCAACATTACTCCCTCCCTTTCTCTCTCTTCCAAGACCGAGCAAAGGGGTGCCAAGTTCTCTTTTCTGCTACACTCACCCATATCGAGGTTCCTATTCTCTTTCTCTTGTAACTCAGCTACAAATTGCTTTTTTGAAGCAATATTTTCGCCTTCTTTCCTTCTCTAAGTTTTCACAGGTTCTTTTTTCTTGTCTTGAATTTCGACCTTATCAGAAATGACAAGGTAATCCTCCTCTTGCAACACATCAAATCTAGTACCCCCAAAGCAGCTTTCAAACCCTTCCCATTTGTCCTTTTCTCATTTGAAATAATTCCCTTCTTCACGTTTGTCTCAACTTGACTCTTCTTTCTAAAAATATTTGTTGCTATCATCCATGATCCAAATTCCTCATTTGACTTAACCCCTGGCACACAAACCAAGGGCCTTGGTTGTTCACGTGAGTCCCTTGCCTCTCCTGGAGTTTAATCAGCCACCACAAGCAACGAAGGATTTTCCGATAAAACCTCCCCTGAGGAAGAAGCTAGAGCACATGTCTCAAGGGAGTGCCCATACTTACCACACTTAAAACATATGGATTCAAGGCCTTCGTACTCCACAGTGTAGATCGTTGATCTTAAGACAAATCTGGACTTCAGAGGTTTGTTCAAATCAATTTCTACACTTACTCTAGCAAACTTTCCTCTTTCCACAAAGGAATTCTGGTTTTGGCAGTAAGCCAATGTCTTCATGTCTACCTTGAGGGCCTTTCCAATCATGTTACCCACTTCAAGTAAATAGTCTTCTGAGTAAGCATACATTGGGAGAGGCGGAATTCTAACCCAAACTGCCACTTTGCGGACTTTGTTACAGTAAGGATTGAAATTAGGACTCCATCTTTGTACTGCCAGGTAGTGACCTTGGATTAACCAAGGACCCTCAAAAAGTAATTTCTGAGGCAACTCTTTACTTTCAGATTTAAACACAAAATAATTGTTTGGTAAATCTATAAGATCAAATTTTTTAGAACCCAGAATCCACGCAACCCTGTCCTTCATCATTCTAAGGTTCCCAGATTTTCCAAGCAAAGTAAGGATCAATGCATCCTTCCAAGGTCGACATAAATTTTTCAGGCGATCGTCTGGCATGCACAGCTTTAGTAAAGAGTCTAGAATTTTTTTCTCCTCTTCTGTAAGAGTAGGTGAGGACTCCTTTTCTTCAGACAGCCAATCTCTCATTTGCTCCTCAAATTCCTCTGATTCAGCTTCCATTTCCTTTCCCAGAAGCTTATTTTTGTAGGAAATTTGATGTCTTTGACCCATTTGACTTGCCGCCTGAGTGAAGAGATTCCCTTCCTTTACCTTACCCTTTTCTGGAATGTCCGTATCCTTCTCCTTACTCTTGAGCTTGTCTACAGGTTCAAACTCACACATAGAACCTCCTTCCTCCAACTCATTTCCATTCCTTTTCACCCCTTCCAGATTAACTTGTGACTCCTTCTTCTCAGTCTTCTTCGAATCCACACTATCAATCACACCATCAGATGTACCATGCAAGAGCACCCCCCCACAGTCTCTCTCACTGACTCCCTCACTCTCTCTCACTCTCTAACATCTCTCTCTTTTAACCAACAATTGGGTTGCGTTTTGAGTTCAATTTTATGAACTTTGTTAATTTCTTTTGGGCATGCACGCATTAGTGGGCCACCTTTTGGGTTGATTAGTTTCTAATTTTTATTCAATTTTCCAGAACTTGGAACTTTTGGTTGTGTTATCAACGTTTTGGGCCTACTAGTTTCTGGGCCATTTGTTTATTTGTTATGATTCTAAAAAAAAATCATTTTTGGGCCTCTTTTGTTTGCAATTTTCTTTGGGCCATTAAGTTGACAAAAAAAAGGGGCTGGATAAAATCTCCCAATGACATTTTGATTTACACTTACCAGCCATATATGTGTTTACTTTAATTCTCGACAATCTTTATTATTCAATATTGGGTTATTGATATTGAGGCCTTCAAGTTTGATTTTTAGATATTATTTTGGATCAAGTAAGTTTTCTTAACTCCATTTAGTGCTCAATTCTTTTTTAATTTCCCTTCTTTTCAAAGAATTAAACATTTGATTAATTGTTTGGGTTTAATTTCTATTTCATCCCATTAATGGTTTAATCAAATATTTGAATGCTTATTTTATATGAAATTTTAACGGATTAAATATAGAAAAATTAGTTTTGGCTATTTTCACATTATGATAATTTGCAAAATTTATTTTGGTATATCATTTAATTACCTCAATATTTATGTAATTAATTTTGGACAATTTTTCAACTATTTAAATTTTTCAAAATTATATTTGAGTTGAAATATACTGAAAATGATTTCTTAAACAATTTTTTGGATACATAAATTAGTGGGAGGGTTAATTTTTTGTTGATCAAATTAATAAGTTAATCCCTCCATTAAGATGTGCATATATTATATTTAATTTGGATGCACAAAATAGTGGGAGAATTTATTTATTATGATTATTTGGTCATATTTTGTTAACTAAATTAGTCAATTAAATTCTCATAAAGATTTGTACATGTTTGGAATTTAAGTGCGCATAGTTGATATTTGCTATTAGAGCTAGTCATCACCAATACATAAGGATAGAGCAAAGTCAATGGTTGTTTATAGGCTAAAAGACGAATTTAGAAATTCGTATAATTGTTATTACATTATTTTTTTACTATAAAGTGATTCTCTAAAATAGGGTAAGATGCCTCTATTAATTCGGTGGAAGAGATCCTTAATTTATTATCTCAAGAGACATTACTCCTTTTCATGAATACATGCATAGATATTAGGTATTCATTGAAAATGTGTGTATATAAGTTTTGCTCATACTTGGAAAAGAATGAGATTATAAATTAGGGCCATCAAGCCACCAGCTCTAAAGCTGTAAAGTAATAGGCATATAGAGAATAATGTGCTTATAGTTAAAAAGCTTGATTGAAAGCAGTAATGGATGTACACTTGCCATTGATTATGTTCTAATATATGAAATAATTCATCTCTCCTTATAGTTGACCTTTCACAATACCCAAATGTTATTTGCTTTATAATTGAGTAGTGTCATTTGATGCATTTGGAGTATAAAAAGCAAACTTGGGTGGTTAATTTGATAAACAGATTAACATAGTAAAATTAGATGGAAGAGATGGGTGACATGATAAATACATCATTAATGGACTATAACTTGGGGACATTATACTTGTAAAGTTTCTTCATATTTGAACTCATCTAATATAGGTGGAATTATTGCGAGAGGAAACATAATGTTAATAGACATTTTGCATGATATGGTTTTCCTCTTAAAAGACACACTAAATACAATTATGTATATTTTAAATGAGATTCCAATAAAATTTATATTTAAATCCTCTTGAAACCTTAAAGGTTGGAAGCTCGGTTTAAAAAATACTTTTGCATAGAATTATCTTATGAAAGAAAGAGTGTAGAAGGAAAATATCTTGAGAGACTGAGACTACATATATTTGGTGAAAATGCATAGATGTCTTAGGAATTTAACTGAGCTGTCGATTTTATTTCATAGTTTTGTGTAGTATTTGAAATGCTAGATTATTTAGAAATTAAATGCTAAAGTTAGTGGGAGTGATCAAACTCATTAAGACTGATCACATATGGATGATTGCCACTAATTTTTGTGGAACATTGGTTTTACATGGGACTCACCTTGTTGAGTTTCAATCTATCAATGAATTTTGTTGAGACCAATGGTGATTAAAATTTGACAATTCATAGTTACTACGTGATGTACTTTAGGATATTTCTCTAGAACATAGTGATAATAAATTCCAAATAAAGACATTAATTCATGATAGCTGTAAGGGAAGCAACAACATAAGTTATTTGTAAAGTTGCTAGTATGCAAAGTTAAGTAACACAAATAAAGTTGTTTGCTGTAAACTTCTCTATGAATAATGAATTGACTTAGTGAAGTAATTCCTTTTTTATTCATGTATAATTCTTTCCATACACTACAAAAAAAAAGGTATTTCGTAGCGGTGCACTTGTAGCGGTTATATTAAACGGCTACAAATTATAGTATTTGTAGCGGTTTTTACCTAAACCGCTACAAATTTGTAGCAGCAAGAATATTTGTAGCGGTTTCCTACAAAAAACCGCTACAAATTTGGCGCGAAAATCCCGCCAAAACTTGTAGCGGTTATTTTGTAGCGGTTAATGCACATAAACCGCTACAAAATACCAAAGGTCAGAATTTTGTAGCGGTTTTTACTGAAAACAGCTATAGAATTTCAAGAGACTCCAAATTTGTAGCGGTTCTGGGCAATAACCGCTACAGAATTTCAAACGTTGTGAAGATTTGTAGCGGTTATTGTAGAACCGCTACAAATTTAATTATTTGTAGCGGTTAGAGTAGCGGTTATTTTTAATAACCGCTACTAATTACTGGTCTATTTAAACCCCCCACCTCCTTCATTTCTCCGTTTGCTCATTTTGTTTCCTGAGGTTTCTCTGAGTGATTTCTTCGAGATTTGAGCGTTCAGACGTCTCTATAGGAGTTTTTGGTCAGTATTTCGCAGTATTTACACTTGAGGTACGTATATAACACGTATTTTATTTATATTTGTATTTTTATTATATTTTTGCATAATAATGTGACTAATTTTTTTTTTAATTTGTACAGTTGATATGGCTTCAGGACAGGATAAGGGGAAGGGGAAGGCCCCTGAGGTCCCCATACCGAATTTACGGGGCGGCAGCAGCCGGGCCCCGGGCAGAGGGAGGGGGCAGCGCGCAGGCAGGGCTACCGAGGCATCTCAGCCCATCCCTCCACAGGAACCGCAGACGATCCCACAGGCGACGACCTCAGCTGAGGTGCCTGAGTTGGACGTGCCAGAGATTAGCGTTGAGGACTTCCTCAACGAAGAGGAGTTCGAGATCCCGATTAGTGGGTTCAGGGAGATGGAGCAGTTCCTCGATGAGGAAGAGGCTCGGGAGCAGAACAACCCATGAGGGTCGTCTTCGCGGTCCACTGGGTTTGAGGTGCAGGTCGAAGGTAAATTATTTAATTTTTTAATTTTTTAACTTTTTAACTTTGAATTATAATTTATCTAACGTGCGGTCAACTGTGCAGATGAGCAGGGGAACGTGTCGACGAGGAGGCTGGATGTGACCGGTCTGAACAGCATGGACCGGTCCCTGTGAGTTGTAGTGCCGTGGAACGAGGGCACTGACCAGCCGATCCACAATGGGGGTCACCTGCTCAACCGCTTCCTGAGCGACCTGGGATGGAATTGGATGCGGTTCCCCCTTCACTTCCCGACGTGGAGGCACATTCCGAAGGGGCCGAAGGACCAGGCTTGGGAGGAGGCGGTTCAGGTAATTAAAACTATTTAATTAATATTTTTTTAATTAATTCTATTTAATTATTTTTTTTAAATTATGGTTTGTATAATTATTGATATTTAAATGTATTTTTTTCAGCTGCGGTTTGCCGTCCGGGCCAACCGGAAGAGGTACGCCCTCGTGAAGATGGGCGACGCCTGGAGGAACAGGAGGAACCGTCTCTTCCACAGCGTGGATCAGGACGGGACGATGCCTCTGGAGCAGCTGCAGGAGAGCGTCCCGGACGGCGTGCCGCCGAACGACTGGGCGCGTTTTGTCCAGTTCAGGAGGAGCCCTGAGGCGCAGGTAATGTATTTATTAGATTTTTGATATATAATTTTGTAATTGTTAAATATTAAATTATAATATCAATTTATTTTGTATTTAATTTTAAATTATAATACATTTAATTTTTTTTTCCAGGAGCTTGCTCGGAGGAACGCCGCGATCCGGGCGCAGCAGACGATCCACCACACAGCAGGATCGAAGACCTTTGCTGTGACCTACAGCGAGCTGGTAACTTTTCAAGTGCTTCACTTACTTTTAGCTGATAATTTCATAATTAATACTAATTGTTTTGTAATTGTTTCAGGAGACGAAAGCACAGCAGGAGAACCGTCAGACGGACTATGCGGAGCTGTACGCCATCACACACAGACACCGTGACGGGACTGCGACCTCTCAGCAGGCAGAGGCGGCGATTGTAAGTTAATTTATTATTATATTTTTTATAAAACCAAGTTAATAATGAAAAATGGTAATTATTAATTGTTTCATAAAATGGCAGGAGCGGATGCAGCAGTCGCAGGCTGAGCTGCGACAGACCCAGCCTGGGGAGTCACAGGGGTCAGTGGACCCGACGGCTCCTCTGAAGGCGGGTTTGGCTCAGCCTGAGCACCCCGGACGAGTGCGGGGGATGGGGATAGGCGCCAGACCCAGCATGATCTACGGCAGGAGCGCCGCCTCTGAGGCTGGCAGCTCTAGAGGGGTCAGACGTCGGAGGGACGAGTCGATTGACCAGCTGCGATCAGATTTGCAGCAGCAGATGGCGCAGCAGATGCAGGTGCAGCAGCAGCAGCAGCTGCAGATCCACGCAGACGCTATATACGCGCAGCAGACGCAGTGGCGTGAGATCACAAACACTATGCTCGAGGGAGCATGGGGTCGGCTGTTCCCAGACCAGCAGCATCCAGCGGTCCCCCCTGTCCCTCACTACGTCGTCCCGACCACTACTCCTCCTCCTACAGCTCCACCTCCTGCTGATGAGGATGGTGCGGTTCAGTCTACGCAGCGGCCCGATCCAGCGGCATCTGAGGGAGCCCCACCTGAGGGAGCACCAGAGGATCAGCCCCCAGCTCCTTAGTTTAGGACTTTTTCTTTTCTTTTAAACATTTGTAAATATTTATGAGATTTTATTTCAGAATTTTCTTATTGTGTTTTATATAATTATATTTATATTATTATATCGCATTGAAATAATTTATAAATGATTTAAATCTAAATTTAAAAAAAAATTATATATATATTTGTAGCGGTTTTAACCTAAAACCGCTACAAATGTATAGATTTGTAGCGGTTATTAGTACATATCCGCTACAAATATATAATAATTTTATAAATAATTTATAAATTAAATATATATATAATTTATTTTTTTAAATATATTTTAAAAAAAATAAATTATATATACATTTCTAAATAATTTATAAATGTATATTTGTAGCGGTTATGAACTAATAACCGCTACAAATTTACTTATATATTTGTAGCGGTTTCCCTTCAGAAACCGCTACAAATATATAAGTTTGTAGCAGTTACACACTAATAACCGCTACAAACACTCAAATCATTTGAATTTTGAAATTTGCCGCCTTTGTGCACATTTGTAGCGGTTATCGTATATAAAACCGCTACAAATTAGAAAATTATTTTTATATTTAATGTTCAACGGCTTTAATATTAGTAGCGGTTTTATATAGGTAACCGCTACTACTACGTTGAACATTAGTAGCGGTTATAGATATAAAACCGCTACTAATACCCAACAAGTACATTTTAAATTTCCCTCCAATTAACGGCTTGAATATTAGTAGCGGTTTTATATATATATAACCGCTACTAAATTATAAACGTTGGAAAATCTGTAGCGGTTGGTGTAGCGGTTTAATAACCGCTACAAAATTATAAACGTTGGATTTTCAGAATATAAGGTTTTACGCATTCGTCATTATCTTCTCACTCATCTTCTTCTCTAAACTTTCTTCTCTCTCACTTGTAGCTATGGATAAATCATAGATAAGGTTGCCGCGCAATTCTCCTGAATATTTGTACGGATTAAACAGTTTCTTAGATTTCGCATTCACTCACGCCAGCTGTAACGGCAAGATCGTCTGTCCGTGTCGGAAATGCAAGTTCAAGAAGTGGCATGCACGAAATGTTGTGATGGAACATTTGCTTGTGAACCTTTCCCTGAGGACTATACGTTCTGGGCAGTTCATGGTGAGAAGGCCGGCGTTAGATATGACGAGGCTCTTCCTCGAAGTTCTCAAGTAGGCGTTCAAGTAGATGAAGATGATCCTGTGAATGATGCTGTGCGTGATGCGTTTGGATTTCAAGGCGACAACTTCAACGAAGAAGTGCACGGCTCTGAGCCGGCTTTTATGGGGAATGAAGCAGCTCGGGATTTTTTCAGCTTGATGGATGAGGCAGATCGTCCTTTATATCAAGGTTGTCGCAAATATTCTAAATTATCTTTCTTGATCAAATTGTATCATATCAAGTGCTTGTGTGGGATCACGGATAAGGGAATGTCGATGTTGCTCGACTTATTACAAGATGCATTCCCCGACGCCGAGATTCCCACAACCTTCTACGAGGCCAAGAAGATCATCAACAGGTTGGGGTTGAATTATCAAAAGATTGATGCGTGCCCAAATGATTGTATGCTGTATTGGGGAGACGATTCCAGCAGGGAGACGTGCAAGAGATGTCACACATCGGGGTACAAGACAATTCGGAAGGGGAAAAAGCAGAAGAATAAACCTGCAAAGATTCTCAGGTACTTCCCTTTGAAACCTCGTCTACAAAGATTATTTATGTCGTCTAAAACTGCTGAGCACATGCGGTGGCATGCCGTTGATAAAAATGAAGACGGTAAATTAAGACATCCGCGGGATGCAGCTGCTTGGAAAACATTTGACAACGACTTTCCAGATTTTGCGACTGACCCCAGAAATGTTCGGCTTGCGTTGGCGACCGACGGTTTCAATCCTTTCGGGAATCTTAGCACAAGTTACAGCATTTGGCCGGTAGTCTTAGTTCCCTACAACTTACCCCCTGGATGTGTATGAAACAAAGCTCTTTCATTATGTCTATCATCATTCCAGGCAAAAAGGCACCGGGCAATGACATCGATGTGTATCTCCAACCGCTTTTTGCGGAATTGCTTGACCTGTGGAATGTCGGCTTGGAGACGTACGACGCTCACGGCAAGACTTTGTTCAACATGCGTGCAACCTTGATGTGGACGATCAGTGACTTTCCTGGCCTTGGCACATTATCTGGTTGGAACGTGCACACTGGGTCGGCGTGTCCGGCTTGCAATTTCGACTCTGACGCATTGCGCCTTCCCCACAGCGGAAAGTGGTGCTTTATGGGGCATCGGAGGTTTCTCGATGGAACGCATAAGTTCAGATTGCAACGGAATCGTTTCAATGGGAAACCAGAGAAAAGAGGACTACCTCAGACTTTGTCCGGTACAGATATCTTACAGCAGCTTGAGCATGTTGACTTCGAGTTTGGAAAAAGCGACGGTTCAGCACAAACTCGCCAAAAGACGCGTAGGACTTCGGCGCCTCAGCAGTGGAAGAAGATAAGTATCTTCTTCACGCTTCCGTATTGGAGATCTAATTTACTTCGCCACAGTCTTGATGTAATGCACATTGAAAAGAATGTTTGCGACAATGTGCTGTATACGCTGCTTAACGAACCCGGCAAGACAAAAGATCACCTTCAAGCTAGGAAAGATTTACGCGACATGGGAGTTCGTGAAGACGCTTGGCCAGATGAGAATGACAGATTTACACCGGCAAAGTTTACCCTCACAAAACCGAACAAGGATGTGTTCCTCGCGACGTTGAAGAAATTAAAAGTTCCTGATGGGTATTCAAGCAACATTTCTCGATGTGTCGACTTGCAGGCTCGAAAGGTTGCTGGCCTGAAGAGTCACGACTCACATGTTCTTATGCAGCAGTTACTCCCTCTGGCTTTAAAGAATACACTTCCTCCCGATGTTTCCATCGTTTTGGTGGAACTTTGTTCTTTCTTTCGGAAGTTGTGTTCTAAGGTTTTGATCGTTGAGGAGCTCGATCAGCTGCAGTCGAAAATCATTCTTACGCTTTGTCACTTGGAGATGATCTTTCCTCCGTCCTTTTTTACTGTGATGGTTCACCTCACAGTCCACCTCGTTCATGAAACAAAGCTCGCTGGACCAGTACAATATCGTTGGATGTATCCGATTGAGAGGTACTCATTTTAAATATGTGCTTTCATTTATTATCCGTATTTAATGTTTGCTCGTCGTCCTTTTCATCATTTTATATCAATTTTCTCTTATGTACTTCGTAGGTTCCTTGGGAAATTAAAATCTTACGTGAGGAATAAGGCGTGGCCAGAAGGTTCTATAGCTGAAGGCTATATAGGGGATGAGGTGCTATATTTTTGCTCAAGGTACTTTGATGATCTTGAGACGGCTTTCAACCGCCCGCCTCGTGTTGACGATTGTCCTGAACCTGCGCCGACATCAGGAGAATTTATCCCTCGTGTTGGTAAACCAGTTGGAGCAACTGAGAACTTCAAACTAACGGCAACTGAGAAGTTCCAAGCACATAGACATGTCTTGATTAATTGCACTCAAGTTGAGCCTTTCATACGGTAAGAATTGTACACTCACATGTATGTTATTCGATCTATATCTTTCGTAACATTTCTCACTTTCATTTCACTAACGCCTTTCCATTATTAATTGCAGGGAATTCAGAAGTCATGTCAAGCGTCAGCTCAGGATCCGTACACAGACATCCTCGGAAGTTGATAGGAGGGTCCACAAAGAATTCCCGGGCTGGTTTGCTCGCAGAATACTAAATGACCACAACCCACACTCACCGGATTTCAGAGCTCTCGCAATCGGCCCTCTTGATCATGCAAAACGGTTTACAGCATACAATGTCAATGGTTTTAAGTTTTGCACGGTTTCACGGGATCAGGGATTGCAAACACAGAATTCGGGTGTTTATGGCACATTTGGGACAAGGAGTTATGCGAGCAGCAGTGACGCCAACATGCAGTTCGGAGGCGTCCCTTACTATGGCAAGCTTCTTGATGTGGTCGAGCTTAATTATCAAGGCCGTTTCACCGTGACGCTGTTCAAGTGTTTGTGGGCAAATACCACGACTTCTCGGGGACTGACAACTGACGACCTAGGGATCACATCAGTCAATTTCTCACGCCCGATTCATACTGGTATTTCTCAAGATGATGAGCCGTATATTCTAGCTTCAGAGGCACATCAGGTTTATTATGTCGAGGACGAGCGGCATAAGGATTGGCACATGGTCGTTCATTTAAAGCCAAGAGACCTTTACGACATGGGTGAAGGCGATAACATCGCCTACGAGAGTGAGCCATTTCAGCCAGCTGATTTTGAAAACTACTTCCCTGAAGGCGATGACAATTTACCTCTACTGCGGTGAGTTTTTTTAAGTCCACGTCATTTCAATTAAATTTTTTAAATTTAATAATACATCAATAACAATAATTTTTCTACAAAATTTCTGTAGGGATGGCGACGATGAGTGATCAAATTCAATTGTAAAAAATTTGTCTTTAAAAAAAATGCAAAAAATTTGTGTTAAAATAAAATGTAAAAAAAAATTAAAATAATATTTGTAGAATTCAAGTGTAAAAAATTTTTCTTTACAAAAATTGAAAAAAATTTGTGTTAAAATAAAATGTAAAAAAAAATTTAAAAAAAAATTAATATAATATTTGTAGCGGTTATTAAACCGCTACAAAAAAATAAATAACCGCTACATTAACCGCTACATTAACCACTACAAATAATACGTAAATCCCTATAAATACCCTTATTACAACTCATTTCAAACACTCCCCAATTTCTTTTCACCTTACCCTTCTTTCATTTTCTCTCATTTACAACTTCTTTCGTATGAATAGAGGAGCTGAATAATACGATCAAATATGGTAACAAGATTTTCAATTTCTTTTAGAATACTTCTTTCCTTTCTATAAAATTTTTTCTAAACATCTTTTTTTCTAGATATATCTTAACTCTATCTCATTTTCATCTATTTTTCATATACAATTACATTATATTATAAAACATAATAATTCCTTATTACCTAACTATCGTTAATAATATTATTAATATAATTTTATACTAATTATATTCAATTACATTTTTTCTTTTTAATTTATTAATAAGTTAAACTATTAAATAATAAACTAATTGAAATAGATAAAATAATAACAAATTAAACTATTTAATATAATATTGAAAAAAAAGAAAAAAATCAACGTATATATTTAAAAAAAAATTAAATATTTGTAGCGGTTATTAAACCGCTACTAAATAACGCGCCTTTTTTAAAGGTAAATTTAAATTTTTTGGCGGCAAATTTGAATTTGATGAAATTAGTAGCGGTTCTAAGAACCGCTACTAATTTCATGAAATTCAAATTTGGTAGCGGTTTCTTAACCGCTACAAATAAAAAATGTCATTTTTAACAAATTTTCATTTTTATATATTTGTAGCGGTTTTTTAACCGCTATAAAAAAAAATCTTTTTAAAGCTGTAAATAAAACTTTTTATATTTGTAGCGGTTATATAACCGCTACAAATATCTCTTGATTTTGTAGCGGTTACTATTAACCGCTACAAAGTTTGTAGCGGTTATTTTTGATTGAGTAGCGGTTTTATAGAACCGCTACAAAACCGCTTGCAACGTACGATTTAGTAGCGGTTTTTCTAACCACTACTAACATAGTTTGTAGCGGTTAGAACCGCTACTAATACCTATTTTTAACCGCTACTAAATCACGTTTTTTTTGTAGTGATATTTTCACGGTAGTTAAATGTCTATCTTAATTTGGGATGTCATTGGTAACTTTCCATTTTGGATATTAGGAGATATGTGTGTGTGTGTGTGTGTGTGTGTGTGAATTAGTAATGATCACATAAATAATAAAAAGGAGTTAGTCAACAAAATTAGGAGTTCATTTTGTCATGAGCAAATCTCATAATAGTGATAGTTAAGGTATCATAATGTGATTACATTCAAGACCATGTTGAGAACATCATAAGTTTTATTATATCACTGGATTACTAGAAGTTGAGTCATCTATATGGTATAAAATAATTATTCATTTATAGCTTGTGCATTTTGACTTAAGGTGTTATAAATAAGTCATCATTGTTCAAAGTTATGATATGATCATGTTAGGTGTAGTATTCTTTTGGAATGCATGAAAAGATTATTCTAAAAATATTTGAGAATATAATGAGTACTTACGATCACAAGCATTTGAATATTCATGGATAATGGTGGTTGTTAATAGTAACATCTATTATGAGAATATAATTAAATTGCCCATTTGTCTTTGATATCCCCTTATTCCTTCTAATTCAAATTTCAAGGCGTAGGCTTGCTTAAACGGCAATGCCATTATAAAGGAATTTTAGGAGGATTTTCAAGCATATTTTTGCTTGAATAATAACTGAAGAGCTACAAGTCGGGTGGTACATTACCAAATGTACATTAAGTTTCATGTTTTATATATTGTAGAATAATTAGCTTGTTTAGTTTTATAAGGTGCGTCAACTATAAAAGAGTTAACATTATGATACAACTTTACACTTGCTGAACAAGTTGCATCATGGAGGGGTATAAGATTGCTAGGAAGCCACTAATTACTTAGTTTCACCATGGATTACTTGACCTAGTCATTCTTGGAGACAAGTTACAAGATTGCCAATTAAGGGATTTCATTAGTGGGTTTTAGAATTATTAAATTAATTCAAACCAATTAAGGGTATTGTATGACCATAAAGTCAAATGGGCCATAAACACATAAGGCATATATCATTTTAATGAAGAGCATGCTTTTTAGAGCAATCAAAAGGATCAAATCTCTCATCTTATCAGGGATAGATTACATTTAGTGATCTAGATGAGACATTATTTAAGTGATAAATTTCAAGTTGAAGTTTGCTGTCTCAATTATTGGTACCTAAATTATGAGATCTTAGCAAACATTTAAGTTGGAACCGAACAAATGTTTGGGGTTTATTCATTAAGTTTTGAATCATTAAGTAAGGATACTGCTTGTGATGCATGGAAGGTAATACTCGATCAAAGAGGACTTACCGCCATAATTCTTGTAGTATTGCTTAAATAAACCGTACTCACCAAATGACATTAGGTGCGGGCCAAGTGGGAGAATGTTAGATCTTTTATTAAAATGATAATATTTTACCTCTTTTGTTTATTCAGCTTATATATAGAGATATATATATATATATATATTAATCATATAAAGGATATACTAGTTGATTATTTTGATCAAATGAATATTCTATATATTATGAAGTTATTCTAAATATTATCATTTTAATATATTTTGAATAAAATATCTCTCGATTATGTCTCGTAAAGTGATTTGGAAAGAGATTTGTTTTAGGGTCACCTGCATAGCCGATAAAGCTGTTATAAGCCTTGATTGGAAGCTATAAATAGCCTAGGCTGAGTCTTAGAGCAGTACGTTGAATGTGGAAAACCCACTTACTTGCTCCTTAGGGGTTCCCTGATGGGTGACTGCTATTCTCAAATCATCACTGCGCCTCATCTTCCCTTTAGGAGAAGCTCTGACCTATTCTATCCTAATTCTAACTCTTTCTTGTTCTCTACAATTTTCAAGTTGTGAGATACTACATGCAGAATTGCTATGGCTAGAGGTATTTTATCAAATCTTCCATTGCTGCTCTCTTTTATGGAATTTATACAATATATTTGATATCTTTATTGTTATATTGTTCCAACACATGAGATCTGTCATTTTGAATTAGTTGGATAGTTGATTCGTGGGCTGGTATGAGAAATATTGAGTTTACACTGAACTATGTTTTTCTAGGCATTTTCAATTTCTTATTGTAAACTTGTTTTAGTTGTTTAGTTGGCTTTTGTCATTTGTTTGTGCATCTGATTGAGACTCTCTTGCACCCTATTTTGATCATAGTAGAGCTGATTTTCATTGGTTTGAACGACCCATGATTTTCACTCTTGCATTGAGGGTTTCCCACATCAATAATTTTGGTCATATATTTGTTTAATTGTTTCCTCTTATATTCTGATCTTGCAAGTGAGACTATAATTTATTTCCGCGCTGCGTATAACTCTTTGACTTGATATGTGTTTTTTCTCGTCAAAACGATACAACAATTTGTTCGTAATCAACATGGTCATGTATATGAAATGAACCACCTCACCTTCTCGCCATGTATATATCTCCTGTATGTATGTTCTTTTTCTCTACTTGTTTCTTTCTTTTGGGGAAACATGCATGAATAAATAAACGAAATCCCGGGAATTAATGGAAAACTAGAGTGTTTAGCTGATACACAAATATTGGCAAAACCAAGGAACACAGATCATGATGAGCCCGCAAGCAAATCAGTTTGCAAAAAAAAAAATAAACGATACTTTATTCAACATTATTATTATTAAGATAGGGTACATGTACGTACACAGAAATAAACAAGGGAGAATTGCATTCAGGTCCTAAGGAAGAAGAGAAATGAAGAAATAGTCCCTATAGATTGTAAAATGAAAAAATGGTCCCATAGAGTTGTCAATACAGGCTCCTGGAGTTGTTAATGAGTTGTCAATACAAGCTCATGGAGTTGTTAATGGGACCATTTTTTCATTTTGCAATCTATAGGGACCATTTCTTCATTTTTTCTCTTCCATGAGACCTAAATGTAATTCTCCCAATAAACAAAGCCTGAAGATATACGGCTTTGCTTAATTACATATATAACACCATGATTATCATTACTGTTAATGATGAAACATGAGTATATATTAACTGGAGGAAGAAAAAGGTTCATAGCAGGGTGAAATCAATGCAATAGCATACGGGAGGGAAGATGAGGTGGCACATGCAACCCCTACAAGCAAAGTGGCAAGTAGTTCCAACATCATGGCACTGGCATTGACGTCGGTGTGATTCCGAGCAGGTGCCTTCGCCGCCACCATTCATTAGTGCCTAAGCCAGCAAAGTGGTTGATCACGGCGAGCCGACACGGTGGTGGTTGCCGTGAAGAAGGCCATCAGGAACAGCACCAGAACCACCTTCAGCATCACTTTCTTGATCATAGCCATCTAAGATTGTGTCTAGAGTTGTTTTGCTTGTGGAGAGGCCATAAGCAAGCAGGGTTATTTATAGGGAAAATTTCATTGAGCTCCAAGGATGTGACATAATTTTAGTCGACCCTCCCAAAACTTTTTAAAACTTCACTGCACCCCCTTGGGTTAAAATGAAATTAAGTTTTGAGGGTAAAAACACAATGACACCCTTACTTTATTTGTCTTATAAATCGTCTTATTTGTCTTATTAATGGTTATATTTGTTTTGTGAATTTCCATTTGTCGTGTAAATGGCTAAAATATTTTTAATGCTCTAGATTCTTTTGAATCCCTTTATTTATCTTGTAAATGCACATATTTGTCTTGTGAATTTCCATACTTGTCTTATAAATGGCTGAAAATTTTTTTAATTCTCTAGGTTCTTTTAAATCCTTTTATTTGTCTTGCAAATGTCTTTATTTGTCTTGTAAATACTCTTCTTAAAAAAATAAAAGAAGGGCATCATTATCTTTTCACCCACAAAACCTAATTTCATTTTGACCCATGAGGGTGCAATGAAGTTTTAAAAAGTTTTAATTTGGAGGATGACTGAAATTATGTCACATCCTTTGGAACTCACCGAAATTTTCCCTTATTTATAAGGTGACTTGAGGGTTATTCTAACGTAATGGAATTCATGAAGTTGTATTTTTTTTAATCTATATATCTTTCACTCATCGAAATTAAGGAACTCATGCACCTATCTTACCTAGAGAGAGTCAAACTTGCATCCTCTCATGTCCAAGAAAAATTTAAGATTTGATGACAGTTGGGCCATACCACCCCTAGAGAGGGACCTCTCTCATTTTCCTTCCAATTTCTTTTCTGACCATCATATCAACATTTGAATGGCCTATATTTGGTTTTATACAAAATATTTTTCTTATTTTCTTTATGGTAGTACTATATTATTGTATCAAAATTTAGTAATTTGAATTGAGTTAATTGTTTTTTTTATAATTTAACATTTTGATAATAATTTTGTAAAAGAACAGATCTGAACCTGTTAACCATTCAAATGTTGATAAAATGGTTATAAAAAATGAAGTGGGTGAGATGGGAAGGGAAAAGGAGATCTCTCCAGATGGTCCCAACCATGAAATTGTATCATTATAGTCATAAAATGGGCAATATTAATATTTTAACGAAACTTGGTTTATTTGGCAAGCACCAGTTTAATTCCTCGTTCTCAATGTGAAAACTTCTTCGATGAGTAATTGGTGATTATCTTTGTGTACCTTAATTTACGTAAATTCTCTAGGAAAAATTGCAAACAACCAGGTTTCAATTAACAGACTTAATGGCAACTAGGACCCTCAAAATCATCAAACTACAGTGAAGTCCCAAGGGACTTGAGTGTTATTAATTTGAAACATGAAATTACAATTTTGCCCCTTGTTAGTAGTGACAAGTTTAAAGCAATCAATGACAAGTTTAGATCAACTAATAACAAGTTTAGAGCATCCAATGATTTTTAATTATATGTTACCTTTATGATTTATGTTGTTATTGTTTCATTGAGTGTGTGGGAGGGTATGAATCTCTACTATGGAGATTGTGCTCTATTTTTGTCTTCTTAGAAAGGAATAAATGGAAAGGATGAAGTTTCATGTGTTTATAATCCCTATTATGCGACTTCAAAATGTGTCATTAGTATAGTGCTCTAAAGTTGTTAATGTTGCTCATGTAATTAAAAATAACAACTTTGTTCTATAGGGTGACAGAAAAGATGGTGAGTACGTCTGGAAAGCATATATTATGTTTCTTACATATAGAGGGACAATTTTTAAATGGAAGAAAATATGATTTGCAATATGTGGGGGTAGCGTTAGAACAAGAACCATAAAGAAAGACACTATGTATGAGAAATGGAGAACAACTGTAGCATCAATGGTTAGAAAAGAAAGAAGTAGAATTTTCATGAAATTTGCACTGACCTTTGATGCAACAACCTTTGTAGATGTTGTAGATGATGAAGAAGTAAAACATATTATTAAATTCAGAGGAGAAAATGGTAATGTGTATGTAAGAGAGAATGTAGAAGACAATAAACAACCAATAAGGGATGCACTATTATTTGTACGACTCTTAGACGTCCATTTTCAAAGGGACGTATGTAAGTACCATTGAAAGTTTTAAAATAGACTTTTGTTTTCAAACAATCATTGTAAGTTTGCTACATATAATGTTGATTTTTGGTAAAATAGACATTGTAAGTTTTTAAAAATTTAGTGGTGTTCAGTCATCACCACACCATTGTTGTCCTCCTCTTCCTCATCCTTCTCTTCCTATCCTCATTCTCATCATCGGAGGAAAGAGATGAAGGGTTTGACTGCAAGTCATATTCAACCTCATTTTGATGAAGTATAAGGTTCAATTTCCTATTCAGCTTGTTGGTGCTTACTGCAAGACGCCTTGTGTGACGGTCAAGGCTTGCCAATAGCCGTATCAGAGCCTCTATTTCAAAAGGAGGAGGAGGTGGTGGTGGTGGTGGTGGTGGAGGAGGAGGGGTTGGTGGGGGCGGAGAAGCTCCCTGGGATCTTAACATCATAAAGGGGAGAAGGAGGAGGCCAATAAAGAAAAATAGTAAGAATAACAAGAAATAAGTGAGTTTTAATAGAGGTCTAATGGATGTTATAAAGGGTTATGACTTGTGAAGGTTCGATGATGTTATAAAAGGTTGTGACCTATGAAGTGGTGCTAGGGAAGATATGTCATTTAAAAGTGTTATATGACGGTTGTTTCTGAAGACCGTTACGTTTTGTCTTCACTAATATAAGAGGTTGGAAGACAAATTGTTTGTAAGTGTTATATGATAGTTGTTTCGAAAGAACCATCATTTTTTTCACTAAATAAATTACTGTTATTAACTACAACCGTTATTTTTCTGTTTTCACGGATTCCACCTGGTAAAATATGACGGTGCATATAATTAACTATTACTTTTAAATGTTATATATTCTTGTATGACCTTCACCTTGACAAACATGATATTTATTCACTGTAACCATTATTTATCAAGTGTTATATATGTCCGAATCTATAGTAGTGAGAGTAGTCCACTTATATTAAAATAACAATTATTAAACACACTCTTCTATATTTATATTTTTTTAAAAAAATAATTTATTTTGAAGAAAACTCAAGGGACTATAAAAACTATGTGGGCTTGTATGTATACAATATTTATACAGTATTCATCTGGAAGAAGTTAGTGACTTGATAGTATCATTAATTCTTTAATATTGACTAGAAAATAAAGGAAAAATTGCTAAAAATTTGTAAAATTGAATAGCCAAAGGTACCTAAAATTTGATTAGAACCCATGTTCAACCTATCTTCAACAATGTAACTCTTATTCAATTCTGTGCAACTTTTTTTTAATTATGTACAAGACGAAAGAAATTTGCACATGGTAACTTGTAATAATTTTAATATTTTAAAAAATAACTAATGTTACCTAACTTCATTAATTTATTTAGAGTTGTTATTAAATACAAATAAAAAAAGAGTTAATGTGCCTGAAATATTTTCTTGAGTGTGTACAGTATTTTAAAGTATTTTGTGGTGTGTCCAATACTATGAATTTTTTTTTTTTAAGATGTGTTCAACATCCTGAAGAATTGTATGATGCAATTTTGCCTTTAAAGTCTTAAATTTCTTTTCTAGGAGAAATTTTGCCAAAAAAGCTTTTCTTTATGAGCAATTTTAACCTTGTCATTAACTCCTAAAAAGCCTTTTAAGTGAAGGTGAACGTACCACTCTGAAGTATTCTTTTGATAGCAAGTTTTGGGTGATTGACACACCTTAAAAAGTATTTTAGGGTGTTGAATGAACCGCACACAGCAACGCACAAAAAAAAAATGCTTTAGGATATTGGACAAACCTTAACCCTTCAAAAAACTTTAGTCATGTTAATTAAACGTATGAGTCCCTTTGGATATATTACTTTCCCTTCCCTTATTCAATATTAAATTGAAAAACAAGTCAAGGTATAATGAAAACGAAGGTATCTAACGATAGAAGCATATCAAGTGTCATTGCTAGTAATTAACCAGTATGCAAAAAGCAAATAGGAAGCATGCATGTGCAAAGCACCAGATAGTTTATTTTATTAAAGTGTACACACACTGGTGGGATATGAATTATAGAAGAAGCACAATTGCTGACGATCAATATAAATATGCCAATTTATGTCGATATAATAGTCATCGTGAGAGTTATCCTTGTCATGACAAAAGAAGCACATTTGCAAACAATCACTATAAATATGTCGCTTCACATCAATATAATTATAGCCATGAAGTTATCGCCGTCTTGCACATAATGAGCACTGATACATGTACCCTAACCGTCAACTGTATGAGTATGCCAGTAATCAACGATACGCATGTGAGTGTGGTCATTGTAAGCCACATGAGTATGATGATCATCATAGATAGGTTGAGTTATGACAATATGGAGATGCTTATCGCAATCAACACAGCTATGTGGTTCAACATGAATATGCCGACCGTTGTCGGCAAGAGTATGCCACATGTATCCTCAATTTGAAGAAGATGATCATCACCAATAAGAAGATAGTAACTTCAGTGAAGATGAGAACTCTAACTACTTCCTGCCTGAAGTTGAAGAACATTACAGTAGAGTTGAAAAATGCCGCAAGGAAAAGTAAGAGTACGAGGCTTTTTGGGAATGTTGGAGTGCTGAAGATAAATGTCTCAAGGCACAAGCTGAACGCTTGAAGGCTGAGGCTGAGCGTCAACATGCTCATATGTGAAAGGACATAAAGAATCTATGTCAACTGCTTCACGAGTTATGCAAGGTAAACAAGAATAATAACGATCTAGATAAGCGTGTTGAGAGAAGCCAAAGCTCCTTCTTCAAAGCAAGGAGATCAGATTGTAGTCCTAAATGAAGCGCTATCACTAGCTATTGTGGAACCCAATCATGATGTTGATGTGTCTTCACCTACACCATTCCTACATGCTCCAATGAAAACTCCTGTGATTGATGCTACCAATAACAATAATCCTGTTGATTTTGTCAACCATGTGATACTGGTGAAAATAGTGTCCTCCCTGCTTGAGATTAGTAAGGTACAAGTTCATTGGACAGTAACCCCACCTCTTTAGTATATTGCATTGCCTAAGGTCACGCTATTGCTAAATGGTCAACTCCAACAATACCTTGTCTGTTGGAAAGGTTTTCCAAACACTCGTTAAAATTCAACTGATGATTATTCCTACCAAGGTTTACTCTTTTAGTATTTCAATTGTTGGAAAGGGTTCCTAAATGGATGCGTCATGTTGAAGCATTACCACCCCCCCCCCCCCCCAGATTTCTGCATCGCTTTTAACTTGTTAGAAGACAAGTCTTTCAAGCGGAGGAGAAATGGTGGGATATGAGATAAGGAATATCTAGAGTTCAATTTAGAGCTCTAGAGTTATCCATTAGAGATATTAAATAAGGATATTTGTCCATTAAATTATGATTTATTATATTTATTATTTTAATATTTGCAGTATCTTAATAAAATAGGATATCTAATATCCTATGATTTGATTTAGGATTTAGATTTGAATTTGAATTGTTATTATATAATTATTTTATTATTTCTAGCTCTCTATAAATAGAGCTTAGGGTTCTTAGTTGTATGCAGTTTTGATTGATCGATTGAATAAGAATTCCTTTTCCCTCTACATATTCATTCCTCCCACTCAATTCGTGTAATTTCCACCTCATTCTTGTTGTCCTCCCCCTCTAGTCTCTCTCTCCTCCCCTTTCCCCAACCCATTCCACATCACACTATCTCTCTGAAGCAAAGCCTAATAAAGTGGTAGTAGCAGCAATAGGCTTTGTTATTCACATAACACGATGTGAGACACAATTAATGATCTATCATGCAATATTTTAAGGCTTAGCAATGGCAGAGGAGCATTTGTCATAGCAGAAGTTGTTAATATCAGCGCAACAACACCAAGGAGGAAAGTCATTGAAGCAAGTGCAAAGATAGGCCTTACAGGAGGAGTGGCAAGTTTTTCTGATGTCTGTGCATTGGCATTAAGGAGTGTTCTATTCACAGTAGCTTCTCAATTGTCACGTAACTTTGTAGATCTTCCAACTCCTCCCAGTACCATGTAGATCCTATTAACAGTATCACCTATAAAGAAAATGAATAATCCAAGTTGCGTCTAAGGACACAGTCTTTAAGAGCTATTCCGCAACTACCGGCAGATAAGAAGCGGCACTTCCTAGGATAAAACAGATCCTTCCTATAAGAACAAGGTGAAAAGAACAATGAAATAAAATAGAACTCATTAGACAAAGAGAGTATTCAAGAGGAGGAAGAGAGGTGCTCAAGAACTCAAGAGCCGTGTGCCATATATAGAACCTCTGACTAAAACACTTTGTATAAGCCTCAAATTCTAAACGTTTGAAGCCACTTAATTGCAATGAATTGGAGGTTTTTGAACGTTAAAGGCTATTAAAAGGATTAAAGAAGTCGGTGTAAAACGTTACGAATTGAGGCATTAGAAAACCATCAACATAATATCCGTTTAGCATAGAATATGATTTTGGAAATCCGTTTCTTACTTTTCAAATGCACCAACGTTCAGTTTTGCTATTGAGACTAAGTGAAAATGCCATTTTCATTAAGCTCATGTATTCCAAAAATTTAATTTAGCATTCCACAAAAAATGTCCGTATTTTCAACTCGTGCACAAGAGGTGGGGAGAAATCCTTGAATTTCAACTATGTTTGCCTCTGGTGACCTATTGTGGTGCAAGTTCATTCCTCTTTTTAGTTTGTTTAGTAACCCAAGATCACTTAATACTTAGACCCGCACAATCCCAAGCAAAATAGGACTTGTTCCTTGTAACATACCAGTATTATTTCCAACATGTTTGACTTGATGCAGATACAGAAGTCACAGCAGGCTGTGGTGGTCGACTTTATGAAGTAGTTGGGTTCACCATTGTCCTTAAACATCTCAGCCAGCAAGTTGTTCAGATCGAAGCGAGCCTCCACAGTTGCACCTGTGAATGCCATCAAGAACAGAACTAGACCCACCTTCATCATCTTCACCTTCTCTTTTCTCTCTCTCAAAATGGCTTTCTGTGTTTGAGTTTTGATGTGTGTGAACTGTGAAGAGATGAGAAGACAGGGAGGCTTATTTATAAGTTAACTTGAGGCCTTGAGGGATATTATTATAGTTCCACATGACTCACAACAATCAAATTTTGATCCACGCACGGTGAAGATAGAACCTTCATCGTACGAGAGTTGAGACCTTTGTACGTCTCTTCCTTGCACAGTAGATATTTTCAAGGAGTGGTGTTGTATAACTTTCTTTTCTAATTATTATGAAACGAATGAAGTAAATTCTAGTTTTTAATATAATAATCATTTTTTGTGTTGCTAATTCATTTATTTTCATAGTAAAATTTTATGATATATATATATATATATATTGGAGTTTCGTTTATAAAAGTATAATACTCGTAATTTTTATTTCATCAAGAGTATAATTCCTTTTGAGACTTAGAATGTAAAAAGCTTTCGCCAGCCTGCCTGCCTTTCATCTTCTCATTTTGTGTGTTGGAGATAAATTTTGTATTTTTAATTTTTTTTGAGGTTACCACATATTTTTAAAAGATTCTTAAGTTTATTAATAAAAATTATGAATTTTTAAAAAAAATTGTTGAAAGTCCACATTTAAATATTTATTAGTCAAAACTCAAAACTACCTTAAATTTATTTAAGGACCCAAATTCTTGAGTGGTGCAAGCTTTTTTTCAATTATCTTTGCGCAACATATCTTTAACTATATAGAAATATGTTTTCTTTTACCCAAGGATAGGATGTGCAAACTTATCTCCAACTATATGTAATATATCTTCAATCATGTCTAAAATGGGACACAATTAGATACATCATGTTACACATAGTTAGAAAAGAGTTACACCAAATGAAAAGGATATAGGTTCTTAATAAATTTAACGTATTTTTTTTATAATAAATATTTTTTATGGGATTTTTTCCGCAATTTTCTTTTACGTACGCATAATTGCACGTGATCGAATAGCTCAATGTCAGTGAAGATAGGCGGGGATTATTAGGCTCTATTATTGACGGAGTACTCTGCCTAGTAAAAAAGAATGTTTTTTAATATTTTAAAAGTAAAATATGCAGTGGTATGGATATTTAAGAAAAAACATGCTAAATTCTACAAAAAATATCTTGAACTTTTGGTGAGCTGCACACAACCTCCCCAATGTTTTAAAGTTTAAATTAATCTCTTTGACATTTTGAATATGACACGGCATCCTATAAGATATCCTATATGACATCTCTCCAAGTTAATAATTATATAATTGTTATAATTTCATTTTATGATTAAAAAACAAACCCTGATCTCCATCTCCTTGCGGCACACGTGATTTTCAATTCCGAAGAAAACCCTCGTTTCACAAATCTTCAAAAGCGAAAAAAGATTCTTTCTAGCTTTGTCTATTTCATGGTAAAAGCAATTATCTTTCACTAAAAAAAGCTGTTATGTTTCACTGCTCCCAGCATGTTTGTATAGTGGGGCTTCGCAATATTGAACAAGAAGAGAATTGTATTATTTTTCCCAAAAAGTATTTTTAAGAAGCAATTTCAAGCTCTCTCTTTTTTCTTTTTTTGTGAATACAATTTTAACCTTTCTATTAACTCTAAAGAAGTCCATTAAGTGAATGTGCATTTAGCACCTCGAAGCATTTTTTTTCCATTGCAACTTTAGGATGCTTAACGTGCCTTGAAAAATACTTTAAGTGCTGAATGAATCATAAAAATACTTAAGAGTGTTAAACACACTTAAAAAAAGCACTTCAGGCTGTTGAATGAACCACAAAATATTTTAAGATACTGTGCGCAATTAGAAAAATAGTTACCGGAGGTGTGTTAAATTTAGGGGTCCCTTGATATATTACTTTCCCTTCACTTGTTCAATATAAAATTGAAAAACATGTCAAAGTGTAGTGAAAACAGATGGTAATTAAAGATAGAAGAATATCAAGTCCTTGCTAGCAATTAACCAGTTTGCAGAAAGCAAACGGGAAGCATGCATGCAAGGCACCAGATAGTTTATTTTATTAACGTACACGGTGCGCGCGCACAGACAAAAGCAAAGCCTAAAAAAGTACGTAGTAGTAATAGGCTTTGTTATTCACATAACAAGATGGATCATGCAATCTGAGGCTTAGCAGAAGCAGAGGAGCATTTATCATAGCAGAAGTTGTTGGTATCCAGGCAAAAGCACCGAGGAGGATAAATGAGATAGCAAACACACATCTTACAGGCGGAGTGGCATGTTTCTCCAATATCATTGCATTTGCATTGAGGAGGATTCGACTTCGTGCAGACACAGGAGTCGCAGCAGGCTGTGGTGGTCGACTTTGTAAAGTAGTTGGGTTCACCATTGTCCTTAAACATCGCAGCCAGGAAGTTGTTAGGATCGAAGCGAGCCTCCACAGTTGCAGCGGTGAAGGCCATTGCGAACAGGACCAGAACCACACCCACCTTCATCATCTTCTTCTTCTCTTTCTCTCTCTCTCAAAGTGGCTTTCTGTGTTTGATTTTTGATGTGTGCGAAGAGATGAGAAGACAGGGAGGCTTATTTATATGTGAACTTGAGGATATTATAATTCCACGTAATTCATAACTATACAAATTATTGCCACACACAGTAAAGATAGAACTTCATCATACGAGAGTTGAGACCTATGTATAAGAATGATTGATATTATTGAAGTATATTTATATAATGTCTTCTTTTGTTTTTTTGCCAGCGTATTTAGATCATTTCACGGAGCAGACACGGAGCCTTATTTAAATGTCACTTTGAGGGATACTATAATTTCACGGGATTCACAATTATACAACTTATGGTCCCCACAAGATAAATATAGGAAGTTAGAACCTTCAACGTACAAGAGTTGAGATCTATATATCTTTTCATAGGGGAAAAAACAGAGACCGATATATCTCTTCCATTTACCGTAGATATTTTCAATGAGTGGTATTGTATGTTTGGGAAAATTCCCTTTCAAAAATTTTATTGGTGAGAAAGATTTGGAAAATTTTGCAGCGTCACTACTACAAGAACATGATTCCACGACACCAAACAACGACCATTTTTAGAAACCAGCAGTAAAAAAGCAAGCTCTGTGAACGGATAGAACTGAACTGAAGTTTCAACGACTGTTTTCAAGGAAAATAGTCGTTGAAACCTATTGTTTCAACGACTGGTTTAAAAAACCAGTCGTTGAAACTGGTTATATTTTCCCCAAATCAGCGCGTGTTTCTGTCATTGTCTCCCCCGCGCTAATTGAACCCTGAATTTCGTGTCTCCCGCTAGCTCCATAGGACAAATTTCTTGGCCTATCTCTTTCTGCTGCATTCTGTCCTCTGTCCCTCTCCGACATCCACCGTCTTCGCAGTCCCTCCATTCCCTCTCGGTCGTAGGTCTAATCTTCGCTTTCCCTCTTCTCAGTCCGAGCAACAAGCAACGCAAGTAGGTAGCCCTGTTTTCTTCCTCTCGTTTTTCTGCTTTTGGTTTTCTCTTCTTAGCCTCTATTTTCGCTCCTGTAGTTCATACTGGGTCTTCGTATATTGTTGTGAAGAAGACAACGTTGGTCGTTCTTGGTCTATTCCGGTGTGTGTGTAAGTTTCCCTTTTCTGTTTCTAGTTGATTTGTTCATTTGGATGTCAATTTCTGCTGTTCTGGAAAAAATTTTGGCATTTTGCACTTCGTTTGTGACTGAATCTAGGCTTAATTAGTATGTCATTGAGATTGGTTGTGCTTGTTAAATATCTCATGGGAATCAGAAATATTCCAAATGTAGACTAGGTATTAGGTTATTCTTTACCAATGCCAAAGTTGTTGGTTGATTATTTGCATCACCCAAGATTCAACCCAATCGTAAAGCACAAAATGAAGGATGATTAAGCTTTGTCATATGTGATTTTTATAGTAGTAGTCAAACAAAATTTTGAAATTTTATTCATGTGAAATCTTATTGTGTGAAAAAATAAAAATTCATGTGCTTCAATTTGATTTGGAAAACTAGACCAATTTTTTTAGAAAAATATCAAATAATATTAATAAAAAGAAAAAATAAAACCAACGTTTTTTGTGGATGAGTTGAGATTGCCAAATGATGTATTAATAAACCAAAATGCCAATTATACTCATATTAATAGTTTTGCTTTGCCTAACTCCAGAAATTCTAAGACCTCTCTTGACAATCCTTCAAAATAATGCATTTAACCAAAAGTTTAAATGTTCCTTAACGATTGTAATTTATACTTTGAAATTTTCAGCCTCCTTCTATCAAAATATTCCAGAAACCAACAAAAGTGTTACCAAGATTTATGAGTAACTGAGATGGTAAATTAAGCACATGGACCAATACAGAGCTGTAAAGGAGTAGCAAGATGATTATTTCTACGGGAAAACTAGACCAATAGATATAAACAAATGGACATAATAATAATAAGTTTTGTCCTTTTAAAAATTCATTTTCTTTGTGTTTTCTTATTTGTTTTAATTTTATAAATCCAAAAAAAAATTCATTTTCCAAAAACTCCGCCCAAAAAAAAGAAAAACACTCAGACATATATTCTAAAGCCCTTAAATTCTTTAGAAAGAAATTTAAAATCCAAAACCAGTCCAATCAACAAGGTCAATTCAACAATGCCTTTGAGTTCATAAAAGATGTAGTAGTTTTGGGTAATATTATAATGTTTTGGGTAATAACTCTTTCATAAACCTACAGGTATCACTACTGCCATCGTTCTCCCTTGGGTTGCCGGCCTACTACATCCTTGCCTCAGTAGAATCTTCTTCCAAATCCCCAATCACAAACATAGTGTCCTTGGAAGCTAAAGATTAGCTGGTAAGTTATGTTATTGCTTGTTAATGAAAGTTTTTGAAACCTGAGGATATCATGGTGCTACTATTTGTTGTAAGCGTGATAAATTTGAATTACTAAACTTTGAAAATGGTAGTTGAACTGTTAGTTTTTACAGTGTGTCATGAGTGTTTCATATAGCTGTTCTAAACTTGAGTGTCTGTGAAAATGGATTAGGTGGTAATAAAATGGATCACCGTTGGATGAATGCTTTGAGAATTAGTGAAGAATATGAGAATTGGGTGGAAAAGTTTATTGAATTTGCTAAAATGAATGCGCCTAGTAAAAATGGGAAGTATTTTTGTCCGTGTATCAACTGTTTAAATGAGAGTCTACGGGATGTTGATGATATAAGAGATCACTTACTTTTTGATGGAATAAATCTTCGGTACACAAGGTGGATATGGCATGGTGAGGAAGTAACCGCTTGGGCGTCACACGAGAAGGAAGTTTTGGAGGTTGGAGATGACAATAGAATGGAGAACATGATTCATGATGTTGTGGTAGAATGTTTTGCACAAACGCCTGTATATGATAGCATACGCCTGTATATGATAGCATACGGAGTGACGCCTGTATATGATCACTTACCGTTTGCTTTTGATGTATAGTGTCCTCGGCAAGCAGGGAAAACTGAGTGCGGCTACTATGTTATATTATATATGTATAACATCATTTTCTCTGGCCTTACTACAAATTTTGAACAGGTGATCATTTCTTGATTCTCAATTGAATTTCACTTCTTTTCATGTGCTTGAATTGTTAGTTATTTCATTCTATTTATTTATTTATGTTAACATATTCTCCATTTTGCGCACAGATTTTTGGTGATCAGGACCCCTACACAATCGAAGACATTAATTTGATCCGAGACCTATTGTCAGGACATCTTCTACAACACATAGAGGGGTGATGATGTGTAGAGGTTTTTTTACATAGTGCAGTGGTTTTGTACAGTGCTATATAAGTTTGCATATTCGAATACTTTTCCTAGTTTCTTATTTATGAGTACTTTGAATTTGTTAAGGCATTATGCATTACAGAGAACACTTTGGAAAATGATGATGAAGAATAGAGATTTTCATGGAAGCATGTCATCATCTCTTTGGCCATATGCATGTCATGATTTACATTGAAAGTTGAAATTTGCACATTGAAATGATGTTATGATGATATATACGCTATATGTCATGATAGAAAAATTAACATGTGATTTTCACTTCCATAAGTATTAGGGGAAGCTAGAGAGTTAATCATGAGAGAATGGTTCATGGATCTGGTTTTTTCTTTCAAAGATAGCAATGTACAGGTTAGAGAACTCGTTAGGATAGGTTCATCTACTAGTATGGAGGCAGCGAAGATGGAGCCGGTGGGAGGGGAGACTTGTAGTAGTATGGAGGCAATGGTGAAATTGATGGAGCAAATGGGAACTTGTAGTAGTATGGATCCTGTGGTGAAGGGGATGGAGAACGTGGGGACTTGTAGACACATATGGTGGAGGAGCAGAGGGAGATGATGTAGGGAGTAAAACGTTAAAATTAAAAAAAAAAAAAGAGGTTACAACGACTGTTTTGGGGAAAACAGTCGTTGTATCTCTTAGATACAACGACTGTTTTCTCCAAAAAAGTTGTTGCATCTCCCATACTACGACTGTTTTTTAACGGTCATTTTTTTCCGAATTTTCAACGACATTAAGATAGACGTCCCCCTGAAAACAGTCGTCTAAAGAGCAAAACAATGATCGTTAAAAATCCCTTCCGTAGTAGCGCGTGAATTACATGCTAATAGTTAATGAATTTTTTTTAAGAAAAATTGATTCTTTACCTGGCAAAAATTTGATGATAATTTAAGGTACAGTATATACGTTAAGGATTAAGATGTAAAAATATTTATTTACTTTTTCTAAAAAAACATCCAGCATCATAAACTTTGTTAAGAGATAGGAGGAGGCTGGCGAAGGAGGGTGAGGAAGAGACAGGGTGTAGTTTTTTAAATAATAGTTTAAAAAGTAATTATGTGGGGCCCATCCAACAATAGTAACAAAGATCCATTAATGTTAATCGAGGTGGCTTTTTAACTCCATTTTCAAAATTTAAAAGCAATTTTACTCCTGAAAAAATTTATGTTGCTAGATACTCATTTATGAAAAATATAGAGTCATTTTTTAACCTTAACCCTTTAAAATATATATTGTATCTTAAATATTCATCAGATTTTTGCAAGGCAAAAAATCAATGTTTCTTTTAAAAAAAAAAGCATTAACTATTTGCACATGATTCACTTTTTGACGTGAAAGATGGATGTCAACAATGCAGATAGCAGGAAATCTTAACCAAAGGTTACGATTTTGAAGACAAAAGATTTATATATTGCGAGAATCCATTTTGGGATACCATCTCGTCCATAGTGGTTTTAGTAATTATTTTAAGAAAATACTTAGATGAAATTTCTTATATCCATTTCGTCAATTTCTCTAATCACATGTGACCATGTGTCATATTTTTAAATTTTTATCAGTTAACTATAAACCCAAACGAAAAAATAGGACACATAATTTTATGTGATTGATAAACTTGATATGATGGATATAATGAACTTGATATATGTATGTCCTTTATTTTTAGTTTTTTTTTTAAAATATTGTGTGTGTATGGGTGCCCTTATCCTACTGGAACCAGCTTTCTTGCTCATCTTTTGGATGAGCAGGGAGAGTTCAGCTCTTCTGAACCGTTCATATGAGATTTGGACAATTTAGGTTTTTTTTTAAATTTTTTTAAAAAAATTATTTCAATAGATAGAGAATCTAAAATAAAAATTATCTCTTAACTAATATTTTTTTAAAAAATAATTTTTTTTATTTAAAAATCACCAATTAAAAAAATTTAAATTTAAACGTCCAGAGGACCGAACTCTCCCAGCTCATCCTTTGATGAGCACGAGCATGAAACAGGTTCACCTACCTACCTGCCTTTCATCTTCTCATTTTGTGTGTTGGAGATAAATTTTGTATTTTTAATTTTTTTGATGTTACCACATATTTGTAAAAGATTCTTAAGTTTATTAATAAACATTATGAATTTTTTTGAAAAATTGTTGAAAGTCCCCATTTAAATATTTATTAGTCAAAACTCAAAACTACCTCAATTTTATTTAAGAATCCAAGTTTTTGAGTGGTGCAACTCATCTTTAATGGATACAGTTTTTTTTCAATTATCTTTGTGCAACATATCTTTAACTATATAGAAATATATTTTATTTTACCCAAACATAGGATGTGCAAACTTTATCTCCAACTATATGTAATATATCTTCAACCATGTCTAAAATAGGAGATATTTAGATACATCATGTTATACAAGAAGAGTTACACCAAATGAAGATGATTTGTACCTGCTCTATAGGTTCTTAATAAATTTAAGGTATTTTTTGATAATAAATATTTTTTATGGGAATATTTCCGCAATTTTCTTTTACGTACACGTAATTGCACGTGATCGAATAGCTCAATGTCAGTGAAGATAGGCGGGGATTATTAGGCTCTATTATTGACGGAGTACACTGCCTAGTAAAAAAGAATATTTTGTGAATATTTTAAAAATAAAATATATAGTGGAATGGATATTTAAAAAAATACATGCTAAATTCTACAAAAACATCATGAACTTTTGGTGAGTTGTACACAACTTTCCGATATTTTAAAATTTAAATTAATGTCCTTGACATTTTGAATATGACGGCTGCATCCTACATGACATTCTATATGACATCTCTCTAAATTAATAATTATATAATTGTTATAATGTCATTTTATGATTAAAAAACAAACCCTGATCTCCATCTCCTTGTGGCACAGATGATTTTCAATTCCGAAGAAACCCTTCGTTTCACAAACCTTCAAAAGTGAAAAAAGACTCTTTCTAGCTTTGTCTATTTCATGATAAAAGTAATTATCTTTCACTAAAAAAAGCTGTTATGTTTCACTCCTCCCAGCATGATGGTAAAAGTTATTACGGATGGCCTTGCCAAACCAGCTTTCGTCTCTTTTTCGGTAAGGATGTCATGTCATCCTCATCAATTCGTCAATGGCTTAATTTGTTTTGGTGCTTAATTAATTAGCTTGAACTCACCAAAGAGGGATGAACATAGGTTGCCTCTATGCTATAGGGTTTTTTCTAGTTTAATTTGAGAGCCGAAAGAGAAGGCATATCACACATATCACACCTCTGGCAAAACAAAAAAAAATAATATCACACATATCACATAGGTGAAGAAGATTTGCACTCGTTGAAGATGAGTTATATCTACTCAAGGACTTGAGTTTTTAGGTATCTTAGGCCTCAAAATTTTGCAAGACTTTAAGTAATTTTTCAATCCAAAAAAAAAACCTATGTGGACTGCGAGCAGCATTTATCAACTATTGAAATTGTCCAAATTTTTTTATGATGAGAGGTAGCTTAACACAACTAAATTACTTTAAAACATATATATTTATCTGTTTTTTTTTAAATTAATTTATCTAACTTGTAAATTAATATGTAATATAATAATACGTATAAGTATTTTAAAAAAACAATATAACATATGTTATAATTAAATAATTTATTTAATTTCTTTTATCTTCGTAAATTAATCAATTGATCTAATGTTAAGGGCATAAGGTATTACTTGCGAGTTGATGGGTCAGGAGTTACTTTGTCAAGTTGACGTGGGTGTCAGTTTTTCTTACTAACTAGTGTGAGAGTGACTACACTTTTTCACTTTAACAACACTTTCTTAAGATAAATTACACTACAAATTATATTTTATATTAAATATCAGAGATATTGATAATTTATATAGTTATATTTAAAAAGCAGGGGGAGTACATTATTTTGAAAAAGCAATATACTACCTCAACTTTTGATTTTAAATCTATGATGTAATTTGTAGTATAAATTAGTTAGACGGAAAAATGATGGAGTATTATTGATACTGAGATGGAAATATAATTGAAAAAGGAAAGGAATCAGAGAAATAAGGGACGACACTTTCTTCTGAATGGCAATGGTACCACTGAGGGGTCGGTGATGGTGGGAATTTTTATTAGATATAATATAATACAGAGAGAGAGGCATCACAATATTGCAAGGGGGGAGGCCATTGGTATGCTTCTGCAGTCAACGTACAGTCACGTGATGTGCTTCCTTTAAAGAAAGGGGACCACTCAAAGTTTAATTTTCATCATTGGTATGCAGGGAAACACATGTGCACCAGTGCCCATCTAAAGAGGGTCGATGGAACAGTCGTGTCTGCTCTTTCTCCTTCAGTTTGGTGTTCCTGTGAGATATTTTAATTATTATAATATAATTATTAGTTATTAATTAGATTATTAATTAAAATATTTTGAGTGTGACCCGTCAGTCAGATCTAGGTCCAACTACAGGATTAAGGTAACAAATGGATATGTTATTTATGTATCTTTTTCTTATGGTGAAAAAATACAATTAGGTTTTCAGCCATCTAAATTGAGAGTACGAGTAAAAACCCTAGCTGTTTTTTGAGGTTCCCTGACTAGCGACGGCTCTCACACCAGTTGCCATCACTGTGCCCTGCATTCGGTCAGAAGAGTAACCTGTCAACCTTTTCTTCTGACTCATTTCTATTTTGCAGTCTCAATTCTCAGTGTTCATGAACTCTTTTTGATCAGAGAAAAGTTATGGCGAGAGATATTTATTAAATTCTTCCGCTGTAACACTTTGATCCCTGTTTGGTAGTTTTGGAGGGAGGAAGTGAAAGTGAAATAAAGTTATTATTTTTATCTGTTCGGTAAAATAAAATCAAGTTGAGGTAGTATATTGCTTTTTCAAAATAATGCACTCCCTCCTGCTTTTTAAATATAACTATATAAGTGGTGAGTATCTCTTATCTTTAATATAAGATATTACCTCCGGTCCTAATTATAAGATAAAGTTGACTTTTTTTTTAAGAAATTAAGGAAGCTAACTATGTTACTTAATTATATTATATATTATGTATCCTTAGATCATATATTAATTTATTAGTCAAACTAAATTAGTTTGAAGAAAAAAATAAAAGTATAACTACTCTAAAATAATTTAATTAGCTTTCTTAATTTCTTCAAAACAAAAAATCAATTTTATCTTATAGTATAATTTATCAAGGAAAGTGTTGTTAAAGAGGAAAAGTGTGGTCACTCTCATGCCAGCTAGTAAAGAAAAATTGACACCCACTTCAACCAACTGGACAAAGTAATTTCTGTCTCATCAACTCGCAAGTAATACCTTGAGTAGATACAACTTATATTCAACGGGTGCAAATCTTCTTCAACTATACGATATGTGTGATACTTTTTTGTTTTGCCAAAACTGTGATATGTGTGATATGCGTTCTCTTTAGGCTCTCAAATCAAACTAGACAACACCCTATAGCATAGAGGCAAGGTCCATCCCTCTTTGGTGAGTTCAAGCTAATTAGAATCCTAGCTTAATTAAGCACCAAAACAAATCAAGCCATTGACAAATTGATGAGGATGACATGGCATCCTACAAAACATCATATATAGCATCTATAATAATTTTATGATAATTATATATTTGTTCAAATGTCATTTTATGACTAAAAAACAAACCCTAATTTACATCTCCTTGCGGCACACGCACCTTTCAATTACAAAGAAACCCCTCTTCCACAAATCTTCAAACGCCAAAGAAATTTCTGGGCTTACTACATATTCCCCATCGAGTCAAACAGATCTTTCCACCCTCTTTTATCAATTAATATCCATAAACTTGAACCAATACGAACCTTCCGCTTCTTATACGTGTATTTAATCTATTGAATACCTCTTGCTTTTTAGTGAGTTTAACAATCCTTATTTTATATAAGGAAAGCACTGAAAAAAACAAAGCTACCTTACCGAAAAAGGGCCGAAAGCTGATTTGGCAGGGCCATCCCGTAATAATACAATTCTCTTCTCTTCAATATTGCAAAGCCCTACTATACAATCATGCTGGGAGCAGTGAAACATAACAGCTTTTTTCAGTGAAAGATAATTGCTTTGAAAGAAGGGAAAATTCTAAAAACATACCTTGAAATATAAAAAAGGATAAATCAGTGCTGCGAAATTTGAAATTTCCAAATCAGTTCGGTGTCAATGCAAATGAGGTATCTGGGATTATGAAATTTCAGCGAAAAGACGTATCTGCCCTTCAGCTCTCCCTCTCTCTGAGTTGGAATAACAACACGGGTTTATTTAGCAACAACATCGGATTTTATATCAACAACTCCACTTTATTTTTTTATAATAACAATACAAGTCTCTTTATTAAAAAAAATATAGTTGATCTAAACCAAATGCCATACTGAAGCGTATATACATAATACATAAAATGTTTGTTTCAAAATGGAAAAATGATGGAGTATTATTGATGCTGAGATGGAAATATAATTGAGAAAGAAAACGAATCCCAGAAATAAGGGCATGTTTGGTATGCGGAAGATTTGAAGAGGGAAAGGAACTTTGAGAAGGGAAAGGAAGATTATAAAGGGTGATGGAAAATGAGTTGAGGGAAGATAAAATGTTTGTTTCAAAATGGAAAAATGATGGAGTATTATTGATACTGAGATGGAAATATAATTGAGAAAGGAAACGAATCAGAGAAATAAGGGCATGTTTGGTATGCGGAAGATTTGAAGAGGGAAAGGAACTTTGAGAAGGGAAAGGAAGATTATAAAGGGTGATGGAAAATGAGTTGAGGGAAGATAAAATGTTTGTTTCAAAATGGAAAAATGATGGAGTATTATTGATACTGAGATGGAAATATAATTGAGAAAGGAAACGAATCAGAGAAATAAGGGCATGTTTGGTATGCGGAAGATTTGAAGAGGGAAAGGAACTTTGAGAAGGGAAAGGAAGATTGTAAAGAGTGATGGAAGATGAGTTGAGGGAAGATGAGTTGTTTGGTAGGAAGAAAATTAAAGATGGAACTTGAGGGAAAAAAAGAGAAATGTCTATTTTACCCTCAACATAAGTTAATAATTATATATTAATTAAATTTATATTTCAATTCATAAATTAAATAATTAGTAGTATAATAATTTAAAAATTAAATAAAATGAATAAATTATAAATTATAATTTAAATAAATAAAAAAATTATTTATTTATTAATGAAATTCAAATTTGTATGGTGAGAATTTTGAAAAGTTTCGAATTTATTGATGAAGTTCGAATTTGCAAGACGAGAATTTTGAAAAGTTCGAACTTGTAAGGCGGAAATTTTGAAAAGTTTGAATTTGATATGCAAATTTTGTTGAAAAATTTGAATTTCTCGCCTTTTAATTTAAATATTTTAGGAGCATTTTTATCTTTCGGATCTTCCTCCACTGAAGGAACTTAAGATCCCACCAATTTTGGTGGGATCTCATCTTTCCATAAATAAGGGAACATTGATGGGCCCGGGAACTTAATTTCCCAAAAAGATTGAGCCAAAATTATGTACCATAAAAGGAAACTTGTACATGTTCCCTTCCCTTCCCATATCTTTCACATACCAAACAGGCCCAAAGGGGCAACACTTTCTTCTGAGCCTGTAAGGTATTGGATGGTAATGGTACCACTGAGGGGTCAGTGATGGTGGGAATTTTTATTAGAAATAATATAATATACAGAGAGAGAAAGAGAGAGAAGCATCACAATATTGTAAGTGGGGAGGCCATTGGTACGCTTCTGCAATCAACTGTGCAGTCACGTGATGTGCTTCCTTTAAAGAAGGGGGACCTCTCAAAGTTTAATTTGCATTATTGATATGCAGGGAAACACATGTGCACCAGTGCCGATCTAGAGAAGGTGGATGGAAAACTAAATAGTCTCAAGATATCATGAGATCATTCTTTCAGTATTTTTTGTTGTTATAATTATCTTCAGTTCTTTTCTTTCATCTCTCTCTTTTTTTTATTCCTTCAGTTTGGTGTAACTAGGAATGTGATTATCTGATAAGCCAATGTGATTATTTGTATTTGATTTGTTCTGTAAATGACAGCATTGTTGGATGATTTTCCCAGCTATCCCAATCGTGGTTGACAACTTACTAATCAAAGTGCTTGTAATGGCATGTCCTTTAGTATTGACAAACAATTTTGTATTAAAAATTAAAGGAACAGCTTAGTAGCATGGCAACAACCCTTGATATTGTTTCAAATTAAAAGGGACAAAATTGTACTTTCACTTTTAAAACTAATAGCATCTGTATGTTATTTAAGTTATCTGTATGTTATTTATTTAAAATTATATTTTTAAATACTGGTCGAAAAAAAATTATATTTTAAAATACTTTATCAATGAAAAATTTTCTAATATTTTTAAACACATTAGTCGGCAGGGTAATATTGTGAAAAATATATAGGTTTTTTTTGTACTTTAATTCTTTAAAAAATAGAAAAAATTGCATTGAGGTCCCAGACAAAAAAAAGTAAAAAAAAAAAAAAGTCTCTTGAAATATCAAAATTACATTTAAATTTTATAGACTTTTTTATAATAAATTTTAATTATGAACTTGTTAATAGATGCTTGTGGACTTACTAATGGACGTCTTTAAATTTGTCCATGACACGCCCATGAACTTATTAACGGATGTCTATAGATTTGTCAACATAATTGGAATTTATTATAAAAAAATCCCATGAGACTTAAATGCAATTTTAAGATTTTAAAAGACCATTTTTCATATTTTCTCTTGTTCAGAATCTAATTGTAATTTTCTCTTTAAAATACATATTGTACCTTAAATTTTCATCAAACTTTTTGCCCGGCAAAAAACACTACTACAAAAAAGGGGTTTAGTGGCGCAGCTCTTATGACACTTTTTAAAAAAGCGCCAAAGATAATTATTTATTTAAAATTATTTTGATACTTTGGCGTTTACAATTATAAACATCATAGTAGACGTTAACCTTATATGACGCTTTCATGTACAAGCGCCAAACAATGTCTTCAATTTGTTTTTAAAAAAAAACAATAAGAAGCTTTGGCGCTTTATGTGGAAGCGCCAAAGCTTCTTATATTTTCAAAAAAATAAAAAATAAAAATATAATAGGAAGCTTTGGCGCTTCCTAAGGAAGCGCCAAAGCTTCCTATATATTTTTTTAAAAAAAAAAATTTGATCCACGCTAGTTTCATATATGACATAATAAAGGAAACTAATACTTAAGAGTACATGTTTCCCATCAAAATCAATTTAATGTGTTTAGCTTTTCTTAATATATTATTTATTCTATAATAATTCTTATTATTATAGAATAAATAATATGATTACTATTTTGTAGGGAAAATTACTCATAAGTGTCAGGTAAAAAAATTAAACCATAAAGATCCAAAAAAATGTAATGTTTTAACAAATTTAACTTGTAAACATGCAAGTTCGACTTGTACGTGTAGAAATAAATTGTTAAATTTAACTTGTAAATATAAAAGTGTGAGTTGTAAATATATAATTTTTAAAGTATTTCTATATTTTATTTGTTTTAACAATTTTAACTTGTTATAACATTTGTTTTAACAAAATTATATACAATTTTCTCCTTATTTCTATATAATTTTTAAATATACGTACAATTTTGGAAGCAGTTGCAGGAGAATAAAGAGAATTAATGAGGACAAAATTATGAATAAGACTCACTACTATCAAAAGTTTCCTATGTATTTTTTTTAAAAAACAATTTTAAAACCACCACATTCCAAAATTAAAAATTAAAAATATATATATTTATATATATATTATAATAGGAAGCTTTGGCGCTTCCTAAGGAAGCGCCAAAGCTTCCTATATATTTTTAATTTCTTTTTTTTTTTAAAAGGCCACATTCCAAAAGACAAAAAAAAAAAATATTATAATAGGAAGCTTTGGCGCTTCCTAAGGAAGCGCCAAAGTTTCCTATGTATTTTTTAAATAAAAAAAAATTTAATCCATGTTTTTAAACACCCAGTCATTATCATCCCGCCATTATCGTCTTTTAAAATTTAAATATCCCGCCATTATCGTCCTCCTGCTTCCCATTTCTCATAAATTCCGATCCATTGCTCCCCTACTCCATTAGTCCACCAGCTTTTTAGGTACTTATTTGAAGTTTCAGCAATGACACTCTTTTATGAAGCGTCAAAGCTTCCCTTGTTTATAAAATTTAAACACCCCGCTATTGTCATCCCACCATTATCGCTCTCCTGCTTATCATTTCCCATAACTTCAATCCATTGCTCTCTTACTTTATTGGTTTACTAGCTTTTCTTATTCGTTATCTCCACTCCTTCCTTTCTTTGATGGCAACAAGTAGAAAAGTAGGAGATCCCTAGCTTGTAAACATTGTTTTTTAAACATTTGATCCATGTTTTTTTTTTCTTTTTGGTTAGGATCTATAATGACTCTTATATGTTTGCTTATATTTTTTATTTTTTAGGTATTGATTTGAAGTTTCAACTTTGTCAGCTTAAACTTCCTATACATTATTAGTTTTTTAATTTTTAAACTTATAAATATAATAATATTGTAGTGATTTTATTGTAATACAAATCATTGTAGTTACTGTTTTACATTTTTTACTATTGCATTGTAATTTGCTTGTTTTATCAAGAAAAGAAAATAATTAAAAAAATGACTAACATTGTTTTATATTGTAATTGGCCTACTAGACGAAATATATGATTATTTATTTGCTAAAATTTACATATGATCATCAGACATTTATTTTTGCATTACATCGTACAGAAAAAAAATATTTAAACAAATTATTAAAAAAAAGAAAAAAAAATTATTAAAAAAAATCAAAAAAGAACCCTCCTTTAGCGTTTATATGATAAACGCCAAAGGAGCCTTTATCATATAAACGCCAAAGGAGGTTGCCTCCTTTGGCGTTTATATGATAAACGCCAAAGGTGGGTTCCCACCCTCCTTTGGCGCTAGATTTTTAAGCGCTAAAGGAGGGCACCTCTTCCTTTGGCGCTTGTTACATAAAACGTCATATGTAATTTATTTATTTATTTAATTTGATAAGGTAATGTATGACGTTTTTGTAAATTGAAAAGCGCCATAGGCATTTTTAATGACGTCAAAAGCTTTGACGTTTCTTAAACGCCAAATTATTTTTTAAAATAAGTGTCATTATATCACTTTTTTGTAGTAGTGAAATCAAATTTTCTTAAGAAAATTCATTAACTATTTGCACATGCTTCACTTTGACATAAAAGATGGATGAGGACAATGTAGATAGGAGGAAATCTTAACCACATGTTACGATTTTGAGGATAAAAGCATATCTCTAGTAAACTTAAAGAACCAGATATATATTTTAACCTTTATAATCAATGACTATGGTTTTCCCCTTATGCACCGAATTGATGAGTGCAGTTACTAAAGGATGATTTGGCGAAAAAATACTCCTCTGCCCCTAATTATATTTTCTTTTACTAAGCAGATGGGATAACTCACTTTATTTATTGCTCAGAGGTATTTGAAGAAGAAAAATTTAATTAATTACTTTTAGAATTAAATAAAGTGCCTTATTATTATTGTTGTCGTGTCTCTGTGATAAAACTTTCAAGAAGCTGGAGATATATATTATGCAATGAATCTAGTGAAGTTAGAAAATCGAATCACATAAAATCGCACATGCCAATTGAAGGCAGCCACACATATTATAATACGTAAATATTTGGAATAATGTACAATAATGCACTTGGGGAACCGAGAAGGTAGGAACAAACAGCTTAGACATTTGGTCCTTGACTGAATAAATTGTCCATATAATTGATTAAGTGAACTTGAAGCTAAGTACAGCCTTTGGTTATTGACCACTTTGTGGTTGAGACAATTAATTAATCACCACACTTGGCTATCTGTTACTCCCTCCTTTCTTTTTATAAGATATAAATATATAATTAACTGAATTTTATTGTTCAAAAATTTGTTAAAACTAATTAGATGCAATAAATATAAAAAAAATGATTTTTTCCCAGAAATACCCTCATTTATGTGGAAGAGAGAGATGTGGAGGAGAAAGAGAAAGTTATCTTTAAAAATGAGGAATTAAATGAGTAATCTTTTTAATTAAGTGATAGTAAAATAGGGAGTTTATAAAAATCATTTGAGACAGTTCCTAAACATATCTTATTAAAAGAAATGGAGGGAGTAATTTTTAGTGAATTTTCATTTAACAGATTGATGAGCATCAAGAGCTCATTACTAGTGTGTATTGTGCATATCTAATTTAGATAGTTTAGATTGAAATTTTTTTACTTTTATTTTTCAAATAAAAATTATTTTAATGAGTGCAGTGCCAAAAATAAAGATAACATGCATCTAAACAATCAATTTTTTAAAATGTGATTTTTTATTTAAAAATCACTGATTGTAAAATCTGGACTATTGAAACTATACATGAACAATGTAAATTTCACCGCAACGATTATTGCTATGAGCACTTGTCACACCCCCCATTGCTGCTGGTGGCATCCGGCCATGGGGTCGAGGGTTTGACTCAAAGGAATATAATCCCCCTCTTGGGATTTTCTTTTGCCTCGCCACGACTAGAACTCTCAACCTAGGGTTAGGAATAAGAGCTTGGTGAAACGTGGTACCATTGTTCTAAATATTTTAAAATAATTTAATTAGTTTCCTTAATCTCTTTAAAAAAAAGTAATTTTATTTTATATTTAGGACCGGAGGGAGTATAAGATAGAATTAATTTTTTTTAGAGATTAAGGAAACTAAATAAGGTACTTAATTATATCATATGTTGTACATCTTTAAATTATATATTAGTTTATTAGTCAAACTAATTAGTTTTGAGAAAAAAATAAAAATAAAAATATTCTAAAGTAATTTAATTAGTTTCCGTAATCTCTCTAGAAAAAGAAAATTTTATCTTATATTTAAAACTGGAGGGAATACATAATTTCTGTAAAGTATTAATATTTTATCTAGTAACCATAAATTATAAAACTTCTTAATTAATCAATCAAACTCCTCCAACTATTAAATTTTAATAATAATAATTTTAATATTTTATAGGATGTAAACATATGAACAAATACTAATTTTAATTAGCTTCATTAATTTATCAAAAGTTATTATTATGGGCTTATAATAAGAATCAGAGGGGGGGAAATTTACGCATCAATCAGTTCTTTTCTAATCAGAACAAAAATATGATACATTATTCTAACGTATTCGAAGCTTGTAACCTCATACTCATTGTTTTGTAATGTCAATACTAAATTATAAACTTTTCGTCTTGAATATTGTGATAATTCAATCAATTGATCTCATGTACACTAAAGAAGGCAACCACTCATGCATATAAAAAAGCAATATTGGAAACCATTTTAAATTTGGAAAAAAAAATAATGATCACTCGAACAAAGATGCCTTAATTTGGACCACTCTAATTGATAATATCTTTGGTCCTAAATATAAGATAAAGTTGACTTTTTTTTGGAGAGATTAAGGAAGTTAAATAAGGTACTTAATCATATAATATGTTATGTATCCTTCGATTATATATTAGTTTGTTAGTCAAACTAATTAATTTGGAAAAAAAATAAAAATAAAATATTCTAAAGTAATTTAATTAGCTTTCTTAATTTCTCTAAAAAAATCAACTTTATATCTTTATTTTATAATTAGGACCGGAGCAGATATTATTTGCAAGGCGCAGTAATGCACTCGGGACAAAAACAAAAGGGCTAAAGTGGTCCATGCTGAATAAAATAAAGACGGGGTTTGTATCCCACTATTGAACAATCAGTTTAATCAAGAACACCACTGTCCACCATTGCTGATGAACCATCAAAATCAGTTACGCCACTCTGGGTTTTTTTTTTTTTTGGTTTGGGGGGGTGCTAGTTGCGGTTAAAGCGACCAGACTTTTCCATTTTAATACGGGCTTTTGTTTCTTCACTATCAATCTTTTCCATCTTTGGATCTTTTAGGGCTTGTTTGATAATTGGGGAGGAAAAATTGGCGAAGGAAAAGCTTTTTTTGGTTGGATTTAGAAAAAGAGAAAGACGGGGTTAAAAATTTTAAATTTATTTTTTTTACTCTTTTATCTTATATTTTCCCTATTAAAATTTTGTAAGCCTTAAAAAACTTGAAGTCATGTTAATTAGATATATTACTTCCCAGTTTCCCCTCGCTTATTCAATAGTAAATTTAAAAACAAGTCAAGGTATGAAGAAAACAGATGATAATTAACGATAGAAGAACATCAAGTGTCCTTGCTAGTAATAACTAACCAGTTTGCAAAAAGCAAACAGGAAGCACGCATGCAAGGCACGTGATAGTTTATTTTATTAACGTACACACACACAGACACAGCAAAGATGGATCATGCAATCAGAGGCTTAGCAGAAGCAGAGGAGCATTTATCATAGCAGAAGTTGTTGGTATCGGCGCAACGACACTGAGGAGGAATGGAGCGAGTGCAGAAACAGGCCTTGCAGGCAGAGTGGCAAGTTACTCCAATATCTGTGCAGTGGCATTGAGGAGGTATCGACTTCGTGCAGACGCAGAAGTCGCAGCAGGCGGTGGTGGTCGACTTTATGAAGTAGTTGGGTTCACCATTGTCCTTAAACATCTCAGCCAGCAAGTTGTTCGGATCAAAGCGAGCCTCCACAGTTGCAGCGGTGAAGACCATCGCGAACAGGACCAGAACCACACCCACCTTCATCATCTTCTTCTTCTCTGTCTCTCTCTCAAAAAGTGGCTTTCTGTGTTTGAGTTTTGATTTGTGCGAAGAGTCGAGAAGACAGGGAGGCTTATTTATATGTGAACTTGAGGATATTATAATTTCACGTAATTCATAACCATACAAATTATTGCCACACACAGTAAAGAGAGAACTTCATCATACGAGAGCTGAGACCTATGTATAAGAATGATTGATATTTTCAATGAGGGGTGTTGTATGTTTGGGAGAATTTCCTATTAAAAATTGGGAGAATTACACTTAGGTCCCATTAAAGGAAAAAAATAAAGAAATGATCCCTGTAGATTGCAAAATGAAAAATGATCCCATTAACAACTCTATGAGCTTGTATTGATAACTCATTAATAACTCTAGGAGCCTGTATTGACAACTCCATGGGACCATTTTTTCATTTTGCAATCTATAGGGACCATTTCTTCATTTCTCCTCTTCCTTAGGACCCGAATGTAATTCTCCCTTAAAAATTTTATTGGTAAGAAAAAAAATACAAGTTCTATGTGTATGCAAAATTTACAGTGTGAATCACGTGCTAAAAGTTAATTAATTTTTTTAAGAAAAATTAATTTTCCTGACAAAAATTTGATGAAAATTTAAGGTACATTATATATTTTAAAGGGTTAAGGTGTAAAAATGTATATTCTCACAAAAAAAATCAGCATTAAAAATTTGTTTTTAAGAGAGGAGAGGCTGGCGGGGGAGGTGATGAGAAGAGTGATGGTGTGGTGTTTTTTTTAAATAACAATTTAAACAGCAACTATGTGGGCCCACCCAACAAAAGCAACAGAGAACCACCAATATTAATGGAGATGACATTTTTACTCTAAAAAAAATTTATGTTGCTAAATGCTCTTTTGTAAAAAGTATATAAATATTTTTTAACCTTAATCCTTTAAAATATACAGTGTATCTTAAATGTTCATCAAATTTTTGCCCGGCAAAGAATCAATTTTTCTTGTAAAAAAATAATTAACTATTTACACATGATTCACTTTGACGTAAAAGATGGACGTGAACATTAATGCAGACAGCAGGAAATATTAACCAAAGGTTACGATTGTGAGGACAAAAGATTTATATATTGCGAGAATCCGTTCCGAGACACTATCCCTTATCCATTGTGGTTTTAGGATTTATTTGAAGTTTTTTTTTTTAAAAATATTGTGTGTTGGGGGGGGGGGGGGCCTGCCGGCCTTTCATTTTCTCATTTTGTGTGTTGGAGATAAATTTTTAATTTTTAATTTTTTTGAGGTAACTGCATATTTGTAAAAGATTCTTATGTTTATTAATAAACATTATAAATTTTTTCGAAAAATTGTTGAAAGTCCCCATTTAAATATTTATTAGTCAAAACTCAAAACTACCTTAAATTTATTTAAAGACCCAAGTTTTTGGGTGGTGCAACTCATCTTTAATAGATGCAGTTTTTCTTCAATTATCTTTATACAATATATCCTTAGTTGTGTAAAATTGTCTTCTATTTTACCTTAAAAATTGGATTTGTGCAGCTCATTTTTAGCTGTGTAAAATAAGAGACATTTAGATATATCATGTTCCATATAACAGGAGAAGAGTTACATCTAATGAAGATGAGTTGTATCTACTCAAGGATATAGGTTCTTAATAAATTTAATATATTTTTTTGTTAATAAATATTTTTAATGGGAAATTTTCCACAATTTTCTATTACGTACACGTAATTGCACGTGATCGAATAGTCAATGTCAATATGTGAGTCCCAAAAGCAATTTAGCTTTTTTTAATATCTTTTACGACTTACAAGATAAATCTGTGAGAGGAGTTTTGTCTCGGGTTACACAAACCATGATTTGAAACCATGGTTTGGAAAACTCCCAAACACACACGAAGAATCCTCTAATAATTACTTTTTTTTTAAGATTTGAATTTATGTCTTTCTTTTTATTAAGTGAAATCTCTTATCATCTTGAGTAATAACTTATATAATTATATTTAAAAAAGAGGAGGGAGTACCTTATTTTGTAAAAGTAATATACTATCTAAACTTTTGATTTTAAATGTATAAACTAATCTGTAGTACAAATTACTGAGCCGGAAAAATGATGCAGTATTATTGATATTGAGATGGAAAAATAATATTGCGTCCTTTAACCCTTTTAAAAATGAGCACGTTGTTAAAACGGAAAAGTGTGGTCGCTCTCACGCCAGCTAGGCTATCCAAATAATATTCAGTTTTCATTTAAATAAAAAATGACCCCCACATTAACCGAGAATATTACTTAATTTTTTACCTAATAAAAACAAATATACAGAGAATATTTTGTTGAAATTATTTCATTTTTAGAGAATATTTATGATTCCAACTTGGTTGGGATGAAGATAGGCGGGGATTATTAGACTCTATTATTGACGGAGCACACTGCCATATTTTCTAATATTTTAAAAATAAAAATATGTAGTGGCATGGATATTTTCAAAAAAACAGGCTAAATTCTATAAAAACCTCTTAAATTTTGAGTCAGTTATATATAATTCTTCGAATATTTTAAAATTTAAATTTAGCCCCCTTAATATCTTAATTTTTGACATTAAGCCTTTTATTTACTATTAAGCCATTGGCGAAAACTGTTATGTCATATTAATGACGATGGCCCGGCATCCTACAAGAGATCCTATATCGCATATCTCTAAGTTAATAATTTTCTAATAATTATATAATTGTTATAATGTCATTTTATGATTAAAAAACAAACCCTGATCTCCATCTCCTTGCGGCACACATGATTTTCAATTCCGAAGAAACCCCTCGTTTCACAAATCTTCAAAAGCGAAAAAAGATGGAAATATAATTGAGAAAGGAAAGGAATCAGAGAAATAAGGGGCAACTGTAAGGTATTGAATGGTAATGGTACCACTGAGGGTTCAGTGATGGTGGGAAATTTTATTAGAAATAATATAATATACAGAGAGAGAAAGAGAGAGAAGCATCACAACAATGTAAGTGGGGAGGCCATTGGTACGCTTCTGCAATCAACTGTGCAGTCACGTGATGCAAGTGGAAATTTTTTTCATAATGTTTAATTATTTTTCTTACGTTTTTTTTTGGAAACATATAATTAGTAAATAATAACGATTAAAGTTTTAATTTAGCACATAAATATTGTCAACATTAATGTTTAAACAACATGTCTCATACAACAAACAAACACAATTACTAATGTATAATCAAAGGTAAAATTATGTTTATAAATAACTCACATAGGGTCAAAGCATAAGAAGACAAGAAGCTAAACCCTCTAACACATGAGTATGACGACTATCATTTTCATCTTCTTCACCACTATCATCAATTTCAAGGATATTTGATTGCGCTTTACTTTGAGCATTAGGCTCAAATAGTTAAATAATTACAACCTCCATAAAATATTATACTCCATTAGGGCTAACAGTATAGTGTATACAATATAATTTTATTCTAAATAGGCAGAACAATATACTAAAAAGTCATACTCAAAAATCACAATATGATTCAATTAGGTAAAATAGTATACTCAAAAATCATACTCTATACAATATAAAAATAGAGTGACATATAGATTTAATAAGGCAGAAGGGATTAGAAGTGCTTCTGCGTCTATATAATGCTTCCTTTATCGCTATCGCTTTGCTCAAAATATGCCATACAAAGTTCTTTACTTTTGGGATTACCTTCAACTTCCACACCTGCTGCCAGACTCTCTTGTCGACTGTTCTTGATGAAGAGGCCCAAGTAACAGCTGTGTCCTGCTTTGCCTTGTTGGTTAACCTGTAACCATTTTTAACACTGTATCTTCCATCTTTGGATCCTGTCCATTGCAACTTGTCGCACGATTGTGTAAAGCTCAGGGGTATAGTCTCGACAAGGGCCATATATTGAGGTTCCACTGCTTCAGATATTTGTTCTAAGCTCCACCTTCACTCTTCAATTAGATCAGCCACTAGCATATCATCATTAATAACAACATTAGGGATTTTTGATAATAAGAAATTATGAGTTCCGGGTATCCAGGGATCTCTCCACACTTGAATATAGTGACCTGTACCAACTTGCCAACAAAGGTTCTTTTTCAAAGCCTCGCGGCCTTTAAGAATGCTATCCCGCATCCATGATGCCCTATGTCCTTTTTGTGCATTCATAAAAGAGGTCTCCGGAAAATAATTGCTTTTTAATATACGTACCCAAAGAATATCAGGATTTTGGATGATTCTCCACGCTGTTTTTGCAAGTAGTGCGTCATTGAAACCCATAAAATCTTTGAATCCCATACCACCCTCACTTTTTGCCTCTGTTAGAGCTTGCCATGCCTTCCAGTGGATGTTACGTGAAGATCCATCATTACTCCAAAAAAGTTTAAGACCATGCTATCAAGCTTCCTGCACGTCTCCTTTGGGAATTTAAAACAGGACATGGAGTAAGTGTGTGTTTGGATTAATTTTTTAGAATAATTTTTACGATTTACAAGGTAAGTGTGTGAGAGAAATTTTGTTTCGGGTTCGCAAACCTAGGTTTGGAGGAAACCCAAACACTTACTAAATAGGAATTGCACTAATAACTGACTTAATCATATTTCTCTACCAGTAAAGGATAAACATTTCTTCTGCCACCCGTGAACCATTTTGCCCATCTTGTCAACCACATATGCCAGAGCTTTATGCTTCGATTTTCCCCATAAAATAGGTAGAGCCGGGAATTCGAGCCGAGCCTGTCGGGCCGGTCAGTTTAGGTCCGAGCCCTTCAAGGGCCGGCCTTATGATTTAGAGGTTAAAAAAGAGAAGCGGGCCTAAAAGGGCCGGCCCTGTAGGACTGCAAGCCCTATAGGGCTAGTCCTAAAGCCCTGAGGAATGGCTCTTATAGATCCGTTTAATATTTTTTTAAAATAAATTAATAACTATAATATCATTATATCAAATTATTAATATGAGAGACACATAAGTACCTATTAAAGTATTAATAACAGGAAAACACTTATTAATTGGTTTGATTTATTTTATTTTCTACAATGGTTTATTAATTTAAACTTAAAAAAAAGGCTAATTTGGACATTAGATGATTATTTTAACTAAAAATTTATGATTTTTAAAAATAATGTATCTCAATTTAAAGTAAAATAATAAATAAATTGTAAAATTAGAAAAATAAATTTTTTTGAATTAAAATGAGTTTAAACCCGTTTAGACTCGAGCTCGTGAAGGGCCAGCCCTATAAGACCGCGAGCCTAAAATATATGGTACTCCTGTAAGGCCGGGCCGGGCCGACCCGTATTCCCGACCTTAAAAATAGGTAACCCAAGGGACTTATCTGGGTCTGCCACTACATTAACACACAGGCAACTAGATATTTCCCTCACAGCATTGAGAAGAAGTGTTTGTTGAGAAAAATATATTTGATTTGTCATAATTAATCAGCGGGCCAACACTTTCTACTGAGCCTGTAAGGTATTGGATGGTAATGGTACCACTGAGGGGTCAGTGATGGGGATGGTGGGAATTTTTATTAGAAATAATATAATATACAGAGAGAGAAAGAGAGAGAAGCATCACAATATTGTAAGTGGGGAGGCCATTGGTACGCTTCTGCAATCAACTGTGCAGTCACGTGATGTGCTTCCTTTAAAGAAGGGGGACCTCTCAAAGTTTAATTTGCATTATTGATATGCAGGGAAACACACGTGCACCAGTGCCGATCTAGAGAAGGTGGATGGAACAGTTGTCTGCTTTAACTAAATAGTCTCAAGATATCATGAGATCATTCTTTCAGTATTTTTTGTTGTTATAATTATCTTCAGTTCTTTTCTTTCATCTCTCTCTTTTTTTTATTCCTTCAGTTTGGTGTAACTAGGAATGTGATTATCTGATAAGCCAATGTGATTATTTGTATTTGATTTGTTCTGTAAATGACAGCATTGTTGGATGATTTTCCCAGCTATCCCAATCGTGGTTGACAACTTACTAATCAAAGTGCTTGTAATGGCATGTCCTTTAGTATTGACAAACAATTTTGTATTAAAAATTAAAGGAACAGCTTAGTAGCATGGCAACAACCCTTGATATTGTTTCAAATTAAAAGGGACAAAATTGTACTTTCACTTTTAAAACTAATAGCATCTGTATGTTATTTATTTAAAATTATATTTTTAAATACTGGTCGAAAAAAAATTATATTTTAAAATACTTTATCAATGAAAAATTTTCTATTCTTTATAAACACATTAGTCGGCAGGGTAATATTTGTGAAAAATATATAGATTTTTTTGTACTTTAATTCTTTAAGTTTGTCTTGCAGGATCATCATATAAAGTGAAGAAGATTTACACCTGTTGAAGATGAGTTGTATCTACTCAAGACTTGAGTTTTAGGTATCTTTGGACTCTAAATTTTGCAAGATTTTAAGTAATTTTTCAACCAAAAAAAAAAAAAAACCTATGTGGACTGTGAGCAGCATTTATCAAACTATTGAAATTGTCCAAATTTTCATGATGAAAGGTAATGTATCTCATATCCTTAACATAAAAATCAGTCGACTAATTTAGGAACATTAAGTGTGTGTTTGTTATTGTTTATTGGGGGCTAATAAGTACTTATCACGTAAGTCGAGATAAAAATCCTCTCACATACTTACCTCGTATACCGTAAATCATGATTTATAAGCACTTATTACCCAAAAATAAGCTATCCCAAACGAGTACTAAGACAACTAAATAAATTACTTTAAAGCATTTATATTTATCAATTTTTTTCAGACTAATTTTTCTAACTTATAAATTAATATATAATCTAATAATACATGTAAGTATTTTAGAGAGATCATATAACATATGTTATAATTAAGTAATTTATTTAATTTCTTTTATTTTCGTAAATTAATCAATTGATCTTATATGAAGGATATAAAATACTCCCTCCGGTTCTAAATATAGGACATAGTTTATAGTACAATTTACACTATAAATTATGTCCTATATTTAGGATCGGAGGTAGTATTACTTGCGAGTTGATGAGACTGGAATTACTTTGTCCGGTTGGCGTGGGTGTCAGTTTTTCTTTATCAGCTGGCGGGAGAGCGACCACACTTTTCCTTTTTAACAACACTTTATCAACTGTTCCGTCGACCCTCTTTAGATGGGCACTGGTGCCCATGTGTTTCCCTGCATTCCAATCATGCAAATTAAAGCAGACACAAGTGTTCCATCTACCCTCTTTAGATGGGCACTGGGCCCACGTGTTTTCCTGCAAATTAAACTCTCAGTGGTCCCCCTTCTTTACAGGAAGCACATCACGTGACTGCACAGTTGATTGCAGAAGCGTACCAATGGCCTCCCCACTTACAATATTGTGATGCTTCTCACTCTTTCTCTCTCTCTATGTATATTATATTATATCTAATAAAAGTAATAATAAATTAAGGGAAAATTCCAAAAAACTACATTGGAAATAGCAAAAGGACAATTCAGTACATTGAAATTGCAAAATGACAGATCAGGCTGTGTCAGACGAAAAGAGGAATCTGGCATTTTGAAATTTCGGCCAAATTACGAAAATGCCCTTCAGCACTTCAGAATAACAACATGATCCTCGGAATTAACACCTCCGGATTCGTTATTAACAACTTTAATTCTTCTTTTACAATTCACAAGTTTCAGGGCGAATAACACCACCGATCTCGCCATTTACAACTCCGGATTCGATATTAACAACTCCATTTTCTTTTTTCGCACTTAACAAATTTCAGGGCCAATAACACCATCGATCTCGCCATTAACATCTCCGGATTCGCCATTAACAACTCCTATGTTGTTATTCCGACTGAGGGCTGAAGGGCATTTTCGTAATTTGGCCGAAATTTCAAAATGCCAGATTCCTCTTTTCGTCTGACACAGCCTGATCTGTCATTTTGCAATTTCAATGTACTGAATTGTCCTTTTGCTATTTCCAATGTAGTTTTTTGGAATTTTCCCATAAATTAATAAGGCACTTTATTTAATTTTTTTTTTGGGAACTCAAAATAATTTTTTCTATTTTTTAAAGGGTTAAAGTACGAAAAAAAAAACCTATATATTTTTCACAAATATTACCCTGCCTACTGATGTGGTTTTTTTTTCAAAGAAAACTGAAATCGTTTTCAGTTTTTTGCGGTGAAGAATCATACCATTATTTGGATAGGTTAAGGTTGTGTTTGGTTTAATTTATTGGATAGAAATAAGTCTGTTTTTAGGCAATAAGCCCAAATAAAAACGTGTTACGTTTTTATAGTATTTGATTCAGCTTATTTTAATTGTATCACGGGTAGAATAAGCTACTTATTAAATAAGCTCCTCAATACAGCTTTTCTTTTAAGTCACTTATTACATAAGTCGAGATAAAACTCCTTTCACATACTTACCTCGTATACCGTAAATCATGATTTATAAGCACTTATTATCCAAAAATAAGGGTGTGTTTGGGATAGCGGTAGGAAAAATGACTTATATAATTTGGGCTTATTAAAAAATGACTTAATAAATAAGTCAATATTTATAACGTGATTTATGTTTGGATGAGCGGTTGAATAAGTGATTTGTCATAACTCAAAACGTGTTTGGATTAGCGATTTTTATAAGTGCGTTTTTAAAAGTAAAAACTTGAAGGGCATTTGTATATTCTTCAAATTTTAGATAGATCATATATGCGATATCCAACAGTAATATATCATCTGTATATTCTTCAAATTTTAGATAGATCATATATGCGATATCCAACAGTAACAATATGATATTAGACAAATTATATATTTGTACTGGACTAAAAGAAACTCAACAAAAAAATTAATATAGAGATTTTTTTTTTAAAAAAAGAAAATTCGGAATCAGGAATTCCGAAAAATTTTCCGTCCTGTTCAAAAGGGAAATAAAACTCCTTCTCGAATCATATTCAAGCATTTAAATAAACCTAAACGTTTTACATAATTATTTATAAACATTTTTTTGATTGAAATATAGGAAAACAAAAAAGGGTAGGGGTTGACAAAAAATGAACAAAAGATACAATAGTGGTCCACCAGGAATGTCATACGGTACAACTTGGTTTTTGACCAAAAAAAAAAAAAAAGCTGGTGGGATAAGTAGGTAGATGGGGCTTTTTAAATAAGGAGCTTTTTAAAAACGTGACCCAACTTAAAAAAGCTCCTCCAAACACTCAAAAAAGAAAACCCATTTTAGTTGGGCTTTTTCTCAGCAAAAACGGGCTTATTTGGGAGAAAAAATGGTACAAAACACACACTAAATCGCTCATCCAAACATAAATCACATTACAAAAACTGAATTTTTTATTAAGTCTTTTTTAATAAATCAGAATCATAATAAATCATTTTTTTCTACCGTTATCCTAAACACACACTAACCAGCTGGCATGAAAGCGACACAATTTCCCATTTTAACAACGAGCTCATTTTTAAAAGTGTTAAGGACGCTCCATCATTTTTCTTGATGGATCCCTTTGTGGGGTAGGCTGAATTTTTTTAAAATTATCTGGATAGGCTTACAAGCTGGCTTGAAAGCGACACACTATTCTCAAAAGGCGCTCTCTCTCAAGGACCTCTCTGGAGTAGAAGGTCAAGGTTGTGTGGGTAATAAGTTTGTGAGTAATATTAGAGTCAAATGCAGGGTGGAGGCGAGTAGTAGTGGAATCTGATTGTTTGGAGGTGTTGGAGTTGATAGCAGGAGGCTGGGATGAGGATCACATGGAATCTGAACTTCTGGGGCAAATTCGGCAGATTTTGGATAGAAATTGGGAGGTAACAACGGAATGGTGTGGACGCAGATCAAATAGTGTGGCTGACGCTCTAGCTAAGGAATCTCTGAGAGTGTCTACATGACTGATATGGTTTCATGACCTGCCAGATTGTATTAGATCTATGCTGCACGAGGATTTGAGTGCAGGGTAGATTGTTTTGGTTCATATTTTGTTTTCTTTGTATTTTTTATCAAAAAAAAAAAATTAGAGTCAAATTAAAGTTAATATGAGATTAGATTGCTGAGAAAATGAATTTGAATGACTCAAAAATGGGATAGTTGTTAATTGTAATTCTCAAGTTCTCAATTATAACATCCCAAGTTTTAATATTGAGGGTTAGAGTTAAGTAAGATTTAATTATTGATGAGATTGATGTATCAAGAGGTGGAATGTACATGTTTGAGACTTATAAAGACAATGATTGGAAGTTATATCTCTAGGTTTTTTGAATATTGGAATTTGAGAATTTTCAATGATCAAATGATAATATTTTTAAATGATTATTTTTGAATTAGAAAGTAGATATCTCAAGCTTTTCATAATATCTGAAATTATAATTTTTAAAGTCATGAAATTCTAAATAAACACTTAACCTGATCAAACCAAACCAGTTAGTTGATTGGGTCATTGATTTCCTAGTTAAACCATCCGGTCTGGTTGTAACAACTATAATTAAAGAAAGATCGAGAGACATGATTAATTATGAGAGATGAACGGGAGGATGAGGAAGAGAGAGGGTATGTTTTTTTAAATAATAATTTGAAAAGCAAACATGTTAGACCGACCCCACAAAAGTAACATGCATCTAACAATATCAACCGATGAGACATTTTTTTGTCTCTTTTAAAAAATCCATGGGCACTTGTCCCCTTAAAAATAATTTATGATCTTGGATGGTTCTTTTAAAAAAAGTATAGGCATTTTTGTAACTTAACCCTATTTTAAAAGATAAGGTTTATATATCTTAAACAAAGCATAAGAAAATATTTTTTTTATCCTAATAACTACTTAAGATTCGCATAATTTTATAAAGATTAGAAAAATTTTCGGTGATAAAGTATTTACAAATATAATTTTAAATAAATAACATACAAATAACTTAAATAATGGATCCGAACCATATTTCTATGATGTTCAATGCATGTATCATGTATGATTTTTATCAACGCTTTCATTTAATATTTTATAGTTTAAAATTAAAATATGAATTTTTTCATGTTTTAATTTTAAAATATAAAATATTATATTAAATGATTAAAATTTAAGCATACTTTCTTGTTGAGTCATCATTTCCTGTTAATGAGATTAACAGTGGTAAAATTAAGGGATTGAAAAAATTTAAGGACTAAATTGAAATTTAATATAAGCTTATAGAACCAAACAAATACTTTAGTCCATTAATCTGAAAAAATTATTCAAATTAACACAAAATAAGTTATAAAACATTTGAATTAAACTTAAACATGCATATTGAAGTAAAAAAAAGACAAGAAAAAATTGGACTCAGGTCCTAAGTAACAAAATTAATTACAATCAGTATCTTAAAATCATCAAATTACAGCGAAATCCCAAAGGATCTGGATGCTATTAGTTCTAAAAGTGAAAGTACAATTTTACCCCTTTTAGTATGTGTTTGGTGAGGGCTTTTGGAAGCCCTTAAGCCTGATTAGGCATACATAAGATCAATTGACAACAATCATTTTTTTTTGAATTTTTGGTTGAGCTTGTGGGCGATTAGGCTTCTTCAAATTGAAGCACTGTGGAGAGACAATTGGGAAAAGCTGGATGTTGGGGTTTTTGTTAAAAGCTCAACCAAATATTACCGTTATTCAATTAGGAAATGGGGTAGGGGTATTGGTGGGACCCACAGAGAATAATTGGGAATAGCAAAATGATATAATAAGAAATGACAGAACTTGTTTACTGACATTGTATAGGCTTGTGTTAGCTATAGCATGAAAGCGATAACGCCTTTTCATTTTAGCAACGTTACAAAAAAAAACAAACAAACGTTTTACATCGGGAATCAGGATTGAATAACAGGTCCAAAAAACCTTTTTGCCCCACCCTTCCTACACTAGTGTTTTGTTTATCTTTTTCCCCATCTCCATTTTTGTGTTTGGACCTATCTTTGGCTCTTGCTTCATTCCTCCCAAGATTATTTAACTTTGATAGTACTACATAGAGAGTCTATTATTTACCATCCCCCAGAGACGTCTATACCACTTAAGGATCAAACTAAGTTATTAAAACATACTAAAAATATACTCCGTCTGCTCTTTAATATAAGACCTAATTATAGAGTTGATGTTTGTCCTAAATATAAGACTTATTTCTAATATTTGTCAATCTTTTCCCATTTTACCCATTTCGATGCTCCCACAACTTTAATCAAGTAAAAGAGATGGGAGGGAATTAATTAAGGAAAATGATTAGAGTGTTTTAGCTAGAAAAAAGATGTCATATTAATCACCTTAACTGACTTTCTTAATCAAATCAAATTAAGTAAATAAATCTTATATTAAGGAACGGAGGGAGTAACACATAAGAACACTTGCACATATAGGAGTAGTAGATCAAGACCTTGCAAGCAAGGCACACTTATTTGATAACTTATTCATCACACAACAGTAGTACAACACAGAACTAAGATTTTCTGAATCTGCTAGTTGAGCCTTTATTTATCATATATAGCAGAATCATCAGCTACTTGATTCATATGATACTCAACTTGCCCTTAACAGACTCAGCTTTGGGGAACAACAACATGGAGGCAGTATTTCCACTGTTGTCGTCTCTCAGAACCAGATTCCAGTTAATTCCAGCGACCCCAATGTCATGACATCGAGGCCCTATATTAATGACTTGAGGGCAAAACACAAGCTTGTATGCAAATGAGATGAGAAACTGGATCTGGAAAACACCGTTGACAAAAATAGAATCTGGATGATCTTGAGGCCCTCCGATCACCAGCCTCGGGGAAGACGATGTAGAATCATAAACCACCGCCCACTTGGAGGATTCTGCGCAGTCTGGCTTCTCCACGAACTCAATTTCCAGATTTGTTGAACCTAAATATATGTTGTCCGTGCTTGACCCTACCACACGGAATTTTACTGGGGTACCCCTGAACATGTCAAAGCGTTCTTGGACAATGGAATATGAACATGAAGAGGCATTCCCAGTTTTTTCTGGTTTAACCCCACCAGCTCCTGCTGGTCCCACTATAGCTGAGGTTATGTAGTACTCTACACCTGGTACAAGAGGTTCTCCATCAGTGTCAGTCACTACATCTCCAGAAAATGAGGCTAGTACTAGGGAAATCCCGAGGAGGAAGGTGAGGATTGTGATCAACCTGGAAGGCATCTTGCTCTCACAGTACAACTCTATGTTCAAGGCTTTTTGTAACTTGAAACCTGAGAAAAACTCAAGGCGTGTATGTTATTTATATAGAGAAGGGTTAATGTGTAAATTTAACAATGAAGTTTTGTCCAAGGGGCGTCTGGCACAATTATGTTTTGGAAGGGGCAAAAGTAATAATGAACAATTAAAAACGGTGCATATTTAATAAAACTGTTAAATTTGACCTAATGCCGTTAAGGGTTTTATTCTCTTATAATTTAACGTCGTTAGATCGAATTTAACAGTTTTGTTAAATTTGTACCCTTTTAATTATTCATTGTTATTTTTACCCCTTCCAAACGTAATTGTGCCAGATGCCCCTCTCGGACTAAACTTCATTGTTAAATTTATACCTTAACCCTATAGAGAATGCCACGACGGAAGATACTAGCAAGGAAGACACGTGTCACTGCCTGCATAATGTTTTAGACTTAATTCTTTTTTAAGTCTTATAGAGAAAGAGGGTGAACCTTGAAGTAACAGTAAAAGTTATTGTCATATAACTAAGAGTACTGAGTAATGCTTTAAGACTCACACACGTGCTCCTCGTGAGATATATCAAATTATTTAGTTGATTATTATTTTATTATTAGGTTTATTTTATTATTTATTATATCTTAAGATTAGATAAGGATATTATATCTTAAGATTATATCTTAGATATTTTGATTAGATTAGATTTTAGGGTTAGTCTATTAACTTTAGTTTGTCTATATAAAGGCCTATTTGTATTCTATTTTATTCAAAGATTAATAATAATATTTCATAGGTTCTTATTTTCTCTCGACATCCATATAATCCTTCAAATACTATATTCTACTTATAGGGGTAAGGTTGCATACATCTGACCCTTTCCAAACCCACAAGATAGGAGCCTTGTACACTGAACTGTCCTTCAAGTCTTGTGGAAAATCCCCTAACCTTGTGCATACTCTATCCAACTGATATGTGTGCAGCTTTTTTTTTTAAATGAAAACTGATTTTTTTTTTTTTTTTTTTGTGGTGAAGAATCATCGTACCATTATTTGGATTATAATCTATCCGATTAGCTGGCGTTAAGGCCACCACGTTTTTTTCCTTTTCAACAACGTTGCTCATGTTTTAAAAGTGTCTAGTACGCTCCACTATTAGGACACCTGTAGTTCATAACGTTTGGAATGAAAGTTAGGGGGGAAAACCAAAAGGCCGAAAGAAGTGTGGTCCATTCTTAAAAATTGGAAGAAAAAAGAAAAGCGTTTATATGTTATGTAATCGTGATAATTCATTGAAGGAAAACAAAAACTCTTTGCACTTTGCACTCCAAGCCTCAAAAGGATTATACCTTTCATTAAATTTAAAATTGTTTATTATTTAAAATTATATTTTTACATATGTTATCAGGGAAAATAGTTCTATTTCTCATACAATTATGCGAATCATAAATAGTTATTACAATGGAAAAATATTTTTTTATGAATTTTTTGAGATATATAGACGTTATCTCTTAAAATATATACTGTAACTTAAATTTATTTTCCAAGTTTCGTCAGGCAAAACAACAATTTAAAAAAAGAAAAAGAAAAATTCATTAACTATTTGCTCGTGGTTCCCAATTTGACCTAAAAAAAATGAACGAGGACAATGTAGATAGAAGGAAATAGGGTTAATATAACTTTTAATCCCTGAAGTTTGATCCAATTTTGGTTTTGGTCCCTCAAGTTTGAAATCGGTGGTTTTGGTCCCTGAAGTTTCACCTGATTTTGGTTTTGGTCCCTGAAGTATGAAATTGGTGGTTTTGATCCATGAAGTTTCACCCGATTTTGGTTTTGGTCCCTCAAGTTTGAAAATGACTTGGTGACCCGATTTTGAAATCCGACCCGACTCAGAAAAAACCCAAGTCCTTTTCAAACTTGAGGGACCAAAACCAAAATCGGGTAAAACTTCAGGGACCAAAACCACCAATTTCAAACTTCAGGGACCAAAACTAAAATGGGATGAAACTTCAGGAACCAAAACCACCGATTTCAAACTTCAGGGACCAAAACCAAAATTAGATGAAACTTCAGGGACCAAAAGTTATATTAACCCAAGGAAATATTAACCAAAGGTTGAGATTTTGAGGACAAAAGATTTAGTGAGGACAAAGCATGCATGCATGCCTTTCATGTTCTCAATTTGTTTGTTGGAGATAAATTTTTTATTCCTGATATTTTGAGGCCACCAAATATATGAAAAGTATTTTCAAGTTTCCTAATAAAGATTAGGGAGAACTACAATAAGATCATAAGGAAGAGATGTAATCACGCACATGTCCAGTAACAACATAAGAGTATGCATTGACAAGTTTTGGTGTCGAAAATAATAATAGGTTTATGTTGCTTACTTGTCATTGAGACTTTTTAATTATTAAATCCCTTCCTTAGTATCTTAATGTAATTCTCCCTAATTAATGAAAAATTTGCTGAAATGCCCTCAATAAAATATTTATTACCTAAAGGGAAAACCACGCATGAGGTATCTATATTTTTCTTCAATTTTTAATTTGGCATATGTGTGTTTTTCTTAGTTATTAAATCTTTTAATTTTACTCTGTTAGAAAAATTAGTTTTTGTATGGGGGCTAACAATCCTTATGGAGCAAAGTAATAGGGGCAAACAGTGTTAAACTTAAAAGAGTGAAATTAAAATATTTAATAGGGAGAAAAAACTAGTCAGGTACCAAATTAACAATTGAAGGAGACTTCAGGCACCTTAAATATAGTTTTTCCTTCTCTAAAAATACCTAAAATTTGTTGAAGTACCTTGAGTGGTGCAACTCATCTTAAATAGGTGCATCTTTTTTAATCTATCACTCATTTTCAGGGGATGCAACTCATCTTCAGCTTTGTACAAACCTATCTTCAACCATGCATGTCTAAAATAGAAGACATTTATATATAGCATATTGCACATAACTAAAGAAGATCATTGCACCCACTTATGGATCTCCGCCCTTAAATAATTGAGGTACTTTAAAGATTTTTCAGGAATTTTCTTTTGCAGCAGATATATTGATTTATCCACGACTGCATGGATAAGCATGGCTGGGTTGAACGCCCCCACACCCTTGTCCGATGCTCACTGTTTCTTTTTTTTTTTCTTTATGGAATTTAGGCATTACTCATTTTTTTCCTAATCAAAACAAATATACACAGAATATTTCGTTTAAATTATTTTATTTTTAGAGAATATATATTTGAGTCCAACTTAGGTTGGGATGAAGATTAGCGGGGATTAACAGACTATTATTATTAGAGTATACTCTTTAATTTGTGCCTAGTAAAAAAGTATTGAATACTTTAAAAAATAATATGTATAGTGGAATGCATATTTTAAAAAAATAAGTCGAGATTATTTGATCTTTCATTTTAGAGGATTCTACGAATGTTTTAAACAAATTAAGTTTGTGTAATTTTGATACAATCAATGTATAATAAGATTTTGTTTTATTACTACAAAAGACTGTGAATTAGCAACAAAATTTAAAAATTCCATCTTAAATTTTACCCATTAACGACAGAAATTCCATTGCTAATTTATTACTTTTTTATAGTATATGTTCATTAGAAATTTCAGGAACTGTTTATTTCTTCATAATGCTATTTTGCAGTCAATAAATCAGAATGTGAAATAGCTTTGTAGATACTCTGTTGGATTGATTTCATGTGTTTGATAATTTAATTAGCTTATTTTAGCTCTGTCCATGTGAGAACTGTTAGGAGTAATTTTAGGATTTCTTTTTAATTCGTGCTTGACAAAGTAGAATTGAGATAGGCCACGGGTTAAATGAGATGTGATTGCTTAATTCTAACTGGATTGGGTAATAGGACAGTGACAAATCCCTATTTTATTATATATTTTCATTTTTTATTTGATGATTTTGTTATGATAATTGAGCTTAAAATGTCTCTTTTGTGATTAATTGTGATTAAATGTGTTTAAATGAAATTAAGGTTGCCAAAATGCAAAAATGTCATATATTCTATGATTTACTTTAATTGGTTAATTTTTGGAATATAAGGTGTTACATTTTGGGAAGAGTTGCAGAAAAGAACCCAAGATTTCTGGAAATTACAAGATAATGAAGGAAGAAAGTAAATTACAGAAAAGGGTCAAATGTATTGAAAATTTTAGTCATGCCCAGAACAGGTTCTAAGATTCACATCCTAGTCTCTCATCCAAGTTTTCAGTTCTTTCATTTTGGTGGTTTAAGGTAGAGACATGGAGCTGAGGGGGGAGCTGGAGATTAGAAACACAGCTGAGAGTTGAATTTAGTGAAGAGGACGGCGAGAGAGCTTCACTCTCAAAACCTCTTCCATTACCGGCTCATCACCTCGCATCCAACATCGTCGTCACTCCTCCACCGCCGGTAGCCTCCCACCTCCACCACTACTGTCATACTCTGCATACACCCTTGCCGCGAGTTTCTGAAGATCGAACGGGGCTCGGAGACGCAACTTCAAAGTTGGAGAGAGAGCTGCCACGATGGAGAAGCAAAGCACCACAGCACCACCACCGCACATCCTCTGACAAACCACTGTCGATGTTGTCACTGGTGAGAGCCGAACACAGAGGAGAATTAGAGAGAAGAGTCTGGGCTTGTTCTCTTTGATCACTTTCATCATCATATCAACACGGTCATCGGCTCACCGGCGACCTTCACTGATTTCTCCCCTCCGACCTTCACGACCACAGCTCCTCTGTTTCCGAATTCATCACAGACATGGATGCTCTGTTTCTAGAAATTTCAGCCACTGAATTTAATTGGTTTAGTGCTAATTTGGTCATTTTAATCTGTGATTTTATGGTTGGGTGTTTGAATCAGAGTGTGATTATCTTTCTTAAATCCATGGTTGTGAGTAGCTGATTTCCTTAGCTCTTGAAGATGAATTGGAGATGGTTTGAGTTCACATGTGCTCTAAAGGAGAGTTTAAATTACCCATAGCCCATTATATTTGTGATTTATTAGGTTTTAAAATTCATGTACATATTGAGACTATAATTTTAGTTATGTTTTATTCTATAAATTGAATTCTTGTAATTTGTGATTTGGGATTTGTAATGAGGATTTGTACTTATCAATATATATTATTATATATATGTTTTCTATGATTCTATTGATTTCTATCTATTTAACATGGTATTGTTGGGTAGTGTGATTGAATTGGAATTATAGTTGAACCTAAATGCATTGCTTATTCCATAATCACTCTCTTAGGGGTTTTAATACTACTTAAATAAATGGGTTCATAAGTTTAAGCATTAGACTCAATGGTAATTGAGGTTTGGTATTTTAGGAAACTTAGAGAAACTCATTACACTAAGAGGGATTAATAGCATTTCAAGGGTAGGGGTCCCTCTCTTGTGATGCTAGACTCGCTGGTTAATGAGGATTGAAATTAGGGGTGTTCAAAACCGGGACCGGGACCGGGATCTACCACTCCCGGTCCCGGTCCCGGTTTTTGGCCGGGATGCAAATTGCATCCCGGTCCCGATCCCGGTCCCGGTTTGGTCCCGGTCTCGGTGATCCCGGGCGGGACCGGGATCAAACCGGGAAATCCCGGTTTTTTTAAAAAAAAATTAAATTTAAAAATTATTATTATTTTAGTTAAATTTTCTATAATCTAGTGTTTAAAGTAATTATTTAACATCTAATAAGGCCATAATAATCACACAAATTGATCTAGAATTGAAGAATAACATTTTATTATTATTATTATGATAACCTTTATCATTTTTGTTATTATTTTTATACATTATATAGTAGGATTAGTATCACAATATATATAGTTTAACTCCAACTAAATATGTGATACACATTTTATCAAATGATAACTTAAATTATGGGATAAAAAATACAAAAATAAAACAATAACTTAGTTTTTAAGAAAAAAATTTAAAAAAAAATAAAAAAACCGGGACCGGGATCACAAGGTATGTGACCGGTCCCGGTCCCGGGGATCCCGGTCCCGGTTTTCCCGATCCCGGTCCCGGCCGGGACGGGAAATTCCCGGGATCAAAATTCCGGGACTGGGACCGGACAACCGGGACCGGGATATTTTGGACACCCCTAATTGAAATATTAGAAGCTTATTGTATTAACTCTCCAAATATCTTAATTGAGCAAGGATAGCCATTGAAAACCATTTTCAAGAGCATCTTCATCATTTGCATTCTTAACCCATTTCCATTCCTCCTTATTTGAAAAATCCCAAAAATATTTATTTTAATTGCATTCAATTCATAATTTTAAAAATCAATCAATTATGTTTAACCCTTGTCAATTGTGCATTATAATTACTTAGCTTACTAGGAATTAGTTTCATAATCGGCTCCTCAAAATAAAACAAACCAAGTTGTGCACTATATTGCTTTAATTCAGTTTTATTTTTAATAATCCCGAGGCGACTAAAGGACTATTTCAGATAGATATAAACCTATGCCGCATTTAGTTATATTAGCGTTTGGGCATCTTAATGCATTAATTAAATGATTGCATAAGATATTGTGGATTAATTAACTAGTAGGCTTGTTAGTAGACGGATAGGCACTAGTAAGCAATTTAGTGCTCTAGGTTAGTTAGCAAAGACTGCATCTGGTCTTTATTATAAGACACCAACTAATAAGTATCATTGGTCCTCTTTACAAGGCACTTGCAAGTTTCCAAAGAGCATTTAATTTATTTTTTCATGTATGCCCAGATTTAGTAAGGGTAGTGGGAGAGAGTAATAATTAATATGATATTTGAGTTTAGTGTAGTCAGTAAGAGTAATATTGAAAATCACTTAAAATTTAGGACAATTTTAATGTTTTTAACTGTTTTTATTAATTTGTGAGAATTGGTAGTTAATGCCTTATAATAAGGACCAGAGAGAGTACATCGGATTAATAATTCAAAGGGATTAATTACTTAGATATAATCCAGATTCAGGGGAGTAATTATCCTAGATTTTTTTTCCTGCATACAAAATCAGCACTAACTCTAATTGTAGCTTAGAATTTTAATTATTATTTTTGTTTTCATTCTATCTTTGCCTGTTGCTCAAGTTAAACAAAACTTTAAAGTCAATGACCAACCGGTTTTAGGTACCAAGTCCTCTAAAAGAAATACGTGACTCACTCTTTATTACTTAATATGGCCTATATACTTGTGGAATTGTAGGTTACACATTTTATGCCTATTAAGTTTTTGGCGCCATTGGTAGGGACTTGTGCCAACACTATTTTGGTTATAATTGATTGAGTATCACTACAAAAAAAACTGTCATTTTGTAGAAGTTAAAATGTTGTACTTGTAACAATTTTAACCACTACAAACGACAGTAGTAGTGGTTGGAAAAACTGCTACAAAACACACTATAGCAAACAGTTTTATAGAGGCTTCTAAGAACCACTACTCACATAAACAGAACTGCTAATGTATTGTTAATGGTTTCATCACACTGCTACAAGATGCGTACATAGATAACACATTATCTGAGTAGCTTGTACCAGTTTTAAAACCACTACAAATGTTGGCTCCAAAATTTTGCCCAAATTTTGGTGTGACGGGATATAAAAATTGAAAATTTGGCGCTAACATTGTTGTGGTTTTTAAACCGCTACTAAGTACATCAAGGAATTTTAAAAAATTGGCGCCAAAATATTGGATGAAATTTCAAAAAGTTATGCCAAAGATTTAATATGAATTTGAATTTAAATGTGTAGCAGTTTGAAACCCCTACTAACTATCGCATAAATTAAAAAAAAGGAAAAATAATAATTTGAGTCCATTGTTCCAATATTTTGTTGAATATTTTATTATTCAAGAAACAATTTAGATGATAGTAATTAATATTTGAGAAGAATGATTACATTAAGTTAGATAAGTATAAATATTATGTAGGTTTAATATTAAGAATGTGTAGGTAACAAGGACTTGTGTTGTCTACTAGGTGTTCTTTGATTATTGAAGGAATGTTGATGAGTATGGAAGGAATGTTGAAAATGTTGGGGAAGAGTTCTTAAATTTCTGCAGAAGAAGAACAATAATTAGTATAAGTATTATAAGAAGGAAAAAATCAAAATGTTGAAATCAAAGATTTCAAAAAAATTGCCATATTTCATCATCTTGCTCAATTCTTTGGGAAATCTTCACCAGATGATAGAAAACAAGAGAAAATAAGGGTGGGAAGAAATGGAAGAGGGTTTGAAATGAGGTGTGGTAGGGGTATTTATAGGGATATGAGTAACACTTGTAGCGATTAAGGTGATGGTTTTTGTAGCGGTTTATATTTATAGCAGTTGAGTTGACAATGTTTGTAGTAATTTTACATTTGTAGCGGTTTTTGTTTAGTTTGTAGTGGTTTCAAAACTGCTACGAATATTAGTTGAATTTTTTTAAAAAAATTATTAATTGAGCTTTACAAGAACAAAAGTTAAATTCGTTTAATCATTCTCCGTCGACATCCTATAAAAAATGTGTGAAGAAAATGTTAGTGGTGATTTTATTATTTTGCACAAAAATTAAATTTAAATTATGTGATAATAAAGCGTAACTTATAAAAATGCACCGAACTATAGGAAAATTGTCATCGCCTTTACGGAAGAAGTTTTCAAAATTGGCAGGCTGGAATGGCTCACTCTCGCAAGCAATGTTATCACTATTACCTATGTCGTAAAGGTTTCGAATCTTCAAGTAAACCACCATATTCCAATCCCTGTGCTACTTGTCCTCGACATAATAAACCTAGTGTGCCTTTGGGGCAAGAATATATGGCTCATCATCTTTAGATTGACCAGTGTGAATTGGCCAAGAGTAATTTACTTATGTGATGCCTAAGTCTTCAATTGTGAGTCCCCAGGAAGTTAACGTATTTGTCCACAAACACTTGAACAACATCACAGTGAAATTGCCTTGGTGATTTAGTTCAACGACATCAAGAAACTTTCCATCATAAGTGATGCCTTCGAACTGCATGTTGCCGTCACTACTGCTCACATAACTCTCTTGTCTCTAAGACACCATAAAGACCCAAGTTTTGAGTTAAAAATCCTTGATCTCATGAAATCGTACAAAACTTGAAACCATTGACATTATATGATGCAAACCTTTTTGCATGGTCAAGAGGGCCGATTGCGAGAGCTCTGAAATCTAATGAGTGTGGGTTATGGTCATTTAGTATTTTGCGTGCGAACTAACTTGGGAATTATCTGTGGACTTTTTTTATCAATTTTGGAGGATGTTTGTGTATGGATCCTAAATTGATACTTCATATGACTTCTGAATTCCGTGCAATTAATCTTGTGATGGTGATCAAGAAATGTAAGTAAAAAATGTAAGGAAATATATAAAATAACATGAGTATACAATACTTGCTGAAGGAAGGTTTCAACTTAATTGCAATTAATCAAGTTATGTCTAAGTGCTTGCAACTTCTCAGTTTCTATTAGTTTGAAGTTGATGCACATATATAAATGACTACCTCTCAATAGGATACATCCGTCAATATTGAACTAGGCCAGGGAGCTTTGTTTTATGAACAAGGTGGACTGTCAGGTGAACTATCATAGTGAAAAAGAATGGAGAAAGGATCAATTCCTAATGACAAAGTGTAAGAATGATTTTGTGTTGCAGCTGATCGAGCTCCTAAACAATTAAAACCTTGGAACACAACTTTTAAAAGAAATAACACAACTCCACCAAAACGATGGACACATTAGGAGGCAATGTATTTTTTATTGCCAGTGGAAGTTACGGTTGCATAAGAACATGTGAGTCATGACTCTTCAGCCCAGTAACCTTTCGAGCCTGCATGTCAATACATCATGAAATATTGCTTGAATACCCATCAGGAACTTTTATTTTCTTCAACGTCGCAAATGAGATTTTCTTGTTTGGTTTAGTGAGGGTGACTTTTGTCGGTTGAAATTTGTCATGCTCATCTGGCCACATGTCTTCACAAACTCCTATAGATTGTAAATCTTTCCTTACTTGAAGATGATCTTTTGACTTGCTGGGTTCGTTAAACAACGTGTATAGCACGTTGTCGTATACATTTTTTTCAATGTGCATGACACCAAGACTGTGTCAAAGTAAATTAGATTTCTAATATGGAAGAGTAAAGAATATGCTTATCTTCTGCCATTGTGAAGGTGCATAAGAAGTCCTATTAGTATTTCTATCTGCTTTTGTTGCATCATCGTTTTTTCCAAACTCGAATTCAACATCCTAAAGCTACTATAAGATATATGCATTTGATAAAGTCTGAGGTGGTCTTCTATTTTCCAATTTCCCATTGAAATGATTCCGTTGTAATCTAAACTTGTGGTTACCATCAAGAAACCTCCGATGACCCATGAAGCACCACTTTCAACTACTGGGAAAGAACGTTGAGTCAGAGTCAAAATTGCAAGCTGGACACGCCATTCTAGTATGCACATTCCACCTGGATAATGTTCCTAGCCCAGGAAAGTCACTTATTATCCATATCAAGGCTGCACACAAGTTAAACAGTGTCTTCTCGTATATGTCATATGTCTTGATGCCGACATTTCACAAGTCTAGTAATTCCATAATAAGCATTTGGAGATACACATTGATGTCATTACCCAGTGCCTTTTTGCCTGGAATGATCATAGACAAAATGAAGAAGCTTTGTTTCATATACATCTAGGGGTCAAGTTGTATGGAATAAGATTATTTGTCAAATACTATAACTGTGCTAAGATTCCCAAATGGATTAAAAACATTGGTCGCCAAAGTAAGCCAAACATTTTTAGGGTCTGTTGTCAAAGCTAGAAAGTCTAAGTCGAATGCTTTCTAGGCATCTACATCACGTGGATGTTTTAATTTACCATCTTCATTCTTGTCAACTTCATGCCACCTTATTTGCTCAGCTGTTTTAGACGACATAAACAATCTTTGTAACCATGACTTCAAAGGAAAGTACCTGAGAATATTTGCACATTTCTTCTTCTACTTTTCCCCTTCTGAATTGTCTTATACTTGAATGTGTTACATCACTTACAAGTCTCCCTGCTAGTATCATATCCCCAATATAGCATGCAATCATTGGGCCATGCATCAATTTTTGGTAGTTCAAGTCCAATCTATTAATAATCTTCTTGATCTCATAGAATGTTGTGGGAATCTCTGTGTCGAGGAATACATCCTGTAGCAATTCTAGCAACATCGCCATTCGCTTATCAGTGATTCCATACAAGCACTTTATATGATACAATTTGATCAACAAAGATAATTTCAAGTATTTTCAACAACCTTGATACAAAAGGACGATCTGCTTCATCATCCATTAAGCTAAAAAAATACCAAGCTACTTCATTCCTTAAGAACACATGGTTTGAACCCTACACCTCTTCATTGAAGTTGTCATCTTGAAAATCGAATGCATAACGAATAACATCATTAATAAGATCATCTTGATCTACTTGTACTTCTACTTGTGAACTTCGAGGAAGAGCATCATCATATCTCATACCAGGTTTCTCACCATAAACTCCGTAGAACGTATAGTCTTCTGGGAAAGGCTATACAAGTAAAATGTTCCCTAACAACTTCTTGTGTATGTCACTTCTTAAACTTGCATCTAGGACACAGACACACGATCTTACCATTATAGCTGGCGTGAGAGTATTTGAAATCCAAGAAATTGTTTAATCCTACCGAATATGCTAGAGAATTACATGGCAACTTGATCCATGACTTATCCATAGCTAGTGAAAAAAGTTAGTAAAGAAGATAAGTAAAGAGAGAATTTTGAGTTTTCTAAATGACGTGTTCTTGGATGATTAAATTCAAATTCTCCAACGTTCAACAATTTATAGCAATTGTAAAACCGCTACCATAATTGCTAAGTATAAACTTTATAGCAGTTAAGGGGCAAAAACCACTACAAACTTCATGACCATTAGCAGAATTTGAAATATTCAAATTTCAAAATCACACACTTTGTAGCAGTTATAGGGCAGGAATCGCTACACACTTCATGAATGAAGCAAGCCTTAATGATTAACTTCAAATTCTCCAACGTTAAACAATTGGTAACGGTTGTACAATCTCTACCATAACCACTACAAAGTGTAAACTTTGTAGTAGTTATGGGCAAAATCTACTACAAACATTATGACCATTGGCGGGATTTGAAATATTCAAATTTCAAAATCACACTCTTTGTAGTGGTTATGGGGTAGGAATTGCCACACAATTCATGACCGTTGGCAAGATTTGAAATATTCAAATTTCAAAATCACACACTTTGTAATGGTTTGTCAACTCCTACAAGACGTTATTTATTATTTAAAAAAATAATTAACAGTTTGTAGCCGTTTTGTAACTGCTACAAATATAAACTTATGTTTTAAAAAAATACTTTACATTTTGTAGCGGTTTCTGAGCAAAAACCGCTATAGGTGACTATGAATAACTCCCCATAATCCATCTGACAGTTCTTCTACTAAGCCTTCTTCTACTAAAAGAATTAAAACAAGAAATTATTATTATAAATAATAAATTTATATTATAAAGCTAAAATCAATTTAATTGTAAAAAATACCAATTCACTGTAAGTGATAACAAATGTCTTCGATCCTGCTGTGTGATGTATCCTCTATTGCCCTTGATTCCTAATGTTTATCTGATAAAGACCCTACAGAAACAACAAAACATTAAAATTATTAAAAAATAAAAATTATTAAAGAAATTACTTGTCCTTTTGGGCTCCTCCAGTACTGGACAAAACTTGACCGGTCATTAAGTGGGACACCGACAGGCACGTTCTACATCATCTGCTCTAGAGGTATCATCCCATCCTTATTCATGATGTGGTAGAGATGATTCCTTCTATTTTTCCAGCCACCCCCATCTTTATCATCATGTACGTCTTCTTGTTGTCACGCATGGCAAACCTATCTTGTATCACAATTGAATAAATAATAATTAAATACAATTAATTAATTAAAAATGACATAAGTTATAACTATTTACATTTATAATATAATTAAATATAATTAATTACCTTCACAGCCTCGTCCCATATAATCTTCAGCATTCAGGGAATCTTCTTCCATGTCTTGAAGTAGATAGGGAACTACATCTAATTCGTGCCTAGCTCGTTCAGATAGCAGTTGAATAGGTAACCACCATTCTCAATTGGCTGGTCTATGGCCTCATTGCACAAAACTATGACATGTAGTCCCCAATCTATGCTATGGAGTCCAGCCACGTCCAACCTTCTAGTGGTTATATTCCCCTGCTCATTTGCACAATTTACCATATACTTTAATTAAATTTGAATCCACATTTAAACCTATATAATTTAAATATTAACTTCATTAAAACAATAATTAAATTTACCTTGAACATGCACCTCAAATTCCATCGACTGTGAAGATGACTGTCATGGATTATTCTGGTCCCGGGCATCCTCCTCATCCAGGAATCGCTCTATGTTACTTAGTATAGGAATGTTCAAGTTAAACTCCTCAGTCGCGTCTTAATAGCTGAGACTAATGTCATCCCCCTCTAGCTGAACAGGTAGCTCTGGTAGGGTCGCCTCCTGTAGGGCCGTCTATTATGGCTACTCTAAAGTAAGCTGCTATGTTGGGGTCACCTCCTGTGATGGCAAGGGACTTGTCTGCCTCCAAGCTACCCTTGACTTCCCCTACCACTACTACCTCTACTACTGCTCCCCGGCAGAATAGGTCTGGGGGACACTCAGCCTTCTTCCCCTTACCTTTATCTCCCAAAAGTCATAATAACTAAATTTATTATTAAATAATTAAAAATATTATCAATATTTATAACAAAATTATAATTATAGGAAAAGAAACGAAATAAAAGAGTTAACTTTACTAACATCAAGGGACTAACTTTTTAAATACTTGAGCAAAACCTTTTACAGCACTCTAGAAACAAATTTGCCAAATGCGGTAAAATTAGGGGTGATGGCGCTTATATAGCCTTAAGATTTGTAGCGGGTTACAAAAAATTGCTACCTCAACCACTACAAATCACGAAACCCTACCTCGTGCAATGTGAAATTTTGTAGTGGTTTTACCAAACCGCTAATAATGTGTAGACCTTCTGCATTCTGTAGTGGTTATTCCTCAAAACCACTACAAGTAAGCAACCATTTGCATTCTGCAGTGCTTCTTGTCTTATGAACAGCTACAAACCCAATGCCACAAATGTGGCTATTCATATCACGAAACCACTACAAACAAACTACTACAAATTTGGCACAAAGTTGGTGCCACCTGTTGTATCGATTTTTTTTGTGAAAACCGCTACAAATGTCATTCGCTTACTAGGGCATCACATGGCTCGAGTCATACTGTTGCAAATTTGTAGTGGTTTTTGAAAAAAACTGCTACAAATCCTGACATTTGTAGCAATTTTGTCCAACCGCTAAAAATTAATCTCTATGAATTGATAGTCTTTTTGTGGTGTGTTAGTAGCTTAAGTTTGATCTTTATGAATATTTTTATTTTGTTTTCTTATGTATTTACAAATCCTTAATTTTATTATATATTTTCACACTTTAATTATGGATTTTGTCATCATTATTAAGTTTAAAAAGCTTTCTTTGTGATTAATTGGGATTAAGAGTAAATACATTAAATTAGGACTAAAATGGAAAAATTGTAATTACTCATAATCATTGATTTTCTAAGAATAGTTGATGTTGGATTAATTTTTTTTAATTGTAGGTGCTTGAAGAAATTGAACCAAGTTTGAAAATGGAAGTTTGGACTCAAATTGCAAATATTATAGTTTAGACACACAAAAATTTTAAAATTTGCATTTTAGTCCTTCCACAAATGATTTGACCGTGTCTTTACGCCTTGGGGTCAAATGCAAAATATTTTTAATCCAAGAATTGCAGTACAATGCAACACTCGGGTCGTCTCACTTGAGGAGCCTTTATTGAACTACCTAAGTAATCTAATTATCATGCAAATGCAATTAAAACAAGGGGAAATGGGGAAGTGGTTTTTGAAATTAATAATTAAAAGAAAGATGCAAATTAATTAAATGCTAAACTATTGTTTTTGGTCTTTTTATAAAAATGGAATGGATAAGGTTGCATGGAATGGTATGGAGTGGAAATTATCAATAAAGAATGCTCTTAGTAATGAAGAAATGACAATCCTTGCTCAAAAAGATTAGGGGAGTTAAGAATTCATTAAGTCTTAAGAGCAACCTCAAAATAACACTTGAGTCCAATAATCCCAATTAATAGTAACTCCTACAAATATAGCTAACTACTACCTCTTGAGATATTGTTAAAAACCACTTAGTGTGCAATTAAAATTGAAATAATGCAACATGAGTCTTCTGTGATTTGAGCGCTAAACAGCCCCTCAAGGATACAAATCAACCACATTAACTAGACAATAACACACTAATTAACATAATCTCATTGCAACCACAAAGAAATTCAAACATATATAATCTTCACATTGTAAAATTCAATCTCAACTACAATTATCAAACCAAAAGAGACAATTAACATTAATCCCAATTCCAGAATCACATATATGAAAATTCCTAAAACTAGGCAATCTAAATATATATAATTTTAGACTAATGGAATGATAGCAAAACTCCCCTTTGTAGTCCAATAAGCTCAAGCACAATTCATCATCACCAAGAAGCAAGCAAAATCAGCTACTCATCTCTCCAACAGTAATCACAATCTGTTCAAAACTCACAGAACCCATAGGAAATTGAAGGACCAAATCAGCAAAGAAGAATAAATGGGATCTGTTGGTTTGGAGAATGACTGAAGGAAATAGGAGCTATTAAATCAAATGGTGAATGAGAAGGGATAAGGAAGTGATTGTGGTTGGCTGTCGGCGTGGAGGAAATAATGGAAAAGCGGTGAAAATAATGATGACGATGATGCTGTTAAGATGATGGTGGTGTAGTGCAGAGGAAGGAATGGCGATGGTGTTGAAATGAGTGATGAACGATGGTGGTGCTACAAATCTAAGCTCTGTCTCTGCTTAAGTCAAGCTCCGACAATGGTCTCTCTGTCTCTCCCCTCAAGCTCTCTCTGTCCTTCGTCCGCCTCACTCTGTTGAAGCTGGTGGTGTAAGTTGTCTGACGAGAAAGGAGAGGGGCACGGTGAAGGTAGTGGTGTAGGTTGCTTGAGAGAGGGAAGGTCCAGCTTGTCGGTGATGATAACTGGAACAGAGTAAGCCGATGGTGATTGGTAGTGAGAGAGGTGTTAGATCTCATGTTTTGATGATAACAAAAGAATGGTTTAAAAAGGAAATGATTAATAAACAAGTTTGAACAAAGTAATGACAGGAACAAGCTTCACTTGAAGTAAGCATTGGAGTAATGAAGAAAGACCAAGAGAAAATGCTGAGGAACTTGATCAGAAGCAAGTTTTCTAAGGCATTACTCGAGGCGGTACTCGAGTAATGAGCCAAAACTTGAAGTAACCAGAAGCACCTTCCAGTAACCTGCCAACGTTACTCTAGTAAGTACTCGAGTAATAGTGTAAGTATTTTCAAGGTGCTCTCGGCCTGCCAATATTACTCGAGGAGCTACTCGAGTAACCAGGTAAAAACTTGGAGTTGCTCTCGGCCTGCCAATGTTACTCGAGGCGCTACTCGAGTAACCATGTGAAAAACTTCCAGTTGCTTTCAGGTTGCCAAAGATACTCGAGGAGCTACTCGACTAACTCTGTTTCTGAAAATGTGGAGCTCTCGGCACTTAGTACTACTGCTAATGTTACTCGAGGTGGTACTCGAGTAACACACTAAGGTAAGTTAAAACTTGAAGGTGGTACCCGATTAACTTGATATAATCTTATCTCTTTTTCCTCGAGTCCTTACTCTAGTATGCAAGTATCTAATGTTGTATTTTAAGTGGATTCCTCGAGTAAGTACCCGAGTATGCTGAAGTTTTCTCAAGGAAAACTTCCAGTCATTACCAGGGTAAGCCATGCACAAAAAGTACATTTACCCGAGGTGGTACCCGAGTAACCTATGCAAAAATGAGTGCATTACTCGAGTCCATACCGGAGTAACAAGGTAAGTGCTCCCGGCCTTGAAATCCTGCCAACATTACTGGAGTAAAGCATCGAGTAACCAAAAGATTATTTGAAGGTTTACTCGAGTTGGTACCCGAGTAACTCATAAAGTTGTGAGTGCATTACTCGAGTAGGTACCCGAGTAAACATATATTTTCAAAGGTTTGAAAATTGGTTATTCCATGCACTACCCGAGTAATCTTGTATTTATTCATTGACTTGCAGTTGATCAAAGATTTCCCGATGATACTCGAGTAAGTACTCGAGTAACATTCATGTGATACTCGAGTAGCTACTCGAGTAAGCAAACCCAGAAATTTAGAAATCATTCAAACGTTCATTAAATTGTTTCCTATATGATTAATCTTTCATTGTATTAGTATTTCTAGCATATTTACAAATAAACAATGAAGGAATCATGTCAAGAAAGGGAAGTCAAATTAAACGTTCAAATGCCAACCACCGCCAACGGATATTTTTTAAAAACTTGAAAAGTCAATAGTGGCTGCGCACTCTCCAACGGACGAAAGAAAATGTTCCAACGGTCATCACCAACATATCTATATATATGTGAACATCCAAACAGAGAAGAACAACTAAGCGCACACACAAACGAATTATCAAGTTCATTGCTCTGTTTTTCACGTTAAAATTATATTTCTATGCTTCAGTGATTCTTATTCACTCTGTAAGAGAGATATTTCATTCAAACTCAATATTTGTTATTGAGGTAACTTAAGGTTGTGGAACCTTGAGTTGGGATTGGATTACAACTTGTAAGGGGGAGCGAGTGTCCAGGTGAAGGAACTTGCTTGTACTGAGGTGCCAAGAACCCACTGAATCTTGGATGTTATAGTGAAACTCTCAGAGAAGCTCTGAGGACTGGACGTAGGTCAAAGTGGTTGTGGCCGAACCAGTATAACTCTCGGTGTACACTTCGGTGATATTTCTCCTTACTCCTTACTGTTTTAATTCCACTATTAAAGTTTTATATTTCCGACGAAATTTTAGTATCACCCAATTCACCCCCCTCTTGGGTGAAACGCTTGCTCTAACAAGAGGGAAGGTGACAGTGAGAGTGAAGGGAAGTCACCGGCGGTGATGGTGGAGATGCAGGAGTGCCGCCAGCGACACCAGGAAGAGGCAGGAAGAAGAAAAAGATGATGATGATGATCTGCGATACGATTATTCGATCACCCCCCCGTGCGGCGCTGTCACTCTGGTTTTATTCCTCTTCCGCTTGCCTCTCGGATCTTCCATGTCCATTTTCCCATGTCCACCAAAGCCTCACCAAATCGGGTCCAAGTTTCGGATCCTTATTTCAGTCCCAACTGCGGCCCACACCAGTATGTCACTGCAGTTGGGTCTTTCATTTCTGCTCCATGAAGCCCACACACGATGAGATGACCAGGGACCTCCATGACAATTCCAAAATGTTCTTCAGGAGGGACTTAAGCAAACTAATTTGAAATGTTCTGAGGCAGGACTAAAATTTCTGAATATTTTGGGTCCTTTACTATAATTTCTTCTGTCACTTTTCTCCATACACTTGTAATTTCTATGAAATTATGGGATTTATTTTGTGATTTTCTATAATCCACAAATTAATAATTTTTGACCTCCAAAGTCTCAAAATTTCTCCTTGAGCACCTACAATGCAAAAATTAAGCACAACGTAGCATCAAAAGTTCAAGGGACTTTTGTATAAAAATAATTAATAAATTGTAAACATTTTCCCCTAATTGCCATTAATTCAAAACAATTGTTCCTAACCAAAATTAATGCTTAATCATGCAATAATGCTTCATAAAATGCATTTAAATCCCAAATAAATCATGAAAAATTATGTAAAAATATGGTTCAATCAACAAAATTTTATACTTTATAGTTAAGTCCCTAGTCAAAACATGAGTTTTGACTAGAGACTTAGGTCAGATTTTGCTAAGCTCGACACAACAGCAAGAGAAACAGCGCCTTGGACCCTTCTTCTTCAAGAGCTCAGAATCGACCTTACCTCTCATTCTTCACCATCTTCATCTTCTTCACCTCCCTTCTCCACTTCCGTCATAGGTGACTCTCGCCTTCACCACCATAGTCACTAGTGACCTTCTTCCCTCAACCTCCATTCACTCTTGCCACGGATAGAAGCTCAGATCGAGGAGCTCAGAATTGACCAGAGAGAAATTGTGGTAGTGATAAATCCCTATTTTTATACTTTAATTGGGGATTTTGTTATAAGTATTGAACTTAAAATGCCTTTCTTGAGATAAATTGATATAAAGAGTAAATACATTAAATTATGACTCAAAAGGGCAAAATTGTCATAAAAATTGTAATTACTCTTAATCATTGATTTTTCTGAGAATATTTGATGTTAGTTTAATTTTTTAATTATAGGTACTTGAAAAATGGGATTAAAACTAAAAATAGCAGTTTGGGGTTTGCATTTTAGAAATAACAGTTTAGTCCCATGAATTTGCAAAATGACATAATGGTCTTACAAAACTGTTGCGTTTTATTCCAAAGTTTTAGGTCAGTTTCAGAGAGCAGGGGCGAGAATTTTAGAAGGAAGAGTAGCCACGAACAAAAAGAAACCTTGAGACCATCATCGTTCTTCTTTACTGATCAACTTCACCGGCCACCCACTCCGCCATCCACCACCATCTTGGTCGGTAACCTTCCTCCATCTCTCCGCCCTTTACCACCTTCATCTTTCTTCACCTCTATTTGCAAGTTTTGAAGTAGAAACTCAGAGCCGCAACTGTTCAAACAGAGGAGGCAGCCATCAATGATTTCTTCAAGCTCCAAGACCATCGTCTTCTTCATTCATCCACCATCTTTACCTTCGTCCTCACCTTCACCATCTATGCTAGCGCTCTTTATCTTCCAGAACCAGACCGTGGCACTCTGATTTTGTGCTCAAATTCAGCCACAGTTCTTCCTTAATTTAGTGCTAATTGGTTAATTTAATAATCGGTGATCTTATGGCTGGGTGTTTGAAGCACAGTGTGATTATGTTTCTTAAAGCTATTCTCATGAGTGGTTAGGCAATTTTATGCTCGTTGAGATGATTTAGAGATGGCTTGAGCTCATATGTGCTTCAAAGGGGAGTTTAAATTATCTATAGGTCATTATATTTGTGATTTCTTAGGTTTAGTAGTTCATTTGTATATTGAGACTATAATTTTAGTTATGTTTTATTCTATGGATTGAGTTCTTATGATTTTGGATTTGTAATGAGGATTTGTACTCATCTATATATGGTTATATATATGTTTTTCTATAATTCTATTGCTTTCTATCTATTGAACATAATATTGTTGGATAGTTTGATTGAATTGGACTTATAGTTGAACCTAAATGCATTGCTTATTTCATAATCACTCTCTAAGGGGTTTTAATAATGCTTGAATTAATGAGTTCATGAGTTTAAGCATTAGACTCAATGGTAATTGAGGTTTGGCATGTTAGAAAACTTAGAGAAACTCATTACACTAAGAGGGCTTTATAGCATTTCAAGAGTAGGGGTCCCTCTCTTGTGATGCTAGACTCATTGGTTAATGAGGTTTGGAATATTAGAAGCTTAAGGTATTAACTCTCCAAATATTTTAATTGAGCAAGGATAGTCATTGAAACAATTTCCAAGAGCATTTTCATCACTTGCATTTTTAACCCATTTCCATTCCTCCTTATTTGAAAATCCCAAAAATATCTATTCTAATTGCATTCAATTCATATTTTTGAAAATCAATCTATTATGTTTTACCCTTGTCAATTTTGCATTATAATTCCTTAGTTTACTAGGAATTAGTTTCATAACCGGCTCCTCAAAGTGAAACGACCCGAGTTGTACACTATATTGCATTAATTCGATTTTATTCTTGATAACCCCGAGGCAACTAAAATGGAGTTCTTCAGGGAGAGACAGAGTCGGCGAAACAGAAAGACACAGCGCCAAGCTTCTACCATCATCATCCTTCTCTACCACTGGCCAACCTCAATCTTACCATAGGAAGCACTGCCAGTGAAAGCTCCACACTCTTGACAGATAGACAAGTAGAGGAGTGCCACAGACTGCTTGGACATTCACCTTCAATCATCATCTTCTTCATCTAGCCTCCACTTTTACTCCCATTTGCTTCTACCATCTCCATCAACCTTCGACTCGATTCTTCTAGTCCCATCTTCTAGATCCTTCCACTCTCTATCTTAATCTGTTGAGCTCCAGGTGAAAGTTTCGGCCAGCACTTTCTCCAACCAAGAACTCCTTCAAGTTTATTCACTCTCTCATCAAAATTCACCCTTGTATTTGCATTCAATGGGCTTATTGATTTTTAATGGATTTTGTAGCTGAAGTTAGCATCATGAGTGTGTGATTTTCTTAGCTCTTGAAGATGGAAGCTATGGCTTCAGTTCTAAGTGCTACAAAGGAGAGTTCTAGTTTTAATTCATTAGCTTTACTATGTATTTACAATTTCCCTGGTCTGAGGAGTTGTAATTTGTAGTTAAGACTATGATTTTTGGTTTAATCTTTGTTTGAACCAATTTGTAATTTGAATTAGTTGATGTTGATCATTGTGCTAATCAATAAATGTGGTGTTATATATATATATATATAATTATAATTCCCTTGATTCTTTATTATCTTGCATGGTATTGTTTGGATATTGATGAGTTGATTTTGGATTGCATTAGAACCAACTGTATTAATTAATTCATAATCACACTCTTTGAGGGTTTAATAGCATCTCAAGGGTAGGGGTTCCTTTCTTTTGATGCTAGACTCATCGGTTGATGGGGTTTAGTATTTTAGAAACCTTATTTTAGAAAACTTAGTGATTTCATAAATTGCATACAGAGTGGTTTTTAATAGTGTTTTTAGAAGTTATTATTTTTTAGGTCTAGGAATAATCATTGATTAATGCATTAGACTCAATGGTGTTTGAGGTTTGGTATTTTGAGAGAATTTGTTTGCAAATTGCTAGCGTTTTGTACTAAGTTTTGTTTAGAGGGGTTAAATCTTGCCCAGTGTAAAAGTGTTTAATCAATCTAACTCAAACTATCTTAAAGAGTCTTTTGGGCATTTTTGACTAAGCTAGCAAATTAAACTCCCATTATCGTTATTTGAACTATGATTGTCTTTGCAAGTCATTTTCAAGAGATTCACTTCATCCATTTCTATTCACCTATTATTTTATATCCAAAAATACAAAAAAAAACATTGTAATTTGGGAAAATTGTGAAAAAATACCTCATCGGAAACTTATTTGTCAAATGGGACATTCGCATGCAGAATATCTTCCCATTTGTGCAGAATATCTTCCTTGTGTGCAATATTCTTCCCTATATATGTGTAAAAATCTTCTCTCCGTGTGCAGATATCTTCCCAAGTCCCATTTGGCAATTAAATTGCCAATGAGGTCTTTTTTAGCAATTCTCCCTTGTAATTTAGGACTTCTATTTTCATTGCATTATAGTTGTAGTTTCAAAAGAAAATTAATCCCCTTTTCCCTTGTTTTTCATGCCAATCATCGTACTTAGTTCCTAGGTAGTTAATAAAAGGTTCCTCAAGAGGTGATCTACGATTGCACCCTATATTGCAATCATTAGTTTAATTTTGAATAAGTTATCAAGGCATAAACTAACATCTCCTTCATCTATGTTTTGTTTTGTTTTGTTTATTTGTTGCTTGTCTTTGAAAAAAAATTAAAAAAAAAAAAGGATTATTCTTGTTGCTTAGTCAATGAGAAATTATCAAGCCTCTTTTCATTATTTGAGACACATGCATTGAAATGAGACAAAGGAGTGCAAATGTTGGTTGGATAGATAATGTTGATTCTTTTCTATGTAATTGGTTTTTTTTTTATTCATTGTGGAGAGAGTCATTTATAAGAGCATTGCCCATATAACCCATCTAGTCACTATGTGGGAAATGATTTCTCAAGGATTCAAACTTTTTTTAGGTTTTCTTTTTGTCCTAGTTGAAATTTAGAGCAACATGAGTCTTGAGATCCTCATTTAGATTATTGTTCAAAGAAAATTACCCCACCTTTTACGACTTTAACAAAAGAAATTTGACACTGGTGTTGACTCAAGTGCCCAAATTATTGAAGTCCATGTAAGCCAAATCCCAAGACATTAAAGAAATAAAACAATAAAACTTCTTTAATCATATTTCCACGGAGCTTTGTTGAAAACGATTATGAAGAAGTTGAGTCAAATGCCCAAAATATCATAAGTCGGTCGTGGCTATCCTTGAAGAACACCGCAAAGTGATCTTAAACTAGTTGTATAATCCATGCAGAGCTCTGAAGATGCCAATAAAACTGAATCAAAAACTGGATCTGAAGGGCATGAACTCGTTTAACAAGAGTTTGATGTTTAAATTTGAAATGAAATAATTAGCATGCTTTGTATTAAAAAAGTGTCGACGTCACATGATTTGTCAAGTGCGTTATGGCCTAACGGTACTGTATATCTGATCTGGTGTCAAATTATTGGTTTCGGTTTGATCTTTAATTCTTGACTGCATTAACATAAAATAAAAATTCACGCGGCTTCATGATCTCACTTATCTCCTATCGTCGACAGAAATCAAACCTGTTTTTCACGTTCTGTTAACTCAATATATAATTATATTTTTCTGATTAAACTTAATTATTCTTTTTAAAAAATAGAAAGGATTCTTCTCTGGTCTTAAATGTAAGACCTAGTTTTGGGATGAGCTTTGGTCCTAAATGTAAGATCTTTTTCTTTTTTATCTTTTATGGTTATTTTTTTTCTCACCAAAACTAATTTAGATTATTGTTCAAAAGAAACGACCCCACCTTTTGCGATATTAACAAAAGAAATTTGGCAATGGTGTTGACTCAAGTGCCCAAATTATTGAAGTCCATGTGAGACAAATCCCAAGACATTGAAGACATAAAACAACAAAACTTCTTTAATCATATTTCCCTGGAGCTTTGATGAAAATCATTATGAAGAAGTTGACTCAGATGCTATAGTTATACATGAATATTTTAGAGAGATCATGTCACATATGCTATAGTTAAGCCATTTATTTAGCTTCCTTAATCTCCTCAAATTAGATATACTATGTCTAATTGATATGTGAGTAGCTTTTTTTGTGATGAAAACTGAAATATTTCTTCGTTGTGAAGAATTGATATACTCTGTCTAATTGATATTTTTTCGTTGTGAAGAATCTTCGTACAATTATTTGGATTATATTCTATCTGATTAGCTGGCGATAAACCGACCACATTTTTTCCATTTCAACAATATACTCTGTCTAAAGGACCACTCTGATTGATAATATTTGGAATGTTACTTACAGGGACAAAAAACAAGGCCTAAGAAATGTGGTCCATAAAACACGGTTCATAAAAATTGGAAAAAATTGTATGTTATATAATCGTGATAATTCATTGAAGGAATACAACATGAAGAGTTGATATTTTGAGTTTTGGACGAATGAATTTGGAAGCATGGAGCCCTGGCGATTAATCTCATTTTTGTGATTGGGATATTTTCTCATCTCTCTTGAGCTGAGAGATATGTATATGAATTAAATACATGTAATGTTTTCATTTTTTTGGGGTAATCTGGTGTTGAGCGGGTTTATATAACATCTAACGAGTCCCAAACTTCAAAGGATATCCCCCATTTTTATATTGTGGATTAATTAAAATTTAATAAAACAATTGAATTAAGAATATTGAAATTTAATAAAAATAAATTTAAGGGGTCCAAATTAAATAAAAGCATTCTTAAAAATCATAGTTGCTTTAAACATCATAGAAATATGGTCTGGATCCATTATTTAAGAAAGCTATCTATTCATCGTAGAATGTTATTTATTAGCAAGTTGTTTGTCAATGTGGTAAGCGGCCTCACCCACGTAAGGAGAATAACACAAGTTCAAATTCTAAGAAGTTTGGAAGAGGTGAAAACTTTTTTGTGCTTTGCGCTTCAAGCTTTAAAATGGATTATACTCTTTATCAAATAAAATAATGTTAATTTATTTAAAATTCTATTTTTAAATATTTTATTCAGGAAATAATTGCTAATTTTTACACAATTAGCTAATCATAAATAGTTATTGTGATAAGAAAATATTTTGTATGCCTTTTTTAAGATATATAACGTTATCTTTTAAAATATGTAGTATCTGAAATTTTTATCAAATTTTTGTCAGGAAAACGACAATTTTTTTTAAAAAAATATCATTAACTATTTTCATGTAGTTCTCATTTTGACGTGAAAAATGGATGAGGACAATGTAGATAACAGGGAATCTTAACCAAGGGCTGAGACTAGGGAAAAAAAGATTTACAACAAAAGATTTATTCTTAATTTTTTGAGGTAACCAAATATATGTAAAGTATTTTCAAGTTTATTAATAACTATTATGCAAATTATTTTTAAAAAATTTTCTTGATAATGAAACATTCCCATTGAAATATTTATTACCTAAAAGTACCTAAATTTTTTTAAGGACCCATATTCTTGGGTGGGCAACTCATCTTAAAAGGGTCCATCTTTTTTTTTTTTAATCAGTGACTATTTTCAGCTGTACATGTGCAAACATATCTTCAACTATGTATAAAATAGAGGACATTTATGACATCATGTTGCACATAACTGAATAAGATTATTGCACTCATTCAAGGACCTGTGTGCTTAAAACAATTTCAGGTACTTTTAGATGATAAGTAATTTAACGGGAAAAATTTCAGGAATTTTCTTTTGCAGTAGATATATTGACTTATGCACGACTGAATGGATAAGCATGGCTGGGTTGAATGCCCGCACACCGTTGTCTGATGCTCAATTTTTCTTTTTTTCTTTATGGAATCTAGGCATTACTTATTTTTCCTATTCAAAAAATATACAGAGAATGTTTCGTTTAAATTATTTCATTTTTAGAGAATATTTATGAGTCCAACTTAGGTTGGGGTGAACATAGGTGGGAATTAATACAGTCTACTATTAACAGAGTATACTCATTTGTTTGTTTTTAGTAAAAAAAAATATATTCATTATTTTGAAAAATAAAATGTCTAGTGGTATGGCTATTTTCAAAAAAAAATAAGTCCAGATTATTTAGTCTTTTACTTTAGGAGATTCTCTAAATATCTTAAGTAAAGTAAGTTTGTGTAATTCTGATACTATAAATGTATAATAAGATTTTATTTTATTACTACAAAAGACTGAATTACAAATGAAATTTTAAAATTTCTTAACATATTTTACTGTGGGCTTCGGTCACTAAATTGAACTATCAACTATAAAAATTTCGTCGCTAATTTAATATTTTTTTATAGTGTATATTCATTAGAAATTTACGAAACTGTTTATTTCTGCATAATACTATTTTACTATCAGTAAACCTGAATACGAAATAGCTTTCTAAATACTCAGTTTTGGATTTATTTAATGTATTTGATGATTTTTTTTTGGTTGCCCACCCGGTTTACCGGAGCTTTGCCCCGATTATATCCGGAGTTTTAGCTCTGTTCATGTCAAAACTGTTTGGAGTTATTTTAGGATTTATTTAATTGGTACTTGAAAAATTGGAATTAAGATAGTCTATGGAGTTAAATCAGATTTGATAGCTTAATACTAATAGGATTGTGTAATTTCTAATATGGATAAGCATATACATGTTAGCCGCATTTAATCATATGAGAGCTTATTAATGCGTTAATTCATTGATTGCATAAGACATTATGGATTAATTAATTGGAAGGCATGTTAGTGAACTGATTTGACCGTGTCTTTCACTACAAAAAAATGCGATATAATAGCGGTTAAAAAGGCGTATTTATAGCTGTTTTAACCGCTACAATCAACAAACAACCGCTACCAAATTCACTATTACAAACAGTACCCAAACAAAAAAACCGCTACTACTTTTATAACAATTGATGTAGCGGTTTATTTATTTCAACCGCTAAAAGATTCTCATGTTGATAATGATTTATCTATCGAAATTGTAGTGGTTTTATAACCGCTACAAATGTTGGCGCCACAATTTTGTGTGGCGGGAAATGGAAAATGGAAATTGGCAATTTGCTCCATGTTTGTAGTGGTTACAAAACCGCTACTAAATTGAAATTGTAAATTTTAAAAAAATGGCTCCAAAAACTAGTAGCAGTTGGATAACGGCTACTAATATCATATGAAATGTCAAATTTGGTGTCAGAAATTTAATCCATTTTGTTTTTAAATTTGTAGCAGTTGTAGTTCTTAAAACTACTACAAATATTTTGTGAAATTTAAAAAAAATTATACAATTATTTGTCTCCATTTTTATAATATGGGATTGAATAGTTTATTCTTTAAGTAGTTTAGTTGACAATAGTTATTATTTAAAAAGAATGATTTAATTAAGTTGGATAAGTATAAACTTTATATTAGTAATATTATTGAGGATATGTAGGTAATAAGAAATTATTATGTTATCTGCTACAATGTGGTTATCATTATGTAAGGAAAATAGGAAATGGTGAGAAAAGAAAATGTCCTTCAATATCTGCAAAAAAGAAAAATAGTGAGAATAAATATTATATGAGGGAAAAAATATTGAAATGAAAAAAAAGAAACTTTGTACCATATTTCATCACCTTATTCAACTTCTTAGCTCTTAAGAAAAAATTTGTAAATGAGAGAAAACGAAAGAAAGGTAGGGTTGAAAGATATGGGGGAGTGTTTGAAATAAGGTGTGGTAAGATATTTATAGGGATCTACGTTACATTTGTAGCGATTAAGGTAGCAGGTTTTGTAACGGTTTAATTTTGTAGTAGTTATTGTTTGTTATTTGTAGCTGTTTTTGGGTGATTTTGTAGCGGTTATAAATATTGTCCTGAATTTAATTTCTAATATATTTACACACACATCATAGCATATACTACTAGTACCTACTAATCGAAGCCATATCCTAAGGCTGGTAGATGCACGCAAGTAATTTAATGCATCTCCAATCCACTTTTCTGCTCCTTCAACTGCCAGTTCCTTTTCATACCAAAATTATGGCATTCAAATAATATATTCTTGTCTAAGAAATGCCGATTTCGAATTATAATGTGGACTAAGGAATTATTCTAGAGGTGATTTATATCGTAGACAGCCGGGAGTAACAAGAATTGCAAGGATTAAACTGCACAGGGGGCTACCCTGAAGTGTTTACAAAAGGATAGATTCACAAAGGAATATCAAGACCATGAATACCATACAACAATTTGTGCTTAATTCGTTTTATACTTTCAACCGGTATCCGATGCCTTTTTGGATCCTATTATCATGGATCCGAGCAACCGACTAATCCAATTTCAAAGTTTGTAGCTTCTCTTTCAAACACAAGTGTTTTCTTTGAGATTTGAATTCGAGACTCAGGAGGGAAATGGTTTTGCTTCCCTCCCCTTGTTTGGCATCTAAAAATTTCCAGGAAAAAAATTTCCCTCCCCTCCCAAACAAAAGTGGGGGGATTTGGAGGGGAGGGGCAATATTTTCCCTTATGCAGAACATTATACCCTTAACTTCATCGCCTTCCTCCCTCCTTCCTTATCTCCATCATCATCCAGTCAACTTCCTTCTCTGGTGACTTTATCGACTTCCCTCCGACAACCTTCATTTTCATGGCTTCACCAACCTCCACCCAATTGCAGCAAACACCACCATCAGCACTGGTACAGTTCAACGATTTTGTTACAGAAAGTCGTAAGTCTTAGATCTGGTTCACTGAGTTTATCACAGTTTCGAGAAAGTTGTGGGTTCCGGTGTCTTTGTGATTCTAATATGATCTGCTTCTTCAAAACCTCCCCTCTTAGAACCTCATGGTCTAGTAGTGGGAATTTTGACGGTGGTCTGGGTTCAAAGTCGCTGCTTTTTATGTATTTTTTATACGCTTTTTTTTGCATTTGTTTTCAAAAATCTGTTTTCTGAAATATACATAGTGACGTTGTGGTCTCTTTTTTCTTTTTCCGAAGAAAGGCAATAATATCTATAATTACTTTTTTATCAGAATAATAGTTCTAATTAGAATTATTAAACATGCTTTGTAAAAACAACTTAAATGTGGGAAGGGGCAAAATTGTCTATATAAAAATGTTTTCCCTCCTCTTTTCTCCTGAACCAAATACCATAACAATAAAATCCATCATTTCTCCTCCCTTCTCATCAATTCAAACAATGTAGCATTAAAATCCATCCCCTCCTCCTTCCCCTTCCCCTCCCTTCCATGAAAATCCCTCCCCTCCACTGAACCAACACAAGGTCTATTTGGTTTGAGGGTACAGAAGGGAAATGGAGGGGAGGTGTAATATCCCAAAATATGATTAAGGACTAAATGTAAAAATAGATGGTGGGATTAATGACAGAAGTACCCCTAAAAAATGATGACATAAAAGTCAAAGTAAACATGTGTTAAATTGGGAATTGAAATAATATCAATTAAGAAGGTGTAAGAGGATATTTTTGAGAGCTCATTATCCTCTTCCAAGAAGCTATTTTCATATATCATGAGGCAAGAAAGAAAAACAATTAGATGACCAAATGAAGATGAAGACTTGGTCAAAAATATCATGCTAAGTCTTTTATCACTCTTCCTCTTCTTCATTTCGGTCAAGGAAATGCTAAGAGAGATAGAGTAAGCATTTAATCAATATACTCCCTCACCTTTTGCTCATGTGGTACGTTGGGACAAAGAAAGAAGGAAGTTGGTCAAAGAAATACCAAAAGGAAGAAGAAAATATAAGTCAAACAAACCCCTCCCTCTTTGTCAATAATTACGGCTAAGAAGAAACAAGAAGAGTGAATGAATTGAAGCAATTAATTCTTCATCAAATATCTAAGGTAAAGTCGGCCAAGTGAGGAAGAGGTAGGAAAGAGGGAAAAAAACAAATCAAACATATTGGAAATTATCATTGGATTTCACCAAAAAAAGAATACATGTGGACCATATATTTTTCTCTCCTTTTTGTCCAAGAACAAAAGCTAAAAAAACCAAAGAAAGGAGCTAAGGAGAAGCAAGAGGTGAGTATTAGCATCAATTTGAGTTATTGGTTGTGTTGGTTGAATAAGTATTTTGGTATGTGTAAATCTGCCCTGATTTTGGCCAAATAAGGGTTTGGGTAATTCATGATATTTTGGTTTTGTTATTGGTGGTTTATGATGATTGGAAACCATTTGACATAAGTTTGATGCTAAAATTGGAGGTTGGTAATTGTTGGAATTTATTTTCAATTTTCTGCCAAAACAGGACATGGAGAATGTGGGAATTTGTTTATTTTGATGCTTCCATTGTGTTTTACATGAAAAATTATTTGGAAATAGCCCCGGGTTGTGGATTTTGGGTCATTGAAACTCAAAATGTAAATCTGGATTTTCAGCCTGAACAGAATTCCAGCGAGGTACTCTACTTGTATGGTGTTTTTGGATAACCAAATGATCTCTATAAATTATAAAACCTTTTAAAGTTCACATTCCAAGCTTCAAAATGGACATATAATTTGTGTCATTTCGTTTTTTGAGCTGGGAGTTCTAGTTGCTCAAAGTTTGATGTCGAAACTGAACTTAATTCTGGAGCAGTGTGGGATTTTGTGTATTCTGGAATTGTGTGGTGAATTTCGGTAATGATTCATATTTTTCCTATGAAGAGGACTTCAACAGCTTTCCATAGGACTTGGGATCACCTCATTTCGATTTATTTAGAATTAGTTATGATTTTTCAAAATCTGGAGAAAATTCTGGCAGATTTGGTCCTTTATGCGAAAATTGAAGATGTAATGGCATAATATAGTATTGTTGAACTTTGAGGTTAGAAATTGGTCTTTTAGGTTAATTGACCACTTTAACTCCTTAGTTTATTTGATTAAATGTCCCTAATGATAACCAACTTGAGTGTTTGAATTAAAGAATTTGATTAAGTAATAACCTGTCGTTGAAATTCTAATTATAGGATTTGACATTTGCCCTGCACGTGATAAACTAGTGCTAGTGCACGAGCGGAAAGAACAAGGTAGTAACTCTTTCTTTTATTATGTGTATGATGCCTTACATGTATGTCATTTCATTGAATATGCCGTGATGTAACATTGCCATTGTGAAATGTCGTTGTTGTGCTATTGTCAAACATGCTGTTGTGAAATATGCCGTTGTGAATGCAGCAAAAGCTGTCACAAAAATGCCGTTGTGTTGTTGTTGTTGTTGTTGTGATTTGCTTACATGCTTCATGATTGTACATGTTATAAGTGAATTGTTACTAATGAGATTCTTTTGAATCTCATTCTTTCCAGTGACTAACCTACAGCAAGGGCAAGCGGCTCAAAGGAAAAGCAAGTGACGAAGGGCGGTTAGAGCTCCTAGCTAGGAATTTTAATTTTGGTAGTTGGTTGTCATATTTTGTTGGGGATTAGTTGCACATATTGTATATATTGAATAGTATTGTGTAATCTCCTGTATGGGAAACTAAGCGTTGTAAACCCTTTATTAAGTAACGAAACCTGAGCGTTGTCGGGAATTTTTGGTTGCACTTTGATATGTATGAATGAAATCGAATTGGACAGACCAATTATATTCGAGATGTGAATGTGAGACCGCACTAAACAATTTTTTGAAAAGTTTAAAATTAACCGTTGATCTCTATTTCAACTTAATGATGTATTCTCGAACTATAAATTTGACTATTAAGGTATGAAGTTACAAGAGGGGAGAGGAGAGATTTTGATCCCCTCCCCTTAATTGGCATCTAAAAATTTTTAGAAGTTTTCCCTCCCCTTCCCTCCAAAATGAGGAGGATTTGGAGAAGAGGGACAATATTTTACCATATATTGACCATTTTGCCTATGGTTATTTTCAATATCTCCAAACTGCCTTGTCCACTTTTCTCCTTCCCTGAGACACTGCTCTCTCCCTCCACGCCAAGATCGTCGTTGTGTCCGCCACCCCAAGGGTCGCCGCCGCTGCATCTTGTTCTCTGACAATCACTGTTGAGAATGACAGTGAAGCCAACAGCAAACGCCATTGACGGCGACAATTGTTGACCACCACCCCAAATCTGGATCCTCAAGTCGAAGCCAAATCCCTCGTTTGCAGGTATTAATTCGGCAAAAGCTGTTGACCGTGATGATAATGCTTTGATATTGCTTTACTCTTGCCAAGTTGTAGCACTGTCGTTTGCTTCACTACTCACTATTTCCTCTCCTATTTTCCTGTAATCCACTTCTCTACTCTTCAATGTCAGGCGTCTTTTTTTTCCCGGCTAAATAACATGCGTCCTTACTTTTTTTTTTTTTGGCTGCTATTTTTCGTATGTATTATAATTATTCTTGGGTAATTCTAATGATTACAAGAATATAATTTTATATTCCGTGTTAAACATTGTTTATATTTATATTTTATTAATTTGTTAATCATTCTACAAAATTTGAAGAAAAAATAGCTTAAATAGAATATGGGTAAAATTCTAGAAAAAAGGGTAAAATTTTCCATAGACAAATATTTTTCCTTCCTTCCCATCTAATCAATCCAAACAAGGTAATATTAAAATCCCTCCTCTCCCCTCTATTAAAATATCTCCCTTTCCCTCCCCTCCGTTGACGAGCCAACACGGTGGTGGTTCCCGTAAAGGCCATAAGGAACAGCACCAAAGCCATCATCAGCATCACATTCTTGCTCACAGTCATCGTTGTTCGTGTGTCTGAGTAATTTTCACTTGTGGAGAGGCCATCAGCAAGACAAGGTTATTTATAGGGTGACTTGAGGGTTATTATTTTTCCTTTCTTTTTTATATGATGAGACAATTATATTAAAGTAAACAACGGTATATATGAGATAAGTGGCCTGCCAAATCAGCAAATAACTTGAGAAGTCCATATATATATAGATATATATATTGGAAAGACTTTATGGTTATTCTAATGTAACAGGATTCAGGAAATTGTATCCTTTTATATATATATCCTTCACTTCGCGGACTTTATTTTTTAGCCATACACTTCACAGACTTATCCATAGAAAGTCGAACTCACCATCTCATATTCAATAAAAATTGAAAGAGATATTTGATGACAGCTGGATCAGATGGCTTCAACCATGTAATTGTATCATTATAGTCATGAAATGGGTTAAATTAATGTTTTAACAACACTTTGTTTAGGGGGTAAGCACCAGTCTCATTCCTCGTTCCTCAATTTGAAAACTCATTTAGTATGTAATTTGTGATTATATATCTTTGTGTAACTTAATTTACCTAAATTTTCTATTCTAAAACAGGACGAAAATATTTTTATTGAGTTTGAATTTTTTTGACAGCTTATTATCTTTTTTTTTTACTTTAAACTTAATTCTTTAAATTTAGCTAAAATTTTATTTTCATACCTAATTTAAATTAAATGAGTTTTTTATTATAATTTAAAATCTATTGACTTTTATTATCTTTGAAATACTTAACAAGAATAAAGGGAGAGAAAATATCAAGATTAATAAATAATTTTTCGTTTTTTTAAAAAGAGTGTGGTCCTGTGAAAGAGAAAATATCATTCATTAGAAATACACACGTGAAAAAAATGTAAAAGTGACTTTTGGAAGCAAGTGCCGCTTTGTTATAGATCATTTTGTGGTTGATATCGCACATCTATCTTCTCATTGTGGATCCATTTTAGAATTATGACTTATTTTTTAATAAGCGAATGTTAATATATTTCACCAACATTTTACATGAAGTATTACGAAAGCAAACCATTATTGAAGACAACGAGTTAGTGCTTTACATTGTCAAAAAATTTTAAAACTACATTTTGCTATTAGGATTGAAAAAAAAATATGTATTTAAGAGGGTAGATAAAAACATAATAACAAAAACTCAAAAATATTAATACGGGTGTAGTTTTACCTTTTAATAAGATTATTGTACACTTTTATATTGGATCCTTTAGTTTCCCTAATTGGCCATTACACTCCCTCCAGCCTTCTTTATAAACAACAACTATCTTGATTGTATAAAACGAACTGGCGATTAAAACTAGTTAAAATAAAAAATGTGTCAAAAATATGATATCTTTTCCAAATATGCCCCAAAATGAGTAAAAAATATGAAAAAGAATAAATAGAATATATAAGAAAGAATGGATAATAAATGAGAAATAAGTCTTCATTAGTATAAAGATACATATTTAATAGGGCTAGAAAAAAAAATACTCGTTTAAATTTTGAGACACAAAAAAGTTACCTATAGTAATGACCAACCTCAAGAGAGAGAGAAATCCTTAATTTCCAACAAGTCATAGTTGTTGTGAGTTGATAGATTTGGGGTTTAAAGGGTTAAGGTACACTTGGTGTAACAAGAGGAGTAATGAGAAGCATATAAACAAAAGAATCGATAGGGTGTTGGGAAACGTTGAATTATTGGAAAAATTCCCAAAAGCACAAGTGTTTCACTTAGAACCTGTAGGTTCTGATCATGCTCCGTTGGTTGTGGATCTATGCTATGCAGGAATTAGAACACCAAGATGCTTTCGGTTTGAGCAAATGTGGATTGAGCACAAGGAATATAGATATAGTGAAGGTTGGGTGGCTGAGTGAGAATGGAGTGTAAGATGATGTTGTGAAGGAGGTAATTAGAAGGCTGAATAAATGCAGGGATAAACTAATGAAGTGGAGCAAAAAGGCCTTCCCAAATTATAATAAACAAATAAAAATTCTTATGCAGCAACTGACAGAATGATATGAACTGAGTTTACTGAGGAAGTTATAATGAAGGTGGAAGATATTGAGACTGAACTTGAAAGATTATGGCATAATGAGAAAGTTTATTGGTGGCAAAGGTCTCGTGTGGCTTGGTTGCAAACAGTAGACAGGAACTCGAGATTTTTCCACTTAACTACGGTGCAGAGAAGGCAGAGGAATGCTATACACAGATTGAAAGGGGATAATATGGTACATGGCTGGAGGATGAGGGTGAGATAGCAGATAACTTTGTTAGGTTCTATGAGGACCTAATCAAGGCTTCTCAAGTGAGAAGTCTTGAAAATGTTTTGCGATATGTAGATTGCTGTATCTCATATGAAATAAATGGGTTATTGATGGCTCCGGTTAGTAGAAAAGAAGTACATGATGCAGTATTCCAATTGGGGGCAAAATAAAGCTCCTGGACAGGATGGGTTTAGCAGAAAATTTTACCAAGCTTCATGAGACATGGTACAAGAAGAAATCTGGTGTATGGTGAGGGATTTTGTTGATGGAAAAGGGGCGGTAGAAGAGCAAAATTGGATGAATTTAACTCTAATTCTGAAGGTTGATAAACCAGAGGATGTGAGTCAATTTAGACCAATTGGTCTTTGCAATTTTGCATATAAGGTAATATCCAAAGTTTTAGCAAACAGGCTCAAACCATGGCTTGACTGTTGTATCTCTAAGAATCAAGGCGCATTTGTGCCCGGTCGGTTGATACATGATAATTTGATAGTGGCAGATGAAGTTTTTCGTTACTTAAGAACGAAAACGAAGGGAAGAAAGAATGAGTTTGCCTTGAACATAGATATGAGTAAAGCCTATGATAGGGTGGAATGGGATTTTGTTCAAGCTGTTTTGCTAAAATTTGGGTTTCATAAAGATTGGGAGGAATTAGTAATGAAATGTATTTCCACTGAGAGGCTTAATATTTGCTTGTTTGGTAGAAAAGTTGATGAGATGGTGCCAGAAAGCGGGTTGAGGCAGGGTAACCCCTTGTCACCATATGTGTTCATATTGGTGGTGGAGGTTCTGTCAAGGATGATTAGTATTAATGTGGAAAGAAGGGAATTGAAGGGGGTGAAGCTTTCAAATAACTGTCCAGTATTGTCACATAGTTTTTTGGCTAAAGATATTTTATTCTTTATGAATGAAAAAATTATCAATTATAGGAAACTTGCGGAACTGTTGAAAGAATACTGCATTGCATCTGGACAGCAAGCCAATCTTACAAAATCTGGGTTGCTTTTCTCTAAAAACACTACTGCTGAAGTGAAAGGGAAAGTTTGTCAGATATAAGGTATCCAAGATATTGATGAGCCTGGGAGATACCTTGGAATACCAAATATGTGGGGGGAAACCAAATGTCAAGCATTGGCTTGTATTAAAGATGGAGTGAGAAGGAAGATAAGAGGGTGGAGTGGCAAATTATTATCAAATGCGGGAAGAGAGGTGATGATTAAGGCGGTTATTAGTGCTGTTCCTCTATACCCAATGAAATGCTTCAAGTTCCCTAAAAAAGTGTGTAAAGAATTGGATAGTTTGGTAGCAAGGTTCTGGTGGAATGGAGGGGAAGAAGGGAGGAAAATACACTGGAAGGTGTGGGAAGTAATGATACCTTAAAAAAGATTGAAAAAATGCCATTGAATTTTGTGCAGAGAAAGGATGAGGCTTAGTGGTTGGGAGCAAAAGATGGCAAATATCTAGTGAAGAAAGGATAACATTGTGCTAAAGCCAAGACAAAGAAGGTGTGCAAGAGAGCTCGAGCTTCACACATATAGACGAAGGAGACTTGGAATCAGGTATGGAAAATTAAAGTCTTGGCTAAAATAAATCACTGGAATCACTTGATATGGCGTTTCTTAGCTGATGCTGTGCCTGTAAAGGAATTGTTATATAGAAGAAAATGTAGTGTTTCTAATATATGCCCAGTATGTGAAAATGAGCCTGAATATATTGAACATGCACTACTATAAAAAACGTTTTTAATGTCCCTTTTTTAAGCCTTTTAACGTCTGAAAACAAGGGGACGTTTATGTGAACGACGTAATAAAAAATGATAATAATGTCCGTAGATAAAAGGACGTCTAAAGTCTGGACTTTAGACATCCCCATTTTAAAATGGGGACGTCTAATTAGAATGGGGATATCGAAAGTGCTTTTTTTTAAAAAAAATTGTTTATATTACAAATCTAGACTAAACAGTATTTAAAACCAAAAATTACAGATCATTGTCAATAAAACTACAGGTCTAGTATCTGAAATCCAAATCTACACAATAATAACTTCAAAGCTGAAATCTCATAGGTAGAAGATGAAAACAATAAGAGGAATTAGTTGCAAAAAACTTATCTCCTTCTATTATTGAAATTCATTTTCTCATAATAATGAATAGAGAAGAGCGACGGGGAAAGATGAACCTCGTTTTCTCAGCGGAAACATAGCCATGAAGCATGTTTCAGAGTCCTGATCTACAAACCATAATGATGCGTGCTTTGTCGCTAAAGCAATCAATTAAACTAGGTCCTAATTAATTATGTAGTTTAGGGTCAACCTAGGTCATTCTCCCAAGGAGCAAGCTATGGGATTTCCTTATGATTGATTTTTAAGTGACAAGAGATGCAATAGAATGGACCTAAACTAAAATGTAAGACTCTACTACCTAAATGCAAATGAATCTAAAATATATATGAGAATGAAACTAACCTAAATGAATTGGAATGCAATCTTTGGGGGGGGTTTTTATGAAAAAGGAATTAAGATGCTAAGCAAAGAGAATAATCAAAAGCAAGACAATCAACAAGGGTTTAGTTCAGTTATGATGTGAAGGGCACAACTTAGGATTCACATGGATTTAGCTTTTTTAGCCATTCAATTTATTAGACCAAAGGGAGGTTCATGAAAAATTGGAATTAATAAATTTAATCACCTAATTAAGACATGGGAAACCCTCAAGCTCAATAACACCTAATCCACTAGAAAACTCATAATGGAAAAAATGGTGGTTAATTAAATCCATTAAGAACCAATCACAATTGTTTAAGATAATTTTGGAAATTATGTTTACAATTGCCTAATTAAACAATTTGACAATTAATCACCTAATTAAACAATCAAGAGATTAAACCCAAATTGACAATTAAATTAATAATGAAAACTCAATTAATAATCTAATTGACAACTAAAGGGTTGCAAACAAAAATTCCAACAATCAATTAAGAACAAAACAAATCCAAAATATCAATTTAATCCAAATCAAAAATAAGTCTACAATCTAAAATTATATTGTTCTCAATTATTACAACTCAAAAATCATTTAAAACTAAATAATCTTAAGTCTTGAATCAAAAAGATAAAAGAAAGACATTCCCTTATGATCTTCAAGTGTAAGCTCCTAGGTTCTAATTTCCTCCATGCTCCTCCCAAGTTACCTCCTAAAAGAACTTAAGCTTCCATGAAATTCCTCTCTCCTTCACACTCCGAGCAAACCGTGACTGCCATCAAAAAGAATTGTGAAATATTGGTTGGTGATTTCTAATGGCCGTGGGACCCGCGTGGAGAAACAATGGGTATGTTTGTTTGAGCGATTCGATTGCTTATAAGTTACTTTTTAATAGTGATTTACGGTATACGAAGTAAGTATGTGAGAGGAGTTGTGTCTCGATTTACGTAAAAAGCAACTTATAAGTTTTTTTAAGTTATACCAAACATGCTTAATAGCAATTGAATGAATCAATCTCTCCTGGTGTGCGTCTCAGCCTCCAGCGTCAGTCCGTCCCCACCTCACCTCGTCTCAGCGTGTTCAGTCCGTGTTTCTCAGCGTCTGTCAGTGTGTGCGACTCGGTCCTCGCGTCCTCTTCTGCGTATATGCCTCAATGCTGTGACGGCTAGGATAATTAAAAGGAAGGAGAAGAGAGCTTTTTGGTTATCAATTTGAATCCATTAAAATTTAAGAAGCCTAAATAAAATTCAACCGTTGGATATTCTTTTAGTTTTTCAGAAAATTTCTACACCGTAGGATCTTTCAATATACTTTTCCTTACTCTACAAGAATTAAATAAAATTGTGATATATCATATATTTAAAAATATTATCCAATCATAATATGACAATTAAAATATTATCAATTTAAGCTCAGTAATATCATAATCCATTCAAATTTATATTATTTCCTATAATTGGCTAATAATCCAAATATTATCTAATAAATCTAAATTAGCCTAAAATAATCTCCAAAATAAATGTATAAGGTGGGACAAAATATATTAAAATTGTGATTTATCACATAACAACACAAGTTAGAAGATAAAATAGAAGGAAAACCCAAAGAAAAAAGAGAAAGAGGATAAAATAATAAAAAATGGTAAGAAAGTATAACAGATTTGGAGGTGAAAAAAAGAGAGAGAAAAGAAGAAGCAAGAGTGAAAGATAGTATGTATGTTAAGGGTTAAAATGTAAAAATATCCATGTACTTTTTCCAAAAAAGCATTCCGAAAAACTTTCTTAAGAGATAGGAGGAGGCTGGTGAAGGAGGGTGAGAAAGAGAGAGGGTGTGGTTTTTTAAATAATAATTTAAAAAGCAATTATGTCGGGCTCACCCAACAAAAGTAACGGAGATCCATGAATATTAATGGAGGTGACCTTTTTACTCCATTTTCAAAATTTTATAAGCACCTTTACTCCTGAAAAAATTTATGTTGCTAGATGCTCGTTTATGAAAAATATATAGGCATTTTTGAACTTTGACACTTTAAAATATACTCTCTTTGATCCTATTTATAAGATAAAGTTGATTTTTTTGGAGAAATTAAGGAAGCTAATTAAATTACTTTAGAGTATTTTTATTTTTATTTTCTACTTCAAATTAATTAGTTTAACTAATAAATTAATATATAATCTAAAGATACATAACATATGATATGATTAAATAATTTATTTAGCTTTCTTAATTTATCCAAAAAAAATTAACTTTGTCTTATATTTAGGACCGAAGGTAGTATATTTTACCTTAAATTTTCATCAGATTTTTGCAAGGCCAAAAATCAATGTTTCTTTTAAAAAAAATCATTGACTATTTGCACATGATTCACTTTGACTTGAAAGATGGATGTGAACAATGCAGATAGCAGGAAATCTTAACCAAAGGTTACGATTTTGAAGACAAGATTTATATATTGCGAGAATCCATTTTGGGATACCATCTTGTCCACAGTGGTTTTAGTATTTATTTTAGGAAAATAGTTAAATCAAGTTCCTTATATCTATTTCGTTAAGTTCTCTAATCACATGTGACCATGTGTCATGTTTTTGAATTTTTATTAGTTAAATATAAACCCAAATGAAAAAAATAGGATATATGATTTTATGTGATTGGTAAACTTGATATGATAGATATAAAGAACTTGATATATGTATGTCCTTTATTTTAAGTTTTTTTTAAATATTGTGTGTGTATGGGCACCCCTGTCCTACTGGAACCAGCTTCCCTGCTCATCTTTTGGATGAGCAGGGAGAGCTTAGCCCATCTGAGCAGTTTATATGAGATCTGGACAGTTCAGATTTATTTTTTTTTTTCACTTTTTTTTTCAAAAAAAAATTATTTTAACTGATAGAAAATCTAAAATAAAAATAATCTCTTAATTAATTTTTTTTCAAAAAATAATTTTTTTATTTAAAAATCACCAATTAAAAAAAATTAAATATGAACCGTCCAGAGGACTGAGCTCTCCCTGCTCATTCTTTGATGAGCATGAGCATGAAACAGGTTCACCTACGTGCCTGCCTTTCATCTTCTCATTTTGTGTGTTGGAGATAAATTTTGTATTTTTAATTCTTTTGATGTTACCACATATTTGTAAGAGGTTCTTAAGTTTATTAATAAACATTATGAATTTTTTTGAAAAATTGTTGAAAGTCCCATTTAAATATTTATTAGTCAAAACTCAAAACTACCTTAAATTTATTTAAGGACTCAAATTCTTGAGTGGTGCCACTCATCTTTAATGGATACAGTTTTTTTTTTCAATTATCTTTGTGCAACGTATCTTTAATTATATAGAAATATATTTTATTTTACCCAAAAACGTATCTTTAACTATATAGAAATATATTTATTTTACCCAAAAATAGGATGTGCAAACTTATCTCCAACTATATGTACTTTAGTCTTGTCTAAAATGGGAGACATTTAGATACATCATGTTACACATAGCTATAAAAGAGTGACACCAAATGAAGATGACTTATACCTGCTCAAGGATATAGGTTCTTAATAAATTTAAGATATTTCTTTATAATAAATATTTTTTATAGGAATTTTTCCGCAATTTTCTTGTACGTACACATGATTGCACGTGATCGAATATCTCAATGTCAGTGAAGATTTGCGGGGATTATTAGGCTCTATTATTGACGGAGGACACTGCCTAGTAAAAAAGAATATTTTTGAATATTTAAAAAACAAACAGGCTAAATTCTACGAAAACACCTTGAACTTTTGATGAGTTGCACACAACCTCATCAATATTGACATTTTGAATGTGACGCGGCATCCTATAAGACATCTTATGTGGCATCTCTCTAAGTTAATAATTATATAATTGTTATAATGTCATTTTATGATTAAAAAACAAACCCTGATCTCCATCTCCTTGCGGCACACATGATTTTCAATTCCGAAGAAACCCGTCGTTTCACAAATCTTCAAAAGCGAAAAAAGATTTTTTCCAATTGCGGCACACATGATTTTCAATTCCGAAAAAAGATTCTTGTCTATTTATGGTAAAAGCAATTATCTGTCACTGAAAAATGCTGTTAATGTTTCACTGTTCCCAGCATGATTGCATAGTGGGGCTTCGCAATATTGAACGAGAAGAGAATTGTATTATTAATATTTAATATGGATAAGCTTGGCTGGGTTGAACGGCCCCCCACCCTTGTCCGATGCTCTTTTTTTCTTTTTTATGGAATTTAGGTATTATTCCCTCCTATCCTAATTATTGGACAACAGTTAGGAGTTGATCTTGATCCTAATTATAGAATAAAGTTTTAATTTTTATTAATTTCTTCATAAAATAATCATTATTGATACTCTCTCAATAATAATTAAATACAATAATAATTTAAGAATACACCTACATGTTCTATAAAGTGAGTAATGCTTGCAACTCATTAATGCCACATACACATCAACTTTACTATTTTTTTAAATTTTAAGTTTTAAATAAGAGCAGCTTAGGAAAATAAATATGATTAATTAATTTAACTATTATTCTTAATTTCTTTAAAATTAGATAAATATATCCTACAATTAGAACATGAGGGAGTACTTAATTTTTTACCTGATAAAAACAAATATACAGAGAATATTTTGTTGAAATTATTTCATTTTTAGATAATATTTATGACTCCAACTTAGGTTGGGATGAAGATAGGCGGAGATTATTAGACTCTATTATTGACGGAGTACCCTGCCATATTTTCGAATATTTTAAAATAAAAATATGTAATGGTATGGATATTTTAAAAAAAAACAGGCTAAATTCTATAAAAAACCTCTTAAATATTGAGTGATTTGTATATAACTCTCCTAACATCTTAAAATTTAAATTTAACCACTTTAACATTTTAATTTCATGGTAAAAGCAATTGTCTTTCACTGAAAAAAGCTGTTATGTTTCGCTGCTCCCAGCATGATTGTATAGTGGGCCTTCGCAATATTGTACAAGAAGAGAATTGTATTAATATGGATGGCCTTGCCAAACCAGCTTTCGACTCTTTTCGGTAAGGATGTCTTGTCGGATGTCATGTCATCCTCATCAATTCGTCAATGGCTTAATTTGTTTAGGTGCTTAATTAATTAGCTTGAACTCACCAAAGAGGAATGAACCTAGGTTGTCTCTATGCTATAAAGTGTTGTCTGGTTTAATTTGAGAGCCTAAAGAGAAGGCTTATCATCACACATATGACATTTCTGGCCAAAAAAAAAAAAAAATATCACACATATCACATAGCAGAAGAAGATTTGCACCTGTTGAAGATGAGTTATATCCACTCAAGGACTTGAGTTTTTAGGTATCTTTAGCCTCTAAATTTTGCAAGATTTTAAGTAATTTTTCAACAAAAAAAACAACTATGTGGACTTTGAGCAACATTTATCTACTATTGAAATTGTCCAATTTTTTTTATGATGAAAGGTAATGTACCTCATATTTTTAACATAAAACTCAATTGACTGATTTAAAGAAATTAAGACAACTAAATAAATTATTTTAAAGCATCTGTATTTATTTAGTTTCTTTTATCTTCATAAATTAATCAATTAATCAAATGTTAATGGCATAAGGTATTACTTGCCAGTTGATGAGATAGGAATTACTTTGTCAGGTTGACGTGGGTGTCAGTTTTTCTTTACTAGCTACGGTATGTGTGTGTTCGGATTAGTTTTTGGAGAATAGCTTTTACAGTTTACGAGGTAAGTATATGAGAGGAGTTTTGTCTCGATTTACGGAAAAGTGCTTCTGAAACCTAGGTTTTGAAGGTTGCCAAACACTCACAAACAATATTTTTTTAGGATAAATTACACTATAAACTATATCTTAAATTAAATATCAAAGGCAATGATAACTTATAACTTATATAGTATAAATTAGTGAGACGGAAAAATGATGGGGTATTATTGATGCTGAGATGGAAATATAATTGAGAAAGGGAAGGAATCAGAGAAATAAGGGGCGACACTTTCTTCTGAGCCGGTAAGGTATTGAATGGTAATGGTACCACTGAGGGGTCAGTGATGGTGGGAATTTTTATTAGATATAATATAATATACAGAGAGAGAGAGAAGCATCACAATATTGCAAGTGGGGAGGCCCCTGGTACGCTTCTGCAATCAACTGTGCAGTCACGTGATGTGCTTCCTTCAAAGAAGGGGGACCTCTCAAAGTTTAATTTGCATTATTGATATGCAGGGAAACACATGTGCACCAGTGCCGATCTAAAGAGGGTGGATGGAACAGTTGTGTCTGCTTTAACTAAATAGTCTCAAGATATCATGAGATCATTCTTTCAGTATTTTTTATTGTTATAATTATCTTCGGTTCTTTTCTTTCATCTCTCTCTTTTTTTTATTCCTTCAGTTTGGTGTAACTAGGAATGTGATTATCTGATAAGCCAATGTGATTATTTGTATTTGATTTGTTCTGTAAATGACAGCATTGTTGGATGATTTTCCCAGCTATCCCAATCGTGGTTGACAACTTACTAATCAAAGTGCTTGTAATGACATGTCCTTTAGTATTGACAAACAATATTGTATTAAAAATTAAAGGAACAGCTTAGTAGCATGGCAACAACCCTTGATATTGTTTCAAATTAAAAGGGACAAAATTGTACTTTCACTTTTAAAACTAATAGCATCTGTATGTTATTTAAGTTATCTGTATGTTATTTATTTAAAATTATATTTTTAAATACTGGTCGAAAAAAAATATATTTTAAAATACTTTATCAATGAAAAATTTTCTAATATTTTTAAACACATTAGTCGGCAGGGTAATATTTGTGAAAAATATATAGGTTTTTTTGTACTTTAATTCTTTAAAAAATAGAAAAAATTGCATTGAGGTCCCAGACAAAAAAAAGTAAAAAAAAATAGTCTCTTGAAATATCAAAATTACATTTAAGTTTTATAGACTTTTTTGCAATAAATTTCAATTATGAACTTGTTAATAGATGCTCATGGACTTACTAATGGACGTCCTTAAACTTGTCAATGACACGCCCATGAACTTGTTAACGGACGTCTATAAATTTGTCAGCAGAATTAGAATTTATTATAAAAAAATCCCATGAGACTTAAATGCAATTTTAAGATTTAAAAAAACCATTTTTCATATTTTCTCTTGTTCAGAATCTAATCGTAATTTTCTCTTTAAAATACATATTGTACCTTAAATTTTCATCAAACTTTTTGCCCGGCAAAAAATCAAATTTTCTTAAGAAAATTCATTAACTATTTGCACATGCTTCACTTTGACATAAAAGATGGATAAGGACAATGTAGATAGGAGGAAATCTTAACCACATGTTACGATTTTGAGGATAAAAGCATATCTCAGGTAAACTTAAAGGAACAAATATATATTTTAACCTTTATAATCAATGACTATAGTTTTCCCTTATGCACCGAATTGATGAGTGCAGTTACTAAAGGATGATTTGGCGAAAAAATACTCCTCTGCCCCTAATTATATTTTCTTTTACTAAGCAGATGGCTAACTCACTTTATTTATTGCTCAGAGGTATTTGAAGAAAAATAATTTAATTAATTACTTTTAGAATTAAATAAAGTGCCTTATTATTATTGTTGTCGTGTCTCTCTGATAAAACTTTCAAGAAGCTGGAGATATATATTATGCAATGAATCTAGTGAAGTTAGAAAATCGAATCACATAAAATCGCACAAGCCAATTGAAGGCAGCCACACATATTATAATACGTAAATATTTGGAATAATGTACAATAACGCACTTGGGGAACCGAGAAGGCAAGAACAAACAGCTTAGACATTTGGTCCTTTACTGAATAAATTGTCCATATAATTGATTAAGTGAACTTGAAGCTAAGTACAGCCTTTGGTTATTGACCACTTTGTGGTTGAGACAATTAATTAATCTTTAATCACCACACTTGGCTATCTGTTACTCCCTCCTTTCTTTTTATAAGATATAAATATATAATTAACTGAATTTTATTGTTCAAAAATTTGTTAAAACTAATTAGATGCAATAAATATATAAAAAATGATTTTTTTTTTCAGAAATACCCTCATTTATGTGGAAGAGAGAGATGTGGAGGAGATTGAGAAAGTTATCTTTAAAAATGAGGAATTAAATGAGTAATTTTTTTAATTAAGTGATGGTAAAATAGGGAGTTTATAAAAATCATTTGAGACAGTTCCTAAACATATCTTATTAAAAGAAATGGAGGGAGTAATTTTTAGTGGATTTTCATTGAACAGATTGATGAGCATCAAGAGCTCATTACTAGTGTGTATTGTGCATATCTAATTTAGATAGTTTAGATTGAAATTTTTTTACTTTTATTTTTCAAATAAAAATTATTTTAATGAGTGCAGTGCCAAAAATAAAGATAACATGCATCTAAACAATCAATTTTTTAAAATGTGATTTTTTATTTAAAAATCACTGATTGTAAAATCTGGACTATTGAAACTATACATGAACAATGTAAATTTCACCGCAACGATTATTGCTATGAGCACTTGTCACACCCCCTATTGCTGCTGGTGGCATCCGGCCATGGGGTCGAGGGTATGACTCAAAGGAATATAATCCCCCTCTTGGGATTTTCTTTTGCCTCCCCACGACTAGAACTCTCAACCTAGGGTTAGGAATAAGAGCTTGGTGAAACGTGGTACCATTGTTCTAAATATTTTAAAACAATTTAATTAGTTTCCTTAATCTCTTTAAAAAAATTAATTTTATTTTATATTTAGGACCGGAGGGAGTATAAGATAGAATTAATTTTTTTTAGAGATTAAGGAAACTAAATAAGGTACTTAATTATATCATATGTTGTACATCTTTAAATTATATATTAGTTTATTAGTCAAACTAATTAGTTTTGAGAAAAAAATAAAAATAAAAATATTCTAAAGTAATTTAATTAGTTTCCGTAATCTCTCCAGAAAAAGAAAATTTTAATTTTATCTTATATTTAAAACTGGAGGGAATACATAATTTCTGTAAAGTATTAATATTTTATCTAGTAACCATAAATTATAAAACTTCTTAATCAATCAATCAAACTCCTCCAACTATTAAATTTTAATAATAATAATTTTAATATTTTATAGGATGTAAACATATGAACAAATACTAATTTTAATTAGCTTCATTAATTTATCAAAAGTTATTATTATGGGCTTATAATAAGAATCAGAGGGGGGGAAATTTACGCATCAATCAGTTCTTTTCTAATCAGAACAAAAATATGATACATTATTCTAACGTATTCGAAGCTTGTAACCTCATACTCATTGTTTTGTAATGTCAATACTAAATTATAAACTTTTCGTCTTGAATATTGTGATAATTCAATCAATTGATCTCATGTACACTAAAGAAGGCAACCACTCATGCATATAAAAAAGCAATATTGGAAACCATTTTAAATTTGGAAAAAAAATAATGATCACTCGAACAAAGATGCCTTAATTTGGACCACTCTAATTGATAATACCTTTGGTCCTAAATATAAGACAAAGTTCACTTTTTTTTTGGAGATATTAAGGAAGTTAAATAAGGTACTTAATCATATAATATGTTATGTATCCTTCGATTATATATTAGTTTGTTAGTCAAACTAATTAATTTGGAAAAAAAATAAAAATAAAATATTCTAAAGTAATTTAATTAGATTTCTTAATTTCTCTAAAAAAAAATCAACTTTATATCTTTATTTTACCCGGAGGAGGTATTATTTGCAAGGCGCAGTAATGCACTCAGGGGACAAAAACAAAAGGGCTAAAGTGGTCCATGCTGAATAAAATAAAGACGGGGTTTGTATCCCACTATTGAACAATCAGTTTAATCAAGAACACCACTGTCCACCATTGCTGATGAACCATCAAAATCAGTTACGCCACTCTGGGGGGGGGGGCCGGGGTTGCCTGCTAGTTGCGGTTAAAGCGACCACACTTTTCCATTTTAATACGGCCTTTTGTTTCTTCACTATCAATCTTTTCCGTCTTTGGATCTTTTACGGCTTGTTTGGTAAGAGGGGAGGGAAAATAAGCGTAGGGAAAGCTTTTTTTGGTTGGATTTAAAAAAAGAGAAAGATGGGCTTAACAATTTTAAATTTATTTTTCTTACTTTTTTATCTTATATCTTCCCTGTATTAAAATTTTATAACTCCACTTCTTCAATTTTCTTGAATCTAACTCATAAAAATTTTCGCTTCCCTCCCCTCCCTTCCAAATCCCTCATACCAAACAGACCCTTAAAAGGCATTTTAAAAAAAGGGTTTAATGAACATCCGGTATCTTTAAGCATTTTTTAAAGTGTATTTAACATCCTAAAATATTTTATGTGTATTCATCAATATCTTGAAGTATTTTTCGAAATACATTCAACACCGTAAAGTATTTTGTGGCATAATTTCGCCATTGAAATCTTATTTTTCTCTAGGAGAAATTTTGCTCAAAAAGTATTTTTAGGAGTAATTCTTTCACAGACAAAATGTCCTTTTAAGAGAAGGTGTATTTATCACCTCAAAGTACTCTTTCGGTAGCAACTTTGAGTGCTTTATGTGTCTCGAAAAATACTTTAGGATACTAGATGAATCACAGAATACTTTAGAATACAAAGCATACCTGGACAATATTTCAAGATATATTGGAGGCATCTTAACCCTTAAAAAAGTTGAAGTCATGTTAATTAGATATATTACTCTCCAGTTTCCCCTCGCTTATTCAATAGTAAATTTAAAAACAAGTCAAGGCATTGAAGAAAACAGATGATAATTAACGATAGAAGAACATCAAGTGTCCTCGCTAGTAATAACTAACCAGTTTGCAAAAAGCAAACAGGAAGCACGCATGCAAGGCACGTGATAGTTTATTTTATTAACGTACACACACACAGACACAGCAAAGATGGATCATGCAATCAGAGGCTTAGCAGAAGCAGAGGAGCATTTATCATAGCAGAAGTTGTTGGTATCGGCGCAACGACACTGAGGAGGAATGGAACGAGTGCAGAAACAGGCCTTGCAGGCAGAGTGGCAAGTTACTCCAATATCTCTGCAGTGGCATTGAGGAGGTATCGACTTCGTGCAGACGCAGAAGTCGCAGCAGGCGGTGGTGGTCGACTTTATGAAGTAGTTGGGTTCACCATTGTCCTTAAACATCTCAGCCAGCAAGTTGTTCGGATCAAAGCGAGCCTCCACAGTTGCAGCGGTGAAGACCATCGCGAACAGGACCAGAACCACACCCGCCTTCATCATCTTCTTCTTCTCTGTCTCTCTGTCTCTCTCTCAAAAAGTGGCTTTCTGTGTTTGAGTTTTGATTTGTGCGAAGAGACGAGAAGACAGGGAGGCTTATTTATATGTGAACTTGAGGATATTATAATTCCACGTAATTCATAACCATACAAATTATTGCCACACACAGTAAAGAGAGAACTTCATCATACGAGAGCTGAGACCTATGTATAAGAATGATTGATATTTTCAATGAGTGGTGTTGTATGTTTGGGAGAATTATTAAAAATTTTATTGGTAAGAAAAAAAAAAGGGAGAATTACACTAAGATCCCAAGAAAGAAGAGAAATGAAAAAATGGTCCCAATAGATTGCAAAATGAAAAAATGGTCACATGAAGTTGTTAATACAGGCTCCTGGAATTGTTAATGAGTTGTCAATACAGGCTCCTGAAGTTGTTAATGAGACCATTTTTTTATTTTACAATCTATAGGGACCATTTCTTCATTTTTTTTCTTTCATTGGGACCTCATTATAATTCTCCCAAAAAAAAATACAAGTTCTATGTGTATGCAAAATTTGCGGTGTGAATCACGTGCTAATAGTTAATGAATTTTTTTAAGAAAAATTATTTTACCTGACAAAAATTTGATGAAAATTTAAGTTATATTATATATTTTAAAGGGTTAAGATACAAAAATACATATTCTAAAAAAAAAACATTCAGAATTATAAACTTTTTTTTAGAGAGGAGAGGCTGGCGGGGAGGTGAGAAAGAGTGAGGGTGTGGTGTTTTTTTTAAATAATAATTTAAAAAGCAACTATGTGGGGCCCAGACAACAAAAGCAACAGAGAAACCCCATATTAATGAAGATGACATTTTTGGTTTATTTTTCAAAATTTATGAGTATTTTTATTCCTAAAAAATTTTATGTTGCTAAATATTCTTTTATAAAAAGTATATAGATATTTTTGAACTTTAATCATTTAAAATATACAGTGTATCTTAAATGTTCATCAAATTTTTGCCCGGCAAAGAATCAATTTTTCTTGTAAAAAAATAATTAACTATTTGCACATGATTCACTTTGACGTAAAAGATGGACGTGAAAAATGCAGACAGCAGGAAAACTACTACAAAAAGGGGTTTTAACGTTCCTATTTTAACACTTTTAACGTCTAAAAATTAGGGGGACGTCTATGTGGGGGGCGTAATATGTTTTAAGAAAAGACGTCCGAAAAAAATGGGACGTCTAAAGGGAGGACTTTAGACGTCCCAAATTGAGATTTGGGACGTCTAAAGTCCCCCTGTGTAGGACTTTAGACGTCCCAAATTGAGATTTGGGACGTCTAAAGTCCCACTGTGTAGGACTTTAGACCTCCCAAATCTTAATTTGGGACGTCTAAAGTCATTTGAATTTCAAATTTTCTGTAGATGTTGAGGTCATCAATTACGAAAGCAAACATAAGTTCCAGACGAGAATCCTCTGTAATAGTTTTGTTGAACATAAATGCTAGCTTTCTCCATTTTCTTTTTGGCTTCGGAATTTCTTTTTTTAGCATCACCACACTTTTCACCACTTTGCTAGCTTTGTTCAAACTTCTTTAAGTCAAACTTTAAAATTCAAAAAATCCATTTTTTACCCAGATGCACTGTACCAGATCTGATTGTAAAAAAAGAGAGGAACTTATATAATAATAATAATAAATATACAAGCATGTAAGATTTGAGAAGTGATGAGAGGAAGTTATAAAAAAAGAGAGAAAGTTACCGTCACAAATAGAGGCATCGAAGGGCATGATGAGAGGAGGGACGATGGCGAAAACACCGACGGAAAAAGCTATGCACAGAAGGGCATGATGAGAGGGGGGACGACGGTGAAAACACTGAAGGAAAAAGCTATTTGAATCTATAGAATGTGGGTTTTTCTCTGCAACTCTTAACAAAGAAATTGAAAACTGCTGTGGGAGCGAGAGAGAGGAAGGAAAGCTTCCCTTTATTTAATATAAGGCACGAGCGTCCTTTATACTCAATACAGATCGCGGGAAAATTTTTGAATTACTTTAGACGTCCCAAATTCCATTTGGGACGTCTAAAGTGTAACATTTTTTTTTTTTTTTTACACTTTAGATGTCCCAAATGGAATTTGGGACATCTAAAGTGTAAATTTTTTTTTTTATTTTAGACATCACTTTAGATGTCCCAAATTGAATTTGGGATGTCTAAAGTACCACTTTAGACATCCCAAATGGAATTTGGGACATCTAAAGTGTAAAAAAAAAAAAAAAAAAAAATTTTACTTTAGACGTCCCAAATTGAATTTGGGACGTCTAAAGTCCCACTTTAGACGTCCCAAATTCAATTTGGGACGTCTAAAGTAAAAAAAAAACATATTAAATTTTTTTTTTTACACTTTAGATGTCCCAAATGGAATTTGGGACATCTAAAGTGTAAATTTTTTTTATTTTAGACATCACTTTAGATATCCCAAATGGAATTTGGGACATCTAAAGTGTAAAAAAAAAAAAATTTTTTTTTTTTTACTTTAGACGTCCCAAATTGAATTTGGGATGTTTAAAGTCCCACTTTAGACGTCCTAAATTGAATTTGGGACATCTAAAGTAAAAAAAAAAATATTAAATTTTTTTTTTTAAACTTTAGACGTCCCAAATTGAATTTGGGACGTCTAAAGCTACCAAGTTCCCACACATAATTACAAAAATGTTACCGCCTATGTTTTAGACGTCCCAATTTTAAAAAGGGACGTCTTTTAGGATAGTAGTATCTATATTCTGTAGTAGTGAAATATTAACCAAAGGTTACGATTTTGAGGACAAAAGATTTGTATATTGCGAGAATCCGTTCCGAGACATCCCTTGTCCATTGTGGTTTTAGGATTTATTTGAAGTTTTTTTTAAAAAAAATATTGTGTGTTGGGGGGGGACCTGCCGGCCTTGCATTTTCTCATTTTGTGTGTTGGAGATAAATTTTTAATTTTTAATTTTTTTGAGGTAACTGCATATTTGTAAAAGATTCTTATGTTTATTAATAAACATTATAAATTTTTTTGAAAAATTGTTGAAAGTCCCCATTTAAATATTTATTAGTCAAAACTCAAAACTACCTTAAATTTATTTAAGGACCCAAGTTTTTGGGTGGCGCAACTCATCTTAGATGCAGTTTTTCTTCAATTATCTTTATACAATATATCTTTAGTTATGTAAAATTGTCTTCTATTTTACCTCAAAAATTGGATATGTACAGTTTATCTTTAATTGTGTGTAAAATGAGAGACATTTAGATATATCATGTTACATCCAATGATGATGAGTTGTATCTACTCAAGGATATAGGTTCTTAATAAATTTAATATATTTTTTGATAATAAATATTTTTAATGGGAATTTTTCCGCAATTTTCTATTACGTGCACGTAATTGCACGTGATCGAATAGTCAATGTCAATATGTGAGTCCCAAAAGCAGTTTAGCTTTCTTTGTGATGAAGAATCCTCTAATAATTACTTTTTTTAAAGATTTGAATTTATGTCTTCCTTTTTATTGAGTGAAATCTCTTATCATCTTGACTAATAATTTATATAATTATATTTAAAAAACAGGACGGAGTACCTTATTTTGTAAAAGTAATATACTACCTCAACTTTTGATTTTAAATGTATAAACTAATCTGTAGTACAAATTACTGAGCCGGAAAAATGATGCAGTATTATTGATATTGAGATGGAAAAATAATATTGCGTCCTTTAACCCTTTTAAAAATGAGCACGTTGTTAAAACGGAAAAGTGTGGTCGCTCTCACGCCAGCTAGGCTATCCAAATAATATTCAGTTTTCATTTAAAGAAAAAATGACACCCACATTAACCGAGAATATACAGAGAATATTACTTAATTTTTTACCTAATAAAAACAAATATGCAGAGAATATTTTGTTGAAATTATTTCATTTTTAGAGAATATTTATGATCCCAACTTAGGTTGGGATGAAGATAGGCCGGGATTATTAGACTCTATTATTGACGGAGTAAACTGCCATATTTTCGAATATTTTAAAAATAAAAATATCTAGTGGAATGGATATTTAAAAAAAACAGGCTAAATTCTACAAAAACCTCTTAAATTTTGAGTCAGTTATATATAACTCTTGAAACGATTTAAAATTTAAATTTAACCTCTTTGATATTTTAATTTTTGACATTAAACCCTTTATGTGCTGTTAAGCCATTGACGGAAACTGCTATATCATATTAATGACGATGGCGTGGCATCCTACAAGACATCTTATATGGCATCTCTCTAAGTTAATAATTTTATAATAATTATATAATTGTTATAATGTCATTTTATGATTAAAAAAAAAACCCTGATCTCCATCTCCTTGGGGCACACATGATTTTCAATTCCGAAGAAATCCCTCGTTTCACAGATCTTCAAAAGCGAAAAAAGATTCTTCCTAGCTTTGTCTATTTCATAGTAAAAGCAATTATCTTTCACCGAAAAAAGCTGTTATGTTTAACTGCTCCCAGCATGATTGTAAAGTGGGGCTTTAGTGGGGCTTCGCAATATTGAACCGGAAGGAAATTGTATTATTATGGATGGCCTTGCCAAACCAGCTTTCGTCTGTTTTTGGGTAAGCTTTGGGTTTTTAGTGCTTTCCTTGTACTCTTTTCGGTCTTATTTATAAGTAATTCTCTCTCTCATAGGACTGATCCCTTTTATAAACAATTTTCACTTTTTGTCTGAAAATGTAAACTTTTTTTTCCTATTTTACCCTTATTAAATGCTCATTATCTCTTATATTTTATACTCATTATCTCTCATATTTTTTATCTATCCTCTCTCCTATACTTTTTTCATAAACAGGGGCATATATGAAAAAAAACATGGCATCTTTGACACATTTATTACTTATAACTATCAGTTTATTTTACGTAATCAAAGAGAAAGTTGTTTATAAATATACCGGAGAGAGTATAAAGTAAGGATTATTATTCACTAAAAAGCAAGAGGTATTCAATAGATTAAACAAACAAAAAAATCACACATATCACATAGTGTGGGAACGTATATATGAGCGAGGGAGCTATATCTAAAGGCCTTAGAAATTAAGGTGTTACAATTACTTCAACAACGTGAGTGAAGTATAAGTTAGCAACCCTAGAGGAATTACAGACCTTCTAACTCTAAATACTATCTATACATGGTTTGTCTTGCAGGATCATCATATAAAGTGAAGAAGATTTACACCTGTTGAAGATGAGTTGTATCTACTCAAGACTTGAGTTTTAGGTATCTTTGGACTCTAAATTTTGCAAGATTTTAAGTAATTTTTCAACCAAAAAAAAAAAACCTATGTGGACTGTGAGCAGCATTTATCAAACTATTGAAATTGTCCAAATTTTCATGATGAAAGGTAATGTATCTCATATCCTTAACATAAAAATCAGTCGACTGATTTAGGAACATTAAGGGCCCGTTTGGTTCGATTCCATTATACCCTGCGGTGCAGTGCAATGCGATGCAATGGTAATGCAATGCAATATTAATTATAAGGGTAGTGTTTGGTTTGATTTTTAAGCAACATGCAATAAGTTAATTATTTAACAATTATTTAAAATTAATATATTACACAAAGTCCATTTTACCCCTTAATATAATCTTTGTAGAAAAAATAGTTACAAGCCGATGATGGAGGGGATGTAGGAGGAGGAGGTAGTGGTGGTGGCAATGCTGGGGGTGGCGGGGGAGGAGGAGGTGGTGGTGGTGGCAGTGGGTGGTGGGCCGCCGGTGGCAACGGTTGAAGAAGTGGTGGTGGTAGCAACGAGGGTGGTGGAGGAGGTGGGGGTGGGCTGTGGGCCGGTGGCGGCGGAGGAGGAGGTGGAGGTGGCGGTAGGCGACGGGGGGTGGAGGAAGTGGTGGTGGTGGTGGCGGTGGCGGCAGCGGGGGTGAGGGTGGCAACGGAGGCGGTGTGGTGGTGGCGGCGGCGGCGGCGGCGGTCGGCGGGGGTGAGGGCGGAGGCGGAGGAGGAGGTGGCCGCGGTGGCGATGGGTCGGTGGCTGGGCCGGGGGTGGCGGCGGGTGGAGGAGGTAGTGGTGGCGGCAAAGGGTGGAGGTGACGGCGGTGGAAGAGGAAGAGGTTGCGGCGGTGGCAGTTGTGACGTGATACGGTAAGTGAAATAAGATAAATGAAATAAAGATAAAGAAAACTAAAGGGTAAATTAGACTTTTTAGACCATGCAATAGGATGGTAATGAGGATTCATAGGGGGGAGGTATGAATGAGGATTACCAATTTTTTGGTAATCATAATTACCATGGTAAACCCTATTACCATGCTAAAGAGCAACCAAACACTCTTCTCTAGGTAATGTAATCATGATTGCCATTGCAGGCATGCAATGCGGTCGAACCAAACGGGCTCTAAGTGTGTGTTTGTTATTGTTTATTGGGGGTTAATAAGCACTTATCACGTAAGTCGAGATAAAAATCCTCTCACATACTTACCTCGTATACCGTAAATCATGATTTATAAACACTTATTACTCAAAAATAAGCTATCACAAACGAGTACTAAGACAACTAAATAAATTACTTTAAAGTATTTATATTTATCAATTTTTTTCAGACTAATTTTTCTAACTTATAAATTAATATATAATTTAATAATACATATAGGTATTTTAGAAAGATCATATAACATATGTTATAATTAAGTAATTTATTTAATTTTTTTTATCTTTATAAATTAATCAATTGATCTTATATGAAGGATATAAAATATTACTTGCGAGTTGATGAGACTGGAATTACTTTGTCCGGTTGACGTGGGTGTCAGTTTTTCTTTATCAGCTGGCGGGAGAGCGACCACACTTTTCCTTTTTAACAACACTTTATCAACTGTTCCGTCGACCCTCTTTAGATGGGCACTGGGGCCCATGTGTTTCCCTGCATTCCAATCATGCAAATTAAAGCAGACACAACTGTTCCATCTACCCTCTTTTAGATGGGCACTGGCGCCCACGTGTTTTCATGCAAATTAAACTCTCAGTGGTCCCCCTTCTTTACAGGAAGCACATCACGTGACTGCACAGTTGATTGCAGAAGCGTACCAATGGCCTCCCCACTTACAATATGGTGATGCTTCTCACTCTCTCTCTCTCTCTATGTATATTATATTATATCTAATAAAAGTAATAATAAGGCACTTTATTTAATTTTTTTTTGGGAACTCAAAGTAATTTTTTCTATTTTTTAAAGGGTTAAAGTACGAAAAAAAAAAACCTATATATTTTTCACAAATATTACCCTGCCTACTGATGTGGTTTTTTTTTCAAAGAAAACTGAAATCCTTTTCAGTTTTTTGCGGTGAAGAATCATACCATTATTTGGATAGGTTAAGGGTGTGTTTGGTTTAATTTATTGGATAGAAATAAGTCTGTTTTTAGGCAATAAGCCCAAATAAAAACGTGTTGCGTTTTTATAGTATTTGATTCAGTTTATTTTAATTGTATCACGGGTAGAATAAGCTACTTATGAAATAAGCTCCTCAATACAGCTTTTCTTTTAAGTCACTTATTACATAAGTCGAGATAAAACTCATCTCACATACTTACCTCGTATACCGTAAATCATGATTTATAAACACTTATTATCCAAAAATAAATCGTTCATCCAAACATAAATCACATTACAAAAACTGAATTTTCTATTAAGTCATTTTTAATAAGTCAGAATCATAATAAATCATTTTTTTCTACCGTTATCCTAAACACACACTAACCAGCTTGCATGAAAGCGACACAATTTCCCATTTTAACAACGAGCTCATTTTTAAAAGTGTTAAGGACGCTCCATCATTTTTCTTGATGGATCCCTTTGTGGGGTAGGCTGAATTTTTTTAGAATTATCTGGATAGGCTTACAAGCTGGCTTGAAAGCGACGCACTATTCTCAAAAGGCGCTCTCTCTCAAGGACCTCTCTGGAGTAGAAGGTCAAGGTTGTGTGGGTAACAAGTTTGTGAGTAATATTAGAGTCAAATGCAGGGTGGAGACGAGTAGTAATAGAATCTGATTGTTTGGAGGTGTTGGAGTTGATGGCAGGAGGCTGGGATGAGGATCACATGGAATCTGAACTTCTGGGGCAAATTTGGCAGATTTTGGATAGAAATTGGGAGGTAACAACGGAATGATGTGGACGCAGATCAAATAGTGTGGCTGACGCTCTAGCTAAGGAATCTCTGAGAGTGTCTACAGGATTGATATGGTTTCATGACCTACCAGATTGTATTAGATCTATGCTGCACGAGGATTTGAGTTCAGGGTAGATTGTTTTGGTTCATATTTTGTTTTCTTTGTATTTTTTATCAAAAAAAAAATATTAGAGTCAAATTAAAGTTAATCTAAGATTAGATTGCTGAGAAAATGAATTTGAATGACTCAAAAATGGGATAGTTGTTAATTGTAATTCTCAAGTTCTCAATTATAACATCCCAAGTTTTAATATTGAGGGTTAGAGTTAAGTAAGATTTAATTATTGATGAGATTGATGTATCAAGAGGTGGAATGTACATGTTTGAGACTTATAAAGACAATGATTGGAAGTTATATCTCTAGGTTTTTTGAATATTGGAATTTGAGAATTTTCAATGATCAAATGATAATATTTTTAAATGATTATTTTTGAATTAGAAAGTAGATATCTCAAGCTTTTCATAATATCTGAAATTGTAATTTTTAAATTCATGAAATTCTAAATAAACACTGAACCTGATCAAACCAAACCAGTTAGTTGATTGGGTCATTGATTTCCTAGTTAAACCATCCGGTCCGGTTGTAACAACTAATTAAAGAAAGATCGAGAGACATGATTAATTATGAGAGATGGGCGGGAGGATGAGGAAGAGAGAGGGTATGTTTTTTTAAATAATAATTTGAAAAGCAAACATGTTAGACCGACCCCACAAAAGTAACATGCATCTAACAATATCAACCGATGAGACATTTTTTTGTCTCTTTTAAAAAATCCATGGGCACTTGTCCCCTTAAAAATAATTTATGATCTTGGATGGTTCTTTTAAAAAAAGTATAGGTATTTTTGTAACTTAACTCTATTTTAAAAGATACGGTTTATATATCTTAAACAAAGCATAAGAAATTATTTTTTTTATCGTAATAACTACTTAAGATTCGCATAATTTTATAAAGATTAGAAAAATTTTCGGTGATAAAGTATTTACAAATATAATTTTAAATAAATAACATACAAATAACTTAAATAATGGATCCGAACCATATTTCTATGATGTTCAATGCATGTATCATGTATGATTTTTATCAACACTTTCATTTAATATTTTATAGTTTAAAATTAAAATATGAATTTTTTCATATTTTAATTTTAAAATATAAAATATTATATTGAATGATTAAAATTTAAGCATACTTTCTTGTTGAGTCATCATTTCCTGTTAATGAGATTAACAGTGGTAAAATTAAGGGATTGAAAAAATTTAAGGACTAAATTGAAATTTAATATAAGCTTATAGAACCAAACAAATACTTTAGTCCATTAATCTGAAAAAATTATTCAAATTAACACAAAATAAGTTATAAAACATTTGAATTAAACTTAAACATGCATATTGAAGTAAAAAAAAGACAAGAAAAAATTGGACTCAGGTCCTAAGTAACAAAATTAATTACAATCAGGTCTCTTAAAATTATCAAATTACAGCGAAATCTTAAGGGATCTGGATGCTATTAGTTCTAAAAGTGAAAGTATAATTTTACCCCTTTTAATTTGAAAGAACATCAAGGGTTATTGCCATGTTACTAAGTGCTCGTTTGGAAGAGTTTATTTTTGGGCAATAAGTGCTTATAATTCGTGATTCACGGTATACGAGGTAAGTATGTGAGAGGAGTTTTTTCTCGGCTTGCCTAAATTGGGCTTATTTTCTCAAAATAAGCTCTCGCAAACATGCCTTTAGCTGTTCCTTTAATTTTTAATACAAAATTGTTTGTCAATACTAAAGGACACGTCATTACAAGCACTTTGATTAGTAAGTTGTCAACCACGATTGGGATAGCTGTGAAAATCATCCAACAATGCTGTCATTTACTGAACAAATCAAATACAAATAATCACAATTCCTAGTCACACCAAACTGAAGGAGAAAAGAGAGAGAGAGAGATGGAAGAAAAGAACAGAAGACAATTATAACAATAAAAAATACTGAAACAATAAAAAGTAGCATATATTACATTATCTCTTTAAAATACTTATATGTATTATTGGATTACATATTAATTTATAAGTTAGATAAATTAGTCTGGAGAAAAAAATGATAAATACAGATGTTTTAAAGTAATTTAATTAGTTGTCTTAATTTTTCTAAATCATTCAACTGAAATTTATGTTAAGGATATGAGATATATTACCTCTCATCATAAAAAAATTTGGACAATTTCAATAGTTGATAAATGCTGCTCACAGTCCACACAGTTTTTTTTTTTGGTAGAAAAATTACTTAAAGTCTTGCAAAATTTTGAGGCCAAAGATACCTAAAAATACAATTCTCTTAAAGATACCTAAAAATTACTTAAAGTCTTGCAAAATTTTGAGGCCAAAATTTTGCGAAGCCTACTATACAATCATGCTGGGAGCACTGAAACATAACAGCTTTTTTCAGTGAAAGATAATTGTTTTTACCATGAAATAGACAAAGCGAGAAAGAGTGGGGGTTTGGTTTGGCTTATTTTTTAATAATAAGCCTTTATTACATAAACCGAGATAAAACCCTTCTCACATACTTACCTCGTATATCGTGAATCACGATTTATAAACACTTATTATCAAAAAAATAAACTATTTCAAATAAGCACAGAATCTTTTTTCGCTTTTGAAGATTTGTGAAACGAGGGGTTTCTTCGGAATTGAAAATCATGTGTGCCGCAAGGAGATGGAGATCAGGGTTTGTTTTTTAATCATAAAATGACATTATAACAATTATATAATTATTAACTTAGAAAGATGCCATATAAGATATCTTATAGGATGCATATTCAAAATGTCGAAGAGATTAATTTAAACTTTGAAAGATTTTGGAGGTTGTGTACAACTCACCAAAAGTTCAGAGTGTTTTTGTAGAATTTAGCCTGTTTTTTCTAAAATATTCATACCACTACATATTTTATTTTTAAAATATTCAAAAATATTCTTTTTAACTAGGCAGTGTACTCCGTCAATAATAGAGGCTAATAATCCCCGCCTATCTTCACTGACATTGAGCTATTCGATCGCGTGCAATTATGTGTACGTAAAAGAAAATTGCGGAAAAATTCCCATAAAAAATATTTATTATAAAAAAATACCTTAAATTTATTAAGAACCTATATCCTTGGCTAGATACAAATCATCTTCATTTGGTGTAACTCTTTTTTAACTATGTGTAACATGATGTATCTAAATGTCTCCCATTTTAGGTATGATTGAAAATATATTACATATAGTTGGAGATAAGTTTGCACATCCTATTTTTGGGTAAAATAAAATATATTTCTATACAGTTAAAGATATGTCGCACAAAGATAATTGAAAACAAACTGTATCCTTTAAAGATGAGTTGCACCACTCAAGAACTGGGGTCCTTAAAAAAAATTCATTAACTATTTGCATGTAATCCACGCTGCAAAATTTTCCAAATCTTTCTTACCAATAAAATTTTCGGAAGGGAATTTTCCCAAACATACAATACTACTCATTGAAAATATCTACGGTAAATGGAAGAGATATATCGGTCTCTGTTTTTTCCCCTATGAAAAGATATACAGCTCTCCACTCTTGTACGTTGAAGGTTCTACCTTATTATTGTGTGAAATAGTTTATTTTTAGGACATAATTTGTATAGTTATGAATTACGTGGAATTATAATATCCTAAAGTTCACATATAAATAAGCCTCCCTGTCTCCTCATCTCCTCGCACACATCAAAAATCAAACAGAGAAAGCCACTTTGAGAGAGAGAGAGAGAGAGAGAAGAAGAAGATGATGATGATGAAGGTGGGTGTGGTTCTGGTCCTGTTCTCGATGGCCTTCACCGCTGCAACTGTGGAGGCTCGTTTCGATCCTAACAACTTCCTGGCTGAGATGTTTAAGGACAATGGTGAACCCAACTACTTTACAAAGTCGACCACCACAGCCTGCTGCGACTCCTGTATGTGCACGAAGTCGAATCCTCCTGAATGCAAATGCAATGATGTTGGAGAAACATGCCACTCCGCCTGTCAGCTCTGTATTTGCACTCTCACCATTCCTCCTGAGTGTCTTTGCCTGGATACCAACAACTTCTGCTACGATAAATGCTCCTCTGCTTCTGCTAAGCCTCAGATTGCATGATCCATCATGTTATTTGAATAACAAAGCCTATTACTACTACGTACTTTATTAGGCTTTGCTTTTGTCTGTGTGTGTGTACCGTGGACGTTAATAAAATAAACTATCTGGTCCCTTGCATGCATGCTTCCCGTTTGCTTTCTGCAAACTGGTTAATTACTAGCAAGGACTTGATATTCTTGAGAGAGATGAAAGAAAAGAACCGAAGACAATTATAACAATTAATAAAAAATACTGAAAGAATGATCTCATGATATCTTGAGACTATTTAGTTAAAGCAGACACAACTGTTCCATCCACCAAGTTTAGATCGGCACTGGTGCACATGTGTTTCCCGGCATATCAATCATGCAAATTGTGGTCCCCCTTCTTTAAAGGAAGGGAGAATCACTCATAGGTCCCAAAGAAGGAAGATATTTTCAGAAAGGTCCCTCAAAGTTGTAAAACACACTTAAAATATTGTGAATTCACGCAGAAGAGTTGTAAATAAGGACCTTTTTGATAATATGTTGCTTATTTGGGACTTAGGAATGATTTTCCCTTAAAGGAAGCACATCACGTGACTGCACAGTCGATTGCCGAAGCGTACCAGTGGCCTCCCCACTTACAATATTGTGATGCTTCTCTCTCTTTCTCTCTCTGTATATTATATTATTTCTAATAAAATTTCCCACCATCATTGAACCCTCAGTGGTACCATTACCATTCAATACCTTACAGTTGCCCCTTATTTCTCTTTTTCCTTTCCTTTCTCAATTATATTTCCATCTCAATATTTATACCGTTTGGATGCACATTTTGAGACTAAATCACGATTTAGGCAAAAACCATCTAAACATTTAAAAAAATTTCAGAATCCATTCTCAACTAAAATCTTGATTTGTGTATCTAATAAGATTTGTGTAATCTTTATTGACCGTTATCATTTCTTATCTCTCTCCATCTTATCTCTTGCCCTTTTCTCATCTCTCTCTCACTTCCTTTTATCTTTGCCTTTTCTCATCTCTCTCTCCCCCGTCTTGACACGCATATATTTATATATATATATATATATATATGTTTGTTCCAATTTTTTATATAACATAATCGATTAATATTATAATTTATAAAAAAATTTTATCTATTTTTTGATATTATATATTTGACTAATTTTATAATTATAATTTTTTAAAAAATTTATTTCGAATTTTTTTATATTTATTATACAATTAATGTTTAATAATGCTTAAAATATAAATTTATCCGTTACATGTAATTATCACAAAAACTAATGTCTTTTTTAGTAATTTGACCATGAAAAAAAAAGCTATTCTGACCATAACATCCAAACACTCTTACTTTATCAAAATCACTTTTTTCTCATAATCTATTCTGCTCATAATCTATTCTCTAAAAGTTATTCTTGATTTTTTCTCCAAAAACTATTAAAAAAAGCTAATCCAAACACACACTTAAAATCAAAAGTTGAGGTTGTATATTGCTTTTTCAAAATAACGTACTCCCTCCTGGTTTTTAAATATATCTATATAAGTTATCAGGATCCCTAATATTTAATGTAAGATATAGTTTGCAGTGTAATTTACCATACAAAAAACCAGAGACCTATATATCTCTTCCATTTACTATAGATATTTTGAATGAGTGGAGTTGTAAGTTTGGAAAAATTTCTTATTGAAAATTTTATTGGTAAGAAAGACTTAGATTAGAGTACAAGTACTGTGTGTGTGCAAAATTTAGACGGTATAGGTACTTTTTGTGTATAACAATTTATTAGCTCATTCACACCAATAAAATTTTCAATGGAGGCTTTTTCCCAACTTTCACAAGTTCCTTTTCTAATTATTATTAAAAGAATGAAGTAAACTATAGTTGTTAATATAATAATATTTTTTGTGTTGGTGAATTATTTATTTTCATAGTATAAATTTTATGAAATATATATTTAATTACATAATCTAATTTCATAATTAATCAATTAATTATTTTGCACGTGGGGGGCTTCCTTTTATTTTTAAATAAAATTTATGTACCGAAGACAAGTAGATTTTACGTTTTATTTTAAAAAATAAAGGATTAGTAACAAAAATTAACTAGAGACTAAGTCGTAGATATTAAAAAGAAAATACACGTCTTATTTTGAAACAAACACTTCATGCATGCAAGCTTGAGTATGGCAATTGGTTTAGATGCGTTGAAATCAACTATACTTTTTTTAGAGAAAATTGTAATCTGGTCTTAACAGAATTAATTACAATCAAATTCTTTGAAATCATGAATTGTAATTAAATCTCTAAGGAGTTTGATGCTATAAATTCCACATGTGAAAAGTACAATTTTGCAGCTTTTAATTTGAAACAAAATCACATTCAAACTCTCCGCTCATCGCACATCTCACATAGTAGTAATCGTCTGTGGTCAGCTCGTCTTTGCCAGTCATCGTCCACTACACTCGTCTTCGGTGGTCGTCGTCTTCTGGGTTGTGGTCGCCGATCATCGTCTGCTCCAATCGTCTTGGTCGATCGTCTTCACTGTAAGGTTTGGAACATTTTCTTCTAACTCTTATGCTCTGTAATCTATCTACATTGAATTGTGGATGAGAAAACTGATGTATTTGCATTTGGGGTGTTTCTCCTAGCACTTAATCCCTTTCTTGAAGTTGTGAATATGCTGTTGAAAGACCTCCTGGATGTGTGAGTAGTTATTTCCTTTTTCTTATCCTCTACTTTCACTAATTAAATTGGTACCTGCAGAATTATTATATACTATACGTAGAAACTACAAATAAGCTTAATAATTCTACAACTAATTATTGGTTTTTTGTTATCATTTTGGGAGAGGATTTGCTGGTTCCAAGGATATTCATGTACAAATACATGAACAGAGAAAAAGGAGAATTGTAACAGTGAATGGTGATGTCGGGAGGGGGAGGACTTGGTTCTAGTGACTTTGATTGGAAATAGAGAAGATATTGTATTGGTCCTCTTGTTGGAGTTTTGAGTCAAGTGTAACTTGAAAATGTGTTTATGATGCAATTATCACGTCTTGCAAATTACCTTTTTTGTAACTAGGTATGTGATTATTTGATAAGCCAATGTGATTATTTGTATTTGATTTGGTCAGTAAATGGCAGCATTGTTGCATGATTTTCACAGCTATCCCAACCGTGGTTGACAACTTAGCAGCATGACAAAAGAAGCACATTTGCAAACAATCACTATAACTATGTCTATTCACATCAATATAATTATAGCCATGAAGTTATCACCGTCATGGACATTATCACCGTCATGGACATTATCACCGTCATGGACATAATGAGCACTGATACATGTACCCGAACTGTCAATTGTATGAGTATGCCACTCATCAGCGATACACACATGAGTGTGGTCATTGTAAGCCACATGAGTATGATGATCATCATAGATAGGTTGAGTTATGACAAAATGGATATGCTTAACACAATCAACACGACTATGTGGTTCAACAAAAATATGCCGACCGTTGTCGGCAAGAGTATGCCACATATCCTCAATTTGAAGAAGATGATCGTCACCAACAAGAAGATAGTAACTTCAGTGAAGATGAGAACTCTAACTTCTTCCTACCTGAAGTTGAAGAACATTACAGTAGAGTTGAAAAATGCCGCAAGGAAAAGTAAGAGTACGAGGCTTTTTGGGAATGCTGAAGGGCCGAAGATAAATGTCTCAAAGCACAAGCTGAATGCTTCAAGGCTGAGGCTGAGCGTCAACATGCTCGTATGTGAGAGGACATAAAGAATCTGTGTCAACTGCTTCACGAGTCATGCAAGGTAAACAAGAATATAACGATCTAGATAAGCGTGTTGAGAGAAGCCGAAGCTCCTTCTTCAAAGCAAGGAGATGAGATTGTAGTCCTAAATGAAGCGCTATCACCAGCTATTGTGGAACCCAATCATGATGTTGATGTGTCTTCAAATGCACCTATCCTACATGCTCCATTGAAAACTCCTGTGATTGATGCTGTCAATAACAATGATCTTGTTGATTATGTCAACCATGTGATACTGGTGAAGATAGTGTCATCCCTGCTTGAGATTAGTAAGGCACACAAGTTCATTAGACAACAACCCCACCTCTTTAGTATACTGCATTGCCTAAGGTCATGCCATTGTTAAATGGTCAACTCTAACAATGCCTTGTCTGTTGGAAAGGTTTTCCAAACACTCTTCAAGATTCAGCTGATTATTTCTACCAACGCTAACTCTTTTAGTATCTCAATTGTTGGAAAGGGTTCCTAGATGGAAGCGTCATGTTGAAGTGTCCCCCCCCCCCCCCCCAGATTTGTGCGTCACTTTTAACTTATTAGAAGGCAAGTCTTTCAAGTAGAGGAGAAATGGTGGAATATGGGATAAAGAATACCTAGAGTTTAATTATGAGATATAGAGTTATCTATTAAGGATATTAGTCAAAACTCAAAACTACCTTAAATTTATTTAAGGACCCAAGTTCTTGGGTGGTGTAACTCATCTTTAATGGATGCCATTTTTCTTCAATTATCTTTGTGCAACATATCGTTAGCTATGTAAAATTGTCTTCTATTTTACCTCAAAAACAGGATATGTGCAACTCATATTTAATTGTGCGTAATATATATTCAATCATATCTAAAATTAGGGGTGTTCAAAGTATCCCGGTCCCGGTTGTCTCGGCCCGATCCCGGATATTTTAACCCGGGAATTTCCCGTCCCGGCCGGGACTGGGACCGGGACCGGGATCACACCTTGTGATCCCGGGAATTCCCGGTCCCGATTTTTTTTTTCTTTTTTTCTTTTCTTTTTTCCTTAAAAAATAGGTTATTATTTTATTTTTGTATTTTTTACCCCATAAATTAAGTTATCATTTGATAAAATGTATATCACATATTTAGTTAGAGTTAAATTGTATATATCGTGATACAAATCCTAACTATATAATGTATAAAGATAATAACAAAAATTATGAATGTAATAATAATATGTTATTTTTCAATTCTAACTCAATTTATGTGATTTTTATGACCTTATTAGGTGTTAAATAATTACTTTAAACACTAGATTATAAAAAAATTTAACTAATATAATTATATTATTAAGACCGGAAATTCCCGATCCCGGTCCCGGTTGTCCCAGGAAACCGGGACCGGGAATGAGATCCCAATCCCGGGAAATCCCGGGACGGGAACCAGGAATGGGTATTCCCGGTCCCGTCCCGGGATTTAAACACCCCTATCTAAAATGAGAGACATTTAGATACATCATGTTACACATAACTAGCAAAGAGTTACACCTAATAAAGAGGAGTTATACCTAATTAAGGATATAGGTTCTTAATATATTTAATGTATTTTGTTATAATAAATATTTTTAATGGGAATTTTTCCGCAATTTTCTATTACCTGCACATAATTGCACGTGATCGAAGAGTCAATGTCAATATGTGAGTTGCAAGAGCAATTTAGCCTTCTTTGTGACGAGGAATCTCCTAATAATTAGGTTTTTCGATATTTGAATTTATGTTCTTCATATCTCTTACCACCTCAATTTATAATTTATTAATAATTTATATAATTATATTTAAAAAACAGGAGAGAGTACCTTATTTTGTAAAAGTAATATACTACCTCAACTTTTGATTTAAATGTATAAACTAATTTGTAGTACAAATTACTAAGCCGGAAAAATGATGGAGTATTATTGATACTAATGATGGAGTATTTTTAACCCTTTTAAAAATGAGCACGTTGCTAAAACGGAAAAGTGTGGTTCCTCTCACGCCAGCTAGGCTATCCAAATAATATTCAGTTTTCATTTAAAGAAAAAATGACACCGACATTAACCGAGAATATTACTTAATTTTTTACCTAATAAAAAAAAAATATGCAGAGAATATTTTGTTGAAATTATTTCGTTTTTAGAGAATATTTATGATTCCAACTTGGTTCGGATGACGATAGGCGGGGATTATTAGACTCTATTATTGACGGAGTACACTGTCATATTTTCGAATATTTTAAAAATAAAAATATGTAGTGGCATGGATATTTTCAAAAAAAAATAAGCTAAATTGTATAAAAACTCGTTAAATTTTGAATCAGTTTTATATAATTCTCTAAATGTTTTAAGTTTAAATTTAACCTCTTTAATATTTTAATTTTTGACATTAAGCCTTTTATTTGCTATTAAGCCATTAACGGAAACTGTCATGTCATATTAATGATGATGACGCGGCATCCTACAAAACATCCTATATGACATCTCTCTAAGTTAATAATTTTATAATAATTATATAATTGTTATAATGTCATTTTGTGATTAAAAAACAAACCCTGATCTCCATCTCCAAGGGGCACACATGATTTTCAATTCCGAAGAAACCCCTCGTTTCACAAATCTTCAAAAGCGAAAAAAAATTCTTTCTAGCTTTGTCTTTTTACTAAAATAAGGATTATTATTCACTAAAAAGCAAGAGGTATTCAATAGATTGAACAAAAAAATATCACACATATCACAGTGTGGGAACGTATGAGCAAGGGAGCTACATCTGAAGGCCTTAGAGGAATTACAGACCTTATTACGCAAGCCGAGAAAAAACTCCTCTCACATACTTACCTCGTATACCGTGAATCACGAATTATAAGCACTTATTACCCAAAAATAAGCTCTTTCAAACGAGCAACATGAGTGAAGTATAAGTGAGCAACCCTAGAGGAATTACAGACCTTCTAAATCTAAATACTATCTATACATGGTTTGTCTTGCAGCATCATCATATAAAGTGAAGAAGATTTGCACTTGTTGAAGATGAGTTGTATCTACTCAAGACTTGAGTTTTAGGTAAGGTATTAAAACTCGGATCGGGTATTGAACTGGTCGGGGTATTGGGTTAAGGGTCAGTGGGTCAGATAGGGGCTAAACCGGAACCAAACTGGTGAGAAATTGAAAATTTTAGACTTATAATATGAAATTCTAAAGAAAAAATATAAATTTGTTTTAATTGAAACCCGAACCGGTTTGCTAGCTGATTCGCCGGTTTCCGGGCCGGACCGGCCGGTCCGGGTTCCTAAACCTGGGTTTTAGGTATCTTTGGACTCTAAATTTTGCAAGATTTTAAGTAATTTTTCAACCAAAAAAAAAAACTATGTGGACTATGAGCAGCATTTATCAACTATTGAAATTGTCCAAATTTTTTCATAATGAAATGTAATGTACCTCATATCCTTAACATAAAACTCAGTTGACTGATTTAGGGAGATTAAGATAATTAAATAAATTACTTTAAAGCATTTGTATTTATCAATTTTTTTCAGATTAATTTATGTAACTTATAAACTAATATGTAAGTGTTTTAGAGAGATCATATAATATATACTCCCTCCGGTCCTAATTATAGGACAATATTTGGGAGTTGATCCTGATCCTAATTATAGGACAAAGTTTTAATTTTTGTCAATTTCTTCCCAAAATACCCCAATTGATACTTTCTCAATAATAATGAAATACAATAATAATTTTATAATACACATATGTATTCAATGAAGTAAGTAATACTTGCAATTCATTAATGTCACACACTTACATACACCTCAATTCTACTGTTTCTTTTATTTTATAAGAATAACGGGTAAGAAAATCAATTTAACACTATCAACGTCATCATCTCTATTTTTAAAAATTGTAACTTTTCTTTTCTTTAATTCTACTCGAACCAAACCGGCATAACTCCATTTTAATGACAGGCAAGATCACTTGCTTTACATCAAGGTAGGTGATCAACATGAACAAAACATGATTTCTTGTATGTATTAAGTAAGGGCATTTTAGGAAAATAAATAAGATTAACTAATTTAACTACTATTCTTAATTTCTCCAAAGTTAAGTAAATATGTTCTATAATTAGGATCAGAGGGAGTATTATAATTAAATAATTTATTTAGTTTTTTTTATCTTCATAAATTAATCAATTAATCTTATATTAAGGATATAAAGTATTACTTGTGAGTTGATGAGACAGAAATTACTTTGTCCGGTTGACGTGGGTGTCAGTTTTTCTTTACCAACACTTTTCCTCTTTAACAACACTTTCTTAAGGTAAATTACGCTATAAACTGGTATGGTTATATTTAAAAAGCAGTGGGGAGTACATTATTTTGAAAAAACAATATATTATGTGTTTGTTTGGAATAGTTTATTTTTAAATAATAAATATTTATAAATCATGATTTATAGTATATGAGGTAAGTATATGAAAGGAGTTTTATCTCAGCTTACGTAATAAAAATTTATTATTCAAAAATAAATTATACCAAGTACAGGCGTAGCACATCACGTGACTACCTAGTTGGTAATACACTGTTCATCCAAAGAACCCCAAACTAATGGTGCACTGGTGCCCATGTTTTTCCCTGCATACCAATCATGCAAATTAAAGCAGACACGAGTGTTCCATCTACCCTCTTTTAGATGGGCACTGGCGCTCACGTGTTTTCCTGCAAATTAAACTCTCAGTGGCCCCCCTTCTTTACAGGAAGCACATCACGTGACTGCCCAGTTGATTGCAGAAGCGTACCGATGGCCTCCCCACTTACAATATTGTGATGCTTCTCTCTCTTTCTCTCTCTCTATATTATATTATATCTAATAAAAGTAACAATAAGGTATTTTATTTAATATTTTTTCTTGTTTGAAACTTCAATATAATTTTTTTTTTATTTTTTAAAGGGTTAAAGTATAAAAAAACCTATATATTTTTCACAAATATTACCCTGCCGATTCATGTGTTTATTTTTTTTCAAAGAAAACTGAAATCCTTTTCTATTTTTTGTGGTGAAGAATCATAGCATTATTTGGATAGGCTGACTAGCTGGCATGAAAGCGACACAATTTCCCATTTTAACAAGTGCTCATTTTTAAAAGTGTCAAGGACGGCATCATTTTTCTTGATGGATCCCTTTGTTGGGTAGGCTGATTGTTTTTTAAATTATCTGGATAGGCTTACAAGCTGGCTTGAAAGCTACACACTATTATCAAAAGGCTCTCTCCCTCGAGGGACCTCTGTGGAACGTGAGGTTAAGGTGGGGTGGGTGGTGAGTTAAATCAGGGTTAATCTGAGATAAAATTGATGAGGGCATGAATTTAAAGGACTAAAAAATGGGATAGTTACTGATTACAATACTTAAGTTTTCAACTATAACATCTCAAGTTTTAATATTAAGGTTTAGAGTTAAGTAAGATTTAATTATTGATAAGATTAATGTATCAAGAGCTGGAATGTACATGTTTGAAACTTATAAAGACAATGATTGGAAGTTATATCTCCTGGCTTTTTGAATATTGGAATTTGAGAATTTTAAATGATCAAATGATAATATTTTTAAATGATTTTTTTTTTTATATTAGAAAGTTGATATTTTAAACTGTTTATAGTATTTTAATTTATAATTTTTAAAAACATGTAAAATTATATATAAATTTTTGAAGTCATGAAATTCTAAATAAACACTTAACCAATCAAACCGGTCGGATCAAAGCAGTTGGTTGATTGGTTCACTGATTTCCTAATTAAACCATCCGATACAGTTTTAACAACCATAGTTGCAGAAAGATCAAGAGACATGATTAATTATGAGAGACATGGGGAGGATGATGAAGAGAGAGGGTATGTTTTTTTAAATAATAATTTAAAAAGCAAACACGTTAGACCCACCCCACAAAAGTAACATACATCTATCAATATCAACCGATGAGACATTTTTTATCTCTTTTCAAAAATCTATGGGCACTTTTCCTCTTAAAAATATTTTAGAGAAAATTGCTCAAAAATATCTTTAAAGTAAATTAATTGCTGATTGCTATCAAGTGTGCAAACGATCTTTCATTTTGTGCAAACGATCTTCCATTTTGTGCAAACCATCTTCCGTGTGTGCAAAAATCTTCCATATAAATATGCAAACAATCTTCCGTTGTGTGCAAAATATCTTCCGTTATGTGCAACAGATCTTTCATGGTAGCAATCAGCAATTAATTTGCATCCAAGATATTTTTGGGCAATTCTCCCAATAATTTATAATGTTGGATATTCTTTTAAAAAATGTAGAGGCATTTTCGCAACTTAGCCCTATTTTAAATGATAAGATTTATATATCTTAAATAAAGCATAAGAAAATATTTTTTTTTATCATAATAACTACTTAAGATTCGCATAATTTTATAAAGATTAGAAAATTTTTCAGTGATAAAGTATTTTAAAATATAATTTTAAATAAATAACACACAGATAACTTAAATAATGGATCCGAACCATATTTCTATGATGTTCAATGCATGTATCATGTATGATTTTTATTAACGCTTTCATTTAATATTTTATATTTTAAAATATTAAATGATTAAAATTTAAGCATACTTTCTTGTTGAGTCATCATTTCCTGTTAACGGGATTAACAGTGGTAAATTTAAGGGATTAATAAAATTTAAGGACTAAATTGAAATTTAATATAAGCTTATAGAACCAAACATATACTTTAGTCCATTAATCTGAAAAAAATTATTCAAATTAACACAAAATAAGTTATAAAACATTTGAATTAAACTTAAACATGCATATCGAAGTAAACAAAAAACAAAAAAAAAAGAAAAGGACTCAGGTCCTAAGTAATAAAATTAATTACAATTAGGTCTCTTAAAATCATCAAATTACAGCGAAATCCCAAAGGATCTAGATGCTATTAGTTCTAAAAGTGAAAGTACAATTTTGCTCCTTTTCGTGTGTTTGGTGAGGGCTTTTGGCAGCCCGATTGGGCATACATAAGCTCAATTGGCAGCAATCATTTTTTTTAATGTTTGGTTGAGCTTGTGGGTGATTGGGCTTCTTCAAATTGAAGTACTGTGGAGAGACAATTGGGAAAGGAAAAATTGTCATAAAATACCTCATTAGCCTAATATTTGTTGAAAGGGACCTGACCTGAACTGTCATTATTTTTGTAGGAGTAAAAGATGTAAATACCCTTAATGAGAAAAGGGACCACAACTGATGGAGAATAGAACCAGCGAATTGATAAACAGAGCAAGCGAATGACATGAATTAGTGAAGCCTTCTTCTCCTTCCCTGCGTAAAGCTAAACGTCCTCCCTTCTGGCCATCGTTCACCATGGATGCTACCGGAGTTTCAATGTATCAGTAAAGGCTAGAGACATGAGTTGTGTCAAGAACGTATTCATAGTTCAGTATTTAGTGGAGATGATGATTTGCATTTTCCCTCCAAAGCTAGTTTTTTCATTATTGTTTTATTGAGTAAGGAAGTACTAAATAAATAAAATTGTGGCGTCATTAGGTTTTCTGATTTTCTCCATAATCATCAAGGTTTACTTTGTTGTACATAGGGTCACATCTTGCACACAGGGAAGAAAGTTGAACACATGGAAGAGTTTTTGCACGTAGGGGAAGAGTTTTCGCACTTAGTTATATAATACTTATGAAGACTTAAACGGAACCCAAGCGGAAGACATTTTTCACACGAGGTTGAGTTTTTGCATATAGGGAAGAGTGCTTGCACATAGGGAAGATGTGTTGAACGTGAGGGAAGATCTGTCACACATGGTTATATTGCACTTATGAATAGTTAAAATAAACCCAAGTGGAAGACGTTTTGAACACACGGGGAGATGCTTTCCATGTCGGGGTAGAGTGTTTGCACACAAAGAAGACATCTTGCATACATGGAAGTTTTTTTGCACATACAGAAGAGTTCTTGTACGTAGGGAAGAGTTTTCGCACTTGTGAAGACTTTAAACAGAACCCAAGTGGAAGACATTTTGCACATGGGGTAGAGTTTTTGCACATAGGGAAGAATGCTTGCACATAAGGGAAGACGTGTTGAACGTGAGGGCAGATATTTTCCACATGGTTAAGTAGCACTTATGAACACTAAATGAACTCAAGTAGAAGACACGTTGAACCCACATAAGATGTTTTGCATGTAATGGTATATGGTTGCACACGGCGAAGACATCTTGCACAAATGGAAGAGTTTTTGCACACAGGGAGTCGATTTTGCACATATGGAAGAGTTCTTACACATAAGAAAGATGTGTTGAATGTGGGGGAAGCTCTTTCACACATGATTAAATAGCACATATGAAGACTTAAAATGAACCCAAGTGGAAGACACGTTAAACCTGCGGAAGATGTTTTGCACGTCGGAGAAGATAATTGCACACAAGGAAGAATTTTTAGACACAAAGGGAAGAGTTTTTGCACATAAGGAAGACATCTTGAACTTGGGGAAAATCAATCGTACATAGTTCTGTGGCACTTATGAAGACTTAAAATGAACCTAAGTGGAAGACATATTGAACCCATGGAAGATGTTTTGCACGTCGGGGAAGATAATTGCACACAAGGAAGAATTTTTGAACACAAAGGGAAGATTTTTTGCATATAAGGAAGAGTTTTAGCATATAGGAAAGACATCTTGAACTTGGGGAAGATCGTTCGTACATGGTTCTGTGGCACTTATGAAGAAATGAACCTACGTGGAAGACACATTGAACCTACGGAAGATGTTTTACACATCGGGGAAGATAATTACACACATGGAAGAAATTTTGCACACAAAGGGAAGAGTTTTTGCACATAAGGAACATGTTTTGCACATATGGAAGAGTTCTTGCACATAGGGAAGATGTGTTGAACGTGGGGGAAGAGTTTTCACACATGATTATATGACACTTGTGAAGACTAACGAACCCAAGTGGACGACATTTTGCAACCAAGGAAGATGTTTCGCACGTAGTGGTAGGTCGTTGCATATGGGGAAGACATTTTGCACACATAGAAGAAATTTTGCACACAAATGGAAGAGTTTTTACACATAGGGAAGGGTTCTTGCATACAGGGAACAATTCTTGCATATAGGGAAAAGTTCTTACACGTAGCGGAAGAGCTTTCACACATGGTTATATGATACTTGCGAAGTCTAATGAGCCCAAGTGGAAGATATTTTGTAAACATGAAAGACATTTTTCATAAAGGGGGTGCATCATTCACACAAACGGAATACATCTAGCACACATGGATGAGAGTTGATCACTGGAAGACATATTGCACAAGGGGACAAGTTTTTGCACAAAGGGAAGAAGTGTTGAACGTAGGGAAGAGTGTTTGTAGACCAAGAGTAATATACAAAACAAGTACTTGTATACCAAAGTTGTATTTAAATAATTGAGTTTCATTTACATTGAAACAAAAGACGATGCCGAAATTCAATATGTACAGAATAAATGTAACGTCAACTAGTTTCTCCTTTTCTTTGTAGCTTGCCAACCTTCAATGCTAAGCATGACCACGTCCCGATGTTTATTTTTTCCCGGCCTATCACATGTAAACACTACTACAAAAAAATAAAGTTGCGGCGCTTATAATTGCATTAATTGTGGCGCTAAAGAAGTGCCACATATCTGGACGTCACTAAAAGAAGCTGTGGCGCTTGAAAGCGCCACAGCATTTAATTTTTTTTTTTAAAAAATACCCTCCTGTGGATGCAAGCGCCACAGGAGACCCCCCCTCCTGTGGCACTTCCTCCAACAAGCGCCACAGGAGGATAATTTTTTTAAAAAAAAATTAAAAAATTTAGCTAAAGAAATTGTTTTATTTTAATTTAAAAAATAATATTAATTATCTAGATTTATTTTCAAAATTGAAGATATTGAGGCCAGTGTTAAACTAGAAACTGTTGGCAAAAAAGTTAAGCTAAAGAAACTTATACTATGATACAAATATTATATTTTTCTTAATCATGCGTATGGACTAGACTATTTTCTTTTAAATTACTAAAATAAGGTTTTTTGAAATTAAAAATTTTTTCAGGCAAAAAATGTTAAAATTGCTTAAGCATAATCTGAAATCAAGTACTCCGGATATGTAAAGATATCTTTTATCAACATGCTAAAGGCATCACGAGACATGGTCCACTTTTGGTTTTTCTTTTCTTTTGAAATATTATATATATTCTCCACTTTTTAAACACAGATTAGAACATAGATATCAATTTGAAATAAAAAATTGCAGAAATTATATGCCAATTAAAAAAAAGGAAGAAGCACGTTGAACTTACAAGCTTAATTGATCAGTGTAGTGGAGTGGGGGACCACGTTACCTGTTGGTCTCGCAATCTTGAGTGAGGAGGAGGAGGAGGAGTGGGGATGGCAGTTGAAACAAAATAAAGAAATAGATTCGATGATGAAGACGTGTGTGCATGTGGGTATATTTTTAAGTGTGAAGATGATAGGAAATGGAGAGAGGAGGGCGACGATCGTCCACTGCAAGAAGCTGTAGTGTAGATAAAAAGGGAAAGTGAGAGAGGAGGGAATAATTAAAGTGGGATGAGTCAAAATAAATTAAAAGAGAAGGAAGGAGGCCACTGCGCGGGAAGGGGAAAAAAGATAAGGGTGGGAGCGGGGGAAATTGTGATTGGTGGGAAGTGGATAGTGTAATTCATTAAAAAGATCAAAAAAATTTTTTTTTCTTTTATATAAGCTGAACATTTTGACAAATTTTTTTTTTTTATTTAATAAAACCAGCTGTGGCGCCTGGATTTCTAGGCGCCATAGCTAGTCTTTTTTTTTTTTGGGAATACCTACATTTTTTTTTATTTAATAGGATCAGTTGTGGCGCCTGGAATCAGCTGGTCCATTTTTAATTTTTTTTATTTATTATTATTATTTTTTTAAATTTTTGGGAATACCTACGTTTTTTTTATTTAATAGGATCAGCTGTGGCGCCTGGATTCCAGGCGCCACAGCTGTTCCATTTTTAATTTTTTTTGGGAATACCTACGTTTTTTATTTAATAGGATCAGCTGTGGCACCTAGATTCCAGGCACCACAGCTAGTCCATTTTTTATTTATTTATTTATTTTTTTTGAGAAATACCTGCTCCTAAAACTACAAGGCTTTAGAATCATAAAGGCACGAGGTAGCTAGCCTTCTTTTTTTTTTTTATATAGAAGAAGCTGTGGCGCCTGGTTTTCCAGGCGCCACTGCTGGTAAATTTTTATTTATTTATTTATTTATTATACAAACAGCTGTGGCGCTTAATTTTCCAGGCGCCACAGCTGGTAGCATGCACCCAATTGTGGCATCTGCCTTGGCAGGAGCCACAGTTGGGCCTACCAGCTGTGGCATCTAGTCCACCAGGCGCCACAGTTGGTACCCAAAATTTAAAATAAAATAAAATAGAAAAAGAAAAAAAAAAGGCAGTTGTGGCACTTTTTTAAAGAAGTGCCACAAAATATGCGCCTCCTTTCAACCTTTTTGTAGTAGTGAAACACTTTGAAGTTTTAAAGGATGAGGGTTTCAATACCACTTTGTGTCCTGTGTCCCTCTTTGCATAAAGAGTGGTTTGCCCACTTGGAGTGTTGTAATTGGGCAGCAATGAGTCAAGTAAGTATATCATTAGCTCTTTCTTCACAAATACATAACAAAACAGTTTATAGACAGCCTACTCAAATAGCTGTATTCTTTCACAATATCATCTTGTAATAAGCCACTGAAGAAGAATAAAAGAGAATACCAATAAAAATTAGGCAAATCAACTTAACAATACATATAGGCCCTGTTTGGTACAAGATGCTGGAGGGGTTGGTTTTAGTATTAGAATTGGGATTGGCCATTTTGTGATGTTTGGTATGTGGAATCCTTCCACTTTTCACTGGGTTGGTTGGTGCCACCATCCCCTGGTATTAGAAAATTAGTCAACATTTTGGGACTATATTGTACCTCTATTTTATCACAAATTTCTATTTTCCTCATACATAAACCTCAGCCCTTCACTGCCCTCATTTGCCTTTAATAGGTAATTAAGAGAAAAAAGCTTATAGCCAGCCTACTTAAATACCAGTATTTTTTATGATATCATCTTTTAATAAGCCATTGAAGGAGAACAAAACAAAATACCAATAAAATGAGGCAAACCAACTTAATATAAGATTAGATTCCCAACTCACAAGATCTGTAAATCTGATAGCTGACCAAGCTGTGGAACCAGTTGACCCGAAAGGCTTGCATTTCCAAGACCATTATATGACAAAAACTCAAATTAATTGTTTACACTAGGTGCAGTAAGAATCTTAAATTAAAGGTCAAATTTCTTACATATGGGTTACACTATTGTGACTGTTGCACGTAACATTAAACCAAGTACAGGGATTTACAAGGGTAGGATCTTAACTTAGGAGAACATTGTTAGGATCAACCAAGTTCATCTTCCATGCATTCAGTGCATCACCTGTTTTAGAGATAAGTGAAAAACATCCTTAGAATCAACGGGACCCTCTGGCCCTAAATAAACCAACAGTAAAAGCGAGAAGAAATTTAAAGTTAAACTTGCAACTTTGTGATCAAGGAAACACACAATCTAAGTACACAGCACAAGTTGAAATATTACAAAAGAACGATCCTAAGATGAAAGCCTAATCATTATTCCCCGGTCTATAAATATTACTCAGAAGCTAAAATTCATGACTTAGTGCATGTTTGGGAAAGCTTATATTTGGGAAATAAGCCCTTATTACGCAAGCCGAGAAAAAACTCCTCTCACATACTTACCTCGTATACCGTGAATCACGAATTATAAGCACTTATTGCCCAAAAATAAGCTCTTCCAAACACACACTTAGACCCATAAACAATACAGCTGAAAACATGAACAAAACAAAACAAAGCAGAAACGTCGATAACGAAGCACATTTAAATCATCAATTAATTGGGAACAAGATATTTCTAAAGTAATTAAAAAGCCCCTCAAAGAGTATTGTCAGATTCAAAAGTCATCACTCACCTTCGTCAGATTACACGTCAGAGCAAGTAATTTATCACAGCAACTCAAATTTATACCAAGCACTTTAAGAAAAGAATTTTCTTAACAAAACTTGCAATTAAGTTTAAGGATTACACAGGTGCAGCAATAGGAGAATTCACATTCACCGAGGAGAAAATGAGTTATCTAGTAACAATTTTATGCCCACAATGATGCAAAACTAAAGAAAGAAATATAAGTGGATTAATAATGGCGATGATAAAATGAAGAAAGAGAAAAACAAGAACACAAACCTTGGATGTTGGGTGTTCTTCACCACCTTCTGTCTGTGATACTACCTGGAGAGGCCGCTGCTGTACCCAACACCTCCTCGACGCCACAAAGACCAACACGCCTCATCACCACCACAAAGACTAATCTTGCGTCGCCTCGCCCAGAGACCACCACCACCCGGAGACCTCGCCTCGCCGCCACCGCAGAGACTAATCTTGCGTCGCCGCCACCAAGACCCACACTCCGCCACCCCTGCAAACCCCACACTCCACCCCTGCCTCCAACTCCCACACTCTCATCCGCCGCTCTCGACCTCGTTCGATTCTCTCCACCGAGTCCACCCTTCCCTTTGCAACTTTGCATGCCTTTTGTCACGCCCTTATTTTAATTTTACCTTTACCAGAGTATTCCTAAAAAATGATATGCGGTTTGGTGGGCAACACAGAAATAGCATAAATATACCGATAATATGTACATGATTACGAAAATTCAACTCAGGGATTCGTACATAATAATTACCATCAATGTAGCCGTACAAGGCTACTAGGGTATCTAAACCCATCCCAGTAAAACGGAGACATCTTCCCGTCTTCGTTCCACTATTGTAATCCCCTCTTATATAGTTCTCATCTCTGATCTCTGCATACCTTCTGTATTCACCTGTCTAAATTGTTAGAGGGGAGGGTGAGATTCGAGAGAATCTCAGTATGAAACATATACCATAATGCATGCATTGTAGATGCTATATGCATGACATGTTAGCTTTATCTAGAACCATGCCTCATAATGACATTTCTGCATGCTCAATGCTTCATGCAATAAAACTATGGCCACAGTATAAACAGAAACAGAGCTTCATTTGTTCAAATATGCTCTACACAATCAAGTAAAGCAATCAAATACATCACTACACAAGTAAAGATATCAATTACATGCAATTAAGGTAAGTCTCCTACCTCCAGTCTTTTCTCCTCGATTTCTATGTCTCATAATGCATGTCGACCCCTCAGGCTCTCAACTCTGTCCTATAATTCCAAATGTACCATTTAGACACTTCCATGACATTTCTGGGGGTTATATGAGTCTATGGTGAAAATTTACTAAAATGCCCCCAGGACCCCAGCCCGGCCCCGCCTTATCCGACTCGGCTGCACTTTTCCCGAAATTTTGACTAGGGCTATTCTGACATATTTCCGCCCAAGGAATCCATTTCCGGACTCAAAATTACCAAATTCATTGTCAAATTACAAAAATACACTTGACAGCCCAGCTTTAAGGGTTTCAGGGGTGTTTTCATAATTATGCTTTTTTGGCCTTTTCCGAAAAAGTGCCCAACTGTAATCCCGACCTAATTTTCACTCCTGAACTCAATGGAACCATCAAATCATTGAAAATCTAACTGTATGACCCATTTTTAACCCTTACCAAAATATACAGGTACTTTGGGAAAAATTGGAGTTTTTCGGTTTCGGCTCCGTAAACGCGTTCTTTTATACTCCTAACCACTTTATTGACTATTCTATTAGTTTATAACTACCATTTAGTACCAATTTGGGAAGCATAAGCCTTTGGCCAACCCATTTCCAAAAATTAAAACCAATGACAATCCGGCGAAATTTCATCGATTAAATTGTCCACAGCAGCCAGAATAGTCAATATACAAAGGTTTGGAAGTTACCTCAACCTCCCTCTAGCTTTTCTCAAAGTGGTTGAACCCTAACCCTTGTTCCCAATGCAAATTGAGCTTCCCAAACCTTAAATACATAGAAGAATAACTTAGGAACGGAGTTATACGCAGTAGGAACCGATTTACCGAAGAAATCATTTACCTTTGTAAGTTTTTCCTCCCCCTTTCCTCTCTTTTCACATCTGAAATGGCGTCAGTTTTGGGGAGCATGAAGGAGATTATGACCTTTTATTTTAATATCTTATATCATATTTCATTTATTTGATAATTTCCCAATTTTGGGATTTTTACAAAATTCTGGCAGATTTCTGCTCAAACTTTGAAAAATCATAACTAATTTTAGAAAAAACGAATTGAAGTGATTCCAAAGGCTATAGAACCCTTATTGAGTCTAGTTTCAAGAAAAAATATAGCCTTTTGTTAGTTGAAAGCACAAAATTTCCAAAATTTCAATATTTGCATGTTGTTCCATAAACTTCACAGTTTTTCTGTGCTGACTTCAAAAATTCATATCTTTTTGTATATAGCTCTAATTGAGTCATATGATCTATCAAATTAAAGCTTCGGATGTCTACTTTCATCTTGTAAAATTTCATAATTTTTGCTCATTATTGGATCATACAAAATCACATGACAAACTCACTGCCTCATAGACGAGTTAACCAAAAACATAATTACTTTCTCCAAAATTCACCATTTGACTTTCTTAATACCCCAAAGATATAAGAGACATTAGAGAATAGATTTGGGATATCTACTAAACTCAGGCTTAGCAATCCACTTAATTTAGGCTTATTCTTAAATAGTTGGGAATATAGTTGAAGTAGGTAATAATAGTGTAGATGAACAACCTTCCACCACAAATTATTGTAGGCAATCTTCCTCCCAAATGAATCATATTCGTGACCCAATTAGAGAACAAAATGTAAGGGACATGTGATCCAATTAGTTATGTAATATTATTTCATCAACTTGTGTTAATTTTAATTTCCAAATTTCCCAACTTTAACTTTTATAAATTTTTTTAAATTTCAAATTTAATTTATCTCTTAGCATTATCAGAAAAATCACTTATATCTAAGTCAATCCAAACAAATTTTACTTTTACAAAAGTCATTTATACAACCATTAATCCAAACATAAATCACAATACACAATCTCATTTTTACCAAAAATAATATTATAAAAAATCAAATTAAAACAAACCCAATTAGCAATCGTTGTTCCAAACATACACTTAATTTAAAACAACATCAAGGGTTATTGCCATGCTACTATGCTGTTCCTTTAATTTTTAATCCAAAATTGTTTGTCAATACTAAAGGACATGTCATTACAAGCACTTTGATTAGTAAGTTGTCAACCACGATTGGGATAGCTGTGAAAATCATCCAACAATGCTGTCATTTACTGAACAAATCAAATACAAATAATCACATTGGCTTATCAAATAATCACATTCCTAGTTACACCAAACTGAGGAGAAGAGAGAGAGAGATGAACGAAAAGAACCGAAGACAATTATAACAATAAAAAATAGGGAAAATCACTCTTAGATTGTATTATCAAAAAAGTCCATATTTCTTACAACTAAAAGTCCATATTATCAAAAAATAGGGAGAAGATAAATAAAAAACATATTATCAAAAAAGTCTATATTTACAACTATTCTATATGTATTAATAACCATATATTTTACAATCTCAAAAAATCTTTTTAATAATATATTTCTTAGAATCTAAAAGTGATTCCCCGTTAAAAAATACTGAAAGAATGATCTCATGATATCTCGAGACTATTTAGTTAAAGCAGACACAACTGTTCCATCCACCCTCTTTTAGATGGGCACTGGCGCCCACGTGTTTTCCTGCAAATTAAACTCTCAGTAGTCCCCCTTCTTTAAAGGAAGCACATCACGTGACTGCACAGTTGATTGCAGAAAAGTACCATTGCCTCCCCCCTTGCAATATTGTGATGACTGATGCCTCTCTCTCTCTCTCTCTCTCTGTATTATATTAAGCATGTTTGTTTGAGCTTATAAAAATTTATAAGTTACTTTTTACGTAAATCGAGACACAACTCCTCTCACATACTTATTTCGTATACCGTAAATCACTATTAAAAAGCAACTTATAAGCAATCGAATCGCTAAAACAAACATACCCATTATATCTAATAAAAATTCCCACCATCACCGACCCCTCAGTGGAACCATTGCCATTCAATACCTTACCGGCTCAGAAGAAAGTGTCGTCCCTTATTTCTCTGATTCCTTTCCTTTCTCAATTATATTTACATCTCAGTATCAATAATATTCCATCAATAATACTATAAATTACAATATGTATTTTAAAGAGAAAATTACAATTAGATCTCAAATAAGAGAAAATATGAAATATGATCTCTTAAAATCTTAAAATTACATTTAAGTCCTATAAAACTTTTTTACAATAAATTCTAATTCTGCTGACAAATCTATGGGTATCCGTTGACAAGTTCATGGCCGTGCCATTAACAAATCTAAAGATATGTTGCACAAAGATAATTGAAAACAAGCTGTATCCATTAAAGATGAGTTGCACCACTCAAGAACTTGGGTCCTTAAATAAATTTAAGGTTGTTTTGAGTTTTGACTAATAAATATTTAAATGGGGACTTTCAACAATTTTTCAAAAAAATTCATAATGTTTATTAATAAACTTAAGAATCTTTTACAAATATGGGGTAAACTCAAAAAATTTAAAAATACAAAATTTATCTCCAACACACAAAATGAGAAGATGAAAGGCAGGCAGGTAGGCGAACCTGTTTCATGCTCAAGCTCATCAAAGGATGACCAGGGAGAGCCTGGCCCTTTAGATAGTCCAGATTTAATTTTTTTTAATTGGTGATTTTTAAATGAAAAAATTATTATTTGAAAAAAAATGTTAGTTAAGAGATTATTTTTATTTTAGATTCTCTATCAATTAAAATATTTTTTTTTTGAAAAACAAAAAGTCAAAAAAATTAAATCTTGACTGTCCAGATCTCATTTGGATGTCTCAGATGGGCTGACCTTGAATGAGCAGGGAAGCTGGTTCCGATAGGACGGGGTGCCCATACACACAATATTTTTTTAAAAAAAACTTAAAATAAAAGACGTACATATATCAAGTTCCTTTTATTCATCATATCAAGTTTATCAATCACATAAAATCATGTGTCTTATTTTTTTCATTTGAGTTTATAGTTAACTGATAAAAATTCAAACATGACACATGATCACATATAATTTGAGAACTTGACAAAATGAATATAAAGAATTTGATCTAAGTATTTTTCTGAAATAAATGCTAAAACCACTACGGACGAGATGGTATCCCAAAATGGATTCTCGCAATATATAAATCTTTTGTCTTCAAAATCGTAAACTTTGGTTAAGATTTCCTGCTATCACATTGTTCACATCCATCTTTCACGTCAAGGTGAATCATGTGCAAATAGTTAATTACTGATTTTTTTAGAGAAAAATTGATTTTTTGCCTTGCAAAAATCTGACGAAAATTTAAGGTACAATATATATTTTAAAGGGTCAAGTTCAAAAATGCCTATATATTTTTCATAAACGAATATCTAGCAACATAAATTTTTTCAGGAGTAAAAGTGCCTATAAAATTTTGAAAATGGAGCAAAAAAACCACCTCAGTTAATATGGACGGCTCTTCGTTACTTTCATTGGATGGGCCCCACCCCTCCCTTCTCACCCTCCTTCGCCAGCCTCCTCCTATCCCTTAACAAAGTTTATAATGTTTATAATGTTGGATGTTTTTTTAAAAAAAAAAAATAGATAATTTTGCACCTTAATCCTTAACGTATATATTGTACTTTAAATTATCATCAAATTTTTATCAGGTAAAAAATCAATTTTTCTTAAAAAAAATTCATTAACTATTAGCACGTAATTCACGCTGCAAAAATTTCCAAATCTTTCTTACCAATAAAATTTTCGGAATGGAATGTTCCCAAACATACAATACTACACTCATTGAAAATATCTACGGTAAATGGAAGAGACACACCGGTCTCTGTTTTTTCCCCTATGAAAAGATATATAGATCTCAACTCTTGTACGTTGCAAGGTCAAAAAAAAAAAAAACTCTTGTACGTTGAAGGTTCTACGGTTCTACCTTCCTATCTTTATCTTGTGGGGACCATAAGTTGTATAATTGTGAATCCCGTGAAATTATCGTATCCCTCAAAGTGACATATATAAATAAGGCTCCGTGAAATTATTTAAATACGCTGGCAAAAAAGAAGAAGAAATTATCTAAATACTCTTCAATAATATCAATCATTCTTATACATAGGTCTCAACTCTCGTATGATGAAGTTCTATCTTTACTGAGTCTGTTTGGTGTGAGGGATTTGGAGAGGAAGGGAGGGGAGGAAAAATTTTTATGAGTTGAATTTTAAAAGATTGAAGAAGTGGGGTAATAAAATTTTAATAAAGAGAATATACACTACAAAAAAAACGTGATTTAGTAGCGGTTAAAAATAGGTATTCGTAGCGGTTCTAACCGCTACAAACTATGTTAGTAGCGGTTAGAAAAACCGCTACTAAATCGTACGTTGCAAGCGGTTTTGTAGCGGTTCTATAAAACCGCTACTCAATCAAAAATAACCGCTACAAACTTTGTAGCGGTTAATAGTAACCGCTACAAAATCAAGAGATATTTGTAGCGGTTATATAACCGTTACAAATATAAAAAATTTTATTTACAGCTTTAAAAAGAATTTTTTTTTTGTAGCGGTTAAAACACCGCTACAAATATATAAAAATGAAAATTTGTTAAAAATGACTTTTTTTATTTGTAGCGGTTAAGAAACCGCTACCAAATTTGAATTTCATGAAATTAGTAGCGGTTCTTAGAACCGCTACTAATTTCATCAAATTCAAATTTACCGCCAAAAAATTTAAATTTACCTTTAAAAAAGGCGCGTTATTTAGTAGCGGTTTAATAACCGCTACAAATATTTAATTTTTTTTTAAATATATACATTGATTTTTTTCTTTTTTTTCAATATTATATTAAATAGTTTAATTTGTTATTATTTTATCTATTTCAATTAGTTTATTATTTAATAGTTTAACTTATTAATAAATTAAAAAGAAAAAATGTAATTGAATATAATTAGTATAAAATTATATTAATAATATTATTAACGATAGTTAGGTAATAAGGAATTATTATGTTTTATAATATAATGTAATTGTATATGAAAAATAGATGAAAATGAGATAGAGTTAAGATATATCTAGAAAAAAAGATGTTTAGAATAAATTTTATAGAAATGAAAGAAGTATTCTAAAAGAAATTGAAAATCTTGTTACCATATTTGATCGTATTATTCAGCTCCTCTATTCATACGAAAGAAGTTGTAAATGAGAGGAAATGAAAGAAGGGTAAGGTGAAAAGAAATTGGGGAGTGTTTGAAATGAGTTGTGATAAGGGTATTTATAGGGATTTACGTATTATTTGTAGCGGTTAATGTAGCGGTTAATGTAGCGGTTACTAATTAGTAGCGGTTATTTATATTTTGTAGCGGTTTAATTAGTTGTAGCGGTTAATGTAGCGGTTATTATTTAGTAGCGGTTATTTATTTTTTTGTAGCGGTTTAATAACCGCTACAAATATTATATTAATTTTTTTTTTAAAATTTTTTTTTACATTTTATTTTAACACAAATTTTTTTCATTTTTTGTAAAGAAAAATTTTTTACACTTGAATTCTACAAATATTATTTTAATTTTTTTTTACATTTTATTTTAACACAAATTTTTTGCATTTTTTTTAAAGACAAATTTTTTACAATTGAATTTGATCACTCATCGTCGCCATCCCTACAGAAATTTTGTAGAAAAATTATTGTTATTGATGTATTATTAAATTTAAAAAATTTAATTGAAATGACGTGGACTTAAAAAAACTCACCGCAGTAGAGGTAAATTGTCATCGCCTTCAGGAAAGTAGTTTTCAAAATCAGCTGGCTGAAATGGCTCACTCTCGTAGGCGATGTTATCGCCTTCACCCATGTCGTAAAGGTCTCTTGGCTTTAAATGAACGACCATGTGCCAATCCCTATGCCGCTCGTCCTCGACATAATAAACCTGATGTGCCTCTGAAGCTAGAATATACGGCTCATCATCTTGAGAAATACCAGTATGAATCGGGCGTGAGAAATTGACTGATGTGATCCCTAGGTCGTCAGTTGTCAGTCCCCGAGAAGTCGTGGTATTTGCCCACAAACACTTGAACAGCGTCACGGTGAAACGGCCTTGATAATTAAGCTCGACCACATCAAGAAGCTTGCCATAGTAAGGGACGCCTCCGAACTGCATGTTGGCGTCACTGCTGCTCGCATAACTCCTTGTCCCAAATGTGCCATAAACACCCGAATTCTGTGTTTGCAATCCCTGATCCCGTGAAACCGTGCAAAACTTAAAACCATTGACATTGTATGCTGTAAACCGTTTTGCATGATCAAGAGGGCCGATTGCGAGAGCTCTGAAATCCGGTGAGTGTGGGTTGTGGTCATTTAGTATTCTGCGAGCAAACCAGCCAGGGAATTCTCTGTGGACCCTCCTATCAACTTCCGAGGATGTCTGTGTACGGATCCTGAGCTGACGCTTGACATGACTTCTGAATTCCCTGCAATTAATAATGGAAAGGCGTTAGTGAAATGAAAGTGAGAAATGTTACGAAAGATATAGATCGAATAACATACATGTGAGTGTACAATTCTTACCGTATGAAAGGCTCAACTTGAGTGCAATTAATCAAGACATGTCTATGTGCTTGGAACTTCTCAGTTGCCGTTAGTTTGAAGTTCTCAGTTGCTCCAACTGGTTTACCAACACGAGGGATAAATTCTCCTGATGTCGGCGCAGGTTCAGGACAATCGTCAACACGAGGCGGGCGGTTGAAAGCCGTCTCAAGATCATCAAAGTACCTTGAGCAAAAATATAGCACCTCATCCCCTATATAGCCTTCAGCTATACAACCTTCTGGCCACGCCTTATTCCTCACGTAAGATTTTAATTTCCCAAGGAACCTACGAAGTACATAAGAGAAAATTGATATAAAATGATGAAAAGGACGACGAGCAAACATTAAATACGGATAATAAATGAAAGCACATATTTAAAATGAGTACCTCTCAATCGGATACATCCAACGATATTGTACTGGTCCAGCGAGCTTTGTTTCATGAACGAGGTGGACTGTGAGGTGAACCATCACAGTAAAAAAGGACGGAGGAAAGATCATCTCCAAGTGACAAAGCGTAAGAATGATTTTCGACTGCAGCTGATCGAGCTCCTCAACGATCAAAACCTTAGAACACAACTTCCGAAAGAAAGAACAAAGTTCCACCAAAACGATGGAAACATCGGGAGGAAGTGTATTCTTTATAGCCAGAGGGAGTAACTGCTGCATAAGAACATGTGAGTCGTGACTCTTCAGGCCAGCAACCTTTCGAGCCTGCAAGTCGACACATCGAGAAATGTTGCTTGAATACCCATCAGGAACTTTTAATTTCTTCAACGTCGCGAGGAACACATCCTTGTTCGGTTTTGTGAGGGTAAACTTTGCCGGTGTAAATCTGTCATTCTCATCTGGCCAAGCCTCTTCACGAACTCCCATGTCACGTAAATCTTTCCTAGCTTGAAGGTGATCTTTTGTCTTGCCGGGTTCGTTAAGCAGCGTATACAGCACATTGTCGCAAACATTCTTTTCAATGTGCATTACATCAAGACTGTGGCGAAGTAAATTAGATCTCCAATACGGAAGCGTGAAGAAGATACTTATCTTCTTCCACTGCTGAGGCGCCGAAGTCCTACGCGTATTTTGGCGAGTTTGTGCTGAACCGTCGCTTTTTCCAAACTCGAAGTCAACATGCTCAAGCTGCTGTAAGATATCTGTACCGGACAAAGTCTGAGGTGGTCCTCTTTTCTCTGGTTTCCCATTGAAGCGATTCCGTTGCAATCTGAACTTATGCGTTCCATCGAGAAACCTCCGATGCCCCATAAAGCACCACTTTCGGCTGTGGGGAAGGCGCACTGCGTCAGAGTCGAAATTGCAAGCCGGACACGCCGACCCAGTGTGCACGTTCCAACCAGATAATGTGCCAAGGCCAGGAAAGTCACTGATCGTCCACATCAAGGCTGCACGCATGTTGAACAAAGTCTTGCTGTGAGCGTCATACGTCTCCAAGCCGACATTCCACAGGTCAAGCAATTCCGCAATAAGCGGTTGGAGATACACATCGATGTCATTGCCCGGTGCCTTTTTGCCTGGAATGATCATAGACATAATGAAAGAGCTTTGTTTCATACACATCCAGGGGGGTAAGTTGTAGGGAACTAAGACTACCGGCCAAATGCTGTAACTTGTGCTAAGATTCCCGAAAGGATTGAAACCGTCGGTCGCCAACGCAAGCCGGACATTTCTGGGGTCAGTCGCAAAATCTGGAAAGTCGTTGTCAAACGTTTTCCAAGCAGCTGCATCCCGCGGATGTCTTAATTTACCGTCTTCATTTTTATCAACGGCATGCCACCTCATGTGCTCAGCAGTTTTAGACGACATAAATAATCTTTGTAGACGAGGTTTCAAAGGGAAGTACCTGAGAATCTTTGCAGGTTTCTTCTTCTGCTTTTTCCCCTTCCGAATTGTCTTGTACCTCGATGTGTGACATCTCTTGCACGTCTCCCTGCTGGAATCGTCTCCCCAATACAGCATACAATCATTTGGGCACGCATCAATCTTTTGATAATTCAACCCCAACCTGTTGATGATCTTCTTGGCCTCGTAGAAGGTTGTGGGAATCTCGGCGTCGGGGAATGCATCTTGTAATAAGTCGAGCAACATGGACATTCCCTTATCCGTGATCCCACACAAGCACTTGATATGATACAGTTTGATCAAGAAAGATAATTTAGAATATTTGCGACAACCTTGATATAAAGGACGATCTGCCTCATCCATCAAGCTGAAAAAATCCCGAGCTGCTTCATTCCCCATAAAAGCCGGCTCAGAGCCGTGCACTTCTTCGTTGAAGTTGTCGCCTTGAAATCCAAACGCATCACGCACAGCATCATTCACAGGATCATCTTCATCTACTTGAACGCCTACTTGAGAACTTCGAGGAAGAGCCTCGTCATATCTAACGCCGGCCTTCTCACCATGAACTGCCCAGAACGTATAGTCCTCAGGGAAAGGCTTCACAAGCAAATGTTCCATCACAACATTTCGTGCATGCCACTTCTTGAACTTGCATTTCCGACACGGACAGGCGATCTTGCCGTTACAGCTGGCGTGAGTGAATGCGAAATCTAAGAAACTGTTTAATCCGTACAAATATTCAGGAGAATTGCGCGGCAACCTTATCCATGATTTATCCATAGCTACAAGTGAGAGAGAAGAAAGTATATAGAAGAAGATGAGTGAGAAGATAATGACGAATGCGTAGAACCTTATATTCTGAAAATCCAACGTTTATAATTTTGTAGCGGTTATTAAACCGCTACAACAACCGCTACAGAAATTCCAACGTTTATAATTTAGTAGCGGTTATATATATATAAAACCGCTACTAATATTCAAGCAGTTAATTGGAGGGAAATTTAAAATGTACTTGTTGGGTATTAGTAGCGGTTTTATATCTATAACCGCTACTAATGTTCAACGTATTAGTAGCGGTTACATATATAAAACCGCTACTAATATTAAAGCCGTTGAACATTAAATATAAAAATAATTTTCTAATTTGTAGCGGTTTTACATAAGATAACCGCTACAAATGTGCACAAAGGCGGTAAATTTCAAAATTCAAATGATTTGAGTCTTTGTAGCGGTTATTAGTGTGTAACCGCTACAAACTTATATATTTGTAGCGGTTTCTGAAGGGAAACCGCTACAAATATATAAGTAAATTTGTAGCGGTTATGAGTTCAAAACCGCTACAAATATACATTTATAAATTATTTAGAAATGTATATATAATTTATTTTTTTTAAAAATATATTTAAAAAAATAAATTATATATATATATTTAATTTATAAATTATTTATAAAATTATTATATATTTGTAGCGGATATGTACTAATAACCGCTATAAATGTATATATTTGTAGCGGTTTTAGGTTAAAACCGCTACAAATCTATACATTTGTAGCGGTTTTAGGTTAAAACCGCTACAAATATATATATAATTTTTTTTTTAAATTTAGATTTAAATCATTTATAAATTATTTCAATGCGATATAATAATATAAATATAATTATATAAAACACAATAAGAAAATTCTGAAATAAAATCTCATAAATATTTACAAATGTTTAAAAGAAAAGAAAAAGTCCTAAACTAAGGAGCTGGGGGCTGATCCTCTGGTGCTCCCTCAGGTGGGGCTCCCTCAGATGCCGCTGGATCGGGCCGCTGCGCAGACTGAACCGCACCATCCTCATCAGCAGGAGGAGGAGCTGTAGGAGGAGGAGTAGTGGTCGGGACGACGTAGTGAGGGACAGGGGGGACCGCTGGATACTGCTGGTCCGGGAACAGCCGACCCCATGCTCCCTCGAGCATAGTGTTTGCGATCTCACGCCACTGCGTCTGCTGCGCGAATATAGCGTCTGCGTGGATCTGCAGCTGCTGCTGCTGCTGCACCTGCATCTGCTGCATCTGCTGCGCCATCTGCTGCTGCAAATCTGACCGCAGCTGGTCAATCGACTCGTCCCTCCGACGTCTGACCCCTCTAGAGCTGCCAGCCTCAGAGGCGGCGCTCCTGCCGTAGATCATGCTGGGTCTGGCGCCTATCCCCATCCCCCGCACTCGTCCGGGGTGCTCAGGCTGAGCCAGACCCGCCTTCAGAGGAGCCGTCGGGTCCACTGACCCCTGTGACTCCTCAGGCTGGGTCTGTCGCAGCTCAGCCTGCGACTGCTGCATCCGCTCCTGCCATTTTATGAAACAATTAATAATTACCATTTTTCATTATTAACTTGGTTTTATAAAAAATATAATAATAAATTAACTTACAATCGCCGCCTCTGCCTGCTGAGAGGTCGCAGTCCCGTCACGGTGTCTGTGTGTGATGGCGTACAGCTCCGCATAGTCCGTCTGACGGTTCTCCTGCTGTGCTTTCGTCTCCTGAAACAATTACAAAACAATTAGTATTAATTATGAAATTATGAGCTAAAAGTAAGTGAAGCACTTGAAAAGTTACCAGCTCGCTGTAGGTCACAGCAAAGGTCTTCGATCCTGCTGTGTGGTGGATCGTCTGCTGCGCCCGGATCGCGGCGTTCCTCCGAGCAAGCTCCTGGAAAAAAAAATTAAATGTATTATAATTTAAAATTAAATACAAAATAAATTGATATTATAATTTAATATTTAACAATTACAAAATTATATATCAAAAATCTAATAAATACATTACCTGTGCCTCAGGGCTCCTCCTGAACTGGACAAAACGCGCCCAGTCGTTCGGCGGCACGCCGTCCGGGACGCTCTCCTGCAGCTGCTCCAGAGGCATCGTCCCGTCCCGATCCACGCTGTGGAAGAGACGGTTCCTCCTGTTCCTCCAGGCGTCGCCCATCTTCACGAGGGCGTACCTCTTCCGGTTGGCCCGGACGGCAAACCGCAGCTGAAAAAAATACATTTAAATATCAATAATTATAAAAACCATAATTTAAAAAAAATAATTAAATAGAATTAATTAAAAAAATATTAATTAAATAGTTTTAATTACCTGAACCGCCTCCTCCCAAGCCTGGTCCTTCGGCCCCTTCGGAATGTGCCTCCACGTCGGGAAGTGAAGGGGGAACCGCATCCAATTCGATCCCAGGTCGCTCAGGAAGCGGTTGAGCAGGTGACCCCCATTGTGGATCGGCTGGTCAATGCCCTCGTTCCACGGCACTACAACTCGCAGGGACCGGTCCATGCTGTTCAGACCGGTCACATCCAGCCTCCTCGTCGACACGTTCCCCTGCTCATCTGCACAGTTGACCGCACGTTAGATAAATTATAATTCAAAGTTAAAAAGTTAAAAAATTAAAAAATTAAATAATTTACCTTCGACCTGCACCTCAAACCCAGTGGACCGCGAAGACGACCCTCGTGGGTTGTTCTGCTCCCGAGCCTCTTCCTCATCGAGGAACTGCTCCATCTCCCTGAACCCACTAATCGGGATCTCGAACTCCTCCTCGTTGAGGAAGTCCTCAACGCTAATCTCTGGCACGTCCAACTCAGGCACCTCAGCTGAGGTCGTCGCCTGTGGGATCGTCTGCGGTTCCTGTGGCGGGATGGGCTGAGATGCCTCGGTAGCCCTGCCTGCGCGCTGCCCCCTCCCTCTGCCCGGGGCCCGGCTGCTGCCGCCCCGTAAATTCGGTCTGGGGACCTCAGGGGCCTTCCCCTTCCCCTTATCCTGTCCTGAAGCCATATCAACTGTACAAATTAAAAAAAAATTAGTCATATTATTATGCAAAAATATAATAAAAATAAAAATATAAATAAAATACGTGTTATATACGTACCTCAAGTGTAAATACTGCGGAATACTGACTAAAAACTCCTATAGAGACGTCTGAACGCTCAAATCTCGAAGAAATCACTCAGAGAAACCTCAGGAAACAAAATGAGCAAACGGAGAAATGAAGGAGGTGGGGCGTTTAAATAGACCAGTAATTAGTAGCGGTTATTAAAAATAACCGCTACAAATAATTAAATTTGTAGCGGTTCTACAATAACCGCTACAAATCTTCACAACGTTTGAAATTCTGTAGCGGTTATTGCCCAGAACCGCTACAAATTTGGAGTCTCTTGAAATTCTGTAGCGGTTTTCAGTAAAAACCGCTACAAAATTCTGACCTTTGGTATTTTGTAGCGGTTTATGTGCATTAACCGCTACAAAATAACCGCTACAAGTTTTGGCGGGAATTTCGCGCCAAATTTGTAGCGGTTTTTTGTAGGAAACCGCTACAAATATTCTTGCTGCTACAAATTTGTAGCGGTTTAGGTAAAAACCGCTACAAATACTATAATTTGTAGCGGTTATATTAAATCGCTACGAAATACCTTTTTTTTTGTAGTGATATAAGATAAAAGAGTAAGAAAAATTAATTAAAAATTTTTAACCCCACTTCTCTAAACTTTTTAAATTCAACTTAAAAAATTTTTCCCTCTGCCTAATTTCCCTCCCCTCCCCCTCAGACCAAACAAGCCCTATGTGTGGCAATAATTTGTATAGTTATGAATTACGTGGAATTATAATATCCTAAAGTTCACATATAAATAAGCCTCCCTGTCTCCTCATCTCCTCGCACACATCAAAAATCAAACAGAGAAAGCCACTTTGAGAGAGAGAGAAAGAGAAGAAGAAGATGATGAAGGTGGGTGTGGTTCTGGTCCTGTTCGCGATGGCCTTCACCGCTGCAACTGTGGAGGCTCGCTTCGATCCTAACAACTTCCTGGCTGAGATGTTTAAGGACAATGGTGAACCCAACTACTTTACAAAGTCGACCACCACAGCCTGCTGCGACTCCTGTATCTGCACGAAGTCGAATCCTCCTCAATGCAGATGCCATGATATTGGAGAAACATGCCACTCCGCCTGTAAGCTCTGTATTTGCGCTCTCAGTTATCCTCCTCAGTGTCGTTGCCTGGATACCAACAACTTCTGCTATGACAAATGCTCCTCTGCTTCTGCTAAGCCTTAGATTGCATGATCCATCTTTGCTATGTCTGTGTGTGTGTACGTTAGTAAAATAAATTATCACGTGCCTTGCATGCATGCTTCCTGTTTGCTTTTTGCAAACTGGTTAGTTATTACTGGCAAGGACACTTGATGTTCTTCTATCGTTAATTATCATCTGTTTTCTTCATACCATGACTTGTTTTTAAATTTACTATTGAATAAGCGAGGGGAAACTGGAAAGTAATATATCTAATTAACATGACTTCAACTTTTTTAAGGGTTAAGATGCCTCCAATATCTTGAAATATTTTGCAGGCATGCTTCGTATTTTAAAGTATTTTGTGATTTATTTGACACCATAAAGTATTTTTCGAGGCACATAAAGCACTCAAAGTTGCTACCGAAAGAGTACTTTGAGGTGATAGATGCACCTTCTCTTAAAAGGACTTTTTGAGAGTTAATTACAAGATTAGAATTACTCCTAAAAATACTTTTTGAGCAAAATTTCTCCTCGAGAAAATTAAGACTTCAATGGCAAAATCATGCCACAAAATACTTTAGGGTGTTGGATGTATCTCAAAAAATACTTCAGGGTACTGATGAATACACCACAAAATATTTTATGATGCTGAACACACTTAAAGATACCGGATGTACATTAACCCTTTTTTTAAAATGCCTTTAAGGGTCTGTTTGATATGCGGGATTCGGAGGGAAAGAGAGGAGAGAGAAAATTTTTATGAGTTAGATTCAAGAAAATTGGAGAAGTGAAGTTACAAAATTTTAATATAGGAAAGATGTAAGATAAAAGAGTAAGAAAAATAAATCTAAAACTTTTAACCCCATCTTTCTCTTTTTTTAAATCCATCTCAAAAAACTTTTCCTTTGCTTATTTTCCCTCCCCCTTTACCAAAAAAGCCCTAAAAGATCCAAAGACGGGAAAGATTGATAGTGAAAAAACAAAAGCCCGTATTAAAATGGAAAAGTGTGGTCGCTTTAACCGCAACTACCCCCCTCCAAACCAAAAAAAAAAAAGTGGCGTCACTGATTTTGATGGTTCATCAGCAATCGTGGACGGTGGTGTTTTCGATTAAACTGATTGTTCAATAGTGGGTTACAAACCCCGTCTTTATTTTATTCAGCATGGACCACTTTATCCCTTTTGCTTTTGTCCCCTGAGTGCATTACTGTGCCTTGCAAATAATATCAATTAGAGTGGTCCAATTAAGGCATCTTTGTTCGAGTGGTCCAATTAAGCCACCAACGAGGAAGGAAAAAGGTGGCATCTTTACCTTTATGGTGGTCGGCGATCATCCATCATCACCACGCCTCAACCTTCTTCCTTCACCCTCCACCTTCATCATCCATATTCATCTCTCTCCCTTACCACCAGAAGCTGCCACGAACGGGCCTAGAGACCAAGCTCCACCTTCACTTTGCGTCTTTGTCTATCCATCATCACCTATTTCCCGTCGTCGCCTTCCACCATCACCACCGTTTTCTTCAGCTCGAGATTCTGAGTAAGCAGTGGCCATCACCATTTCGTTCAGCTTCCAGACTTCACCTTCAGCTTCATCCTTATCTCCACCACCACATTGTCACCTCTCTTCTTCCATCATATATCAATAGCTGGATTTTGGAATGAGAAGGAGGCTTTACTTCCTCAAGCTATTTCCATGAGTGGTTGAATATCTCAATTCTTGAAGGTGGAAGCTATGTTCATAAATTGTATGAAAAGTGGTTTTTTTAGTAGTATTTTAAGACGTGATTATTTTTTAGCTCTAGGAATAATCATTGATTAATATATTAGACTCAATAATATTTGAGGTTTGTGATTACACCATATTTTGAATTTTTGATAAGCTATTTCATAGTTATATTTGGGAATTTTATCACTATTTTTGGACTTAAATTGGATTAATTGTGATTAAAGTTATTTGCATGAAACTAAGGTTAAAAGGGGCAAAAATATCATATATTTCATTATATACCTTAATTGATTAATTTTTAGAATTTAAAGTATGACATTTTGGATTTATTTTCTTTGCGGATCAGTTTAGGGAATTTATAGAAAAGGACCTTAAATTTCTGGAAACTTCAAATCAATGAAGAAAAGGACCAGAGAAAATTATAGAAAAGTGCACAGAGTTAGTCTAGCCCTGCAAACATTTTAAAATTTGCAGTTTAATACCTCCACAAACTTTTCAATTTTTACGGGTTACCCTTTAGATTTAAGAGCTTAGTTCGATAGATGAAGGAGACCCCGACATTAAGAGAGCGCTGCAGAAAGAAAGAGAGAACCAGACCCTCACCATCTTGATCTCACCTTGGCCTTCCTTCCTCTACCTTTACTCTCTCACCACATTCACCACCATCGACTTTCCTCCAACATTCACTACTATCCTGCTCCATCACTACTGCTGTCGACCTCAGCTCCATCAGAGACACAGTCGCGATTGTTGTGTGAGAACTCAGAGAGCCAGAACACTGACATAGAGCTCGGGAGTGGACGAACAAGGAGGAAGGAGAGGAGAGATCGTCATTTCTCACCACTATGCTCTGTCACTACCGACTACAACCTCCGCCATTGTTCCTCCGAGTTCCACCACCACCATGGACCCTGCACTTGTCAGTTATACGCCCATAAACTTATCAACACTTGTAAGTAAAATTGGAATTTATTGCAAAAAAAAATCCTATGATACTTAAATGCAATTTTAAGGAACCATTTTTTTTTTATATTTTCTCTTGTATAGGACCTAAATGTAATTTTCTCTTTAAAATACATATTCTACCTTAACTTTTCATCAAATTTTTTGCTGGGCCAAAAATCAATTTTTCTTAAAAGAAATTCATTAACTATTTGTACATGCTTCACTTTGACGTAAAAGATGGATGAGGAACGGTCAAGCGGATCAACTTGCATAGTTAGCCCATAGTAGTACTAAGACCTTTGCTATCTTTGATCAACCATCACCTGTTCTTTCTGCAGGCGGTGGTTGATGAGGGATTTGTCGTTTTAGCCTCTTTTGGGGGCGCTTTTGTAATTAATCTTCTGATGAATTAATGAACTCCAGTATTTTACTCAAAAAACAAAAAAGATGGATGAGGACAATGTAGATAGGAGGAAATCTTAACCACATGTTACTTTCAAGAAGGAGATATATTTTATATTTTCTCTTGGATGGGATCTAAATGTAATTTTCTCTTTAAAATACATATTCTACCTTAACTTTTCATCAAATTTTTTGCCGGGCCAAAAATCAATTTTTCTTAAAAGAAATTCATTAACTATTTGTACATGCTTCACTTTGACGTAAAAGATGGATGAGGAATGGTCAAACGGATCAACTTGCAAAATTAGCCTATAGTAGTACTAAGACCTTTGCTATCTTTGATTAACCACCACCTGTTCTTTCTGCAGGCGGTGGTTGATGAGGGATTTGTCGTTTTAGCCTCTTTTGGGGACGCTTTTGTAATTAATCTTCTGATGGATTAATGAACTCTAGTATTTTACTCAAAAAAAAAAAAAAGATGGATGAGGACAATGTAGATAGGAGGAAATCTTAACCACATGTTACTTTCAAGAAGGAGATATATTTTATATTTTCTCTTGGATGGGATCTAAATGTAATTTTCTCTTTAAAATACATATTCTACCTTAACTTTTCATCAAATTTTTTGCCGGGCCAAAAATCAATTTTTCTTAAAAGAAATTCATTAACTATTTGTACATGCTTCACTTTGACGTAAAAGATGGATGAGGAATGGTCAAGCGGATCAACTTGCAAAATTAGCCTATAGTAGTACTAAGACCTTTGCTATCTTTGATTAACCACCACCTGTTCTTTCTGTAGGCGGTGGTTGATGAGGGATTTGTCGTTTTAGCCTCTTTTGGGGACGCTTTTGTAATTAATCTTCTGATGGATTAATGAACTCTAGTATTTTACTCAAAAAAAAAAAAAAAAGATGGATGAGGACAATGTAGATAGGAGGAAATCTTAACCACATGTTACGATTTTGAGGACAAAAGCATCTCTCAAGATAAACCTAAAGGACAAAATATATTTTAGCCTATACAATCAATGACTATATTTTTTCTTTATGCAGCGAATTGATGAGCATAGTTACTAAACGATGATTTGGCAAAATAATACTCCTCTGCCCCTAATTATATTTTCTTTTTCTGAGCAGATGGGCTAACTCACTTTATTTATTGCTTAGAGGTATCTGAAGAAAAATAATATAATTAATTACTTTTAGAATTAAATAAAGTGCCTTATTATTATTGTTGTCGTGTCTCTGATAAAACTTTCAAGAAGAAGATATATATTATGCAATGAATATAGTGAAGTTAGAAAATCAAATTACATAAAATCGCATATGCCAATTGAAGGCAGCCACACGTATTATAATACGTAAATATTCTTCGACTATATGTGTAACAGCACGCCCCCACACAACCGTACAGTGCCCACCAGGAATTGTCCCCCCTCTTGGGGATTTAATTCACCTCCCCAAGGACTCGAACACGCTAGCTGAGGATAACTAGCGCCCCAAGAGTCACTTGGTAGTCACTTGCACCGTGGTGTTGTTATTGTAAAATATGGTGTTGTTAATAAAGATAGAGGTGTTGTTATTGGCCTTAAAACTTAAATTATGAAGTTGTGAAAAAAGAAAGTCGAATTGTTAATGTAGAATGCGGTGTTGTTAATATAGAGACCGGTGTTGTTATTGTAAAACAAGGAAGTCAAATTGTTAATGTAAAATACGGTGTTGTTAATAAAGAGACCGGTGTTGTTACTGTCAAAGAAGAAAGTGGAGTTATTAATATAGAATATGGTATTGTTAATAAAAAGACCTGTGTTACTCTTCCATGCTGAGAGAGAGGGAGAGCTGAAGACCATGTCCGTCTTTTCTCCGAAATTACATAATCCCAAATTCCTCTACCGTACTGACATTGAACTTATTTGGGATTTCAAAATTTCACAGTTCTAATTTATCTTTTTACATATTCCAACATATTTTTTTTTGAAATTTTCCCTATTACCCTGCGGACTGATGTGTTTATTTTTTTAAAAAAAAAAACTGAAATCCATTTCAGTTTTCGTGGTGAAGAATCTTACCATTATTTGTATAGGCTAACTAGCTGGGATGAAAGTGACACACTTTCCCATTTTAACAACGTGCTCAAGTTTAAAAGTGTTAAGGAAGCTCCATCATTTTCCTTGATGGATCTCGGTTACTTTTGTTGGGTAGGCTGATTGCTTTTTAAATTATCTGGATAGGCTTACTAGCTGGCATAAAAGCGACATACTATTCCCAAAAGGCGCGCTCTCTCAAGGGACCTCTCTGGAACAGAAGGTCAATGTGGTGCGGGGCAATGGAGTTATTTAGGGTGTGTTTGGCAGTGCGATATATCTATGAATTCGTGTGATTTGTGGCTTTTCGTGTGTTTGTCTATCGTATTTGAAAAATTGAGTGTTTGGTTCAATGATCATAGAATTGGATTTTTAGAGAATATCCATTATAAAACGCACGAAACTCTTAAGCAACATTTTGGAGCTTTTTGCTATTGATTCGTGCTATATGTATTAAAAAAAATTTCTAGTGGTACCTAGTATGTTATCAGATTGATTGCAAGTTTACCTTTAATATAGTTTTTCAGCTCCAAAAATTACTTTAAAATATTTTTTAGTGCTTTTAACCCCTTAAAATATTTTTTTCAGTTATACCCAATGTGCTATTAGACTGATTGCAATTTTACCCTTAATGTACTTTTTAGCTCCAAAAATTACTTTAAAATATATTATTTTTGCTTTTAACCCTTACTCAGTTTTAGGAGATTGACTACAATTTTACCTTTAATTTATTTATTTTTAGTAGTAAAGAGCACCCAAAAACTTATAATACTAATTTATTGATTTTCACCCACTTTAAATTATTTTTCCAATAGCACATAATATTTTAAAGTAATTTTTAAATATTTACTTGATTTTTTAAATATTTTTCCACCCACTCTCTCTTACCATTATCACAAAAGTCATTTATGTTTAAGTCAATCCAAACGAGTTTTACTTTTACAAAGTCATTTATACAACCGTCAATCCAAACATAAATCACATTATACAATCTGATTTTTACTTAAAGTAAGATTATTACAAAAAGTCAAATTGAAAAAATCATTTTTACAATCATTGTTCCAAACACACACTTATTAAACTTGGAACCGCCGTTGGCCTAGTTGAAGTATTAGGTCAAAAGTTAGTGTGTCAGATCAAACTTAAATCGGAGCTAACATGAAGTCAGATCAGTGAGGAAATGAACTTAAACGTCCCCAAAATAGGATAGTTGCTAATTACAATACTTAAATCCTCAATTGTAACATTCCAAAGTCTTAGTATTGAGGTTTAGAGTTAAATAAAATTTAATTATTGATGAGATTGATGTATCAAAAGTTTGAGACTTATAAAGACAATGATTGGAAGCTATATCCTAGGCTTTTTGAATATTGGAATTTGAGAATTTTCAATGATCAAATGATAATATTATTGACTGATTCTTTTTTCATTAGAAAGTAGATATCTCAAGCTTTTCATAGTGTTTTAATTTATAATTTTTAAAAATATATAGAATTAGATATAAATTTTTGAACTTATTAAATTCTAAATAAATATTGAACCAATTGAACCAAACCAGTTAGGTGATTGGTTCACTGGTTTCCTCGTTAAACTATCCGATCCAGTTTTAACAACTATAATTGGAGAAAGATTGAGAGACATGATTAATTATGAGAGAGGGGGAGGGTGAAGAAGAGAGAGGGTATGCTTTTTTAAATAGTAATTTAAAATACAAATATGTGAGACCCATCCAACAAAAGTAACAGACATCCATCAATATCAATGTAGTTGACATTTTTAACCCCTTTTCAAAAGTTATGTGTATTTTTATTCATAAAAACAATTTATGGCATTAGATGCTCTTTTAAAAAAAGTATAGGCATTATTGTAACTTAACCCTATTTTAAAAGATCAGATCTATATATCTTAAACAAAAGCATAAAAAATAGTTTTTTTTTTTTATGTTATAACTACTTAAGATTCGCATAGTTTTATATTGATTAGAAAATTTTTCACGGATAAAGTATTTAAAAACGTAGTTTTAAATAAATAACATCCTTTGATGGACAGATAACTTAAATAATGGATCCGAACCATATTTCTATGATGTTCAATGCATGTATCATGTATGATTTTTACAAACGCTTTCATTTAATATTTAATATTTTAAAATTAAAATATAAATTTTTATATTTTAATTTTAAAATATGAAATATTATATTAAATGATTAAAATTTAAGCATACTTTCTTAACATTCAAACTTGTTGAGTCATCATTTCTTGTTAATGAGATCAAGTGTGTTTGGTTTGAGGGGAGGATAGGGGAGGGGGAGGGGATAAATTACCTTTTTGGACAAGATGAACTATAATTTACCCTCCAATTAAAGGAAAGTAAATGGGTAGATTTTGAGTTCTTCCTGCCAAAAAAGGTAATCTATTCATTCTTTTAACAATAACTAGAAAGGGAACTTGGGAAAGTTGGGAAAAAGTCTCCATTGAAAATTTTATTTATGTGAATGACCTAATAAACTGTTATTTTATTCATGTGAATGACCTAATAAACTGTTATACACAAAAAGTCTCTATACCTTGCAAATTTTGCACACGCAGAGCTCTTGTACTTTGATCCAAGTCTTTCTTATTAATAAAAATTTCAATAGGAAATTTTTCCAAACAAACAACACCACTCATTCAAAATATCTATGGTAAGGATAGAGCCGGTAATCAGGGCCGGCCCCGCCCTACAGGGTAGGCCCTTAACAAGCCAGGGTCTAACAGGGCCGGCCCTAAAGGGCTCGGGGTCAGAAAAATTAGTAAATAATAACGATTAAAGTTCTAATTTAATACATAAATGTTGTCAATATTAAGGTTTAAATAACACATCTTTTGCAACAAATAAATATAGTTACTAATGTATACTCAAAGGTAAAATCATGTCCATAAATAACTCACATAAAGGCCAAAGTATAAGAAGGTAAGAAGCTAAATACTCTAACCTCTAAATAATATGAGTATGACGACTATCATTTTCACCTTCTTCACCACTATCATCAATTTCAAGGACATTTGATTGTGTTTCACTTTGAGTAATAGGTTCAAGTAGTCAAATAATCACAACCTCCATCAAAAATCATACTCTATCAGGCAGAATAGTATATAATATATTTTATTCTAAATAGGTAGAATAATATACTAAAAAATCATACTCAAAAATCACAATATGATTCAATTAGACAAAACAATATGCTCAAAAATCATACTCTATACAATATGAGGACAGAGTGATATATAGATTCAATAAGGCAATTCAAAAATGTAACATGGTTCCTTTCCAAGCAAAAAAAAAATAAAAAATAAACGGGCCTAAAGAGCCGGCCCGAGGCCCTCCAAGGCCGGTCCTTTTAAGCCCAAGGCCCTACAGGGCCGGCCCTTTTAGGCCCGACTTCCTTTTGAAGCTACAATTTGCAAGCCCGGCCCTTCAGGGCCAGGGCCTTAAAGGGCCGGCCCGACAGGCTCGGCCCGTTTTCCCGGCTCTAGGTAAGGAAGAGATATATAGGTCTCTGGTTTTTTTAAGGATAAATTATACTACAAACTATATCTTATATTAAAGATTAGAAGTACTGATAACGTATATAGTTATATTTAAAAAGCACGAGGGAGTACATTATTTTGAAAAAGCAATATACAGCCTAATTTGATTTTAAATCTATGACGTAATTTGTAGTATAAATTAGTGAGCCGGAAGAATGATGGAGTATTATTGATATTGAAATGGAAATATAATTGAGAAAGTAAAGGAATCAGAGAAATAAGGGGCAACACTTTCTTCTGAGCCTGTAAGGTATTGAATGGTAATGCCAATGGTACCACTGAGGGTTCAGTGATGGTGGGAATTTTGATTAGATATAATATAATAGAGAGAGAGAGAGAGAGAGAGAGAAGCATCGCAATATTGTAAGTGGGGGAGGCCATTGGTAGGCTTCTGCAATCAACTGTGCAGACACGTGATGTGCTTCCTTTAAAGAAGGAGACCACTCAGGGCTTGTTTGTTTAAGCGTTTTATACAGTAAAAACGCACTTATTACGCAAGCCGAGAAAAAACTCCTCTCACATACTTACCTCGTATACCGTGAATCACGAATTATAAGCACGTTTTGGATAAAAATAAGTCATTCCAAACGCACACTCAAAGTTTAATTTGCATGATTGGTTATTGGCAAAAAAAAATTTGCATGATTGGTTGGTATGCAGGAAAACCCATTTGCATCAGTGCCCATCTAAAGAGGGTGGATGGAACAGTTGTGTCTGCCTTTTCTCCTTCAGTTTGGTGTTCTTTTTTTGTGGATGAACAGTGTATTGTTTAGTCAAGCTGGAAAGCAAACACTAGTGGGGCTGAAGTTATGTTGAGTGGAGTGCAAGGGTCCTCCGGGTTTTGTTGTATTTTTCATTTTTTTTGTTTCTTTTTCTGGTGGAGGAGGTCTTCAAAACCTGGATAAATATGTGGGGAGGAATGGGACAAGGTTATTGGCTTAATTGTAAAGATTAAGCTCTAATTAATTTTAAAGATTGAGGTTATTGTTAATTGTGTGAATTAGCAGCTCATGGGGAGCTTTGATGTGTATTCTGTTACTGCTTTTCTTTTAATGTAATCAATCATCTTTCTTTGGAAAAATAATTAAAAAAAAGCGTAAATAGTATCATTTTGTGGTATACATGGGCAAATCAAAGTGCCTTTAGTTAGTTGTACAACTTTTTTTACCACAAAACTTACCATTTGTCCAAGATAACACTTTGATCCCCGTTTGGTAGTTTTGGAGGGAGGAAGTGGAAGTGAAATAAAATTATTATTTTTATCTGTTCGGTAAAATAAAAGCAAGTTGAGGCAGTATATTGATTTTTCAAAATAATGTACTCTCTCCTGCTTTTTAAATATAATATATAAGTTATCACTATCTCTGATCTTTAATATAAAATATAGTTTGTAATGTAATTTATCCTTAAAAAAACCATAGACCTATATATCTCTTCCATTTACCATAGATATGTTGAATGAGTGGTGTTTTATGTTTGGAATAGTACGCAAAAGATACGAGAGATCAATGAAGCCATGTGAAAGCTGATACTCTGTTCTTTCTTTTTTAAATAAAAAGCTGTATTTCATAAAAGTGAGGAACCTCACCAAGAAACAGATATCTATTGTCTTCTTATGGAGGACGCATAAAGGAAAGGGAAGAGATAGAGAAGAAAGGAGAGGAGAGAATGAGAGTGAAAGAGGAGTGATGGAAGAGAGAAGAGAGGAGGAGATCAGAAAATGGGCAAATTTTGGAGATAAAAAATATTAGTTTCTATTCAATTCATCAAAGTTGGGTGCAACTAGTAACCGTAGCCCTCTTTATGGAGCTTCTAGAGGAGGATAGATATTCAAAACTTAAACACAATAAATTATAGAGTAAAATATTTTGACTACTCTTTTGTTTTGTCTTAATTACATATACATCTTTTTCTTTTAAAAATATATACTTAACTTCAAACCGTTAACTCCATCAGAAATATTCAAAAAAGATCCCAATTTTTTTTAATTAAACTTATATTATAGTTAATTTGCATATCATCAACTGTTCTTCCCTTCTGAAAAATGAAGCGTCAAAACTTTTGAAAGCCCACAACTGAGTCAAGCTCCTCCAATGCCTTCTCCTGCTCCATAGAATATGATGAAAAAAATGTGTTCGAAATATATTTTATCTATTTAAAAAATAAATTAAATAATTTTTACAAAATATGATAAAAATAATAAAATTTTATGATATAATAAAAATTAATAAATTGTATAACATGTTAGAAAGTTTGAAAATATATATTAGAATTATTTTTTAGTTGTATAATTTTTTTAGCAAAATAAATGTTTAAATAATTCTTATGAAAGAGGGTGTTTTGGTAAGAAAAAGATTTAAAAGTCAAATTTACTGGTCAATTAATAGTTTGATGGATAGAAATTGAATATTAAATATATATGGAAGGTTTGTGTGAAAAAAAATAAATAAATGCTAAGATATACACAATGTAGGATTGGGATCAATATCACATTGAGGAGAAAAGTTGCACTAACAGTTAAAATCTAATGATGACCATTTAAAAATAATCATTGACCGGTAAAACTTTTTAGCCGCAAAAGGTCACACTGCTCCTTTTTTTTTAAATATTTTTTGGGTAAATATTGATATAAAAACTTTTAGATACTCACAGCTACGTGAAAACTTCTAAAAGAAATTGGACTAGACCTGCCCGGTATATATAGTTCCATGTCAATGGCGACACATATTTTTTAATGTGACAGCTTGCATGCAAGTGGATTTGAAAAATTTAACATACGAATAAACATCTGTCCTCAGTTAAAATCCTACCACAAGTTTAAAAACCGATGAAGTTATGCATGCAGTGACGCGTGTCCTTCCTTGCTACTTGCTTGTAGTATATTCTCTATATAAATAACATGCAGGCCTTGTGTGTCTCTCAAGCTTCAAGTTCGAAGTAGTCTTGAACATCGAGTAGTACTGTGAGAACAAAATGCCTGCGAGGTCACTGTTCATTAGCCTCTCCTTCCTCTGGTTTTCCTTCACCGCCATCAAACCATTCTCACTAGCCTCAGCTTCTGAAGAAGTGAATGACGTTCATGGAGAAGCTCTTGTGGCAGGTCAAGAGTACTACATAGTGTCAGCTATAAGGGGAGCAGGAGGTGGTGGGGTTAAACCAAAAAAAACTGGGAATGCCTCATCATGTGAATATTCTATTTTGCAAGAAAGTTCAGACCTAACACGTGGTGCCCCAGTAAAATTCCATGATGAAGGAACAAGCGGAGACAAAATATATGCAGGTTCTGTTGAGTGCTGCTTCAAAGATATTTCAGATTATTGAGTTAATTGTTATTTTATTATTAGGTTTGATTATATTATTTAATATTTATCATATCTTAGAATAATATTTTAAGGTTATATTCTGGATATTTTAATTTGATTTGATTAAATTAAATTTCAAGTTTAGTTTTAGATTTGTCTCCATAAAGGCTCACTTGTAACATTTCGGAGGTTCTTATTTTCCCTCTGCAACAATATATTCCTTCAAATTTCAACAGGTTCTACTGATCTGGAAATTGAGTTCGTGTACAAGACAGACTGTGCAGAATCCTCCAAGTGGGTGGTGGCTCATGAATATGGATCGTCGTCTTCGTGGAGGCTGGTGATCGGAGGGCCTAAAGATCATCCAGATTCCGTGTTGGTGAGTGGTGTTTTCCAGATCGAGATGCTCAACGCGTTTATTTACAAGCTTGTGTTTTGCTCCAAAAGCAATATTGCTAGTTCTTCTTCAGGTATTTGTTATGATGTTGGGATTGATTATAATGAGGAGGACGGAAGCAGGAATCTGGTTGTGAGAAAGCAAGACAGTGGAAATGCCTTCATGGTGGTGTTCATGAAAGTTGAATCTGATAAAGGCAAGTTCAGTGTTATATGAATCAAGTAGAGTTGATTCTGCCGTGATGATGAACTACTAGTATGTGATTAACAAAGCCTACTACTGTTTGGCTTTGTTTCAATATGTATGTAGGTGCGTGAAGGTGGAATCTATCTATTATCAAATAAAATTATCTTTTAAGAAATCATATATTCCAAAGATCTTCAAATAGTTATAAATTTAACAAAATTTTTACAAAAACACAACTATTTAACCCTTTTTTTAAAATAACCGTTGTAAACCTTAATTTCCTTCTGGTCATAATGAGTTATAAACATAATAAATTCGAACAATTAAACCAGGTTTGATCCTAGAAAGAAAATTCTTTTAAAAAATAGTTAAAAACTTAGCTCAAATACAGTATTTGAACTTGTAAATGGAGGGAATTTTCTAAAAAATTTAAAACCTTTCAAATCAATTATTTAATGGTTCAAATTCTTTGTTATAGCTCATCAATCTTTTAACTTAACTTATATTATCAAAGTTAAACTCTGCTCTTACCTAAGTCTATCATTAGTTAAGTTATGGCTCGTGTCATGCAAATGTCTATCCCTATTTTGATTATTGAGCATTGTATTATTACCACTATTCCTATTATGCATGCTCATACACTACAAAAAAAATGTGATTTAGCAACGGTTAAAAATGGTTATTACTAGCGGTTTTAACGGCTACAAACAATATTAGTAGCGGTTTATAAAAGCACTACTAAATCATATGTTGCAAGCGGATTTATAGCGGTTATTTAAAACCGCTACTCAGGCGAAATAACCGCTACTTTATTTGTAACAGTTCAATCCCACCGCTACAATATCACCATAAGCAATAATCATTTTCTGAGATGTTTGTAGCGTTATATAACTGCTACAAATATCAAAACGTGAAATTTTTAAGGTGGGAAGAAAAATGAAATTTTTTTTTGCTATTTTTGTAGTGATTCATGAACCGCTACTAATATGAGTTTCCTTTAATTAGTAGCGGTTATATAACCGCTACTAATTTCATCCAAATTCAAAATTCGCTCCAAAAAATTAATTTCTGTTTGAAAAATGCGTGTTAATTAGTAGTGGTTTCGTAACTGCTACAAAAATTAAGTAAATTTAAAAAAAAAATACAATCATTTGTTTCAGTTTTTTTATATTAAATTAAATAGTTTATTTTTTTAGTAGTTTAGCTAATTTAATTAGTTTATTATTCAATAGTTTAGCTCATTTATAAATTAATAGGAATAATTTAATTTAGTTGGATAAGTATAAAGATTGTATTGATAATATTATTAAGGATACATAGGTAACAAAGAACTATTATGTTGTCTACTACAATGTGATTGTGTACGAAAAATAGGTGAAAATGAGATAAAGCTATGAAATATCTACAAAAAAAATGGTGAGAATAAATTTTATACGAAGGAAATAAGTATTCAAATAAAAATTTTAAAAACTTGTTACCATATTTGATCGTATTGTTAAGCTCCTCAACTCATACAAAAAAATTTGTAAATGAGAGAAAATGAAAGAGGGGTAAGGTGAAGAGAAATGGAGGAGCATTTGAAATGAGATGTGGTGGAGGTATTTATAGGGATCTGCGTAGCATTTGTAACGGTTATGCTTATTTTTGTAGCGGTTTAAAAACTGCTACAAATATTATTTTATTTTTTAAAATATTTTTTTTCAATAATTTTTTTTAAAGACAAAAAAAACATAATTTGAATTCGATTACTCATCCTCGTCATCCCCAGAGAAATTGTATAGAAAAATTATTGTTAGTGATGTATTCTTTTGTTTAAAAAATTTAATTTAAATGATGTGAACTTAAAAAAATGCACCGCACTAGAGGTAAATTGTTATCGCCTTCAGGGAAGTAGTTTTCAAAATTGACGAGCTAAAATGGCACACTCTCGTCGGCGATGTTATCGCCTTCACTCATGTCATAAAAGTCTCGTGATTTTAAATGAACGACCATGTGCCACTCCCTGTGCTTCTCGTCCTCGACACAATAAACCTGTTGTGCCTCTGAAACAAAAATATACGGCTCATCATCTTGAGAAATACCAGTATGAATTGGCCATGAGAAATTGACTGATGTGATCCCTAAGTCGTAAGTTGTCAGTCCCCGAGAAGTAGTGGTATTTGCCTACAAACACTTGAACAACGTCACGTAAAATGGCCTTGATAATTAAGTTCGACCACATCAAGAAGCTTTTCATAGTAAAAGACGCCTCCGAACTGCATGTTGGCGTCACTGCTGCTCATTAGTTTTAATTTCACAAAAATGTGGTCAATTTTAATACTTAATCCAATTTTGCCTCTTGTTTTTAGGAAATTTTGAAATATCATAATTTAAGCTAAAATATTCTAAATAAGATGATATGTAAAACTCTTTCAATCGTCTGTAAAAAAAAATGTTCAATATGAAAACCACAGTGGACCAGAGATAGGATCCCAAAACGGATTCTCGCAATATATAAATCTTTTGTCCTCCAAATCATAACCTCTGGTCAAGATTTCCTGCTATCTTCAGTGTCCTCATCCATCTGTTACGTCAAAGTGAAGCACGTGCAAATAGTTACTGAATTTTTTTCAGAAAAATTGATTGAAAATTTAACGTACAATATATACTTTAAAGGGTTAAGTATAAAAATACCTATTATTTTTCACAAATATTACCCTGCCGCCTGATGTGTGCAGCTTTTTTTTTTAAAAGAAAACTGAAATCCTTCAGTTTTTTCTGGGAAGAATCATACCACTATTTGTATAGGCTTATGAGCTGGCATGAAGCGACACACTTTTCCATTTTAACAAATTTTTTTTAAACAATAACTTAAAATAAAATACTAAAACCACAATGGACAAGGGATAGTATCCCAAAACGGATTCTCGCAGTATATAAATCTTTTGTCCTCAAAATCATAACCTTTGGTCAAGATTTCCTGCTATCTAAATTGTCCTCATCTATCTTTTACGTCAAAGTGAAACACGTGCAAATAGTTAATGAATTTTCTTAAGAAAAATTGATTGAAAATTTAAAGGACAATAGGCTTGTTTGTTTAAGCGTTTTATACAGTAAAAACGCACTTATTATGCAAACCGAGAAAAAACTCCTCTCACATACTTACCTCGTATACCGTAAATCACGAATTATAAGCACGTTTTGGACAAAAATAAGCCATTCCAAACACACACAATATATGTTTTAAAGGGTTAAGTACAAAAAATCTATTTATTTTTCACAAATATTACCCTACCGACTGATATCTGTAGCTTTTTTTTTCTCTAAAGAAAACTGAAATCCTTCAGTTTTTTGTGGTGAAGAATCATACCATTATTTGTATAGGCTTACTAGCTGGCATGAAAGCGACACAGTATTCCCAAAAGGCGCTCTCTCTCAAGGGACCTCTCCAGAACAGAAGGTCAAGGTGGTGGGAGCAATGAAGTTGGAGACAAGGTTATTAAATTCATACCTATCATTGAATTATTTGGGGTAGTGGGTTAAAAATGGGTGAGTCAGATTGGAGTTAAACATGAGCTAATTCAAGGTTAGACCGATAAAAAAGTGAACTTAAACTATACCAAAATAGGATAATTACTAATTATAATATTTATATTCTCAATTGTAACATCCCAAGTTTTAATATTGAGGTTTAAAGTTAAGTAAGATTTAATTATTGATGAGGTTGAGGTATTAAGAGATGAAATTTGAATATTTGAGACTTAGAAAGACAATGATTGGAAATTATATCTTTAGGTTTTTCGAATGGTTTTGGAATTTGAGAATTTTCAAGAATTAAATGATAATATTTTTCAGTGATTCTCTTTACATTAGAAAGTACATATCTCAAGGTTTCCATAGAGTCTTAATTTATCATTTTTAGAAATATGTAGGATTATACATGAATTTTTGAAGTTATGAAATTCTAAATAAACATTGAATTGGTCAAACCGGCTAGAGTGGACCAGTTAGGTGACTGATTCGCTTGTTTCCTAGTCAAATCAACTGGTCCAGTTTTAATAACTATGGTTGGAGAAAGATTGAGAGACATGATTAATCATGAGAGGGGGGAGGTTGACGGACGAGGGTGAGGAAGAGAGAGGGTATGTTTTGTAAAATAATCATTTAAAAAGAAATCATGTGAGGCCCCCCAACAAAAGTAATGGACATCCAATAATATCAAGGAAGGTGACATTTTTACTTTTTTTTTTTTTAAGTTTATGGACATTTTTACTCCTAAAAAAAGTTTATGGTATTGAATACTCTTTTAGAAAAAATATATAAGCATTTTGTACCATAACCTTGTTTTAAAATATAAGATCTATGTATCAGAGCCTAATGCCCTAATAAGATAGAAGTCATATAGTTAGAGAAAGCGAGTAAGAAGATTTTCTAAACATGAGTGAGTCATTGTCTGAACCTATTCATCTTAGTTCCCCCTTATCCCTAAACTGTATGACTTCTTCTATTAGTCGTACCTTTATTAACCAGACAGAGAATTTTGTTGAGTTTATCCATATTCCAGATGATGCTTGAAAGAGGCAAGCTTCACCCAAGAGGTGGGTGATGTAATAAAATTTTTGCGCATTATGGTGTTATAAAGATAAATAAAGAGAGAGTAGAGATGAGAGAATTTGCACACAGAGATTTATACTGGTTTGGCCTAACCTCAGCCCTACATCCAGTCCTTAGAGATCAACACCTCTTGAGATTTTTACTAATCCTCCAAGATTTAGTGGGCTCTTAGAAGCCGCAGAACAACAACTGTCTTCGCAAGGATTACGAGCAGATATTCTAAGCCCTAGAATTTTCTCTCTCATTTACGACAAGTCTTACGAGCAGAACAATCCTGAAGACCTTTCTCTCCTACTTTCCCGTGCAAGTCTTATGAACAGCAACGTTCTCTCCTGCTTACACCCCTATAAGTCTTACGAGTAGTAACATTCTCTACTGTTAGCACCTTGTAAGTCTTACGAGCAGAAAGTCTTACCAGGAATTCTCTCTACAGCTTCGTGTAAGGAAATCTACCCTCTCAAGGTCACTTTACCTTGAGATCAAATTAAAAATACAATTGAAATGTGCTTATAGACTCTCACAGAGTGGATATGATAATCATTGAAGAACAATATGAATACAGAAAGTAATATGAAATCAGAGACTCTTGTAAATTTTCAGCGTATGCTTGATTAAGGCCTTTTTTGAATGTTAGCCTTGGGGTCTACATTCAAAAATTAACTAAGGATTGCGTATAGGCAAATCTAGTATCGTTCTCTCTTTTCGAGGAGCCTTTTATTAAATCCTAAGTAATCTAATATGCCATGCAAATGCAATAAAAATGAGGGGAAAATTGGTTTTGGTTTTTCAAATTAATAATTAAAAGAAGGATGCAATTTAATTAAAAGCTAAACTATTGTTTTTGATATTTTTATAAAAGTGAAAATGGGATGAATATGAAGAAGTGAATGAAGTGAATTCTCTTAAGAAATTGGTTCATTGGCTATCCTAGTTCGCTAAATAATATGGGAGTTTGAAATCTATCAAGTCTTAATTAAAAACCTCAAGCAAACACATTGAGTCCAATTTATCTAATTAATGACTAATCTTACGATCACATTCATAGTCATCTCTTGAATAAATTGTTAAAAACCACTTGATGTGTGAAATGGATTAAATTAATGCAATTGTTTCCTCTAATATGAATGCACAAACGCAATACTCAAATTAACTCAAATCAATTATACAAACTAGTGAACACATAGGAAGTATAATTTCATTGAATTAATAGGAAATACATAACTATTAATTAACCAACCACAATAATTCCAATCCAAACACAATATAAACAATCTTAGTTCAACAATATGGAATCCAAATAACTCAACAAAATTGTACTGAAAATACCTTAGAATATAGCTAGGAATTACAATAACAATAGGAAATTCATAAAGGAACTAAAAAAGAAAATGCCCCCTTGAAGCTCTTGAACTCAAGCCAAATCCTCAATCATCAAGAGTTGAAAGCTTAGCCACTCATTGGATTTGGTACTGTCACTACCAAACTTGAATTCGCAGCAGCTATGGTCAAGGTGAAACAAGTATGGTGATGATGATGGCGCTGGACAGGGAAATAAAAGGAAGTAGGGAAGGAATAGAGGGTTTGTGATTTAGATACAGAGGGAATGGAGAAATGATTCAGAGATTTGGTAGAAAGTGGATATAAGGGAATCCAACAAAGATGACAGTAGTATGGTACTAAGCTCAATGGAGGTGGTGGTTTTTCTTGGCCTAACGACACTATGGTGGTGGTTAACAGAGGAGGAGTGATGGTGGTGATAAATGGCGATGGTGGTGAAGTGAGTGGTAAACGATGGTGATGTTGGAAAATGGAGAAGAATAAGACGACGGTGGTGGAGTGTGGCGTGTGCCTCTCTTTTTTGGCAACGGTGTACTGTCGTGAGCTAACCAAAACTCAAACTCCGGCTATCATTGTCTATGAAGCTTGACGAAGAGAATAAGCTCTTGACTCCGGCGGTGGAAGAAAGCCTGGTGGTGATGGTAGTTGAGGGAGGGCCAACGAGGAAGAGAAGACGAAGGTAAAGGTAGTGGCCCTCCCTCTCAGTTTGCGGCGCACACCCCTTACTCTCAGCTTGCGGCCCCCAAACTAGCTCCAATGTTCTTCTCTACCGCGGCTGTAGTTCAGATGATGTTATGTTTCTCTGTCACAGCACTCTGTGTTCACGACCTCCATGAGCTTAGCTTCCTTCTCGAAATCTCAACACTCACCGGCGATGGAAAGGATGGTGAGGTTAAAGTGAATGTCACCGGCGAGTATAAAGGGCAACAGAGTGGTTCAAGAGGCGAAGGTAGAGATGATGAAAGTAAGGTTTGAAGGTTCTCGGTTGTCTATTATTGACGACGTTGTGATCTCTGATTTTTCTTTTCAATAATCCTCAGCTCCTCTGCTTACCACTAACCTAAAGGCTTGAATAAAAAACGGTGTGTCAATGGAACTAAACTGTCATTTTCAAAATTCATGGGACTAAATATAACCCCCTGCCGTAATTAATATTCGGATTACACAATAAAGTGAAATAGAGACCAATAAGAACAAATAACAAATTACAAACCCATCTACCAGACGGGGTTTTCACAAACACCTTTCGAAATCATTTACAAACTTGGTCTCAGAATCACATTTCCGAATACAATTACTACGCGGAATATCACATTCATAACAAATCAGAGTACACAACAATAATCCCGGCAATTCCGGATTCCATTTATTAATCAAGCCTTACAGGGCACAGTCGCCCATACAAGCCCTCATATGGGGATTACACAAATCTTTCTCATACACATAATCAAATCCTCATCTATATATACACAACTAAATCCAAATACCAATATCTATACTCCCAACTATGATAACCAACTACCGAATCTTCAACCTGAAGGAAGTCCTTGCCGCCCTTGATCACTTACTCCATCCTCGATCCACTACCCTGTCTGAAAGGTTAGTAGGGGAGGGTGAGATTCTAGAGAATCTCAGTAGGATAACAATATCAATATGCACGTATGATACATGTTTAATGCATGACATGCTTGCATCACACAACTCATGATAACACAATGACAATTTGCAAGCTCAATGCTTCGAACAATATACCTATGGCCATAGCATAAATTGAAACATAGCTTCAAATTACACACAATTATGCAAAGCTAAGACATGCACCAACACACTAACACATATATCAAATACAAGCAGAAGAGATATGTTCCCTACACTCTTTCCACGTATGCTCCAGCTCCGCTTACTCGCGATCAGAACATATACCGAACCACGTCCAGGGCGAACACCAACCCTATAATCAAAGCAAGGATATAGGGTTAATCCCTTTTCCAATTCCTTAACTCTCAAACACTTAATGTTGGTTACCATTCATGACCTTTAGGTGGCTAATCAAAGCCTAAACATATGCCTAAAGGCTTGGGAAACACTTGACCAAAGATCACCTTTAAAAGTGTAAAATACTGATTTTTGGGGGTGGGCCGCGGCCCAAAATCCATGGGCTGCGGCCCAGAATCCACGGGCCGTGGCCCAGGAAAATCCAGTTTCTGGCTGAACTTCCAAAAATCATAACTAATTCCACAAAAATCGGAATGAGGTGATCCCAAAGCCAAATGAAAGCTATTCAAGTCCTCTACACAGGAAAAATATTGGCTTTTACTAGAAATCACCACACAAATACAGAATTCCCAAACATTCAAGACTGTCCCAAAACAGGTTCCATTTTCGACCTCAAAGTTTGGACAACTATAACTCCCAGTTCCCAAAACGAAATGGCACAAATTATATGTCCATTTTGAAGCTTGGGATGTGAAATTTAAGACTGGAAAGTTTTATAATTTTCTGACTTCATTTGCCCAGTCAAAACGTCCACACAACAAGACTGCTCAGACAGAATGCACACTGGACAGAATTTCAGTTTTGCACCAATGATTCCAATGGTTCCCAAATTCATACCAAATACCATTTCCACATAAATTTACACAAGGAATCCATTGGAAACACCAAATCAATCAAATTCACATTACATTGACATGTTTCCACAAGATTCACAACATGTCAACACACAACCACAACACAACACACATTGTCATTCTTTTCATTCCAAGTTCTCAAACCAATTCCAATAGCCATATCACACAACAAGATACCAATTTCACCACAATACACAAGGCAATTCCTCAAATCCAAAATCACATGAAAATCAGGGTAAAATTCGAAATTCACAAAGCTCATCCAATGATCACAAAACTTAAGTCAAAATGCTTCAAATACTCACCTCTTCCTATTTCCCAAACCAATTCCTTGATTCTCCATCTTTCCAAATTTCCTCAAGCCATCAAACACCTCCAATCAAGAATCTAAAACCATAGAGATGAAGCTCTCATCACTATGAACAACATTAAAGAAGAGTGTTTAAGCTAAAGAGGACCATAAACCAACCAAAATCTCACCTTAAGCTTTCTCTTTCTTCCTCCAAGCTTGCACGTCCATGAAGACAAGAGAGAGAGATGAGATGATGAAATGAGGAAGGAAGGTCAGTTTTTGGCCACTAAAAGCCTCATTAGGCTGACCAAAAAGGGAGAGGAGAGAGGGAAATTGAGTTGACAAATTGACCAAGATCTATGGCTCACAACTTGCCATGTGTCAACATCTTGCTCCATCAACCATGAGTTCACATAGGCACATGGACATTGGATTCCACCCTTTGATCTCAACACAAATCAATCTCAAGCATTGATCTTGAAGTTACCAATGAGTTTCCTCTTCGGTAACCGATCAATCGGTCGGTAACTTTACCGTTTTGCCCCTGATTACGGTAATTCTCATTGAATCACCACCAACACTTCACATCTTTTCATTTAGCCACAATATGCACCTTCCCTCTATTTTAAGTCAATTTAGATGTTAATCCATAATTGAGCTTAAATACAGGATTTTGGCGCTGCTCACAGCACATACGAATCACATCGGGTGCCAACTCACACCATAATCTCCAAAAGGGTTCATTTATCACTATTGACATCCACTTTTGGAGTCATTAACCCTTAATCACAATTTGTGATTTTGCTAAACCGGGGCTTAGCAATCCACTAATCTCAGGCTTATTCTCTAGCCTCAAGTCTCAAAATTCGGGATATTACACTAAACTCTCATTTTTGAAATTTGAGTCCTAAACTGTCATTTTCAATTTTAATTCACTTTTGCAAATACTTACCATTAAAACAATTAAACCACCATCAAATATTCTCAAAAAAATTAATAATTAAGAGTAATTACAATTTTTATGACAATTTATCCCTTTTTAATCCTAATTTAATGTATTTACTCTTAATCTCAATTTATCTCAAGAAAGGAATTTTAAGCTTAATAATTATGAAAAAATCCCCAATTAAAGTATAAAATTATATAATAAAAATAGGGATTTGTCAATACTCTCGTTTTGTATATCTTATTTTAGCTTGTCTCCGATGCTCTGTATTTATAGCCAGTTTGAGTTAGCCGTTGTTGAATGTCCCGTTGTGGAGAGGAGCGTTTCGTTGAGGAGCGGGATGTATGCATTTAAGTTTCCAGACAGTCTTTCATGGTGGGTCAACTGCATGTGGTGGCAGGTGTCCAATATTCGGTGTGTAATGATTATGTTTGCCACAATTGACTTTCTCATTTGAATATGTAATCTGAATGTTTAATTTCTTGTTTCACATTTGAAATATATGTTAGTTATCATTTAGGCACAATAATAAGTGAAAACATAATGAATCAATAACATTTAACCATATTCGGATTGTTTGTTGTGACTCTGCCACACATTCTGCTTTTGTGACTAATGAACTCGAGTTCTTGCTTCACACTCGAGTCCACACTCGGGTTTCACCTTTCAAACTCGAGTACACTCCAATATTTGCATGTGTATAAAGATAACTTTCAACACTTTCAAGTGACTCTCAAGAGTGTTTAAAGAATTTTTGGACAATACTCGAGTTCCCTTACCCAGTCCAGCTTCCAACTCTTTGCACTTGTGAATGAACTTGAAAGTTCTTAAGATATAACTTGAGTTCTCTTCACAAACTCGAGTTTCTTGGCTATTGGCATTGCTTCAACTTGACTCTGCCAAGAACTTACAAGAGCCAACTTGCACTTGCAAGAGTTTTTAGCAAGGTTCATGAACCCGGACCGGATACTGAACCGATTAGGGTACTAAATTAAGGGTCAGTAGGTCAAATCAGGGCCAAACCGGAGCTAAACCGGGGCCAAACCGGTGAAAAATTGAAGATTTTAGGCTTACTAATATGAAATTCTAAAGAAAATTATTATTTTTAAATAGGAACCCGAACCAAACCTGGAACTGGATTGATTTATCGGCCAGTTTGCCGGTTTCCAGGCCGGACCGGCCGGTCCGGTCCGGGTTCGTGAACCCTGGTTTTTAGTCATAACTCGGGTTCTCTTCCATAACTCGAGTTCTCAAGCTGGTCAACACCACTTCACTTTGTCCTTATCAGAAAGTTACAATAGTTAACTTGAAGTACTGCAGTACCAATTTCGAGTTCCATACCCAAACTCAAGTTCTCCAGTGCATGTAAGATTGATGAAGTTTCTGGTTTGGCTATTGGACAACACTTGCATGAGATAACTTGCCAAACTCGAGTGCACTTTACACCAGAACTCGGGTGTTGTATCAAAACTCGAGTTATCATGCAAAACTCGAGTGCTCTTTGGACCAAAACTCGAGTTCCTCAGTAAATTTTAGTTATAGAGCAGCTTTAGTAGAACACTTGTAGGAGATAACTTGCTGAACTCGAGTTCTTTAGCCCACAGAACTCGAGTTTTCCTCTAAAACTCGAGTACATCATATATTTTGCAGCAGCCTTTTGTCAACTTGTAAAAATGCATTTGGTAACAACTTTGATTCAATTGAACTTTGTCATTTTCTTACAAAACAACATGTTATCATTTTTTTATCATCAAAACATGGTTTCTAACAAGTTCACATCCGGATTACTGACCTCCCACTTCTTATTCCTTACTCCTTATATCATCTCCAACGCTCTTCCTTCTGTAACATCTAGACACTCATTTCCAGATCTACCCCACCTGTCAAAGAAGTTATTTAGAGCTCAAAGCTTGATCAATGTGGTTTACCAGCCACTTCAGCTGAACAATATGTTACCCTTGAAATCCCACAAAACCTTATTAATTCTTACATTAATGAAGGTTACACTCACCTCCATCTTTGAGCTATTTTCCTAGTACTCACCATTTATGCTAGAAAAGGCCTCCATATTTTTGTTAAAGTAGCCTTATTGGATACTTCCTTTAAAGGTTACTGGCATACCCTAATTGGATCCCTCGTCACTACTCTTAGTAATAGGAGTGTGGTCTTAACCATTGCCCTAGACTTCAACAAAAAACTCTTTGATGAAACCTCACTCAAAGATTTAAAGTCTAAATCTAGATTATTTATGCTTAGCAAGATCTAAAAGCCAATATGGCTACCCTCTACCATCAGCTTATTTACCGAGTTCAGAACCATTCCTTAGAGATGCCCTCTTCATGTTCACTCATAGGGATCATGGACCCGCTATTGTCAACATTCCCATGCAAATTTCTAATAAAGAACTTGTCCAGATCATCCCATTAGATTGGATCACCAATTATGAATGGGAATTTAACTATACTCTTATTGATGTTTATACAACTGCTCCTGCCATTGTCTAAAGGATGCCTGATGGAACTATCAGGACTACCTTTCAAAGACCTGGCATTGAAGGTTTGACATCCTCTTAGAGGATTGCAACCATAGCTCCTGCTTACACAAGCAAGGAGAAACACCTAGATCATCATTTTATAAAAGAAGCCTAGCCTGTTTTTATATCACATGTTAATGGTAATTTTATTTGGGATTTAGATCCTAGTATGTGTGAGCCTGACTACGACCGCCAGTATCATGATTTTTGGTATAATTCTGATGATAGCCTTGTTGACTTTAGCTCACAAAAGAAGAAAAAGAAGAAACCTGAGCCTTCTTATTCTACTTCTTTGAGAAAAAGAAAAGATGATGATAAACATAGCCCTCAGCAAACAATTATCATACCTATACCTAAAATCCCTTCTAAGGATCTTTCCATCTGGGATCCCTTTAAAGAATTAGGTCATGACAATCTTGTTGCTGATGTTTTTTCTCAAAAACAACCACGAAAATCCTCAACCTGTAATTCCCCCACAACCTGGAGTCCTTTTGTATCCCCTGATATAGCCTTTGCCCTATGTTGCCATGATGCGCTCTGGCACATATGAAGAAGAATTTCCAGCGCTTAAGGTCCAAACCAATGAAAACACTTAAGTGACTAGATAACCATATTTGCTGCCATAGAAGTCACTCCTCAAGGATATAAGTCAGCCTCTCATGCAGAAGAAGTTCTTAATTGGCATACAGACAATACTGTAAGCCAAAACAAATTCCTTCATAGGATTGACTTCTAGACAATCTTACTGCAAAGACTGAGGATCTCACTATATAGGTAGACACCATTGCCAAGGAAATCAAGAAGCTACATCTACGACTTTCTTCACAAGCATAACAGTTTGATGCTGATATCAGGCAATAAATTGATCAAAGGTACTATGGATCACAATTTCATAGAAAGAAGTAAGAGCTTTCAAAGATCAAAGAAGAGCTGAAGCAAATTGAAGCTGATAATGCCAAGCCTCAATATCCTCTACCCTCTCCTACCATAGATCCTTCATCCATGTATCCTCTACCTTAGCTAGTATATTCTCCACCTCCTATCACCTCCACTAGTTATGACAAAGTCTTCAAAGCTACTTATCACTTGACATATTAATATTTAATTGTCAAACTAACATATGCTAATTAATTTGACTTTTATGTCATCTTTTCATACTTGGACCAAAATGCCTCCACATGTCATAATTGGGACCAACTAAATATTTCCCCTCTTATGTCCCTATTTGGATGAAAATTACATAAAGAAAAGGGAGAATAAAAGCTATCTTGCTTTATTGGCCAAATAAACATTTTGCCCTTAAACTTTGTAATTAAATTGGTCTTTCTTCCTTCCCTTTGTATTGGGCCGAAATTCACATGTTTCTTGAGCCCAAGAATTATACCCTTTTATTCTTCATTGTTAGGCATCAACAATGGGCTTTTATAAAGACACAAATCATATTTTATGTCTTATTGTAACCTAAAATTCATGTGACCACCAATTGCACTGTTTCACTATTTCAAGTGCCACTATTCACCATTTTATTTCTTTTAATACCACAAAGATATAAGCAATGTTAGGGAATAGATTTGGGATATTTCCTAAATCGAGGCTTAGCAGTCCACTTAATTCAAGCTTATTCTTAAGATTCTAATTCCAATGGATATTACATTTCTCCCCCCGTTCAATAAATTTTGTCCTCAAAATTTGAACATCTATAATTTGGGGATCACTTCTTATCACTCAATCCATTCCTTTTTCATGTGCAAGCTCACAAGCCGTGCAACATAATGATCATATTCAATCTATCTCTTTCTATGCAAGCTCATCGAGCATGCAACACAATCATCATATTCTCATCAAAGATCTCTGATAGTATTCAACATTTTTTTTTTCAATATTCACATTCAACAATCAAGCGCCATATAAACAACTGGCATATAAGATCGTACAGCCGAGGGTCTCTACCCCTATTCCTTGAGTCACTGCCCGTCACATTTCTGAATTCATTTGCCAGCTTAAGGACATATTGGTCCACTAGGTCTTAGGGCCTCTAGATACACTAGTCCACTATCACATAACTGGCATATAGGATCTTATAGCCTAGGGACACTGTCCCATGCAATCTTGCACGCTGAGTCTTATAGTTCAGGGAATCACCTTTATGCTTTACAAGCACCTCGGGACTTACCTAAGGACACACTAGTCTATCAGGTCTTATGGATTTAAGACATACAGTCCATCATCTTTGCTGAATACATATTGAGATTCATAACCTTAGGATATACAGCCCTTTAAGTATTACTGCCCGGTATAAACATGTACATTGAGCTTACTGCCAACACGAGTGGGTATATGATTCGGAGAGGCTACAATGTAGAGAGTATTTGCCACCATTTTGCCCTACTATACTCGAGCTCATCCTCATCTTGGTTTATATATGTCATCACAAACCATATATGTTGTGTGACTATCGGCCATAAAGGTCGTGCCCTAGAAGCCATACTGGTTCATGCCACTGTACATGATATAATACTGTTGGCCATATCGCCTTAGCACACATGTTTTACGCCCAGCTTTTCGACTGCAAGCAACCAGAGCGGCGCAACCCGTCTGGCCATGTCGGGGTAAGAGCCACCTGATCATAAACTAATTAGTCGCATCTTTAACATGCTCTGATGGGCTGCCTCACTACTCTGGGAAAATCACTATATACCATATAGGCTATGACACTGTAGGCCACACGGGTCTAATCATGATTTGGGATGATCATCGCTGATGCGATTGTCAAAATATCTGATAACCCTCAAAAATTGCACATGGATTTATCACGCTTCCACTGCCCACTCTGATGTTTCACACTGTCAAATACAATATAGGTGGGGCTGCACAGTCTGCCCACACTTGTCTTACCACCTTAGTTGGATCTCACTTGACCTTCGTAGTAACACACAATCATTCATAGAGAATGGATAATATATATGCCATGCAATATATACAGTAATATTACAATAACACATAATTTAGTTCAGTCAGAAACATTCAGAGCCAGCCACTATTGCAACCCCTACTTGTTTTGCATCTCAACTGGGCTTGAGACCACCAACTGGGCATATCAGTGTGCCCGTAGGTACTATGTTCAGTTCAATGTACCCGTAGGCACTATGTGTGTGTACGGGCGCCCCCTTCCTACCAGAACCGGCTTCCTTGCTCATCTTTTGTATGAGCAGGGAGAGCTCAGCCCATCTGGGCCATCCAGATGAGTTTTGGACGGTCCAGATGATCCAGATTTTTTTTTACTTTTTGTTTGTCAAAAAAAATTATTTTAGCGGATAGAAAATCTAAAATAAAAATAATCTCTTAACTAACATTTTTTCAAAAAATAATTTTTTCATTTAAAAATTACCAGTTAAAAAGAAATTAAATCTAGACCGTCCAGATGACCGAGCTCTCCCTACTCATCCTTTGATGAGCATGAAACAGGTTCCCCTATGAGCTCTCCCTGCTCATACCTACCTGCCTTTCATCTTCTCATTTTGTGTGTTGGAGATAAATTTTGTATTTTTAATTTTTTTGAGGTTACCACATGCATATTTGTAAAAGATTCTTAAGCTTATTAATAAACATTATGATTTTTTTTTTTTGAAAATTTGTTGAAAGTCCCCATTTAAATATTTATTAGTCAAAACTCAAAACTACCTTAAATTTATTTAAGGACCCAAGTTCTTGAGTGGTGCAACTCATCTTTAATAGATGCAACTTTTCTTCAATTATCTTTGTGCAACATATCTTTAGCTATATACAAATATATTTAATTTTACTAAAAAATAGGAGGTGCAAACTTATCTTCAACTATGTGTAATATATCTTCAAGCATGTAAAAAATGGGAGACATTTACATACATCATGTTACACATAGCCAGAGAAGAGTTACACCATATGAAGCTGATTTGTACCTGCTAAAGGATATGGGTTCTTAATAAATTTAAGGTACTTTTTGATAATAAATAGTTTTTATGGGAATTTTTCCGCAATTTTCTTTTACGTACACATAATTGCACGTGATCGAATAGCTCAATGTTAGTGAAGATAGGCGGGGATTATTAGGCTCTATTATTGACGGAGTACGCTGCCTAGTGAAAAAAAAAAAAAAAGAATGATAAAAAAATATCACTTGAACTTTAAAAACCCCAATTAGTCTGTTAACAAAGATTTATGTTGTCAATCCAATTACTATTCTTGTCAATCCCATTACCATTCTTGTCAGCGGGATTTTGAAGTTCAAATGGTATTTTTCTGTCATTCTCCCAAAAAATATTTTGAATATTTTAAAAATAAAATATGTAGTGGTATGGATATTTTCAAAAAACAAAAACAGGCTAAATCCTACAAAAATTCCTTAAATTTTGGGTGAGTTGCACATAATTTCTCCGACGTTTCAAAATTTAAATTTAATCTCCTTGACATTTTGAACATGAGCGGCATCCTATAGGGCATCTCTCTAAGTTAATAATTTTATAATAATTATATAATTGTTATAATGTCATTTTATGATTAAAAAACAAACCCTGATCTCCATCTCCTTGCGGCACACATGATTTTCAATTATGAAGAAACCCCTCGTTTCACAAATCTTCAAAAGCGAAAAAAGATTCTTTCTAACTTTGGGCATGCTTATTTTGACATTGAGATTGTTTATAAGCTGTTTTTCACGTAAATCAAGATAAAATTCCTCTTACATACTTACCTCGTATACTTTAAATCATTATTGAAAAACTATTTTTAAGCATTCCAATCGCTATTTTAAATGAGCATGATTGTATAATGGGCTTCGCAATATTGAACAAGAGAATTGTATTATTACGGATGGCCTTGCCAAACCAGCTTTCGTCTCTTTTTGGGTAAGGTAGCTTCATTTTTTTTAGTGTTTTCCTTTTATAAGATAAGGATTATTATTCACTAAAAAGCAAGAGGTATTCAATAGGTTAAATACACGTATAAGAAGTGGAAGGTTCGTATTGGTTCAAGTTTATGGATATTAATTGATAAAAGAGGGTGGAAAGATGTGTTTGAGTCGATGGGGAATATGAGTAAGCCCACAAATTTCTTGGCGTTTGAAGATTTGTGGAAGAGGGGTTTCTTCATAATTGTAAGGTGTGTGTGCCGCAAGGAGATATATATTTGGGTTTGTTTTTAAGTCATAAAATGACATTTTAACAAATATATATGATACGAGTTCAGATGATCAATTAAATAGTGCAAGTGTACACTGTCGTAATCAAGTAATATAGAAGTGAGTAGAGTATCGTTCCCACGAGGATTGAGCACTAAGTACCAAAATAGGTAATTTTAATTCTATTTAGTCGATCGATCAGTTGGTGATTGAGAGTACAAAATAAAAGAAAGACAATTAAATATGAATGCAGATGATATGAAAGCAAATATGAGAAAAAGCCCTAGGGATTAGATTTCACTTCACAAATTCCGGATTGAATCACTTATCTATTCTAGCCCAATTTATTCCACATGATTAATAGTCGAGTTTCCCTAATTTAATTACTAGCCTCTTCCAAGGTCAAGGAATTCTATAATCAATTGCTAATCCAATATATTCCTATATGAATTTAAGCAATTAATTATGCATTAAGATATATGGAACTCAGTAAGACTACACAACTCATATGAATATATTCCTATTTCATAAAGTCATGGTTTTAATTATAGGGTCTACACACATGTATCTCCTTCCGGTCTCAACATGCATATTGAAATCATTCAAAAGATGGCCAGTCAATCAAAAGCATTAAGAATAATAATTAAAACTCAATCATGAAGGAAAAATTCAAACTAGATTTAATAAGTTAGGATTCAATCCGTCATTAGTAAGCTACGTCATCACCCTAAGAAAATAAAAGTTTAGAACATGATGAAATTAAAAACAAAACCAAAATAAATTGACATTATATAAAACTTGAATGAAATCCTCAAAAATACTGCATAAACTTGAATATTAAATTCTCAAACATAAATATACAACCAAAAGATGAATGAAAGATGAAGAAATCTAGCCGTCCATTTAGGAGGTAAAACCTTCCATGTAGGCAGCATGCAAAGTGTAATAAAATCCTAAGCCTTCCAAGATGGAGGCATGCAAAAAGTAATAAAATCCTAAGCCTTCCAAAATGGAGGCATGCAATGCATGAAATTAAATCTAAAAAACAACACAAAGAACTCAGAAATGTTAGAGAAAGATCTCTCCCGGTCAGAGAAGGACCTCTCCCGGTCGGAGAAGGGCCTCTGCTTCTCTTCCTCTCCTCCTTCTTTGAGCTTGGCATTGATCTCTATTTATAGGGGGAAAAAACGTGTGCTACAGTACTGCTACAGTTCCCTGGCGGTTGCTACAGTACCCCCGTTGACCTTCTACTGTACCTCTGGCGTCTGCTACAGTGCTGTCGGCAAACAGCTACAGTGACTTCCATCTGCTATAGTGTAACTTCTGTCCGCTACAGTGTAACTTCCGTCCGCTGCAGTGATCCTGTTGCTACAGTACTTTCATTTTTTTACTTTTTTTATTTTTTTTTTATTTATATGTTATTTATTCCAAAAACATTATTTATTTATCAATCACACCCAAATTTATTATATTAAACGCAAATATCGTCCATAAAATCATCATATAAGGGAAAATAAATATGCAAATATTTTACTTATCAATATAATTATCATAAAATTATTACAGATGCTATATTGGATGTTTTGTAGGATGCCATGTCATCCTCATCAATTCGTCAATGGCTTAATTTGTTTTGGTGCTTAATTAAGCTAGGATTCTAATTAGCTTGAACTCACCAAAGAGGGAAGAACATAGGTTACCTCTATGCTACAGGGTGTTGTCTAGTTTAACTTGAGAGCCTAAAGAGAAGGCATATCACACATATCACAGTTCTGGCAAAACAAAAAAATATCACACATATCACATAGTTGAAGAAGATTTGCATCCGTTGAAGATGAGTTGTATCTACTTATAAAGGATTTGAGTTTTTAGGTATCTATTTATTCTAAATTTTGCAAGATTTTAAGTAATTTTTCAACAAGAAAAAACAAAACTTTGTGGACTGCTAGCAGCATTTATCAACTATTGAAATTGTCCAAATTTTTTTATGATGAAAGGTAATATATCTCATATCCTTGACATAAAACTTAATTGACTAATTTAAAGAGATTAAGACAATTAAATAAATTACTTTAAAGCATTTGTATTTATCATTTTTTTTCTGATTAATTTTTTTAACTTATAAATTAATATATACTCTAATAATACACGTAATATTTTAAAAAGATAATGTAACATATGATATAATTAAATAATTTATTTAATTTCTTTTATCTTAATAAATTAATCAATCGATCTTATATTAACCATGTGAGGAGTTACTTGCGCGTCTAGGCAGTAATTACTTGTTTTTTTTTTTGATAGACTAGGCAGTAATTACTTTGTCAGGTGGATGCGGGTGTCAGTTTTTCTCTAAATGAAAACTGAATATTATTTGGATAGCCTTACTAGCTGGCGTGAGAGCGTCCACACTTTTCCGATTTACTAGCTGGCGTGCTCATTTTTAAAAGGGTTAAGTACGTTCCATTATTTTTCCATCTCAGTATAAATAATACTCCATCATTTTTCCAGCTCAGTAATTTATACAAATTAAGTCATAGATTTAAAATCAAAAGTTGAAGTAGTATATTGCTTTTTCAAAATAATAGTTGAGGTAGTATATTGCTTTTTCAAAATAATGTACTCCCTCCTGCTTTTTAAATATAATTATATAAGTTATTAGCACATCTGATCTTTAATATAAAATATAGTTTATAGTGTAATTTACCCTAAAAAAAAACCAAAGACCTATATATCTCTTCCATTTATCATGGATATTTTTTATTGAGTGGTGTTGTATGTTTGAAAAAATTCTCTATTTTGTTGGCAAGAAAGACTTGGATCAGAGTACAGGAACTTTGTGTGTGTAAAATTTGCAAGGTATAGGTACTTTTTGCGTATAACAATTTATTAGGTCATTCACAACAATAAATTTTTAATGGAGACTTTTTCCTAACTTTCCCAAGTTCCTTTTCTAATTATTATTAAAAGAATGAAGTAAATTATAGTTTTTAATAAAATAATACTTTTTGTGTTGGTAAATTATTTATTTTCATCGAATAAATTTTATGAAATATATATTTAATTACATAATCTAATTTCATAATTAATCAATTAATTACTTTGCACGTAGGGGACTTCCTTTTATTTTTAAATAAAATTTATGTACCGAAGACAAGTAGATTTTAAGTTTTATTGTAAAAATAAATGATTAGTAACAAAAATTAACTAGAGATTAAGTCGTAGATATTAAAAAAAAAAATACACGTCTTAGTTTGAAACAAACACTTTATGTATATAAGCTTGAGTATATGGCAATTGGTTTAGATGTGTTGAAATCAAATATATATTTTTAGAGCAAATTGCAATCAGGTCCTAACATAATTAATTACAATAAGGTCCATTGAAATCATCAGATTACAGTTAAATCTCAATGGATCTTGATACTATTAATTCCACAAGTGAAAATGTGGAAAGTACAATTTTGCGCCTTTTAATTTGAAACAAAATCACATTCGAACTCTTCTCTCTCACCGCACATCTCACATCGTCAGTAATCATTTGTGGTCAGCTCGTCTTCGCTAGTCATCGTCCACTCCACTCATCTTCGATGGTCATCGTCTTCTGGGTTGTGGTCGCCAGTCATTGTCTGCTCCAATAGTCTTTGTCACTCGTCTTCACTGTAAGGTTTGGAACATTTTTTTCTAACTTTTATGCACTATAATCTATCTACATGGAATTGTGGATGAGAAAACTGATGTATTTGCATTGGGGGCGTTTCTCCTAGCACTTAATCCCTTTCTTGAAGTTGTGAATATGCGGTTGAAAGACCTCCTGGATGTGAGTAGTTATTTCCTTTTTCTTATCCTCTACCTTCACTAATTAAATTGGTACCTGCAGGATTATTATATACTATACGTAGAAACTACAAATAAGCTTAATAATTCTACAACTAATTATTGGTTTTTTGTTATCATTTTTGGGAGAGGATTTGCTGGTTCCAAGAATAATCATGTACAAATACTACATGAACAGAGAAAAAGGAGAATTGTAACTGTGAATGGTGATGTCGGGAGGGGGAGGACTTGGTTCTAGTGACTTTGATTGGAAATAGAGAAGATATTGTATTGGTCCTCTTGTTGGAGTTTTGTGTCAAGTGTAACTTGAAAATGTGTTTATGATGCAATTATCACGTCTTGCAAATTACCTTTTTTGTAACTAGGGATGTGATTATTTGATAAGCCAATTTGATTATTTGTATTCGATTTGGTCAGTAAATGGCAGCATTGTTGCGTGATTTTCACAGCTATCCCAATCGTGGTTGACAACTTAGCAGCATGACAAAAGAAGCATATTTGCAAACAATCACTATAACTATGTCAATTCACATCAATATAATTATAGCCATGAAGTTATCACCGTCATGGACATAATGAGCACTGATACATGTACCCGAACCGTCAACTGTATGAGTATGCCACTCATCAGCGATACACACGTGAGTGTGGTCATTGTAAGCCACATGAGTATGATGATCATCATAGATAGGTTGAGTTATGACAAAATGGATATGCTTATCACAATCAACACTGCTATGTGGTTCAACATGAATATGCCGACCGTTGTCGGCAAGAGTATGCCACATATCCTCAATTTGAAGAAGATGATCGTCACCAACAAGAAGATAGTAACTTCAGTGAAGATGAGAACTCTAACTTCTTCCTACCTGAAGTTGAAGAACATTACAGTAGAGTTGAAAAATGCCGCAAGGAAAAGTAAGAGTACGAGGCTTTTTGGGAATGCTGAAGGGCCGAAGATAAATGTCTCAAAGCACAAGCTGAATGCTTCAAGGTTGAGGCTGAGCGTCAACATGCTCGTATGTGAGAGGACATAAAGAATCTGTGTCAACTGCTTCACAAGTTATGCAAGGTAAACAAGAATATAATGATCTAGATAAGCGTGTTGAGAGAAGCCGAAGCTCCTTCTTCAAAGCAAGGAGATGAGATTGTAGTCCTAAATGAAGCGCTATCACCAGCTATTGTGGAACCCAATCATGATGTTGATGTGTCTTCACATGCACCTATCCTACATGCTCTATTGAAAACTCCTGTGATTGATGTTGTCAATAACAATGATCTTGTTGATTATTCAACCACGCGATACTGGTGAAAATAGTGTCATCCCTGCTTGAGATTAGTAAGGCACACAAGTTCATTAGACAACAACCCCACCTCTTTAGTATACTGCATTGCCTAAGGTCACGCCATTGTTAAATGGTCAACTCCAACAATACCTTGTCTGTTGGAAAGGTTTTCCAAACACTTTTCAAGATTCAGCTGATTATTTCTACCAACGCTAACTCTTTTAGTATCTCAATTGTTAGAAAGGGTTCCTAGATGGAAGCGTCATGTTGAAGTATTAGCCCCCCCGGATTTGTGTGTCACTTTTAACTTATTAGAAGGCAAGTCTTTCAAGCGGAGGAGAAATGGTGGGATATGAGATAAGGAATATCTAGAGTTTAATTAGGAGATCTAGAGTTATCTATTAAGGATATTAAATAAGGACATAGGTTCAATAGATTGAACAAAAAAATACATCTGAAAGTATGAGCGAATACCTCTAGAGTGGGAATAGATTGAACAAAAAAATATCACACATATCACAGTGTGGGAACGTATGAGCGAGGGAGCTACATCTGAAGGCCTTAGAAATTAAGGTGTTACAATTACTACAACAACGTGAGTGAAGTATAAGTGAGCATCATCATATATGGTTTGTATGATCATAAATAGTATCTATACATGGTTTGTCTTGCAGCATCATCATATAAAGTGAAGAAGATTTGCACTTGTTGAAGATGAGTTGTATCTACTCAAGACTTGAGTTTTAGGTAAGATATTAAAACTTGGATCGAGTATTGAACCGGTTGAGGTACTGGGTTAAGGGTCAGTGGGTCAGACCGGTGCCAAACCGGAACAAAACTGGTGAGAAATTGAACATTTTATACTTATAATATGAAATTCTAAAGAAAAAATATAAAATTTTTTTTAATTGAAACCCGGACCGGTTCGCTAGCTGGTTCGCCGGTTTCCGGGCCGGTCCGGTCCGGGTTCCTGAACCTGGGTTTTAGGTATCTTTGGACTCTAAATTTTGCAGATTTTAAGTAATTTTTCAACAAAAAAAAAAAACTATGTGGACTATGAGCAGCATTTATCAACTATTGAAATTGTCTAAATTTTTTCATGATGAAAGGTAATGTACCTCATATCCTTAACAAAAAACTTAGTTGACTGATTTAAGGAGATTAAGACAATTAAATAAATTACTTTAAAGTATTTATATTTATCAATTTTTTTCAGATTAATTTATGTAACTTATAAACTAATATGTAAGTGTTTTAGAGAGATCATATAATATATACTATAATTAAATAATTTTTTTTCTTCATAAATTAATCAACTAATCTTAATATTAAGGATATAAAGTATTACTTGCGAGTTGATGAGACAGAAATTACTTTGTCCGGTTGACGTGGGTGTCATTTTTTCTTTACCAGCTGGCGGGAGAGTGACCACATTTTTCCTCTTTAACAACACTTTCTTAAGGTAAATTACACTATAAACTGGTATGGTTATATTTAAAAAGCAGTGGGGAGTACATTATTTTAAAAAAGTAATATATTATGTGTTTGTTTGGAATAATTTATTTTTAAATAATAAATATTTATAAATCATGATTTATGGTATACGAGGTAAGTATATGAGAGGAGTTTTATCTCAGCTTGCGTAATAAAGATTTATTATCCAAAAATAAATTATACCAAATACAGGCGTAGCAGATCAAGTGACTGCTCAGTTGGTGATACACTGTTCATCCAAAGAACCCCAAACTGAAAATGAGTTGTATCTACTCAAGACTTGAGTTTTAGGTATCTTTGGACTCTAAATTATATAGTTATATTAAAAATAAGAGGTTGATATAACTTATATACATGTAATGCTCGTTTGGAATAACTTATTTTTTACTTATAAGTGTTTATAAATCGTGATTTACGGTATATGAGGTAAGTATGTGAGAGGAGTTTTATCTCGACTTACGTAATAAGGACTTATTACTAGAGCCGGTAATATGGGTTCAACCCGCGGGCTCAACCCGTGAGCCCGCGGGTTTTGACGGGTTAGGGTTGGGAAAATCCCAACCGGCAAAAATGCGGGCCGCACAGGCCCGCACCGCATAACCCGCGAGTTAATGAGGGCCAGCCCGCGGGTTGGCGGGTTGGCCTGCAAAATTTTTTATTTTTTTTTACATATAATAATTTTATAAAACTTATAAGTTTTTCACTCTTATCTTGGTACCTCCCAATCCAAAGAGAAAAAATCTTAGCTTCTTCCCTTCTTCTTTAAACAAAATTATTATATCTTGGTTGCTTGAGGATGAGTTTATATTTTGTTTAAAAACTTTAACAAATTTGATAACTTTATCTCTTAAATTTTAGATTATGTTTTTAAATTTTTATAAAAGCAATGATTGATACTAGGAAGGTAAATTTAATTATTCGTATATATGTGTCTCATATTTTCAATCCTCTTTAAAAAATAAGAATTTTTTTTTTCAAAAAAAAAAATGCGGGCCCGCGGGTTGGCCCGCAACCCGCACATTGCGGGTTAGGGTTGGCATTTTGCCAACTCGCAGAAGTGCGGGCTGCACAGGCCCGCACCGTGCAGATCGCGGGTTGGTGCGGGCCAGCCCGCAACCCGCGGGCTGACCCGTATTCCCAACTATACTTATTACAAAAAAAAATAAGTGATGCCAAACATGCTAATAGTTATATTTAAAAAGCAGTGGAGAGTACATTATTTTGAAAAAGCAATATGCTACCTCAACTTGCTTTCCCGTTTGACTTGGCAATACACTGTTCATTCAAAAGAGAAGGTTTAAGGTGCAAATTTACTAATAAAGTTTTGTCCGAGGAGCGTCTGGCACAAATAATTTTTAGAAGGGGTAAAAATACCAATGAATAATTAAAAAGGGGCATCCACCACAAAAACTATTAATCCTTATTAACGGTGTTAAATTATAAAAGAAGAAAACCCCTAATGGCGTTAGTACGGATTTAACGGTTTTTATGGTGGATGCCCTTTTTTAATTGTTCATTGATATTTTTATCCCTTATTAATTGTTAATTGATATTTTATCCTTTATAAAAGATATTTGTGTCAGACATTCATCGAATAAAATTTTATTAGTGAATTTTCACCTTAACCCAAAAAAGAACACCGGAAAAAAGGCAGACACAACTGTTCCGTCGACCCTCTTTAGATGGGCACTGGTGCCCATGTGTTTCCCTGCATGCCAATCATGCAAATTAAAGCAGACACAAGTGTTCCATCTACCCTCTTTTAGATGGGCACTGGCGCCCACGTGTTTTCCTGCAAATTAAACTCTCAGTGGCCCCCCTTCTTTACAGGAAGCCCATCACGTGACTGCGCAGTTGATTGCAGAAGCGTACCAATGCCCTCCCCACTTACAATATTGTGATGCTTCTCTCTCTTTCTCTCGCTCTCTTTATATTATATTATATCTAATAAAAGTAACAATAAGGCATTTTATTTAATATTTTTTCTTGTTTGAAACCTCAATATAATTTTTTTTTATTTTTTAAAGGATTAAAGTATAAAAAAGCCTATATATTTTTCACAAATATTACCCTGCCGATTGATGTGTTTATTTTTTTTCAAAGAAAACTGAAATCCTTTTCAATTTTTTGTGGTGAAGAATCATAGCATTATATGGATAGGCTAACTAGCAGGCATGAAGGCGACACAATTTCCCATTTTAACAACGTGCTCATTTTTAAAAGTGTCAAGGACGCTCATCATTTTTCTTGATGGATCCCTTTGTTGGGTAGGCTGATTGTTTTTTAAATTATCTGGATAGGCTTACAAGCTGGCTTGAAAGCTGCACACTATTATCAAAAGGCTCTCTCCCTCGAGGGACCTCTGTGGAACGTGAGGTTAAGGTGGGGTGGGTGGTGGTTAAATCAGGGTTAATCTGAGATAAAATTGATGAGGGAGTGAATTTAAAGGACTAAAAAATGGGATAGTTACTAATTACAATACTTAAGTTTTCAACTATAACATCTCAAGTTTTAATATTGAGATTTAGAGTTAAGTAAGATTTAATTATTGATAAGATTAATGTATCAAGAGCTGGAATGTACATGTTTAAAACTTATAAAGACAATGATTGGAAGTTATATCTTCAGGTTTTTTGAATATTGGAATTTGAGAATTTTAAATGATCAAATGATAATATTTTTAAATGATTTTTTTTTATATTAGAAAGTAGATATTTTAAACTGTTTATAATATTTTAATTTATAATTTTAAAAAATATATAGAATTATATATAAACTTTTGAAGTCATAAAATTTTATATAAACACTGAACCAATCAAACCGGTCGGATCAAAGCAGTTGGTTGATTGGTTCACTGATTTCTTGATTAAACCATCTGATACAGTTTTAACAACCATAGTTGCAGAAAGATCAAGAGACATGATTAATTGTGAGAGACAGTGGGGAGGATGATGAAGAGAGAGGGTATGTTTTTTTAAATAATAATTTAAAAAGCAAACATGTTAGACCCACCCCACAAAAGTAACATACATCTATCAATATCAACCGATGAGACATTTTTTTTCTCTTTTCAAGAACCTACAATGAAAAACAATTAAACTAATATCAATTATTCTCAACAATCAATGATTAAGATTAATTATAATTATTATGATAAGTTTGCTCTTTTTAATTTTAATTCAATGCATTTACTTTTAATTCAAATTTATCATAATAAAGATATTTAAAATTCAATAATTATGATAAAGTCTTCAAATAAAGCATATGAAAATACATAAATAAATAGGGATTTGTTAGTAATATCCGTCACAACTCGCAATTATTACATTTCATCAAAAAAGAAAATTTAAGATAATATCAGCAGTTTGGTAAATGCTGCTTAGAGTCCATATAGTGTTTTTTTTCTGGAAAAATTACTTAAACCCCCCCCCCCCCCCAATTTCACGGTTTAGTGCCCAAAGATACTTGAAAACTCATCCTATTGAGTAGATGAAACTTATTTTCAGTGGGGGCAAAATCTTCTTCGACTATATGTGTAACAGCATGGCCCCGCACAACCGCACAGTGCCCACCAGGAACTGTCCCCCTCTTGGGGATTAATTCACCTCCCCAAGGATTCAAACAAGCTAGCTGAGGATAACTAGCTCCCCAAGAGTCACTTGGTAGCCACTTGTACTGTGGTGTTGTTAATGTAAAATATGATATTATTAATAAAGAGAGAGGTGTTGTTATTGGCCTTGCAACTTAAATTATGAAGTTGTGAAAAAAGAAAGTCGAATTGTTAATGTAGAATGCGGTGTTGTTAATATAGAGACCGGTGTTGTTATTGTGAAACAAGAAAGTCAAGTTGTTAATGTAAAATACGGTGTTGTTAATAAAGAGATCGGTGTTGTTACTGTGAAAGAAGAAAGTGGAGTTATTAATATAAAATATGGTATTGTTAATAAAGAGACTCGTGTTATTTTTCCATGCTGAGAGAGAGGGAGAACTGAAGAATATGTGCGTCTTTTCTCCGAAATTACATAATCTCATATTCCTTTACCGTACTAACATTGAACTTATTTGGGATTTCAAAATTTCACAGTTCTAATTTGTCTTTTTACATATTTCAATGTATTTTTTTGAAATTTTCCCTATTACCCTGCGGAGTGCGGATTGATGTGTTTATTTTTTTTCAAAAAACCTGAAATCCATTTCAGTTTTCGTGGTGAAGAATCTTACCATTATTTGTATAGGCTAACTAGCTGGGATGAAAGTGACACACTTTCCCATTTTAACAACGTGCTCGAGTTTAAGTGTGCGTTTGGAATGGTTTATTTTTGTCCAAAACGTGCTTATAATTCGTGATTCACGGTATACGAGGTAAGTATGTGAGAGGAGTTTTTTCTCGGCTTGCGTAATAATTGTGTTTTTACTGTGCAAAAAACTTAAACAAACACGCACTAAAAGTGTTAAGGACGCTCCATCATTTTCCTTGATGGATCTCTGTTACTTTTGTTGGGTAGGCTGATTGCTTTTTAAATTATCTGGATAGGCTTACTAGCTGGCATAAAAGCGACATACTATTCCCAAAAGGCGCGCTCTCTCAAGGGACCTTTCTGGAACAGAAGGTCAATGTGGTGCGGCGCAATATTTAGGGTGTGTTTGGCAGTGCGATAAGTCTACCAATTCGTGCGATTTGTAGGTTTTTGTGTGTTTGTCTATCATATTTGAAAAATGGAGTGTTTGGTTCAATGATCATAGAATTGGATTTTTAGAGAATATCCATTATAAAACGCACGAAACTCTTAAGCTGTATTTTGGAGCTTTTTGCTATTGATTCGTGCTATATGTATTAAAATAATTTTCTAGTTGCACCTAGTATGTTATTAAACTGATTGTAATTTTACCCTTAATGTATTTTTACAGCTCCAAAAATTACTTTAAAATATTTTTTAGTGTTTTTAATCCCTTAAAATATTTTTTTCAGTTATACCCAGTGTGCTATTAGACTGATTGTAATTTTACCCTTAATGTACTTTTTCAGCTCCAAAAATTACTTTAAAATATTTTTTTGTGCTTTTAACCCTTACTCAGTTTTAGGAGACTGACTACAATTTTACCTTTAATTTATTTATTTTTAGTAGTAAAGAGCACCCAAAAACTTATAATACTAATTTATTAATTTTCACCCATTTTAAATTATTTTTCCAATAGCACATAATATTTTAAAGTAATTGTTAAATATTTACTTGATTTTTTAAATATTTTTCCACTCACTCTCTCTTACCATTATCACAAAAGTCATTTATGTTTAAGTTAATCCAAACGAGTTTTACTTTTACAAAAGTCATTTATACAACCGTCAATTCAAATATAAATCACATTATACAATCTGACTTTTACTTAAAGTAAGATTATTACAAAAATTCAAATTGAAAAAAAATCATTTTTACAATCGTTATTCCAAACACACACTTATTAAACTCGGAACCGCCGTTGGCCTAGTTGAGGTATTAGGTCAAAAGTTAGTGTGTCAGATCAAACTTAAATCGGAGCTAACATGAGGTCAGATTAGTGAGGAAATGAACTTAAACGTCCCCAAAATAGGATAGTTGCTAATTGCAATACTTAAACCTCAATTGTAACATTCCAAAGTCTTAGTATTGAGGTTTAGAGTTAAATAAAATTTAATTATTGATGAGATTGATGTATCAAAAGTTTGAGACTTATAAAGACAATGATTGGAAGCTATATCCTAGGCTTTTTGAATGTTAGAATTTGAGAATTTTCAATGATCAAATGATAATATTATTGACTATTCTTTTTCCATTGGAAAGTAGATATCTCAAGCTTTTCATAATGTTTTAATTTATAATTTTTAAAAATATGCAGAATAAGATATAACTTTTTAAACTTATTAAATTCTAAATAAATATTGAACCAGTCAAATCAAACCAGTTAAATGATTGGTTCATTGGTTTCCTCGTTAAACCATCCGATCCAATTTTAACAACTATAATCGGAGAAAGATTGAGAAACATGATTAATTATGAGAGAGAGGGGGGAGGGTGAAGAAGATAGAGGGTATGCTTTTTTAAATAGTAATTTAAAATGCAAATATGTGAGACCCATCCAACAAAAGTAACAAACATCCATCAATATCAATGTAGGTGACATTTTTAATCCCTTTTCAAAAGTTATGTGTATTTTTATTCATAAAAATAATTTATGGCATTAGATGCTCTTTTAAAAAAAGTATAGGCATTATTGTAACTTAACCCTATTTTAAAAGATAAGATCTATATATCTTAAACAAAAGCATAAAATTTTTTTTTTTTTTATCGTTATAACTACTTAAGATTCGCATAGTTTTATATTGATTAGAAAATTTTTCACGGATAAAGTATTTAAAAACGTAGTTTTAAATAAATAGCATCCTATGATGGACAGATAACTTAAATAATGGATCCGAACCATATTTCTATGATGTTCAATGCATGTATCATGTATGATTTTTACAAACGCTTTCATTTAATATTTAATATTTTAAAATTAAAATATAAATTTTTATATTTTAATTTTAAAATATGAGATATTATATTAAATGATTAAAATTTAAGCATACTTTCTTAACATTCAAACTTGTTGAGTCATCATTTCTTGTTAATGAGATCAAGTGTGTTTGATTTGAGGGGAGGGCAGAGAAGGTGGAGGAGAGGAGGGGGTAAATTACCTTTTTGGACAAAACGAACCAAAATTTACCTTCCAATTAAAGGGAAGTAAAAGGGTAGATTTTGAGTTCCTCCCACCAAAAAAGGTAATCTATTCATTCTTTTAACAATAACTGGAAAGGGAACTTGGGAAAGTTGGGAAAAAGTCTCCATTGAAAATTTTATTCATGTGAATGACCTAATAAACTGTTATACACAAAAAGTCTCTATACCTTGCAAATTTTGCACACGCAGAGCTCTTGTACTTTGATTCAAGTCTTTCCTATTAATAAAAATTTCAATAGGAAATTTTTCCAAACAAACAACACAACTCATTCAAAATATCTATGGTAAGGAAGAGATATATCGGTCTCTAGTTTTTTTAAGGGTAAATTATACTACAAACTATATCTTATATTAAAGATAAGAGGTAATGATAACATATATAGTTATATTTAAAAAGCAGGAGGGAGTACATTATTTTGAAAACGCAATATACAGCCTAATTTGATTTTAAATCTATGACGTAATTTGTAGTATAAATTAGTGAGCCGGAAGAATGATGGAGTATTATTGATACTGAGATGGAAATATAATTGAGAAAGGAAAGGAATCAGAGAACTAAGGGGCAACACTTTCTTCTGAGCCTGTAAGGTATTGAATGGTAATGGTACCACTGGGGGTTCAGTGACGGTGGGAATTTTTTTTAGATACAATATAATATACAGAGAGAGAGAGAGAGAGAGAGAGAGAGAGAGAGGCATCGCAATATTGTAAGTGGGGAGGCCATTGGTAGGCTTCTGCAATCAACTGTGCAGTCACGTGATGTGCTTCCTTTAAAGAAGGAGACCACTCAAAGTTTAATTTGCATGATTGGTTATTGGCAAAAAAAAATTTGCATGATTGGTATGCAGGAAAACCCATTTGCACCAGTGCCCATCTAAAGAGGGTGGATGGAACAGTTGTGTCTGCCTTTTCTCCTTCAGTTTGGTGTTCCTTTTTTGTGGATGAACAGTGTATTGTTTAGTCAAGCTGGAAAGCAAACACTAGTGGGGCTGAAGTTATGTTGAGTGGAGTGCAAGGGTACTCCGGGTTTTGTTGTATTTTTCTTTTTTTTGTTTCTTTTTCTGGTGGAGGAGGTCTTCAAAACCTGGATAAATATGTGGGGAGGAATGGGACAAGGTTGGCTTAATTGTAAAGATTAAGCTCTAATTAATTTTAAAGATTGAGGTTATTGTTAATTGTGTGAATTAGCAGCTCATGGGGAGCTTTGATGTGTATTCTGTTACTGCTTCCTTTTAATGTAATCAATCATCTTTCTTTGAAAAAATAATTAAAAAAAAGCGTAAATAGTATCATTTTGTGGTATACATGGGCAAATCAAAGTGCCTTTAGTTAGTTGTACAACTTTTTTTATCACAAAACTTACCATTTGTCCAAGATAACACTTTGATCCCCGTTTGGTAGTTTTGGAGGGAGGAAGTGGAAGTGAAATAAATTTATTATTTTTATCTGTTCGGTAAAATAAAAGCAAGTTGAGGGAGTATATATATTGATTTTTCAAAATAATGTACTCCCTCCTGCTTTTTAAATATAACTATATAAGTTATCAGTAACTCTGATCTTTAATATAAAATTTAGTTTGTAGTGTAATTTACCCTTAAAAAAACCATAGACCTATATATCTCTTCCATTTACCATGGATATGTTGAATGAGTGGTGTTTTATGTTTGGAATAGTATGCAAAAGATACGAGAGATCAATGAAGCCATGTGAAAGCTGATACTCTGTCTTTCTTTTTTAAATAAAAAGCTGTATTTTATAAAAGTGAGGAACCTCACCAAGAAACAGATATCTATTGTCTTCTTATGGAGGACGCATAAAGGAAAGGGAAGAGATAGAGAAGAAAGGAGAGGAGAGAATGAGAGTGAAAGAGGAGTGATGGAAGAGAGAAGAGAGGAGGAGATCAGAAAATGCGCAAACATTATATTCTCGAACGGCTACATGTAAAATCCCTAATCCAATATTAATGCGCATGCAAATTTTGGAGATAAAAAATATTACTACCTCCGGTCCTAAATATAGGACATAGTTTGTAGTGTAAATTACACTTACACTACAAACTATGTCCTATATTTAAGACTGAAGATGGTCGTTTCTATTCAATTCATCAAAGTTGGGTGCAACTAGTAACCGTAGCCCTCTTTATGGAGCTTCTAGAGGAGTGATAGATATTCAAAACTTCATCACAATAAATTATAGAGTAAAATATTTTGACTATTCTTTTGTTTTGTTTTAATTACATATACATCCTTTTTTTTAAAAAATATATACTTAAGTTCAAACTGTTAACTCCATCAGAAATATTCAAAAAAGATCCCAATTTTTTTTAATTAAACTTATATTATAGTTAATTTGCATATCATCAACTGTTCTTCCCTTCTGAAAAATGAAGCGTCAAAACTTTTGAAAGCCCACAACTGAGTCAAGCTCCTCCAATGCCTTCTCCTGCTCCATAGAATATGATGAAAAAAATGTGTTTGAAATATATTTTTATCTATTTAAAAAATAAATTTAATAAGTTTTACAAAATATGATAAAAATTAAAATAATAAAATTTTATGATATAATCAAAATTAATAAATTGTATAACATGTTAGAAAGTTTGAAAATATATATTAGAATTATTTTTTAGTTGTTTAATTTTTTTAGCACAATAAATGTTTAAATAATTCTTATGAAAGAGGGTGTTTTGGTAAGAAAAAGATTTAAAAGTCAAACTTACTGGTCAACTAATAATTTAATGGATAGAAATTGAATATTAAATATATATGGAAGGTTTGTGTGAAAAAAAAAAAATCAATGCTAAGATATACACAAGGTAGGTTTGGGATCAATATCACATTGAGGAGAAAAGTTGCACTAACAGTTAAAATCTAATGATGACCATTTAAAATTTATCATTGACCCGTAAAACTTTTTAGAGGCAAAAGGGTGACACGGCTACTTTTTTAATATTTTCGGGATAAATATTGATATAAAAACTTTTAGATACTTATAGCTGAAAACTTCCCAAAAAAAATGGGACTGGACCTGCCCGGTATATATAGTTCCATGTCAATGGCGACACATATTTTTTAATGTGACAGCTTGCATGCAAGTGGATTTGAAAAATTTAACATACGAATAAACATCTGTCCTCAGTTAAAATCCTACCACAAGTTTAAAAACCGATGAAGTTATGCATGCAGTGACGCGTGTCCTTCCTTGCTACTTGCTTGTAGTATATTCTCTATATAAATAACATGCAGGCCTTGTGTGTCTCTCAAGCTTCAAGTTCGAAGTAGTCTTGAACATCGAGTAGTACTGTGAGAACAAAATGCCTGCGAGGTCACTGTTCATTAGCCTCTCCTTCCTCTGGTTTTCCTTCACCGCCATCAAACCATTCTCACTAGCCTCAGCTTCTGAAGAAGTGAATGACGTTCATGGAGAAGCTCTTGTGGCAGGTCAAGAGTACTACATAGTGTCAGCTATAAGGGGAGCAGGAGGTGGTGGGGTTAAACCAAAAAAAACTGGGAATGCCTCATCATGTGAATATTCTATTTTGCAAGAAAGTTCAGACCTAACACGTGGTGCCCCAGTAAAATTCCATGATGAAGGAACAAGCGGAGACAAAATATATGCAGGTTCTGTTGAGTGCTGCTTCAAAGATATTTCAGATTATTGAGTTAATTGTTATTTTATTATTAGGTTTGATTATATTATTTAATATTTATCATATCTTAGAATAATATTTTAAGGTTATATTCTGGATATTTTAATTTGATTTGATTAAATTAAATTTCAAGTTTAGTTTTAGATTTGTCTCCATAAAGGCTCACTTGTAACATTTCGGAGGTTCTTATTTTCCCTCTGCAACAATATATTCCTTCAAATTTCAACAGGTTCTACTGATCTGGAAATTGAGTTCGTGTACAAGCCAGACTGTGCAGAATCCTCCAAGTGGGTGGTGGCTTATGAATATGGATCGTCGTCTTCGTGGAGGCTGGTGATCGGAGGGCCTAAAGATCATCCAGATTCCGTGTTGGTGAGTGGTGTTTTCCAGATCGAGATGCTCAACGCGAATATTTACAACCTTGTGTTTTGCTCCAAAAGCAATATTGCTAGTTCTTCTTCAGGTATTTGTTATGATGTTGGGATTGATTATAATGAGGACGGAAGCAGGAATCTGGTTGTGAGAAAGCAAGACAGTGGAAATGCCTTCATGGTGGTGTTCGTGAAAGTTGAATCTGATAAAGGCAAGTTCAGTGTTATATGAATCAAGTAGAGTTGATTCTGCCGTGATGATGAACTACTAGTATGTGATTAACAAAGCCTATTACTGTTTGGCTTTGTTTCAATATGTATGTAGGTGCGTGAAGGTGGAATCTATCTATTATCAAATAAAATTATCTTTTAAGAAATCATATATTCCAAAGATCTTCAAATAGTTATAAATTTAACAAAATTTTTACAAAAACACAACTATTTAACCATTTTTTTTAAAATAACCGTTGTAAACCTTAATTTCCTTCTAGTCATAATGAGTTATAAATATAATGAATTCGAACAATTAAACCAGGTTTGATCCTAGAAAGAAAATTCTTTTAAAAAATAGTTGAAAACTTAGCTCAAATACAGTATTTGAGCTTGTAAATGAAGGGAATTTTCTAAAAAATTTAAAACCTTTCAGATCAATTATTTAATGGTTCAAATTCTTCGTTATAGCTCATCAATCTTTTAACTTAACTTATATTATCAAAGTTAAACTATGCTCTTACCTAAGTCTATCATCAGTTAAGTTATGGACTCGTGTCATGCAAATGTCTATCCCTATTTCGATTATTGAGCATTGTATTATTACCACTATTCCTATTATACATGCTGATACACTACAAAAAAAATGTGATTTAGCAACGGTTAAAAATGGTTATTACTAGTGGTTTTAACGGCTACAAACAATATTAGTAGCGGTTTATAAAAGCACTACTAAATCATATGTTGCAAGCGGATTTGTAGCGATTATTTAAAACCGCTACTCAGGCGAAATAACATCTACTTTATTTGTAACGGTTCAATCCCACCGCTACAACATTACCATAAGCAATAATCATTTTCTGAGATGTTTGTAGCGTTATATAACTGCTACAAATATCAAAACGTGAAATTTTTAAGGTGGGAAGAAAAATGAAATTTTTTTTTGCTATTTTGTAGTGGTTCATGAACCGCTATTAATATGAGTTTCCTTTAATTAGTAGCGGTTATATAACCGCTACTAATTTCATCCAAATTCAAAATTCGCTTCAAAAAATTAATTTCTGTTTAAAAAATGCGCGTTAATTAGTAGCGGTTTCATAACTGCTACAAAAATTAAGTAAATTTTAAAAAAAAATTACAATCATTTGTTTCAGTTTTTTTATATTAAATTAAATAGTTTATTTTTTTAGTAGTTTAGCTAATTTAATTAGCTTATTATTCAATAGTTTAGCTCATTTATAAATTAAAAGGAATAATTTAATTTAGTTGGATAAGTATAAAGATTGTATTGATAATATTATTAAGGATACATAAGTAACAAGGAACTATTATGTTGTCTACTACAATATGATTGTGTACGAAAAATAGGTGAAAATGAGATAAAGCTATGAAATATCTACAAAAAAAAATGGTGAGAATAAATTTTATGCGAAGGAAAGAAGTATTCAAATAAAAAATTTAAAAACTTGTTACCATATTTGATCGTATTGTTAAGCTCTTCAACTCATACAAAAAAATTTGTAAATGAGAGAAAATGAAAGAGGGGTAAGGTGAAGAGAAATGGAGGAGCATTTGAAATGAGATGTAGTGGAGGTATTTATAGGAATCTGCGTAGCATTTGTAGCAGTTTTTAATTAGTAGCGGTTATGTTTATTTTTGTAGCGGTTTAAAAACTGCTACAAATATTATTTTATTTTTTTAAATATTTTTTTCAATAGTTTTTTTTAAAGACAAAAAAAACATAATTTGAATTTGATCACTCATCCTTGTCATCCTCAGAGAAATTGTATAGAAAAATTATTGTTAGTGATGTATTATTTTGCTTAAAAAATTTAATTTAAATGATGTGAACTTAAAAAAATGCACCGCAGTAGAGGTAAATTGTCATCGCCTTCAGGGAAGTAGTTTTCAAAATTGACGAGCTAAAATGGCACACTCTCGTCGGCGATGTTATCGCCTTCACTCATGTCATAAAGGTCTCGTGATTTTAAATGAACGACCATGTGCCACTCCCTGTGCTTCTCGTCCTCAACATAATAAACCTGTTGTGTCTCTGAAACAAGAATATACGGCTCATCATCTTGAGAAATACCAGTATGAATTGGCCATGAGAAATTGATTGATGTGATCCCTAAGTCGTCAGTTGTCAGTCCCCGAGAAGTAGTGATATTTGCCTACAAACACTTGAACAGTGTCACATAAAACGGTCTTGATAATTAAGTTCGACCATATCAAGAAGCTTTTCATAGTAAAGAACGCCTCCGAACTACATGTTGGCGTCACTGCTGCTCATTAGTTTTAATTTCACAAAAATGTGGTGAATTTTAATACTTAATCCAATTTTGGCTCTTGTTTTTAGGAAATTTTGAAATATCATAATTTAAGCTAAAATAATCTAAATAAGATGATATGTAAAACTCTTTCAATCGTCTGTAAAAAAATATGTTCAATATGAAAACCACAGTGGACCAGAGATAGGATCCCAAAACGGATTCTCGCAATATATAAATCTTTTGTCCTCCAAATCATAACCTCTGGTCAAGATTCCTGCTATCTTCAGTGTCCTCATCCATCTGTTACGTCAAAGTGAAGCACGTGCAAATAGTAAATGAATTTTTTTAAGAAAAATTGATTGAAAATTTAACGTACAATATATACTTTAAAAGGTTAAGTACAAAAATACCTATTATTTTTCACAAATATTACCCTGCCGCCTGATGTGTGCAGCTTTTTTTTTTTTAAAAGAAAACTGAAATCGTTCAGTTTTTTCTGGGGAAGAATCATACTCGAGTTCCCTTACCAAGTTCCAGCTTCCAACTCTCTGCACTTGTGAATGAACTTGAAAGTTCTTAAGATATAACTCGAGTTCTCTTCACAAACTCGAGTTTCTTGGCTATTGGCATTGCTTCAACTTGACTCTGTCAAGAACTTGCAAGAGTCAACTTGCACTTGCAAGAGTTTTTAGCAAGGTTCATGAACCCAGACCGGATACTGAACCTATTGGAGTACTAAATTAAGGGTCAGTAGGTCAAATCAAGGCCAAACTGGTGAAAAATTGAAGATTTTAGGCTTACTAATATGAAATTCTATAGAAAATTAATTTTTTTAAAATAGGAACCCGGACCAAACCTGGAACTGGACCGATCTATCGGCCAATTCGCCGGTTTCTAGGCCAGACCGGCCGGTCCGGTCCAGGTTCGTGAACCCTGGTTTTTAGTCATAACTCGGGTTCTCTTTCATAACTCGAGTTCTCAAGCTGGTCAACACCACTTCACTTTGTCCTTGTCAGAATGTTACAATAGTTAACTTGAAGTGCTGCAGTACCAATTTCGAGTTCCTTACCCAAACTCAAGTTCTCCAGTGCATGTCAGATTGATGAAGTTTCTGATTTGGCTATTGGACAACACTTGCATGAGATAACTTGCCAAACTCGAGTGCACTTTACACCAGAACTCGGGTGTTGTATCAAAACTCGAGTTCTTCAGGTAATTTCAATTTCTGACTTAGCCTTTGGATAGAACTTGCAAGAGTTATCATGCAAAACTCGAGTGCTCTTCAGACCAAAACTCAAGTTCCTCAACAAATTTCAGTTATAGAGCAGCTTTAGTAGAACACTTGCAGGAGATAACTTGCTGAACTCGAGTTTTCCTCTAAAACTCGAGTACATCATATATTTTGCAGCAGCCTTTTGTCAACTTGTGAAAATGTATTTGGTAACAACTTTGATTCAATTAAACTTTGTCATGTACAAATATATCTTCAAGCATGTCAAAAATGGGAGACATTTACATACATCATGTTACACATAGCCAGAGAAGAGTTACACCATATGAAGATGATTTGTACCTGCTAAAGGATATAGGTTCTTAATAAATTTAAGGTACTTTTTGATAATAAATAGTTTTTATGGGAATTTTCCGCAATTTTCTTTTACGTACACATAATTGCACGTGATCGAGTAGCTCAATGTTCAAAATTATTATTGGCAGCGTACTCCGTCAATAATCTCCTTGACATTTTGAACATGAGCGGCATCCTATAGGGCATCTCTCTAAGTTAATAATTTTATAATAAATATATAATTGTTATAATGTCATTTTATGATTAAAAAACAAACCCTGATCTCCATCTCCTTGCGGCACACATGATTTTCAATTATGAAGAAACCCCTCGTTTCACAAATCTTCAAAAGCGAAAAAAGATTCTTTCTAACTTTGGGCATTCTTATTTTGTCATTGAGATTGCTTATAAGCTATTTTTTACGTAAATCAAGATAAAATTCCTCTTACATACTTACCTCATATACTTTAAATCATTATTGAAAAACTGTTTTTAAGTATTCTAATTGCTATTCTAAATTAGCATGAGTGTATAATGGGCTTCGCAATATTGAACAAGAGAATTGTATTATTACGGATGGCCTTGCCAAACCAGCTTTCGTCTCTTTTTCGGTAAGGTAGCTTCATTTTTTTTAGTGTTTTCCTTATATAAAATAAGGATTATTATTCACTAAAACGCAAGAGGTATTCAATAGGTTAAATACACGTATAAGAAGTGGAAGGTTCGTATTGGTTCAAGTTTATGGATATTAATTGATAAAAGAGGGTGGAAAGATGTGTTTGAGTCGATGGGGAATATGAGTAAGCCCAGAAATTTCTTGGTTTAATTGTAAGGTGTGTGTGCCGCAAGGAGATATATATTTGGGTTTGTTTTTAAGTCATAAAATGACATTTTAACAAATATATAATTATCATAAAATTATTACAGATGCTATATTGGATGTTTTGTAGGATGCCATGTCATCCTCATCAATTCGTCAATGGCTTAATTTGTTTTGGTGCTTAATTAAGCTAGGATTCTAATTAGCTTGAACTCACCAAAGAGGGATGAACCTAGGTTGCCTCTATGCTTGAGAGCCTAAAGAGAAGGCATATATATCACACATATCACAGTTCTGGCAAAACAAAAAAATATCACACATATCACATAGTTGAAGAAGATTTGCATCCGTTGAAGATGAGTTGCATCTACTTACGGATTTGAGTTTTTAGGTATCTATTTATTCTAAATTTTGCAAGATTTTAAGTAATTTTTCAACAAGAAAAAACAAAACTTTGTGGACTGCTAGCAGCATTTATCAACTATTGAAATTGTCCAAATTTTTTTTATGATGAAAGGTAATATATCTCATATCCTTAACATAAAACTCAATTGACTAATTTAAAGAGATTAAGACAACTAAATAAATTACTTTAAAGTATTTATATTTATCATTTTTTTTCTGACTAATTTGTCTAATTTATAAATTAATATATACTCTAATAATACACATAATATTTTAAAAAGATAATGTAACATATGCTATAATTAAATAATTTATTTAATTTCTTTTATCTTAATAAATTAATCAATTGATCTTATATTAACCATATGAGGAATTACTTGCGAGTATAGGCAGTAATTACTTTGTCAGGTGGATGTGGGTGTCAGTTTTTCTCTAAATGAAAACTGAATATTATTTGGATAGCCTTACTAGCTGGCGTGAGAGCGTCCACACTTTTCCGATTTACTAGCTGGCGTGCTCATTTTTAAAAGGGTTAAGTACGTTCCATTATTTTTCCATCTCAGTATCAATAATACTCCATCATTTTTCCAGCTCAGTAATTTATACAAATTAAGTTATAGATTTAAAATCAAAATTTGAGGTAGTATATTGCTTTTTCAAAATAATAGTTGAGGTAGTATATTGCTTTTTCAAAATAATGTACTCCCTCCTGCTTTTTAAATATAATCATATAAGTTATTAGCATACCTGATCTTTAATATAAAATATAGTTTATAGTGTAATTTACCCCAAAAAAAAACCAAAGACCTATATATCTCTTTCATTTATCATGGATATTTTTTATTGAGTGGTGTTGTATGTTTGGAAAAATTCTCTATTTTGTTGGCAAGAAAGACTTGGATCAGAGTACAGGAACTTTGTGTGTGTAAAATTTGCACGGTATAGGTACTTTTTGTGTATAACAATTTCACACCAATAAAATTTTTAATGGAGACTTTTTCCTAACTTTCCCAAGTTCCTTTTCTAATTATTATTAAAAGAATGAAGTAAATTATAGTTTTTAATAATATAATACTTTTTGTGTTGGTAAATTATTTATTTTCATCGAAGAAATTTTATGAAATATATATTTAATTACATAATCTAATTTCATAATTAATCAATTAATTACTTTGCACGTAGGGGACTTCCTTTTATTTTTAAATAAAATTTATGTACCGAAGACAAGTAGATTTTACGTTTTATTGTAAAAATAAATGATTAGTAACAAAAATTAACTAGAGATTAAGTCGTAGATATTAAAAAAAAAATATACGTCTTAGTTTGAAACAAACACTTTATGTATATAAGCTTGAGTATGGCAATTGGTTTAGATGTGTTGAAATCAAATATATATTTTTAGAGCAAATTGCAATCAGGTCCTAACATAACTAATTACAATAAGGTCCATTGAAATCAGCAAATTACAGTTAAATCTCAATGGATCTTGATACTATTAATTCCACAAGGGAAAATGTGGAAAGTACAATTTTGCGCCTTTTAATTTGAAACAAAATCACATTCGAACTATATTTAATTTGCCAGAAACCAAATTGTGAAGGAAAAGGTTTTCTCTCTCTTGGAACTCGTGCCTACTTTCAATGGTTGATGTCGTCACCCAGAAGTTGCCACCGGATAGATCGCCGGCCGTCTCCAGCTCGACAGAAAGATCACCGGAAGAGACTAGCGCGCCTGGCTCAACAGGCCAGATCGTTCAGAAGGAAAATGTGAAGGATACCAAAACTGATGTTGAAGCTGGACCTGACCCGTTGGTGGCTCCAGTCATTCCTGAAATTGTTGTACCGAGTGCAAAACAGGGGAGTGACTCAGGCCAACTAGCATCTTTGAATCTCCCATCTTACAAAGACTCATTAATGGGGCTCAACAGATCAGACTTCAACGGGGTTTCACATGCTTCATGTTTTTCAAACGATGATCCATTAACATTGGACTTGCAGAACAGACAGTGGAAAATTCCAGAACCTTCAGAAGAAACTAAAAAGCTCATGAATCTTTACCCAACAATGGAAATATTAGAGGATGAGTTTAACGAAGCTTGCCAACCTTGGAATAACACTCTAATTATCACAGTATTGGGTGCCCACTTTTATCTTCACAAGCTAAAGGACATGCTATGCAGGGTGTGGAATTTCAACGAGTTTGAATTAGTTGACTTACCCAACAACTATTATGTTGTGAGATTCACTAACGCTGACAATTGGAGTGCTCAATACAAGCGTATTATCTTGGAAGGTCCATGGGTTGTAGCGCATCATACAGTCTTGGTTCAAAAATGGTCTCCTTATTTTGATCCTTTTCATAACCAGCTGGGGAAAATTGCTACTTGGATTAGGATCCCAAATGTTCCTCTCATCTACTACTCTCAGAAATTCATTTCTAGGTTGGGTGATTTGATAGGGAAAACACTCAAAGTCGACTTACACACTCTGAACTTCCGAGACCACTCTTCAGGCATTGTGACAAGGGGAAGATATGCCAGAATATGCGTGGAATTAGATCTCCAAAAGCGCCTGGTCCCAAGAGTCATCTTGGCATCCACTATCTTCAATGTGGAATATGAGGGGCTAGATCGGATCTGTTTCTCTTGCGGGAAATATGGGCACAAGAAAGACAACTGTTCATGGAGGGTTAAAGAGAGTGTAACACCGAGCAATCAGCAGCCGGTCACGGAGTCTGTTAAATTAGTTCAGTCGAGGCCATCAGAAAATGCTTCACCGGCGGAAGATGATGCTTTTGGTCCCTGGATGCTAGTGGGGGCTCAGAAAAATTCTCGCCTCCCAAGGAAGGAAAATCGCAGAGGCGGCGTTGCAGGAGATAGGTATGGGCTGCTTCCTGACAAGAACATGGGGATGAGGTCTCAAGCTTCCAGATTTCAAGCAATCTCTGACTTGGATGACGAAAGAATTTTTAAAAATAAGCAAAAGGATCATTCACGGGACTGTGAGCGCGCAACTGATAAGGCAGGAGTCGAACGAGATATTTCTAATGGAAGAAGGAGTTGCCACAGTGATAAAGTCAGCAATCATCCAAAAGGCAATCCAAAAGAAAAATTATCACAACCCCCAAGGCAAGTATATCGCATAAAGGGCAAGGAGAAGGTTGGATTGGATTTCAATCCAATTAATGAGCCCAAAGCCCAAAACGTGCACCTTCCGCTGGGCCAGAACTCAAGCTACATGGACGTTGATGAAAACACTTCCCAAGCCCAACACGCAAGCAAGCCGAAAGTGAAAATGGGAGCACGTGTTCACAAAGTGGTTGTGGGCTCCATGAACTCACCTCATTCCAACGTTCTTGATGTAATGGGCCAAATGTCGCACATTCCTTCATCATCTAATTCAGATGATCTGGTGAAGTCAGTGCCAAATAAAAACTCGAACACAGAGGAGCTAGCGTTGGCCGTCCGGGTTGCTGAATCTGAACCTCATCCTGAGATTGAACCAGTCACTCAAGTGGCGATTTCTGCGTCTAGTAGTGCCACAGAGCCTTTGGAATTGCAAACCAGCGAACAAGTTTTGCTCCTGACAGATATGGTTACAGTGCAAGAAAATTCCTCTTTGGCTTCGGAACTACCACCAAAGCCCAGTCAAGAATCACAAGCTTCTAATATAAAGCACACTGGGCAAGGCAAGGCAAGCGGAAATCTGAGAGAGGCTAAGCACAGGAGCAGGTCAGGTTCAGGCCATAAACCACCAGATAAGTAATTGCCTTCTCTACTTATACTTATAATTATTTAAATTTCCATGATTGTTTCAATCTGGAATTGTAGAGGGACTTGTAGTAAGTCTTTTCCCCGTATCCTACGTGATATCGTTGCCAAACATCATATTTCTGTTATGGGGCTCTTAGAAACCAGAGTCAGTGGCTTTTAAGCGGACATAGTGGTAAAAAAACTGGGTTTCCATAACTGGTTAAGGATAGAATCTACAGGCTATGCTGGTGGTATATGGGTTCTGTGGAATGACTCTGAGGTTTCAGTTGAGTATCTTTTTTCTACAACCCAACTTCTCCATTGCCGCTTGACTGACAGGAATTCAGGGGAATGTTATTGTGTCTCCTTTGTATATGGGGATCCGAGATGGAGTCTTAGACAGGAATTGTGGTCATCGCTTCTGGATTTGGCAGGTTCTGTATCTGAGGACTGGCTTGTACTAGGCGATTTCAATTCCTTTTTAAACCTATCGGACAAGGTGGGAGGTGCGGCTACTCATGTTAGATCTTTAACTCCTTTTTGAAATTGTGTTCATGATTGTGGCTTTCTTGAATTACCTGTGGTTGGCGATAATTTCACCTGGTCTAGAAATGAAATCAAAGAAAGACTGGACTGGGCTTTTTGCAACTTGTCATGGGAAATGGCTCATCCAAATCATAAAATTTTCCACCACCTTCGTTACAAGTCAGACCATAGAGTGATAGTAGTATCTTCTGGGAATGCCCATACTGCCCCTTCCATGGATCACTTTAAATATCAAGCAGCTTGGTGTCTTGAAGAGGGTTTCTCTGATCTAGTTAGCGCTGCATGGCTCAACAATGACTGGTCCTCTGGTTACAATACTTTTCAGGATAAAGCCTCATGGTGGAACAAGAATGTGATTGGTAGCTTCCCTAGAAAGAAGAAGATTTTGCTCAAGCGCTTGGAAGGTGTCGATCGGGAAATCGCTACTCATCCTCATGCGGGTCTATACAAGTTGGAAGCGAAACTGTGGAAGGAATATATCAAGGTTGTCAATCAAGAAGAGCTTCTCTGGTACCAAAAGTCTAGATGCAAATGGCTCAAGTTTGGGGATAGAAATACAAGTTTTTTCCATTCAACTACGGTGATTAGAAGGAAGAAAAACAAAATTGAGTCTCTCCAAAATGCTCAAGGCGACTGGATTACCAATCAAGAAGAACTAAAGCACTCTGCTCTTACATACTTTCAAGAACTCTATTCTTCTGATCAAGCGGTGCTTAATGTGTCAGATTGGCCAATTGACTTCCTCGTCCTAAATAATTCACAACTTGCCCTTATTCAGAAAGAAGTGACTGTGGTGGAAATAAAAAATGCAGCTTTTGAGATGGGGGCATTCAAAGCGCCGGGGCCTGACGGTCTTCAGCCTCATTTCTTCCAGTCGCAATGGAATATTGTGGGACCAAAGATCTGTGATCTTATTTTTTCCATCTTTAGAGATCCATCAAAGGTTGAGGATATAAATCAGACTCACATCACCTTGATCCCAAAAGTGGACAAGCCTATCTCCCTCAAGGATTTTCGTCCCATCTCTCTTTGCAACGTGAGCTACAAAATCTTAAGCAAGGTCCTTGCTAATAGACTGAGACCGGTGATGGATTACTTGATCCATCCTACTCAATGCAGTTTCATCAGGGGAAGGCAAAGTTGTGATAACATCATTCTGGCACAAGAGGCTATTCATACTATGCGAACAACCAAGAAGAGGAAAGGTTACGTAGCCATAAAGGTGGATATAGAGAAAGCGTTTGATAGATTGGACTGGGACTTTCTGAAATTTAATCTCCAAAGTCTTGGTCTAAATGAACACTTCGTATCGCTTTTGATGATGTGTGTATCCTCTGCCTCTATGAGAGTTGTATGGAATGGCTCACTTTCAAATCCGTTCCATCCAACGAGAGGAGTAAGACAAGGTGACCCGTTGAGCCCCTACTTATTCATTCTGTGCATGGAAAGACTTAGTCAGTTAATTAACCTGGAAGTTGAGGAGGGCAGATGGAAACCACTCAAACTCAGCTTGTCTGGTCCCGCGATATCTCATCTCTTCTTTGCAGACGATCTTCTTTTGTTCAGTGAGGCTTCTTTAAACCAGATGGAGAGAATCAGGGATTTGATGTCTCATTTCTGTAGAGTGTCGGGTCATCGTATCAGCCTTCCCAAATCAAAAATTTTTGCATCCAGGAATGTAAATTTTCATAGAGCATTGGAGCTGGGCCAAACCTTAGGTATCAGTATCTCAGCTGATCTGGGTAAATACTTGGGCGTTCCTCTTCTTCACAAAAGAGTCTCCAAGCTAACATATGCTCCCCTAATCTCAAAAGCCCAAAAGAATCTTTCAAAGTGGAAGGGAAAATTCCTGAGTATGGCTGGTCGAACAGTTTTGATAAATTCTGTTCTCTCAACTCTTTCTTTCTATCAGATGCAAACCTCTATTCTTCCTAAAGGGGTGTTGCAGGATCTTGAGAAATTGAACAGAAATTTCTTCTGGAACCAAGGACAAGAAGGCAAGAAAATACACCTTATTGCCTGGGAGAAAATTAAGATGGACAAAAAAGAGGGTGGGCTTGGCATTAAGGATCTATCTAGTCAGAATGAAGCTCTCATTATGAAACTATGCTGGAATCTAATCACTAGGCCCAATGCATTATGGGTGAAAGTTCTCAAAGCAAAGTATGAATGTGGAGAGCAAAGATTTCCAACGGTCGAAAAGAAAAGAAATCAATCGGCTGTCTGGCGCGCAATTACATCAGTATGGGATTCCTTCACGAGAGCTGTGGGGAGCAAACTCAGGAGCGGTAACCAGACAAGTGCTTGGTGGGACTTATGGACCAGTCTCGATCATCCGCTAATGTACTACGTTGACAAGAATCAAGATCTAATTAACCCGGAGGATGTGGTTAGCCAATTTGTTAACAGCGAGGGAGGATGGAACTTACTCAAGTGGGCCATGTTATTGCCGTGGTGGGTGATAGAAAAGATTAAAAGCATCCCTCCTCCCTCCCTGGTAGGCGAAGACTCTTTCTGGTGGCGGGAATCTTCTGATGGTAATTTCAGCATCAAATCTGCCTATTCCATGATCTATTAGTCGCGTTCGCTGACGCCGGATCCTTTCTGGCAACGTATTTGGAGGTGGCCTATTCCTGAGAAAGTCAAATTCTTCATGTGGCAATTGTTCCAAGAGAGAGTTCCTACAAACTCAATTCGAGCGAAGAGAGATGTGAGGATAAACACCGAGTGTCCTTTTGAGTGCCACTGTGAGGAAACAGTCATCCACGCTTTGAGAGATTGCGAGCTTGCAAATAATGTTTGGCTTTCTTGTACTAACCCAATTTATCACTCTGTTTTTTTCTCTGGAAATTTGCAGGTCTGGATCAAATGGAATATGCGGCACTCACCTGGCAGCAGCCGAGTGTCTCAATGGCCCTGGCTAAGGGTCTTTGGCTCACTGTGTTGGCTAATATGGAAGAACAGATGTAGAAAAGCCTTCGAAGGTACTGCCGACCACCTGCAACAACTACTGCACAGAGGATTCCATTTCCTACATGAAGGCATTGAAGATGGACAATACAGACACAAGATACTTAGAGTTCCAGATAGAGACGCGGGAAAGTGGATTCCACCTCCAGATGGATATGTTCGGGTCGACGTGGATGCTGCTGTAGACGAGCACAGACTTTCTGCTGTAGGAGGAATTGTTCGTGATAGTTCAGGAGCTTGGATATGTGGTTTCCAAAAGAACACGGGCTTTACTTTTGGCTCAACTGCTTCGGAGATCCAAGCGATCAAGACTGGACTACAAGTATGCAAATCATTGAATTTTACCAAGGTGAAGTTGCACACTGACTCAACAGAAGCCCTTCAGTTGCTATTTCAGACAGGGGTTCACTACCACCCCCTACATAGTGAATTAGAGGAAGTCAGGGACCTAATCTACCTGAACTGGGATTTAGAAATTATCCACTCGCACAGAGAAACTCTTGCATGTGCAGATTTTTTGGCCAAATCGGCTCTTGATTCGAACGATGACCTCTCTTTATTGCAACACCCTCCAGGTCATTGTTTGATCCAAATGTTAGCTGACTTAAGCTAAGATTTGGATTTTGGTGTTTGATGTATGTAGGTTTTTATGGGTCATTCTTGACTCCCAAGAGAACTTTACTCTTGTCATTGTAACTCAAAAAAAAAAAATCACATTCGAACTCTTCTCTCTCACCGCACATCTCACATCGTCAGTAATCATTTGTGGTCAGCTCGTCTTCGCTAGTCATCGTCCACTCCACTCATCTTCGATGGTCATCGTCTTCTGCGTTGTGGTCGCCAGTCATTGTCTGCTCCAATCGTCTTTGTCGCTCGTCTTCACTGTAAGGTTTGGAACATTTTTTTCTAACTCTTATGCTCTGTAATCTATCTACATGGAATTGTGGATGAGAAAACTGATGTATTTGCATTTGGGGTGTTTCTCCTAGCACTTAATCCCTTTCTTGAAGTTGTGAATATGCGGTTGAAAGACCTCCTGGATGTGAGTAGTTATTTCCTTTTTCTTATCCTCTACTTTCACTAATTAAATTGGTACCTGCAGGATTATTATATACTATACGTAGAAACTACAAATAAGCTTAATAATTCTACAACTAATTATTGGCTTTTTGTTATCATTTTTGGGAGAGGATTTGCTGGTTCCAAGAATATTCATGTACAAATACATGAACAGATCCAGAAAAAGGAGAATTGTAACTGTGAATGGTGATGTCGGGAGGGGGAGGACTTGGTTCTAGTGACTTTGATTGGAAATAGAGAAGATATTGTATTGGTCCTCTTGTTGGAGTTTTGTGTCAAGTGTAACTTGAATATGTGTTTATGATGCAATTATCACGTCTTGCAAATTACCTTTTTTGTAACTAGGGATGTGATTATTTGATAAGCCAATGTGATTATTTGTATTTGATTTGGTCAGTAAATGGCAGCATTGTTGCATGATTTTCACAGCTATCCCAATCGTGGTTGACAACTTAGCAGCATGACAAAAGAAGCACATTTGCAAACAATCACTATAACTATGTCAATTCACATCAATAGAATTATAGCCATGAAGTTATCACCGTCATGGACATAATGAGCACATGTACCCGAACCGTCAACTGTCTGAGTATGCCACTCATCAGCGATAAACACGTGAGTGTGGTCATTGTAAGCCACATGAGTATGATGATCATCATAGATAGGTTGAGTTATGACAAAATGGATATGCTTATCACAATCAACACGGCTATGTGGTTCAACATGAATATGCCGACCGTTGTCGGCAAGAGTATGCCACATATCCTCAATTTGAAGAAGATGATCGTCACCAACAAGAAGATAGTAACTTCAGTGAAGATGAGAACTCTAACTTCTTCCTACCTGAAGTTGAAGAACATTACAGTAGAGTTGAAAAATGCTGCAAGGAAAAGTAAGAGTACGAGGCTTTTTGGGAATGCTGAAGGGCCGAAGATAAATGTCTCAAAGCACAAGCTGAATGCTTCAAGGTTGAGGCTGAGCGTCAACATGCTCGTATGTGAGAGGACATAAAGAATCTGTGTCAACTGCTTCACGAGTTATGCAAGGTAAACAAGAATATAACGATCTAGATAAGTGTGTTGAGAGAAGCCGAAGCTCCTTCTTCAAAGCAAGGAGATGAGATTGTAGTCCTAAATGAAGCGCTATCACCAGCTATTGTGGAATCCAATCATGACGTTGATGTGTCTTCACATGCACCTATCCTACATGCTCCATTGAAAACTCCTGTGATTGATGCTGTCAATAACAATGATCTTGTTGATTATTCAACCACGCGATACTGGTGAAAATAGTGTCATCCCTGCTTGAGATTAGTAAGGCACACAAGTTCATTAGACAACAACCTTACCTCTTTAGTATACTGCATTGCCTAAGTTCACGCCATTGTTAAATGGTCAACTCCAACAATACCTTGTCTGTTGGAAAGGTTTTCCAAACACTCTTCAAGATTCAGCTGATTATTTCTACCAACGCTAACTCTTTTAGTATCTCAATTGTTGGAAAGGGTTCCTAGATGGAAGCGTAATATTAGCCCCCCCAGATTTGTGTATCACTTTTAACTTGTTAGAAGGCAAGTCTTTCAAGCGGAGGAGAAATGGTGGGATATGGGATAAATAATATCTAGAGTTATCTATTAGGGATATTAAATAAGGATATTAGTCAAAACTCAAAACTACCTTAAATTTATTTAAGGACCTAAGTTCTTGGGTGGTGCAACTCATCTTTAATGGATGCAATTTTTCTTCAATTATCTTTGTGCAACATATCTTTAGCTATGTAAAATTGTCTTCTATTTTACCTCAAAAACAGGATATGTGCAACTCATATTTAATTGTGCATAATATATATTCAATCATATCTAAAAATGAGAGACATTTAGATACATCATGTTACACATAACTAAAAAAGAGTTACACCTAATAAAGACGAGTTATACCTATTTAAGGATATAGGTTCTTAATAAATTTAATGTATTTTTTTTATAATAAATATTTTTAATGGGAATTTTTCCGCAATTTTCTATTACTTGCACATAATTGCACGTGATCGAATAGTCAATGTCGATATGTGAGTTCCAAAAGCAATTTAGCTTTCTTTGTGACGGAAAATTTCCTAATAATTAGGTTTTTCGGTATTTAAATTTGTGTTATGCCTATATTTTACCACCTCAATTTATAATTTATTAATAATTTATATAATTATATTTAAAAAAAACAGGAGGGAGTACCTTATTTTGTAAAAGTAATATACTACCTCAACTTTTGATTTAAATGTATAAACTAATTTGTAGTACAAATTACCAAGCCGGAAAAATGATGGAGTATTATTGATACTAAGATGGAAAAATAATGGAGCGTCCTTTAACCCTTTTAAAAATCAGCACGTTGCTAAAACGGAAAAGTGTGGTTGCTCTCACGCCAGCTAGGCTATCCAAATAATATTCAGTTTTCATTTAAAGAAAAAATGACACCCACATTAACCGAGAATATTACTTAATTTTTTACCTAATAAAAACAAATATGCAGAGAATATTTCGTTGAAATTATTTCATTTTTAGAGAATATTTATGATTCCAACTTGGTTCGGATGAAGATAGGCGGGGATTATTAGACTCTATTATTGACGGAGTACACTGTCATATTTTCGAATATTTTAAAAATAAAAATATGTAGTGGCATGGATATTTTCAAAAAAATAGGCTAAATTGTACAAAAACCCCTTAAATTTTGAGTCAGTTGTATATAATTCTCTAAATATTTTAAGTTTAAATTTAACCTCCTTGACATTTTAATTTTTGACATTAAGCCCTTTATTTGCTGATAAGCCATTAACGAAAACTGTCATGTCATATTAATAACGATGGCGCGGCATCCTACAAGACATTCTATATGACATCTCCTTAAGTTAATAATTTTATAATAATTATATAATTGTTATAATGTCATTTTGTGATTAAAAAACAAACCCTGATCTCCATCTCCAAGGGGCACACATGATTTTCAATTCCGAAGAAACCCCTCGTTTCACAAATCTTCAAAAGCGAAAAAAGATACTTTCTAGCTTTGTCTTTTTACTAAAATAAGGATTAGGGTTAATATAATTTTTGGTCCCTAAAGTTTGATCTAATTTTGGTTTTGGTCCTTCAAGTTTGAAATTGGTGGTTTTGGTCCTTGAAGTTTCACCCAATTTTGGTTTGGGTCCCTCAAGTTTGAAATCAGTGGTTTTGGTCCCTGAAATTTCACCCGATTTTGATTTTGATCCCTCAACTTTGAAAAGGACTTGGTTTTTTCTCGGGTCGGGTTTCAAAAACGGGTCGCCAAGTCCTTTTCAAACTTGAGGGACCAAAACCAAAATCGGGTGAAACTTCAAGGACCAAAACCACTGATTTCAAACTTGAGGGACCAAAACCAAAATTCGGTGAAACTTCAGGGACCTAAACTATCGATTTCAAACTTGAGGGACCAAAACCAAAATTGGATCAAACTTCAGGGACCAAAAGTTATATTAACCCTAAGGTATTCAATAGATTGAACAAAAAAATATCACACATATCACAGTGTGGGAACGTATGCGCGAGGGAGCTACATCTAAAGGCCTTAGAAATTAAGGTGTTATAATTACTTCAACAACGTGAGTGAAGTATAAGTCATCAACCCTAGAGGAATTACAGACCTTCTAAATCTAAATACTATCTGTACATGGTTTGTCTTGTAGGACCATCATATAAAGTGAAGAAGATTTGCGCCAGTTGAAAATGAGTTGTATCTAGAGTCGGGAAAACGGGCCGAGCCCGTCGGGCCGGCCCTGGCCCTTCAAGGGCCGGGCTTGTAAATTGTAGCGTCAAAAGGAAGTTGGGCCTACAAGGGCCGACCCTATAGGGCCTCGGGCTTAAAAGGGCCGGCCCTGGAGGGCTTCGGGCCGGCCCTTTAGGCCTGTTTATTTTTTATTTTTTTTACTTGGAAAGGAACCATGTTACATTTTTTGAATTACCTTATTGAATCTATATGTCACTCTGTCCTCATATTGTATAGAGTATGATTTTGAGTATATTGTTTTGTCTAATTGAATCATATTGTGATTTTTAAGTATGATTTTTGAGTATATTGTTCTGCCTATTTAGAATAAAATCATATTATATACTATTCTGCTTGATAGAGTATGATTTTTTATGGAGGTTGTAATCATTTTACTACTTGAACCTACTGCACAAAGTGAAACACAATCAAATGTCCTTGAAATTGATGATAGTGGCAAAGAAGGTGAAAATGATAGTCGTCATACTCATGTTGTTTAGAGGTTAGAGTATTTAGCTTCTTGCCTTCTTATACTTTAACCTTTGTGTGAGTTATTTATGGACATGATTTTACCTTTGATTATATATTAGTAACTGTGTTTGTTTGTTGCAAGAGACGTGTTATTTAAACCTTAATGTTGACAACATTTATGTATTAAATTAGAACTTTAATCGTTGTTATTTACTAATTATATCTCTCTGGGGAAAATATGCAGGAAAAATAGTTAAATATTGTGAAAAGGATTTTCCGGCCCTGCGGGCCGGCCCTGGCCTTGATGCTCTCGGGCCGGGACTTAAAAAACTGTAATTTTCCTGACCCCGAGCCCTTTAGGGCCGGCCCTGTTGGGCCCTGGCCCGTCAAGGGCCAGCCCTGTAAGGCCGGGCCGACCCTGATTCCCAGCTCTAGTTGTATCCACTCAAGACTTAAGTTTTAGGTATCTTTGGACTCTAAATTATATAGTTATATTAAAAATAAGAGGTTGATATAATTTATATATATATATAATGCTCGTTTGGAATAGCTTATTTTTTACTTATAAGTGTTTATAAATCGTGATTTACGGTATATGAGGTAAGTATGTGAGATGAGTTTTATCTCGACTTATGTAATAAGGACTTATTACAAAAAAAAAAAAAAGTGATGCCAAACATACTAATAGTTATATTTAAAAGGGAGAATTACACTTAGGTCCATGGAAGAAAAAAAATGAAGAAATGGTTTCTATAGATTGCAAAATGAAAAAATGGTCCCATTAACAACTCCATGAGCCTGCATTGACAACTCATTAACAACTCCAGGAGCCTGTATTGACAACTCCATGCGACCATTTTTTCATTTTGCAATCTATAGGGACCATTTCTTCATTTCTCATCTTCCCTAGGGCCTGAATATAATTCTCCCTATTTAAAAAGCAGTGGAGAATACATTATTTTGAAAAAGCAATATGCTACCTCAACTTGCTTTCCCGTTTGACTTGGCAATACACTGTTCATCCAAAAAAGAAGGTTTAAGGTACAAATTTACTAATAAAGTTTTGTCCGAGGAGCGTCTGGCACAAATATCTTTTAGAAGGGGCAAAAATACCAATGAACAATTAAAAAGGGGCTTCCACCACAAAAATCATTAATCCGTACTAACGGCGTTAGTATTAGAATTGGGATTGACCATTTTGTGATGTTTGGTATGTGGAATCCTTCCACTTTTCACGGGGTTGGTTGGTGCCACCATCCCCTGGTATTAGAAAATTAGTCAACATTTTAGGACTATATTGTACCTCTATTTTATCACAAATTTCTATTTTGCTCATACATAAACCTCAGCCCTTCACTGCCTTCATTTGCCTTTGATAGGTAATTAAGAGAAAAAAGCTTATAGCCAGCCTACTTAAATAGCAGTATTTTTTATGATATCATCTTTTAATAAGCCATTGAAGGAGAACAAAACAAAATAACAATAAAATGAGGCAAACCAACTTAATATAAGATTAGATTCCCAACTCACAAGATCTGTATATCTGATAGCTGACCAAGCTGTGGAACCAGTTGACCTGAAAGGCTTGCATTTCCAAGACCACTATGACAAAAACTCAAATTAATTGTTTACACTAGGTGCAGTAAGAATCTTAAATTAAAGGTTAAATTTCTTACATATGGGTTACACTATTGTGACTGTTGCACATAACATTAAACCAAGTACAGGGATTTACAAGGGTAGGATCTTAACTTAGGAGAACATTGTTAGGATCAACCAAGTTCATCTTCCATGCATTCAGTGCATCACCTGTTTTAGAGATAAGTGAAAAACATCCTTAGAATCAATGGGACCCTCTGGCCCTAAATAAACCAACAGTAAAAGCGAGAAGAAATTTAAAGTTAAACTTGCAACTTTGTGATCAAGGAAACACACAATCTAAATACACAGCACAAGTTGAAATATTACAAAAGGACGATCCTAAGATGAAAGCCTAATCATTATTCCCCGGTCTATAAATATTACTCAGAAGCTAAAATTCATGACTTAGACCCATAAACAATACAGCTGAAAACATGAACAAAACAAAACAAAGCAGAAACGTCGATAACGAAGCACATTTAAAGCATCAATTCATTGGGAACAAGATATTTCTAAAGTAATTAAAAAGCCCCTTAAAGAGTATTGTTAGATTCAAAAGTCATCACTCACCTTCGTCAGATTACACGTCAGAGCAAGTAATTTATCACAGCAACTCAAATTTATACCAAGCACTTTAAGAAAAGAATTTTCTTAACAAAACTTGCAATTAAGTTTAAGGATTACACAGGTGCAGCAATAGGAGAATTCACATTCACCGAGAAGAAAATGAGTTATCTAGTAACAATTTTATGCCCACAATGATGCAAAACTAAAGAAATAAATATAAGTGGATTAATAATGGCGATGATAAAATGAAGAAAGAGAAAAACAAGAACACAAACCTTGGATGTTGGGTGTTATTCACCACCTTCTATCTGTGCTATTACTTGGAGAGGCCGCCGCTGTACCCAACACCTCCTCGACACCGCAAAGACCAACACACCTCCCCACCGCCGTAAAGACTAATCTTGCGTCGCCTCACCCAGAGACCACCACCACCCAGAGACTAATCTTGCGTCACCGCCGCCATGACCCATACTCCGCCACCCCTGCAAACCCCACACTCCACCCCTGCCTCCAACTCCCACACTCTCATCCGCCGCTCTCGACCTCGTTCGATTCTCTCCACTGAGTCTGCCCTTCCCTCTGCAACTTTGCATGCCTTTTGTCACGCCCTTTTTTTAATTTTACCTTTACCAGAGTATTCACGAAAAATGATATGCAGTTTGGTGGGCAACACAAAAATAGCATAAATATACCGATAATATGTACATGATTACGGAAATTCAACTCAGGGATTCGTACATAATAATTACCATCATTGTAGCCGTACAAGGCTAATAGGGTATCTAAACCCATCCCAGTAAAATGGAGACATCTTCCCGTCTTCGTTCCACTATTGTAATCCCCTCTTATATAGTTCTCATCTCTGATCTCTGCACACCTTCTGTATTCACCTGTCTAAATTGTTGGAGGGGAGGGTGAGATTCGAGAGAATCTCAGTATGAAACATATACCATAATGCATGCATTGTAAATGCTATGTGCATGACATGTTAGCTTTATCTAGAACCATGCCTCATAATGACATTTCTACATGTTCAATGTTTCATGCAACAAAACTATGGTCACAGTATAAACAGAAACAGAGCTTCATTTGTTCAAATATGCTCTACACAATCAAGTAAAGCAATCAAATACATCACTACACAAGTAAAGATATCAATTACATGCAATTAAGGTAAGTCTCATACCTGCAGTCTTTTCTCCTCGATTTCTATGTCTCATAATGCGTGTCGACCCCTCAGGCTCTCAACTCTGTCCTATAATTCCAAATGTACCATTTAGACACTTCCATGATATTTCTGGGGGTTATATGAGTCTATGGTGAAAATTTACTAAAATGCCCCCAGGACCCCGGCCCGGTCCTGCCTTATCCGGCTTGGCTGCACTTTTCTCGAAATTTTGACTAGGGCCATTCTGACATATTTCAGTCTAAAGAATCCATTTCCGGACTCAAAATTACCAAATTCATTGTCAAATTACAAATATACCCTTGACAGCCCAGCTTTAAGGGTTTCAGGGGCGTTTTCATAATTATGCTTTTTCGGCCTTTTTCGAAAAAGTGCCCAACTGTAATCCCTACCTAATTTTCGCTCATGAACTCAATGGAAACATCAAATCATTGAAAATCTAACTCTATGACCCATTTTTAACCCTTACCAAAATATACAGGTACTTTGGGAAAAATTGGAGTTTTTCTGCTTCGGCTCCGTAAACGCGTTTTTTATACTCCTAACCACTTTATTGATTATTCCATTAGTTTATAACTACCATTTAGTACCAATTTGGGCAGCATAAGCCCTTGGCCAACCCATTTCCAAAAATTAAAACCAATGACAATCCGGCGAAATTTCATCGATTAAATTGTCCACAGCAGCCAGAATAGTCAATATATAAAGGTTTGGAAGTTACCTCAACCTCCCTCTAGCTTTTCTCAAAGTGGTTGAACCCTAACCCTTGTTCCCAATGCAAATTGAGCTTCCCAAACCTTAAATACATAGAAGAATAACTTATGAACGGAGTTATACGTATTAGGAACCGATTTACCGAAGAAATCATTTACCTTTGTAAGTTTTTCCTCCTCCTTTCCTCTCTCTTCACATCTGAAATGGTGTCAGTTTTGGGGAGCATGAAGGAGATGATGACATTTTATTTTAATATCTTATATCATATTTCATTTATTTGATAATTTCCCAATTTTGGGATTTTTACAAAATTCTGGCAGATTTCTGCCTAAACTTTGAAAAATCATAACTAATTCTAAAAAAACGAATTGGAGTGATTCTAAAGGCTATAGAACCCTTATTAAGTCTAGTTTCATGAAAAAATATAGCCTTTTGTTATTTGGAAGCACACAATTCCCAAAATTTCAATCTTTGCATGTTGTTCCATAAACTTCACAGTTTTTCTGTGCTGACTTCAAAAATTCATATCTTTTTGTATATAGCTCTAATTGAGTCATATGATCTATCAAATTAAAGCTTAGGATGTCCACTTTCATCTTGTAAAATTTCATAATTTTTGCTCATCATTGGATCATACAAAATCACATGACAAACTCACTGCCTCACAGACGAGTTCACCAAAAACATAATTACTTTCTCCAAAATTCACCATTTTACTTTCTTAATACCCCAAAAATATAAGAGACATTAGAGAATAGATTTGGAACATCTACTAAACTGAGGCTTAGCAATCAACATAATTTAGGCTTATTCTTAAATAGTTGGGAATATAGTTGAAGTAGGTAATAATAGTGTAGATAAACAACCTTCCACCACAAATTATTGTAGGCAATCTTCCTCCCAAATGAATCATATTCGTGACCCAATTAGAGAACAAAATGTAAGGGACATGTGATCCAATTAGTTATGTAATATTATTTCATCAACTTGTGTTAATTTTAATTTCCAAATTTCCCAACTTTAACTTTTATAAATTTTTTTAAATTTCAAATTTAATTTATCTCTTAGCATTATCAGAAAAATCACTTATATCTAAGCCAATCCAAACAAATTTTACTTTTACAAAAGTCATTTATACAACCATTAATCCAAACATAAATCACAATACACAATCTCATTTTTACCAAAAATAATATTACAAAAAATCAAATTGAAACAAACCCAATTAGCAATTGTTATTCCAAACACACACTTAATTGAAAACAACATCAAGGGTTATTGCCATGCTACTATGCTGTTCCTTTAATTTTTAATCCAAAATTGTTTGTCAATACTAAAGGACATGTCATTACAAGCACTTTGATTAGTAAGTTGTCAACCACGATTGGGATAGCTGTGAAAATCATCCAACAATGCTGTCATTTACTGAACAAATCAAATACAAATAATCACATTGGCTTATCAAATAATCACATTCCTAGTTACACCAAACTGAAGGAGAAAAGACAGAGAGATGAACGAAAAGAACCGAAGACAATTATAATAATAAAAAATAGGAAGAATCACTCTTAGGTTCTAAATAAAGGACATATTATCAAAAAAGTTCATATTTATAACTCTTCTGTTTGTATTAACAACCATATGTTTTACAATCTCAAAAAATCTTTCTAATAATATGTTTCTTACTTAGAACCTAAAAGTGATTCTCCCTTAAAAAATACTGAAAGAATGATCTCATGATATCTCGAGACTATTTAGTTAAAGCAGACCCAACTGTTCCATCGACCCTCTTTAGATGGGCACTGGTGCACATGTGTTTCCCTGCATACCAATGATGCAAATTAAACTTTGAGTGGTCCCCCTTCTTTAAAGGAGCACATCACGTGACTGCACAGTTGATTGCAGAAAAGTAGCAATGGCCTTCCCCCTTGCAATATTGTGATGCCTCTCTCTCTCTCTCTCTCTCTCTCTCTCTCTCTCTCTGTATTATATTATAACTAATAAAAATTCCCACCATCACCGACCCCTCAGTGGAACCATTGCCATTCAATACCTTACCGGCTCAGAAGAAAGTGTCGTCCCTTATTTCTCTGATTCCTTTCCTTTCTCAATTATATTTACACCTCAGTATCAATAATATTCCATCAATAATACTACAAATTACAATATGTATTTTAAAGAGAAAATTACAATTAGATCTCAGATAAGAGAAAATATGAAATATGATATCTTAAAATTGCATTTAAGTCATATAAAACTTTTTTATAATAAATTCCAATTCTACTAACAAATCTATGGGTATCCGTTGATAAGTTCATGGCCGTGCCATTAACAAATCTAGGTGCGTGTCATTGAAATGTTCATGAATGTTCATTAGCAAGTTTATGAGCATCTATTAATAAGTTCATAATTGAAATTTATTGAAAAAAAATCTAGAGATTTAATTGTAATTTTGATATTTTAAGTGATCATTTTTTTAAATATTTTTATCTGGGACCTCAATGTAATTTTTCCTATTTTTTCAAGGGTTAAAGTAAAAAAAAACCTATATACTTTTCACAAATATTACCCTGCTGACTGATGTGTTTATGTTTTTTCGAAGAAAACTGAAATCCTTTTCAATTTTTTGTGGGGAAGAATCATAGCATTATTTGGATAGGCTGACTAGCTGGCATGAAAGCGACACAATTTCCCATTTTCATTTGGTGTAACTCTTTTTTAGTTATGTGTAACATGATGTATCTAAATGTCTCCCATTTTAGTCATGATTGAAAATATATTACATATAGTTGGAGATAAGTTTGCATATCCTATTTTTGGATAAAATAAAATATATTTTTATACAGTTAAAGATATGTTACACAAAGATAATTGAAAACAAGCTGTATCCATTAAAGATGAGTTGCACTACTCAAGAACTTGGATCCTTAAATAAATTTAAGGTTGTTTTGAGTTTTGACTAATAAATATTTAAATGGGGACTTTCAACAATTTTTCAAAAAAATTCATAATGTTTATTAATAAACTTAAGAATCTTTTACAAATATGGGGTAAACTCAAAAAAATTAAAAATACAAAATTTATCTCCAACACACAAAATGAGAAGATGAAAGGCAGGCAGGTAGGCGAACCTGTTTCATGCTCAAGCTCATCAAAGGATGACCAGGGAGAGCCTGGATCTCTAAATGGTCCAAATTTAATTTTTTTTAATTGGTGATTTTTAAATGAAAAAATTATTATTTGAAAAAAAATGTTAGTTAAGAGATTATTTTTATTTTAGATTATCTATCAATTAAAATATTTTGTTTTGAAAAACAAAAAGTCAAAAAAAATAAATCTTGACCATCCAGATCTCATTTGGATGACTCAGATGGGCTGACCTTGAATGAGCAGGGAAGCTGGTTCTGGTAGGACGGGGTGCCCGTACACACAATATTTTTTAAAAAAAAACTTAAAATAAAGGACCTACATATATCAAGTTCCTTTTATCCATCATATCAAGTTTATCAATCACATAAAATCATATGTCTTATTTTTTTCATTTGAGTTTATAGTTAACTGATAAAAATTCAAACATGACACATGGTCACATATAATTAAAGAACTTAACGAAATGAATATAAGGAATTTGATCTAAGTATTTTCCTAAAATAAATGCTAAAACCACTACGGACGAGATGGTATCCCAAAATGGATTCTCGCAATATATAAATCTTTTGTCTTCAAAATCGTAAACTTTAGTTAAGATTTCCTGCTATCTACATTGTTCACATCCATCTTTCACGTCAACGTGAATCATGTGCAAATAGTTAATTAATGATTTTTTTAAAGAAAAATTGATTTTTTGCCTTGCAAAAATCTGACGAAAATTTAAAGTACAATATATATTTTAAAGGGTCAAGTTCAAAAATGCCTATATATTTTTCATAAACGAATATCTAGCAACATAAATTTTTTCAGGAGTAAAAGTGCCTATAAAATTTTGAAAATGGAGCAAAAAAACCACCTCAGTTAATATTGATGGCTCTCCGTTACTTTCATTGGATGGGCCCACCTCTCTCTTTCTCACCCTCCTTCGCCAGCCTCCTCCTATCCCTTAACAAAGTTTATAATGTTGGATGTTTTTTTAAAAAAAAATAAATATATGAACAACCTAAGCTTTAAATTATCATCAAATTTTTATCAGGTAAAAAATCAATTTTTCTTAAAAAAAATTCATTAACTATTAGCACGTAATTCACGCTGCAAAAATTTCCAAATCTTTCTTACCAATAAAATGTTCGGAACGGAATGTTCCCAAACATACAATACCACACTCATTGAAAATATCTACGGTAAATGGAAGAGACATACCGGTCTCTGTTTTTTCCCCTATGAAAAGATATATAGATCTCAACTCTTGTACGTTGCAAGGTCAAAAAAAAAAAAAACTCTTGTACGTTGAAGGTTCTACGGTTCTACCTTCCTATCTTTATCTTGTGGGGACCATAAGTTGTATAATTGTGAATCCCGTGAAATTATCGTATCCCTCAAAGTGACATATATAAATAAGGCTCCGTGAAATTATCTAAATACGCTGGCAAAAAAGAAAAAAAAAGAAGAAATTATCTAAATACACTTCAATAATATCAATCATTCTTATACATAGGTCTCAACTCTGGTATGATGAAGTTCTATCTTTACTTATGTGTGGCAATAATTTGTATAGTTATGAATTACGTGGAATTATAATATCCTAAAGTTCACATATAAATAAGCCTCCCTGTCTCCTCATCTCCTCGCACACATGAAAAATCAAACAGAGAAAGCCACTTTGTGAGAGAGAGAGAGAGAGAGAGAGAGAGAGAGAGAGAGAGAGAGAGAGAGAGAGAGAGAGAGAGAAGAAGATGATGATGATGATGAAGGTGGGTGTGGTTCTGGTCCTGTTCGCGATGGCCTTCACCGCTGCAACTGTGGAGGCTCGCTTTAATCCGAACAACTTGCTGGCTGAGATGTTTAAGGACAATGGTGAACCCAACTACTTCATAAAGTCGACCACCACCGCCTGCTGCGACCTCTGCGTCTGCACGAAGTCGATACCTCCTCAATGCCACTGCCGAGATATTGGAGAAACTTGCCACTCCGCCTGTAAGCTCTGTATTTGCGCTCTCAGTGAACCTCCTCAGTGTAGTTGCCTGGATACCAACAACTTCTGCTATGATAAATGCTCCTCTGCTTCTGCTAAGCCTCAGATTGCATGATCCATCTTTGCTATGTCTGTGTGTGTGTACGTTAATAAAATAAACTATCACGTGCCTTGCATGCATGCTTCCTGTTTGCTTTTTGCAAACTGGTTAGTTATTACTAGCAAGGACACTTGATGTTCTTCTATCGTTAATTATCATCTGTTTTCTTCATACCTTGACTTGTTTTTAAATTTACTATTGAATAAACGAGGGGAAACTGGAAAGTAATATATCTAATTAACATGACTTCAACTTTTTTAAGGGTTAAGATGCCTCCAATATCTTGAAATATTTTGCAGGCATGCTTCGTATTTTAAAGTATTTTGTGATTTATTTGACACTCTAAAATATTTTTCGAGGCACATAAAGCACTCAAAGTTGCTACCGAAAGAGTACTTTGAGGTGATAGATGCACCTTCTCTTAAAAGGACTTTTTGGGAGTTAATTACAAGATTAGAATTACTCCTAAAAATACTTTTTGAGCAAAATTTCTCCTCGAGAAAATTAAGACTTCAATGGCAAAATCATACCACAAAATACTTTAGGGTGTTGGATGTATCTCGAAAAATACTTCAGGGTACTGATGAATACACGACAAAATATTTTAGGATGCTGAACACACTTCAGAAAACACTTAAAGATACCGGATGTACATTAACCCTTTTTTTAAAATGCCTTTAAAGGTCTGTTTGATATGAGGGATTAGGAGGGAAAGAGAGGAGAGAGAAAATTTTTATGAGTTAGATTCAAGAAGATTGAAGAAGTGAAGTTACAAAATTTTAATATAGGAAAGATGTAAGATAAAAGAGTAAGAAAAATAAATAAAAAACTTTTAACTCCATCTTTCTCTTTTTTTAAATCCAACCCAAAAAACTTTTCCTTTACTTATTTTCCCTCCCCCTTTACCAAGAAAGCCCTAAAAGATCCAAAGACGGGAAAGATTGATAGTGAAAAAACAAAAGCCCGTATTAAAATGGAAAAGTGTGGTCGCTTTAACCGCAACTACCCCCCTCCAAACCAAAAAAAAAAAAAACCCCCCGAGCGGCGTCACTGATTTTGATGGTTCATCAGCAATCGTGGACGGTGGTGTTTTCGATTAAACTGATTGTTCAATAGTGGGATACAAACCCCGTCTTTATTTTATTCAGCATGGACCACTTTAGCCCTTTAGCTTTTGTCCCCTGAGTGCATTACTGTGCCTTGCAAATAATATCAATTAGAGTGGTCCAATTAAGGCATCTTTGTTCGAGTGGTCCAATTAAGCCACCAACGAGGAAGGAAAAAGGTGGCATCTTTACCTTTATGGTGGTCGGCGATCATCCATCATCACCACGCCTCAACCTTCTTACTTCACCCTCCACCTTCATCATCCATATTCATCTTTCTCCCTTACCACCAGAAGCTGCCGCGAACGGACCTAGAGACCAAGCTCCACCTTCACTTTGCGTCTTTGTCTATCCATCATCACCTATTTCCCGTCGTCGCCTTCCACCATCACCACCGTTTTCTTTAGCTCGAGATTCTGAGTAAGCAGTGGCCATCACCATTTCGTTCAGCTTCCAGACTTCACCTTCAGCTTCATCCTTATCTCCACCACCACATTGTCACCTCTCTTCTTCCATCATATATCAATAGCTGGCTTTTGGAATGAGAAGGAGGCTTTACTTCCTCAAGCTATTTCCATGAGTGGTTGAATTTCTCAATTCTTGAAGGTGGAAGCTATGTTCATAAAGTGGTTTTTTTAATAGTATTTTAAGACGTGATTATTTTTTAGTTCTAGAAATAATCATTGATTAATGCACTAGACTCAATAATATTTGAGGTTTGTGATTACACCAAATTTTGAATTTTTGATAAGCTATTTCATGGTTGTATTTGGAAATTTTATCACTATTTTTGGACTTAAATTGTATTAATTGTGATTAAAGTTATTTGCATGAAACTAGGTTTAAAAGGGGCAAAAATGTCATATATTTAATTATATACCTTAATTGATTAATTTTTGGAATTTAAATTATTACATTTTGGATTTATTTTCTTTGTGTATCAGTTTAGGGAATTTATAGAAAAGGACCTAAAATTTCTGGAAACTGCAAATGAATGAAGAAAAGGACAGAGAAAGTTATAGAAAAGTGCCCAGAGTTAGTCTAGCCCCGCAAACATTTTAAAATTTGCAGTTTAATACCTCCACAAACTTTTCAATTTTTACAGTTTAGTCCCTTTAGATTTAAGAGCTTAGTTCGATAGATGAAGGAGACCCCGACATTAAAGGGGAGCGGGGTCCTTGATGCGCAGTGTGATGTGCACAATCTCAGCTGTTCGTTTTATCAACGGTGAGAAATAATTCATTAATCAAAACAACGTCGTTTTGATTACTGAATCTGGACCATTCACTCAAAACCTCAATCACAGCCGTCCACAACATTTTATTTAAACTTCTTCTTCTCCAACACGTTGCTGCAGACAGAGATCACTGAAATTCACCTTTGTGGCTGAAGTATGCGCGAGAAAACTCTATTGAGGTGGGGGCAAGTCTAAAGGTATGTTTTTTATAACTTTTTTGATATTTATGAGTCTAAAAATGTTTCAAATATGCTGATCTATGATTAAAAAACCCATCTTTTTGAGTTTTTATGGAGAATGTCGAAAGGGGCAAAATCTCCCAATTATGTTTTAGTAGCTTATTATCACAATACAAGTCAAGGCTATCATATGTTTGCATGTTGTAGCAATTAAATGGAAGCTTAATGCTCTTTGATTGCTGAATTTATTGTTGAAAAGCTACTGCATAAACTCAAATCAATTCTGGCTGAAGAATTTTTGGAATTACACTGTTGATATGCTTTGAGATGTGATGTATAATCTGGAGATGTGGACAATAAAGATGTGGCCTGAATATGGGTATATAATCTGCATACGATATGCCTATTGACCAAAATAAATATGTGGACAATAATATATGATATGGGTATATTTTTTCACTTAAAAAAATAAAGATGCAGGCAAGATGTGAGTTTTCAAACCTGAATATGGGTATATTTTTTGTTGTCAAACCTGAAATTGCGGTAGTGAGTTTTCATCTAATGTTTTGGGAATAAATTCAGTCACCTAAATCTGATTTACACTTGCTAAAATTGTTGTCTCTTGAATTTGCTAGAAGTTGCTCACTACTACACTCCCTAAATTGTGACTTGTGCATTTCCTGCTGTCATTACCCTGAACTATACTTGTTTGGAAACTTGCTAAATTACTTCTTGTTATCATTTAGCTGCTATGACAAGAATCTTGGAATTGAGAATTTGAATATGTTTGTGCCTTGAATTCATCACTTGCTGCTGTCCATAAATTGTAGAGCTTGTGCAAAATTGTTTTGATTAATGACATTTAAACTGCCGAGTTCATTTTGCTGCTACATGATATGAGTACATATGTTAATATGAACTGAATCTCATGCTCTTAATTTTTCTGGATATATTTTGAATGAATTCCCTCTAGTTTTTAATTGCTTTTGTGATTGTAGTCACTGCAACCCAGATTGTGTAGATTCAACAGGATGGATATCAACTTCACACCGAGAATAGGTCTTGAATTTGAAAATTTAGATGAGGCATATGAATTTTGGACCAATTATGGACATGAAATGGGTTTTAATGTTAGGAAGCACAATTTAACTTATAGTAGGAGGGACAAGTCTATCATTACTTGTTATAGATATGTATGTAGTAAGCAAGGAGTGCGACAGCCAGACAAGAGGGATTATACAATAAAATATCCTCGAGCAGAGACTACCCATTTTGGCAGAACAACGTACCTTCTTGAGAGATTGTGGTTCATTATTCTTCAGCAGGACTTTTGGGTTCCGTCAACCATTTTGATGTAGCGATAATTTTGGCAATTTAATACTAAATATTTAATTATTGTGATAGATGAGATGATAGTAAGTTAATGGATGGAGAGTAAAAACATTGTATTTTAACTAATTCTTTTGGCATTGTATTTTATCAGTTTTTCTCTTTATCTCCATATAATAGAATGATGAATTGCATTTTACATAAAGAAGAGACAAATACGTAACTAGAAAATTGAGAGGTTGACATTAATATTATCAGCGCAGCAAGTTGGAGGTAATTTTTTATTTTTTTAATCAAATTTATTGATGTAAAGAAACATTTACATTAAATTAAGTGAGAAATAAAATACTTGGCAAAAAAAGTGAGACATAAAATAAATGGGAGAATTCATAATTACAAAAGTAAGAAGGTAAAAATTCCGTGGAATATAAAGATAAAGCTTCACTTGATATAAAAACTGAATGGCAAAAAAAAAAATATATATATAAGAACCGGAGGTCACAACGTGTTGAGGAAAAAGGTTAACAAAAGAAGTTTAAATAAAATGTTATGAACGGCTGTGATTGAGGTTTTGAGTGAGTGGTTCAGATTCAGTAATTAAAACGACGTCGTTTTGATTAATGAAATATTTCTCACCGTAGATGAAACGAACGGCTGAGATTGTGTGCATCACACTGCACATCAGATAATGCACATCAGGGACCCCGCTCCCGACATTAAGTGCCCGTTTGGTTCACGGAATTAGAGGTAATGTAATGAAATGTAATGCAATGTAATGTAATGATGATTACATAATTTGTTTGGTTCGTCATTAGGGAAAGGTGATGCATATGTATAAAAATGTTTGGTTGGATTACATAAAAAATGAGAATATATGAGAATAATATAATAAGGGACAAAATTATCCCTGTCTACACATATAATAGTGTACACATTTGATTCATAATAATTTTTTTAATTCTGTGCAATATATACATTGGGTTCATGGTAATTTTTTAATATTTAATGGTAAAAATAGTATACGGTGTATAGGTTGGGCTCATGTTAATTTTTTTAATATTTAATGATGAAAATATTATTTAATGATATATTTTAATATTTTTTTAAAGGTGGAATATAATGTTTTAATTTTTAATGGGGAATATTTCTTAATTTTCTATATTATTAATTATTTTTTAATATTTAATGGTGATAATTAAAATTATTTAATATTTAATAGCATTTATGGGTGGACACTTTGGTCAATTTTAAAAATTATAATGGCAATAGTGTCATTTTCACTTGATTACAGGATGTATGCATCCTCATTTATCAGTCCTAGCAGTGTAATGCTGATTATATCAAATGATGTAATCAGGATTACAAAATGTAATCCTGTTTACATTACATAAGCGCAACCAAACATTGTAATCACTCTATTGCATCAGGATTACATGTAATCCTCTCTCATGTAATCGAACCAAACGGGCTATAAGAGAGCGCTACAGAAAGAAAGAGAGAACCAGACCCTCACCATCTTGATCTCACCTTGGCCTTCCTTCCTCTACCTTTACTCTCTCACCACATTCACCACCATCGACTTTCCTCCAACATTCACTACTATCCTGCTCCATCACTACTGCTGTCGACCTCCATCAGAGACACAGTCGCGATTGTTGTGTGAGAACTCAGAGAGCCAGAACATTGACATAGAGCTCGGGAGTGGACGAACAAGGAGGAAGGAGAGGAGAGATCGTCATTTCTCACCACTATGCACTGTCACCACCGACTACAACCTCCGCCATTGTTCCTCTGAGTTCCACCACCACCATCGACCTTGGACTTGTCAATGATGTGCCCATGAATTTATCGGCACTTGTCAGTAAAATTGGAATTTATACAAAATAATCCCATGATACTTAAATGCAATTTTAAAAAATCATTTTTTTATATTTTCTTTTGTATGGGATCTAAATGTAATTTTCTCTTTAAAATACATATTCTACCTTAACTTTTCATCAAATTTTTTGCCGGGCCAAAAATCAATTTTTCTTGAAAGAAATTCATTAACTATTTGTACATGCTTCACTTCTCCTGCTTCATAGAATATGATGAAAAAAAATGTGTTTGAAATACAATGTTATCTATTTAAAAAATAAATTAAATAATTTTTACAAAATATGATAAAAATTAAAATAATAAAATTTTATGATATAATCAAAATTAATAAATTGTATAACATGTTAGAAAGTTTGAAAATATATATTAGAATTATTTTGTGGTTGTATAATTTTTTTAGCAAATTAAATGTTTAAATAATTCTTATGAAAGAGGGTGTTTTGATAAGAAAAATGTTTAAAAGTGTTATTGGTCAATTAATAGTTTAATGGATATAAATTGAATATTAAATATATATGGAAGGTTTGTGTGAAAAAAAAAAAATCAATGCTAAGATATATACAAGGTAGGTTTGGGATCAACATCACATCGAGGAGAAAAGTTGCTCTAACAGTTAAAATTTAATGATGACCATTTAAAAATAATCATTGACCAGTAAAACTTTTTAGCGGCAAAAGGTCACACTGCTCCTTTTTTTTTTTTTCATATTTTTGGGGCAAATATTGATATAAAACCTTCTAGATACTCACAGCTTCTACGTGAAAACTTCTAAAAGAAATTGGACTGACCTACCCGATGTATATAGTTCCATGTCAATGGCGACACATATTTTTTAATGTGACAGCTTGCATGCAAGTGGATTTCAAAAATTTAACATACGAATAAACATCTGTCCTCAGTTAAAATCCTACCAAAAGTTCAAAAACGGATGAAGTTGTGCATGCAGTGACGCGAGTCCTTCCTTGCTACTTGCTTGTAGTATGTTCTCTATATAAATAACATGCAGGCCTTGGGTGTCTCTCATGCTTCAAGTTCCAAGTAGTCTTGAACATCGAGTAGTACTATGAGACAACAATGCCTGCGAGGTCACTGTTCATAAGCCTCTCCTTCCTCTGGTTTTCCTTCACCACCATCAAAGCATTCTCACTAGCCTCAGCTTCTGAAGAAGCAGTAGTGAATGACCTTAATGGAGAAGCTCTTGTGGCAGGTCAAGATCAGTACTACATAATGTCAGCTTTATGGGCAGCAGGAGGCGGGTTAAACCAAAAAAAACTGGGGATGCCTCATCATGTGAATATTCTATTTTGCAAGAAAGTTCAGAACTAAACCGTGGTGCCCCAGTAATATTCCATGATGAAGGAACAAGCGGAGACGAAATATATGCAGGTTCTGTTGAGTAATACTTCAAAGTTATTTCAGATTATTGAGTAAATTGTTATTTTATTATTAGGTTTGATTATATTATTTAATATTTATCATATCTTAGGATAATATTTTAAGGTTATATCTGGATATTTTAATTTGATTTGATTAAATTAAATTTCAAGGTTAGTTTTAGATTTGTCTCCACAAAGGCTTACTTGTAACATTTCGGAGGTTCTTATTTTCCCTCTGCAACAATATAATCCTTCAAATTTCAACAGGTTCTACTGATCTGGAAATTGAGTTCGTGGACAAGCCAGACTGTGCAGAATCTTCCAAGTGGGTGGTGGCTTATGAATCTGGATCGTTGTCTTCGCCGGGTCTGGTGATCGGAGGGCCTAAAGATCATCCAGATTCCTTGTTGGTGAGTGGTGTTTTCCTGATCGAGGTGCTCAACGCGATTGGTTACAAGCTTGTGTTTTGCTCCAAAAGCAATATTGCTAGTTCTTCTTCAGGTACTTGTTATGATGTTGGGATTGATTATAATAAGGGGGACGGAAGCAGGAATCTGGTTGTGAGAAAGCAAGACAGTGGAAATGCCTTCATGGTGGTGTTCGTGAAAGCCAAATCTGATAAAGGCAAGCACTACTACAGAATTGAGATATAACCACCCCAAAGATGTCCCAAATTGAAAATTGGGTGGTTAAAAAGGGAGGCGGTGGCATTTTCGTAATTATATATGTGTAGGGGAACCTTTAGGCGTCCCAAATATGAATTTGGGAAGTCTAAAGTGCTTCCTGGCGCGAAATATAAATTTCATAATTTTTTTTTAGCGCCAGGAGTTGGGTTTAGGCGTCCCAAATACCATTTGGGACGCCTAAAGTCACCTTTAGGCGTCCCCTGCATGTCAGACACTTGTCTGACATGCGGTCTTCTCATCTATCTATCACACCCTCTCCTCACATCCTCTCAACAACTTTACTCTTCTTCCTCCTCTCCCCACCCACACCGTCGGCCCTCCTGTGTATTTTTTTTCTTCAACTCCTCCCTCCTCCCTTGTTCAAGCTCTCTCCTCCACCGTCGGCCCTAGCTTGTTGAACTCCTCCCTCCTCCCTTCTTCTTCTTCCTCTTTGTTTCTTCAACGGCTGCAACCGTGTCTGCTGCAACCTCACCTCCTCCACAGTGGGTTTTGCTCTCTCCTCCATTGTTGTGCGTGGGTGGAGCTCCAACGTCTTCTCTACCTCTCAAACATAGTAGCTAGGGGGCGCCCTGATCAGGTTGGTTTATTTTCTTCGTTTTTTTTTTGTAACAGAATATGGTTTATTTTGTTTTTGAAAAATAAATTAAATGGTTGAGATTGTGCTTATTATATATTGCTTATATTGAGATAGTTGAGATTAGCCTGATGTGTTTGGTGTGGTTATATTGTTTAAATTGCATTTATTCGGGAATGGTTTATTTTCTTGTTTAAATATAAATTTACTTGTGTATAATAGAAACAAGTCTTCTTAGTTCTCACCCGTTCCATTGTGTTAAATATGAGTAAAGTTTAAAAGTTACTCCCCTGTTTCAATTTGCCTCTCGTTAATTATTGAGTAAACTTTGTTCTTATAAGATAAAATGTTATATTAAATAGGGATGTAGTTAGAAAGGTTTTAAATTTAAAGGTAGAGTTAATGAGATTTAAAGATTTCTTTGACTATTGTGGATCATGTTAAAAGTGACTTATAAGAACGATTAGAAGTAGAGTATTAAATTTTAAGACAAAGTTTTTGAACTTTTATTTATTTATTTGTTCAAGTGTAACATAATGAAAGTGGCTCATAAAAGTTTCTTCCAATCATTGATTAGTGTATGCCACATGAAACCAATACAATTCATAGTTGTTCATGAAACCGTTAAAACCTCTCATTAAAATCCTACCATGAATTTGGCGAAACCATTTGTTATCTTTAACCCCGTTTAATTTGAAACCTCATAATAAGCTCAATATGTTAACCCTGTTAATACAAAGCCGGTTCTACGGCTTTTCTAAAAGTATAATAGATCCCTGTTGTTCAGTTTTAGGGAAATCTAGCTTTTATAAGGCAATGGAGATTTATCCATACACACGTAGTGGCACCACCCCATTTCATTGGTCTTGTTCCCGCACCATTAATTAGTATATATAATAAAATAAAATATGATTTATTTAAATTAAAGAAATTCTTGTATTAATTACACACAATTGTTTTGTTAATTCCAAATTCTTGAATTATGAAGAATAATTCAAGCCAAAACTTAAAAAGAAAACGATAACCCTAATATTCATTAAATGATTTTTATCTAAATATTTTCAATAAAACAATTTTATTTTTGGAAGAACTCAACTTAAAACTGTTTTGTTAATATGAAACTCGTTTTGTTTTTAATTCTTCCAAACCTCAAAAAAATTCTTTAATTTAATCTTATTGTATTTATTTTATTATACATTAATTTTATATACATATACTTATTAAAAAAATAAGTTACATAGCACTGAAACCCTTTTAATAGGAGAGATGAGGCTAGGAGGGGGCAAAAATTTTATTAAGCCCATATTTGAAAATCCTAAATTGGGTTGATAACTTAATTAGGCAATCCCATCATATGTCCTTGAGAATTGTACTAAACGTGTGAATGTTATTGGTAATGCCTTAGGTGGTAACAAAATGGATCATAGTTGGATGAATGCTTTGAGAACTAGTGACGAATATGAGAAAGGGGTGGACGAATTTATTGAATTCGCTAAAAAGAATGCTCCTGCAAGAAATAGGAAGTATTTTTGTCCTTGTGTCAATTGTTTGAATGAGAGTAGAAGGAATGTTGATGTCATAAAGAATCACCTACTTTGTGATGGAATAAATCTGCGATACACAAGGTGGATATGGCATGGTGAGGAAGTAACTGATTGTTCGTCACACAAGAAGGAAGCTGTGGATGTCATAGATGAAGATAGAATGGAGAGAATGATTAACGATGTTGAGGCAGAATCCTTTGCGCAGTCGCAGGAGTATGACAGCCTGTGGAGTGATGCAGAGACACCATTGTATAGTGGTAGTAAGTACACGCGGCTGACAGGAACATTACATTTGGTTAACTTAAAGGCAACTTGTGGGTGGACCGATAGTAGTTTCACATTGCTATTTGAACTATTGTGTGATATGTTTCCGGAGGATAATGTACTTCCAAATCGTATGTATGAGGCCAAGAAAATCCTGCCTACAATGGGTATGGAGTATAAGAAGATACATGCTTGCCCTAATGACTGCGTACTGTACAGAAATGAGTACGGAGGTCTTAGTGAGTGTCCTAAGTGTAAAACTGCACGATACAAAGTGAAAAAAGAAGGTGGTTGTGGTGATGTGATAAGTAAAAGGCAACCTTTAAAGGTTATGTGGTATCTTCCAATAATACCACGTTTTAAACGTTTGTTTGCGAGTGCAACAAAAGCGAAGAAGTTGAGATGGCACTCTGATGAGAGAATATCTGATGGGAAATATCTTCGGCACCCAGCTGACTCTCCACAATGGCAAAAAATAGATGAAATGTTCCCTCAATTTGGCAGCGAGCCGAGAAACCTACGGCTTGGGCTTTGTACAGACGGCATCAATCCGTATAGAACTCTTACTAGCACACATAGTGCGTGGCCGGTTCTCCTTGTAATATACAACTTGTCTCCCTGGCTATGTATGAAACGTAAGTATATAATGCTATCTATGATGATTTCTGGACCAAAACAGCCAGGGAACGATATTGATGTCTATTTGGCGCCTTTGATTGAGGACTTGAAGTAGTTGTGGGAGGAAGGCGTAGATGTGTTTGATGCTTATAAGAAGGAGTCTTTCAAGCTACGTGCAATGATTTTCACAACGATAAACGACTTCCCTGTGTACGGAAACTTGTCAGGGTACAGCGTGAAGGGTCACAAAGCATGCCCAATATATGAAGCAGACACACACTTCCAACAACTAAAGCATGGAAGAAAAACTGTCTACACTACTACAAACTTTACATTTAACGACCCTAAAGGACGTCCCTTTTTAAATTAGGGACGCCCAAAGTTCAATATTTAGCGGGAAACATTGGCGCTGGTTGAATTTTAAAAAAAAAAAAATTTGAACCACTTTAGACGTCCCCAGTCTAACTGGGGACGTCTAAAGTGTGGTTTAGACGTCCCCAGTCAGATTGGGGACGTCTAAACCTCACTTTAGACGTCCCCAGTCTGACTGGGGACGTCTAAAGTGGTTCAAATTTTTTTTTTTTTAAAATTCAAATTTTTTTTAATACTTTAGAAGTCCCCAGTCGGACTGGGGACTTCTAAAATGCCACTTTAGAAGTCCCCAGTCCGACTGGGGACTTCTAAAGTATTAAAAAAAAAATTTGATTTTTTTCTAAAAAAAATTTGAACCACTTTAGACGTCCCCAGTCTGACTGGGGACGTCTAAACCTCACTTTAGACGTCCCCAGTCTGACTGGGGACGTCTAAAGTGGTTCAAATTTTTTTTTTAAAAAAATTCAAAATTTTTTTTTAATACTTTAGAAGTCCCCAGTCGGACTGGGGACTTCTAAAGTGCCACTTTAGAAGTCCCCAGTCTGACTGGGGACGTCTAAAGTGCCACTTTAGAAGTCCCCAGTTGGACAGGGGACGTCTAAACCTCACTTTAGACGTCCCCATTTTGACTGGGGACGTGAAAAAGCCTGTCAGACACCCATCCCATCAGCAGCAGGCCAGCAGCTTTATTTTCCTTCCCCAAGCTTCATTCCGTCTTCCCTCGTAAGCTTCGTTCCAAGCTGTCTTCCTCTTTCCCTTGCTTCCTTTCCCGTCTTCCTTCCTCTTTCTCAGTTCATTGCTGCAACTCCCTTTCCCGTGCTTCCTTCCCTATCTGCCTTCCTCTTTCTCATAAACATATTTCTATTTTTCCCTCTCTCTTCTTTGACGAGCACCATCGTTTGTGTCTCCCTTTCACAACTATCATCTTCCTAGCTGGTGGCACCGTGAGTCATCTCCATTTTCGTCATCCACAGGTTTGTTCCTCACTCCCACAACTTTGGATACAAATGATTGAACAAATGCTTGTAACTGTTAATTTAAATCAGATTATGAAACTAGAAAAACAGAGTAACTTGTATATGCATACTTTTAATCTACTTCTAATTTGCTTGATATGGAAATGGACTGTCATTATTGCATACTTGTTTTTTTCGTCAGCAGACTTCAACACGGTGATGTATATATATAGACATGAGTTAAAAAAATGACAATGATACTTAGGAATGAATTTGGTTTGGCTTAGGTTAGTCTAGTTTAACTAGCGCCAATATGTTTATTAGATTGTTGTGTTGTGTTGTTATATAAAATGACAATGATACTTAGAGTTGTGTTGTTGTACATACTATTAGATTGTTGGATAACATGTTTATTAGATAGTGCTGAACTGCTGTTGTTTCCATTCTGGCTTATGCAATATTTCTTCTATCCAATTTCTGTAGTTTAAATTTGCCGGACAGTGATGTATATATAAAAGGCCATAAAAAAAACTTTAGATGTCCCCAATGCAAACTGGGGACTTCTAAAGTCCTGACTTTAGACGTCCCCAGTGCAAACTGGGGACGTCTAAAGTGGTTCAGAACCACTTTAGACGTCCCCAGTTTGCACTGGGGACTTCTAAAGTCCTGACTTTAGAAGTCCCCAGTGCAAACTGGGGACGTCTAAAGTGGTTCATAAACACTTTAGACGTCCCCAGTAACGACTGGGGACGTCTAAAGTCTGACCAAAAGACGTCCCCTATTTTAGGGACGTTATTGACAGTTTTTTCTACGACCCTCAGATAGACGTCCCTCTGTTTTCAGACGTTAAAAGGCCTAAAAAAGGGATGTTAAAAGCGTTTTTTGTAGTAGTGCTACCTTGGCCACAGGAGGTTTCTTCATCGGTTCCACCCGTATCGTAGGCTAAGAAAGCGGTTTAACGGCTTACCGGAGCATGGAATGGCTCCAAAGTCACTAACCGGAGAGGAAGTCTACAGTCGAGTGGAACGTATCCATGTCACTTTTGGTAAGAATCAGAGGGTTGCGGGTGAGAAGAACATATGGAAGAAGAGATCCATTTTCTTTGATCTTCCATATTAGCGTTCGCTTGACGTGAGACACAGTATTGATGTGATGCATGTGGAGAAGAATGTTTGTGATAGCCTTATCAGTACGATTTTGCACATACCAGGGAAGACTAAGGATGGGATTAATGCGAGATTAGACCTTGTCGATATGGGAATAAGAGAACGGTTACATCCACAACTAAGAGATGATGGTAGGAGGGCATACATGGAGCCAGCAGCGCATACACTATCAAAAGCAGAGAAAAGAAGTTTGTGTGGGTGTTTGCATGAAATGAAGGTGCCGCAAGGGTATTCCTCGAATGTGAGAAGATGTGTCTCAATGGACAATTTGAAGTTAGTGGGAATGAAGTCCCATGATTATCATGTGTTGATGCAACAACTATTACCAGTAGCTATTAGAGGCATAATGAAAGATGAAGTACGAAACACAGTGACAAGATTGTGCGTTTTATTCAATGCTATCTGTAACAAAGTCATTGACACTGAAAAGTTGGATGAACTAGAAAATGAGGGTTACATTATTTTGTCACAACTAGAGATGCACTTTCCACCTTTATTTTTTGATATAATGGTGCATTTGGTAGTTCATTTGGTAAGGGAGGTAAGGCTATGCGGTCCAGTTTACCTGAGGTGGATGTACCCTTTCGAGCGATACATGAAGATCTTAAAAGGGTATTCTAAAAATCCTTATCGACCAGAAGCCTCAATAGCAGAAAGATATGTAGTTGAGGAGGCTATGGAGTTTTGCAAAGATTATATGTCAGGGAAGAAGGAACAATCTCAGCATGAAGAAGGGAGAAGCAAGGGAACACGAGGACTGAAAGTGAAGAATGTTCCTTGTGAAGAGGTGTTGCAAGCCCACTTGTATATCCTGAATAATATGGAAGAAGTTCAACCTTACATAAATGAACACAGAAACACTTTGAAGAACAAGAATCCAAGGAAGAATGACATGCAGATTGCTATTGAGCAAAATAAGACATTCATGCAGTGGTTCGAGGAAAAGGTTTTGCACGAGATCGGTGTGTCTGAGACAATCGAGTGGCTAGCTTGGGGGCCTTTGTTTCAGGTCATTACTTGGACCGGTTATGATATAAATGGCTATTCCTTCTATACCAAAGAGCAAGATGACAAAAGTACCATGCAAAATAGTGGGGTCATGGTAGAAGCTGAATCTATGCACTTTTCCAGTTCGAGAGACAAAAACCCCATATTAGCGTCTATGGCCTATTATGGAGTTATAGAAGAAATATGGGAGATGACGTACAACAAGTTCAAAGTTGCTTTATTTAAATGTAAGTGGGTTAGCAACAATGCCGTGGTAATAGATAAACAATTTGGATTTGTCTCAGTCGATCTTCGAAGAGTTGGTTATAGAGACGAGCCCTTCATTTTAGCAAGCCAGGCGAAACAAGTGTTTTATGTCACCGATCCTGCCAGCAAAAATATGTCCATTGTCCTTAAAAGTAAAAAACAGAAGTATGGTGATCCGACCTTCAACCTTGATGACACACCACCTTTCACAACAACTACACCTCGAACAAATGAAGTAGAATTGGTAGATGATGACGAATATGCTGTAAGAAATGACCATGGTGAAGGACTATGGGAAACAATCTAGAGTAAGACCTTAATTTATAAACGAGAACTGTGTTTTTTCTATTTTACTTCCCGCTTACTATATACATGTGTTTTCATTGCAATTTACTTACGTTTCTGATGATGCTTTTTGTGTTAACAGGAATATGGACAACGTTAGTGATGACGAGAGGCGTAGAGATGACGAAAGCTCTAGCAATGACGAAAGGCCTAGAGTTGAACCCCCTGCAAGAAGGAGGGTTAGAGGCTGTACAAAGATGGGAGCATTGGTTGCACGTCATGCACATCAACAGGAGAGGCTGCATATAGACTTCGATGACAATCTGAATCCAGTTGGTCCTGAGGAAGACCACTTCATTAGCTACATAGGGCTTTTGGCTCGAAGCAAAGTGCGCATTACCTACGATAATTGGAGATTGGTTCCCCCAAAAACGAAAGACATGATTTGGCAGCAACTTTTGGTATGTAAGTTTTGATGCATTGTAGCTTTGTTCTTATTGTTTCAAATATAATAATCTTATGTTTTACCTTGCAGCAAACATACGATGTCCCCGACACCACAGAGATGCATAGGCACTGGATGGATGAGGTTCGTGTACGATGGAAAGGTTTCAAGAACAAGCTAACAAAGCATTACATTCGAGGGGCCCTTAGGGGTAACGATCCATGTGCACAGTATACATATTTATCTCCAGAGGACTGGAGGTTGTTTGCGGCATCACGAGCAGATCCTGAGTTTTTGGTAAGATTTCTGTCATAATATAGAACTACTTATATCGTTGATTTCATATACTTTATATCGTTGATTCATTTTTTGTTGTTTTTCATTCATAGAAATTAAGTGCAGCAAATGCCCAGAGGCAAGCAGAAAATAAATATCAACATTTCATGTCTCGCGGTGGATATCGGAAGCTTGAGCGGCAAATGATGGCAGAAGAGTTACAGAAAATGAAGGAAGCAGCGGAATCTGATCCTAGCGTTGTTATCCAGCCACCGGCACCTCCTCCACGTCACAAAAAATGGAAAGCAGGGAGGATTAAGGCTGGGAAGTACATAAATCCGACTGTTGCTGAGGTTGCTGCGAGGATTGTAAGTAGTTATACCATAAGTACCTAATTTTTTACATGTCGCGAGTGGTTTCGATACATTTACGATAAACTGCATGCTACAGGATGACCTGGACGAGCAGAGTAGCCAAGGTTCATTCAATCCAAGTAGACGGATGGACATCTTGTCAACGGCTATTGGGAAGGCAGATAACCTTGGTCGTGTTCGAGGAGAGACACGGGGAGTTAGTGCCGCGAGGTATTTTGGACGAGAGCCACGTTATTCGTCACAAGCTGGACCTAGTAAGGATGTTGTGGCCAAGATTCGAGAGGAGCTCGAACGAGAGATCGAGGCCAACCTTCGCGACAAGCTCCGATAAGAGCTGTTGCCAGAGCTTCAACTTGAAATGGCAAAGATGTTTGAAGCACAAAGAGCAAGGGATGAGGCTCGAACTCAGGAATCCCCGGCCTTCAATAGCACCAGAGGAAGTTACAACCCTCTGGAGCAACCACTTGGCCACCCTTCTCCCACTCCAGTGTCGGGAGACCCTTGCACCCTCTATTTGGATGATCCACTGTTGCGTGTTGTTGCTGATGCTCTCGTTCACACACGTGCTACCACCCACCATAATCAGCAAATTCTGGAGGATTTTCGTAGGGTGAATGTGACGAGTGTTAGAAAGGGGGAAGAAGGTACAGCCATCCCTGTTCCTGATCCAGAGGTTGGCACGTTAGGTCAAGCGATAGGATCTTTCATCCTTTGGCCTCGCAATCTTATTGGTTCAGACGCAACACCTCCAATGGTAAGAATTACCTTACTGTTACTGAAAATCTGTTGGCATCCTAATAACAATTTGTTTTTTGATGTTCTAAAAGGATGACGAAGCTGCGAGCAAATGGCCCTACTTAGCACGGCAGCAACAGATCTACAAGGGCATTAAACAGATTGACTTGAAGATGCCTCCAGGGATTGTGGGCCAAGTGGAGTATCCCTACACGATTGACAATAAAGATCTCAAGCAGTTTATCAGGTTGGAGGAGATAGATGCAGGCTGGGTCAAATTTGCAGTCCGGTAAGTTTTTTTTTCAATTTTCCCATAGAATTCATTTAGTGGTTTTTTGTTTTCATACATTCAAGAATTGATTCCTTATTTTAATTCTATTATAGCACCTTCCACGATCTCTGCGCAAACATGGAAAGAGGTAATTGGTATGGATTCTTATGTCCTGCGAATACGACAGGGGATACTTGTACTGTGGCGCATAGGACTCACTATGTCGGCTACGCAATGGCACAAACCAAACTTCGTTGTTATCTAGCACCCATTGTCCAACGGTTCGTATTTACATTTTGCCAATTTTAGAAGTTTACTAAATAATTGTCTTCTCACTCATCTAACTTCATTTTAATGTGTACATGTTGTTAAAGAAACCACTGGACTTTGTGTGTTATATGTCCCCGCCGCAACGTAGTCTATTGGTTTGATCCCTTGAGTAACAAGCCAGACAGAGATACAAAATCCGTCTTCGACACGTAAGTTATTCTGTTTGTATTTCATTGACAACAAAAATAAATGAATGGTTCTAATTTCTGTTCATTTTGCTTTTCATGATAGTGCTTGTCAAACATATAGAATCCTAGGTGGGTCACGCGAGGGTGCAATTGTTAAAAAGCCAAAGTGGTTTTATCCCATAGTAAGTACATTCGATCCTACCTAATTGTTTCATTGACGGTCCTTTTAGACATACCTTTATTGATTTTAACAACCAATTGCATCCCTTTGATTAAAAGTGCCCTCGGCAACCTAGCAACACTGAATGCGGATATTATGTTATACTTTATATGTATAACATAACTCAAAGTGGAATTACTAGCGATTTTGAAAAGGTAATCGCTTCTTCATTCTCAAATGATAATATTTTTGGTGTTCTAATCGAAATGTTAATTAATTCATTTGCTTGAGATTCATTTCATCAAAGCTTATTACTTTCTAATTTTCAGATTTTTGATAATGAAGATGCCTACCTACTTGAAGACCTTGATTTGATCAGAGATCTTTTGGCTGGACATCTTCTTCAACATATAGAGCAGTAAACTTGTTATTTTATATCAGTTTGTACTTGTGTGATGACAACGTTTTGACACTTTCTGGTTGTTTTTTGTTGATATATATAGTAGTAGGTTGTATGAAAGGTTATTGTATGTATATATAGTAAATATTGTAGTGCTGGATGTCCTTACCAGTATGTAACGGACAGTGTGGTTTATGAATCCATCTTCTATTCTGTTTCTGCAGTTTCAATTCGTTGGGTAATACAGAATGTAAATTATGGTATAAAAAAAACCTAACTTTTAGACGTCCCAAATTAAGAATTGGGAGGTCTAAAGTCCCCCAGGGTGGGACTTTAGGCGTCCCAAATTAAGAATTGGGAGATCTAAAGTCCCACCCTGGGGAACTTTAGGGTCCCAAATTACAATTTGGGACGCCTAAAGTCCCCCAGCGTGGGACTTTAGGCGTCCCAAATTAAAATTTGGGACGCCTAAAGTCAGACTTTGGGCGTCCCTATCATTTGGGACGTCTTTTGTTTCAACTTACTACGCCCCCAGTATATATGTCCCCCCGTTTTGGGACGTTAAAGGTGCCAAATTTGGAAGGTTAAAGCCCCTTTTTATAGTAGTAAAGTTCAGTGTTATATGAATCAAGTAGAGTTGATTCTGCTATGATGATGAACTACTAGTATGTGATGAACAAAGCCTATTACTGTTTGGCTTTGTTTCAATATGAATTTAGGAGCGTGAAGGTGGAATCTATCTATTATCAAATAAAATTATCTTTTAAGAAATCATATTTTCAAAAGATCTTCAAATAGTTATAAATTTAACAAGATTTTTACAAAAACACAACTATTTAACCATTTTTTTTTTAAATAACCGTTATAAACCTTATTTTCCTTCCACAATGAGATATAAACATAATAAATTAGAACCATTAAGTCAAGTTTGGTCCTAAGTAAGAAAACTTTTTTAAAAAATAGTTGAAAATCTAGCCTAAATACAGGATTTAAACTTGTAAATGAAGGGGATTTTTTGAAAAATTTAAACTTTTTAAATCAATTATTCAGTGATTCAAACTCTTCATTATAGCTTATCAATTCTTCAACTTAACTTATATTATCAGAGTTATACTCTGCTCTTACCTAAGTTTATCATCAGTTAAGTTATGAGCTCATATCATGCAAATATCTATCCCTATTTCGATTATTGAGTATAATATTATTACCACTATTCACTATGTACATGTTCTATATTTTGGTGTGTGTGTATGTTTAAATCTTGTAGCCACATAAGGCTATTAAAAGTCCCAAGTATAATTAAATAGATTATACAAATAACTTATTAGAGGACTTTTCGTTTCTTAGGTTAGACTTGGGGTCCACAATAAAAAATTAATTAAGGATTGCGAATAGGTAAACTTAGGATCTCTCTTCTCGAAGAGCCTTTTATTGAACCCTAAGTAATCTATATATCATGTAAATGCAATAAAATAAGGGGAAATTGTTTTTTTTTTGTTGAAATAGATAAATGTAAAATTTAATTAAAATTTAAATTACTATTTTTGGTATTTTTATAAAAATGAAGAATGAGTTAATGGAATGGTATGAAGTGAAAAATATGAATAAAGAATACTCTTGGTAATAATGAAGAAGTGACAATCCTTGCTCAAAAAGATTATGGGAATTAAAACTCATTAAGTCTTAAGAAAAACATCAAAATAACACTTGAGTCCAATATTTCCAATTAATAGTAGCTCCTATGAACATAGCTAACTACTACCTCTTGAGATATTGTTTAAAACCACTTAATGTACAATTGAAATGAATAACTATAATTTATTTTCTCTTAATATGAATGTGATGACATGACACTTAATTAATCCAATTCAATTACACAATTTAACAATAATACGTAGAAAGCAACAATATCTTTGAATCAATAAAGAAAATACATATATATAAATCCCACAAGCTATAAAAATCTAATCTAATCACAAATATCAAATTAACAGACAATTAACATCAATATCAGTTCAGAAATCATATATATAATAATTTCTAAAATTAAACAATCCAAATATATAATTCAAGATTAATAGAATTATAAAAAAACTGCCCTTTATTATAGTCAACTAAACTCAAGCACAATTCATCGGGGTCGTCGTCATCAATGTACAAAGGGAATTAGCTACACATAGATCTTGGTAGTGTCACCACCAAACAGAGAATACGCAGGAACAATAAAAGCATATCGACGAAGACTATGGAAGGTGGTAGGGAATTATGGTGCTGTGGTGGTGGAAACTAAGAACAGAGGAGGACTAGTGGTGGTTGAAGGTGGAGGAGGAGAGAGGATGACAGGCGGTGGTGATGGCTGCTCTCTCTCTCTGGTTCAAGTCTCCTTAGCGGCCTCAAACTCGCTCCCAGTTGACGGTGGATGTTGGTTCCGGCGAGAACTGTGTTGACGGCGCTATGAAAGGAAGGGATCCTATGGTGTTGGTCCTGAGCTGCAGCGCTGTCTCCCTCTCAAACCCAAACCGTGATCAATGCATTCCCACAGTATGCCCGCGACGCTCCTGCTGTTGGAATCTCTGTAACTCCGATCAAGCTCTCACAAGTCTCTGCCACGCCTCTTCTCTTTCAATCTCGGGCTGTGATGCAGTGTGGCGGAGGGTGGAATGGTGCTCGCCGTCGACCGTGGTGGAGAATGTAGTCGCCGGCGAGGAAGGAGGAAGATGATGATGAGATGAAGAAGCTTGCGCCGCTCCCAGCTTTCGGATCTGTGCGGCGCCCAAGCCCTGCTCTCAGCTCTGTTCTCTTCTAATATCCAATGTCTCGGGTCTCTCTTATTCTTTTTTTCAGCAAAGCCTAAAATAACAACCCATATTCCTGGTCAAAAAGTTTTGACCAGGGATCTAAATAAAACTTTTAAAATGTTCTCCAAAAGGGACTACAAGGAATATTTTGAAATATTTATGAAGCCAACTACCATTGTTAAAGCATTTGGGTAATTTTCTTGTAATTTTCTCGGCCCAATTTCTTCCATAAATTATAATTTTCAGAAATCATTGAGCCCTTTTCTGTAATTTTTTCTAATCTTTAAAATATTAATTTTGACCTCCAAAATCTCCAATTTTCTTCCAAGCCACATACAATACAAGATTGAGCACAAGGTAGTATCACAAGTTCAATAAATAATTGCACAAAATAATTAATAAATTATGACTATTTTGCCTTTATTGCAATTAATTCAAAACAATTGTCCCTAACTAAAATTGGTGCTTACAGCCCAGGGACACTGTCCCTGTAAAATGCACATCGGGACTTACAATCTCGGGACATTGCCCAATAACCACTTTGAATGCATCTCAGGTCTTACAATTCAGAGACATTGCCCATGCAAAATGCACATCGGGATTTACAGCCTCAGGACGCTGCCAATAATCAAACCATATATTCATGAAATGAATATAATTGATGGTACAAACAAACATACAGAACAATTACATAATATATGAGAGAAAGAGTTAGTACCTGTCGACCTTTCCGGTAATTTAGCTTTGCCAATTGGCTTTCTCTTTAAGCTCAGGCAGATATCAAATCCTATAATTTTGAAATTCATATTGAGATGGGTTATTGTTTATTCTAATCTTATTAATATAATTAAAATTATGTTATTCTTGAATTTTTCATAACTCTTATCCTTTATTTAAATTAGTTGATTATCTTTGATAATCTTTTGTATTTAGATTATTATATATCTAATTAAGGCACATTAAATGTCTTTTTCCCTGTACTTTTCATAGTCAATTTAATAAAGTTAGCCTCTTAAACTTGTCTCCAAGACTCTCAAACCATCATTAATTTTAATTTGACAATTTTTCGAAAATTTTGAAAAATAATAATTTAAACTAAAATTTTTTAAATAAGAGGGTTCAAGTCTGATGTAAAACTCTTTCAATCCTCTGTGAAGAAAAAATAATGTTCAATATTAAAACCACAGTGGACAAGGGATAGTATCCCAAAATGGATTCTCGCAATATATAAGAGTCCGTTTGGTTTAACCCTATTGCATGCCTGCAATGGTAATCATGATTACATTATCAAGAGAAGAGTGTTTGGTTACTCTTTAGCATGGTAATAAGGTTTACCATAGTAAAGATGATTACCAAAAAATTGGTAATCCATATTCATAGCTCCCCCCTATGAATGCTCATTACCATCACATTGTATGATAAAAAAAGTCCAATTTACCCTTTAGTATCATATGTTTCTGTTTTACTTATCTCATTTCACTTACCACAACTACTACCGCTACTACCTCCTCCATTGTCGTCCCCTCCAACCGCCACGGCCACCTCCTCCTCCTCCTCTACCACTACTGCCATCGCCTTCACCAACCGTCGCCTCCACCCACGTCCTCCTCCACCACCCCCTGTCGCCGCCACCACCACCTCTTTCGCCATCCCCATTTTTATCTCCACCACTACCTCTTCCTCCTCCTCGACCGCCCCCACCACTCCCACCGTTACTGCCACCACGATCTCTTCCTCTTCCACCGCCGCCGTTGCCACCACCACCACAACCTCCTCTTCCTCCACCAAACCCTGTTGTCACCACCTCCATCATTGCCGTTGCTCACCACTAGTACCTCCTCCTCCACCTCTATATTAAGGATAAAATAGACCTTTTGTGATATATTAATTTTAAATAATGGTTAAAATAATAGTTCATTACACCTTAACTAAAAATCAAACAAAACACTAACCTTGTAATTAATATTGCATTGTATTATCATTACATCGCATTATACTATATTACAGGATGTAATGAGATTGAACTAAACAGGCCCTAAATGTTTTGTCCTCAAAATCGTAAGCTCTGGTCAAGATTTCCTGCTATCTTCATTGTCCTCATCCATCTGTTACGTCAAAGTGAAGCACGTGCAAATAGTTAATGAATTTTTTTAAGAAAAATTGATTGCAAATTTAACGTACATTGTATGCTTTAAAGGGTTAAGTAAAAAAAATACCTATTATTTTTCACAAATATTACCCTGCCAACTGATGTGTGCAGCTTTTGTTTTTAGAGAAAACTGAAATATTTTCTGATGAAGAATCATACCACTATTTGTACAGGCTTACTAGCTGGCATGAAGCGACACACTTTTCCATTTTAACAAATTTTTTTTAAAGCAATAACTTAAAATAAAATACTAAAACGACAATGGACAATGGATAGTGTCCCAAAACGGATTCTCTCAGTATATAAATCTTATGTCCTCAAAATCGTAACCTTTGGTCAAGATTTCCCGCTATATAAATTGTCTTCATCTATCTTTTACGTCAGAGTGAAACACGTGCAAATAGTTAATGAATTTTTTTTAAGAAAAATTGATTGAAAATTTAAGGTACAATATATGCTTTAAAGGGTTAAGTACAAAAATAACTATTTATTTTTCACAAATATTACCCTACCGAAAGATATCTGTAACTTTTTTTTTTCTAAAGAAAACTGAAATCCTTCAGTTTTTTTTTGGTGAAGAATCATACCATTATTTGTACAGGCTTACTAGCTGGCATGAAAGCGACACACTTTTCCATTTTAACAACGTGCTCATTTTTAAAAGTGTTAAGTACGCTCCATCATTTTTCTTGATGGATCTCCATTACTTTTATTGGGTAAATTATCTGGATAGGCTTACTAGCTGGCATGAAAGCGACACAGTATTCCCAAAAGGCGCTCTCTCTCAAGGGACCTCTCCAGAACAGAAGGTCAAGATGGTGGGGGCAATGAAGTTGGAGATAAGGTTATTAAATTCATACGGACCATTGAATTAATTGGGGGTAATAGGTTAAGAGTCAGTGAGTCAGATTAAAGTTAAATATGAGATAATCTGAGACCAAATCAATAAAAAAGTGAACTTAAACTATACCAAAATGGGGTAGTTACTAATTACAATATTCATATTCTCAATTGTAATATCTCAAATTTTAATATTGAGGTTTAAAGTTACGTTAGATTTAATTATTGATGAGGTTGAGGTATTAAGAGATGAAATTTGAATATTTGAGACTTAGAAAGAGCATGATTGGAAATTATATCTCTAGATTTTTTGAAAAATTTTGGAATTTGAGAATTTTCAAGAATTAAATGATAATATTTTTGAGTGATTCTTTTTGCATTAGAAAGTATATATCTCAAGCTTTCTATAGTTAATTTATCATTTTTGAAAATATGTAGAATTAAATATGAATTTTTAAAGTCATAAAATTCTAAATAAACACTAAATTGATCAAACCGACTAGAACGGACCAATTAGATGACTGATTCGTTTGTTTCCTAATCAAATCAGTCGGTTCGATTTTAATAACTATGGTTGGAGAAAGATTGAGAGACATGATTAATCATTGGGGGGGAGGTTGACGGAGGAGTGTGAGGGAGAGAGAGGGTGTGTTGTGTAAAATAATCATTTGAAAAGAAATCATGTGAGGCTCACCTAACAAAAGTAACGGGCATCAAACGAATGAAGGTGACATTTTTATTCCCTTTCTAAAAGTTTATGAGCATTTTTTTTTTAAAAAAAATATGAAATTAAGCTTTTAGAAAACATATATAAGTATTTTTTACCATCACCCTGTTTTAAAGGATAAGATCTATGTATGAGAGCCTAATATTCTAATGAGACGGAAGTCATATAGTTGGAGAAAGCGAGTAAGAAGATTTTCTAAACATGAGTGAGTCATTGTCTGAACCTGTTCATCTTAGTTCCACCTTATCCCTACACTGTATGACTTCTTCTATTAGTCGTACCTTTATTAACCAGACAGAGAATTTTGTTGAGTTTATCCATATTCCAAATGATGCTTGAAAGAAGCAAGTTTCATTTAAGAGGTAGGTGATGTAATAAAATTTTTGTGCATTATGATGTTATAGAGATAAATGAAGAGAGAGTAGAGATGAGAGAATTTGCACACAGAGATTTATACTGTTTTGGCCCAACCTCAGCCCTACATCCAGTCCTTAGAGATCAACACCTTATGAGATTTTCACTAATCCTCCAAGATTTAGTGGGCTCTCAGAACGCCGCAAAACAACAACTGTCCTCGCAAGGACTACGAGCAGAAATATTCTAAGCCATAAAATTTTCTCTCCCCTTTACGACAAGTCTTACGAGCAGAACAATTACGAAGACCTTTCTCTCCTGTTGGCCCATGCAAGTCTTATGAATAGCAACGTTCTCTCCTGTTTACACCTCTGTCAGTTTTACGAGCAGCAACGTTCTTTATTGCTAGCACCTTGTAAGTCTTACGAGCATAAAGTCTTACCAGGAATTTTTTCTACAGCTTCCTGTAAGGAAATCTACCATCTCAAGGTCACTTTACCTTGAGATCAAATTAAAAATACAATTGAAATGTGTTTACAGACTCTCACAGAGTGGATATGATAATCATTGAAGAACAATATAAATACAGAGAGTAATATGAAATCAGAGACTCTTGTAAATTTTCAGCGTATGCTTGATTAAGGCCTTTTTTATGTGTTAGCCTTGGGGTCTACAATCAAAAATTAAACAAGGATTACGTATAGGCAAACCAAAGATCGTTTTCTCTTCTCGAGAAGCCTTTCTAAGTAATCTAATATGCCGTGCAAATGCAATGAAAACGAGGGGAAAATTGGTTTTGGTTTTTCAAATTAATAATTAAAAGAAGGATGCAATTTAATTAAAAGCTAAACTATTTTTTTTTTTGATATTTTTATAAAAGTGAAAATGGGATGAATACAAGGTAATTAAACCCGGACCGGTCAGTGAACTGATCGTGGTATTGGGTCAAGTGTCAGTGGGTTGGACCGGAGTCAACCCAGAATCAACCTGGACCTAAACCTGTGAGGAGTAAAAAATTGAAAAATATTATAATTTCTCATCACACCATCCAAATTATGAATAGTATATATCTAGAATCAAAATGCTAACAAAATAACATGATTGTATCATATATATATATATATATATATCACCTAATGACAGTTGTTATAACTTGTAATCCCAAAATATTTATCATAAGTTCATAACACAACATCAAAACATGTTTATGATAACAAAAGTAGTAAACTAATAATTAATTAATTATTATCATTAAAATAAGCATCAACTATATCATTCAACTTTCTAGGTACTGAGACATTAGGAGGCTGAGCTGTAGGAGGAAGAGTAAAGGCACTAGGAGCAACAGAGTCAACATTTAATGATGGAGCCCCAACAACATCGTCATCACCTATATATCAAATGAATAAAATTAGTATTAGTTATGCTCCAAATAAGAATATAATCTTACATAATTAAAAAGATGATTAGAAACCTCCATAATCCTTCGCCATTTGTTGAAATTGAAGATCTGCCGCTTCTACATTTTCAAATTCAGGAGTTGGATCTTTGTCAAGAACCCAAAAGTCTAGTCTATCAATTGATTCATAATCAATGGAATCATAATTATCTTTCTTCATCTTCAATTGATTCCTATAATGCCAACACAATAGAAGGTCATTATTACTATTCCTCAGTCATGACATTTTAGATTACCTAAACTTTAACTTCAGATTATAGTTTGTGAAAACCAAATCATTAAGCTTTTGATGCTTCAATCTGTTTCTTCTTTTAGTATGTATACGTTCAAATAAGCTCCAATTTTTTTCGCAGCCAGAAGAAGAAGATGTTTGACTAAGAACACGTATAGCAATTTGTTGCAATTCTGGTACTGAACCCCCATAATACAACCACCACTCATCTTCAAAATAAAGTAAACAACATTTAGTATGTATTAATAAACATTAAATAAAAATCATATTAGAAGCTTCCTTGGTCCCCACATCTTGATTTTTCTTGTCTGCTCCTTGTGCGCATTTCTTGAAAATTTTTGAGTCGCCACTTCCGTTGCAGTGCAAAGCTTGGTCTTACACATATTTTCTTTCTTAGACTCAGCCTCCAACAGGAAGTTCCCTAGCCTGTAAGTCTTGTTTTTCCACAGAAGCTTAAGTGTTTACATTTTCTTCTTGTTTTTTTGGGGTAAAAATCTGTCATGAATCGTATATGTGTACTCATAATATTATTTTTCAGGTATTTAATTGAAGTTCCAATTGTCTACTTAAAGCTTGGTCTTTGTCTCAGGCTCCTACAAAATTTTCCTAGCTTGTAAGTCTTTTTTTTTTTAAGAACCTTATGTCGTACGTTTTTTCCCTGTTCTTTTTTAAAATTAGGTTTCTGAAGATTTCTCATCAATTTAGAATAGTACGTTGAGTGCCTAAAGATTTCTTATGTGTCATATGTACCAATCATTAAATCATTAAAGAAGTATTAAACTAGGTAGAGCATTATATATCATTGAACTTTTGAACTAGGAAAAGCGTTATATATCATTGAACTATGTAATATTCCTTGTTAGATTTTAATGAAAAAAGATTTCTTAACAAATTGTGACTGAATGAGAGTGTTTTATTAATAGTTGGAAAAGTTCAAATTTTAGGACGCTATGTTGCCGAATTTTTTTTTAAAATAAATAACAGAAGATAAAAGTAATTAGTAACTGTAAGGGCAAGCAACTAACCACTTTTAAATATATGTTTAAGGTATAGATGGATCAAAAATGGATGTCATCTGATCGGTGCTTAAGGGAATATATAGATGGAGTGAAAGAGTTTATTAGATTTGCAAGCGAGCATACAAATGATCTTAACAAAATCTTGTGTCCTTGCTTATCTTGTTGTTATGGAAAGCGGATTAGTCCATTTGATTTGCTAGATTATTTAGTGTGTCACGGAATTGATCAATCATATACATGATGGACAAGGCACGGTGAGACAGATGATGCACAAAGTGATCGGGTGCATACCACTATCAGTGCTTCGAATGAGTTTGACCCAAGCACGTGTGATGTGGACGATGGTCTTCAAGAAATGCTAAATGCGGTCGAAGGGTTACATCATAACTTTCCTCAAGAATTTGAGAAGTTGAAAGGTGATGCAGAGAAACCATTATATGCCGGTAGTATAAAATATATAAGATTGCTAGCAGTATTTAAATTGTATAACTTTAAAGTGCGTTATGGATTAAGTGATTCGGGTTTCACCCCACTGCTTGAACTTGTGCAAGATATGCTCCCAGAAGAAAATGTACTTCCTACCAAGACAGACAAGGCAAAGTGAATACTTTGCTCTACAACTGGCATGGGTTATGAGAAGATACATGCATGTCCTAACGATCGCATATTATTTCAGAATCAGTATACAAAGTTAGAGAAATGCCCTAAATTCAATGCTTCTTGATATGGGAATAAGAAAGGAAAAAGTCCCTCAAAGGTCATATGGTATTTTCCCATTATTCTGAGATTCAAGCAACTGTATAATAATGCAAAGATTGCTAAGCTGTTGACATGGCATGTAGATGAAAGAATTGAAGACACAAACCTTAGGCACCTCGTAGATGCCTAGAATGGAAAAAAGTCGATCATGACCACCTTAACTTTGCGAATGAAGCAAGGAACTTACACCTTGCACTTTCAACTGATGGAATCAAGCCCCACGGGGTTCAGATTAGTACACATAGTACGTGGTCGGTGATTTTGATGATCTATAACCTTCCTTCGCACTTAATCATGAAACGTAAGTTTATGATGCTATCGATGTTAATTTTTGGGCTAAGGTAACCTGAAAATGATATAGATGTATACTTGGCTCCTTTAATTGATGACTTGAAGCTACTTTAGGAGGAAGGCGTCAATATGTATAATGGGTATAGGGAAGAAAGTTTCACTTTGAAAGCCATGTTTTTGGCACAATAAATGATTTCCCTGCTTATGGTAATTTGTCCAGATATAGCGTCAAAGGGTATTGTGCTTGCCCTATATGTGAAGATGACACTCATTCAGTACGATTAGATCAATGTAAGAAAAATGGCTACATGGGACATCAAAGATTCTTTTCATCAAAACATTGATGGAGGAAGTGGAAAAGGGATTTCAATGGTGAGTCAGAAGAAGGTAGCCCACCAAAGATGTTGACCGGTGCTCAGATTTTTGAGAAGCTCAAACACTTGGATAACAATTTTAGCAATCCTTTTGCAAAAGAAATCAAGACAAGCGGCTGGAAGAAGAAGTCTATTTCTTTAAACTTCCATATTGGAAGTCATTATATGTGAGACATTTTCTTGATGTGATGCATATAGAAAAAAAATATCTGTGATAGTCTAATAGGCACGTTGCTCAATATGCAAGGTAAAAGCAAGGACGGTGTTAATTTGAGGTTGGATTTGGTGAACTTGGGAATCAGAGAAGAGTTGGCACCATTGAGCAAGGGCACTGTACTTATCTACCTCAAGCTGTTTACACTCTATCGAGGAAAGAGAAAAAGTTATTTTGTGAGTTTCTGGAAGGAATCAAAGTTCCAGATAAAGAATCTTGTATTAGTGAAAGGGTTGAAGCTAAAGAACCTTAAATCCCATGATTGTCATGTGCTCATGCAGAATTTCGTACCGGTTGGTATACGGTCAATCTTACCTAAAAAAGTAAGGAATACCATCACTAAACTTTGCATGTTCTTTAAGTTGATTTGATGTAAAGTGGTTGATTCAACAAAGTTATAAGAGTTGCAAATGTTGATTGTTTATACTCTATGTGAACTTGAAATGTATTTTCCACCTTCATTTTTTGACATTATGGTCCATCTAACCGTACACTTGGTGAAAGAGGTTTGATTGTGCGGTCCAGTGTACCTCAGATTGATATACTCGAATGAGCGATTTATGAAAATTTTAAAGGAATATGTGAAAAATAGATATCGACCAGAGGGTTGTATAATTGAGCGTTATATGGTTGAAGAAGTAAATGACTTTTGTGCTGATTTTCTATTAAATGTTGGCCCTGTAAGGATCCCGAAGTCTCGTCATGATGGGTGAAGATCAGGGAAAGAAACAAGTAGGAAGGATGTAATAAGGATATCAGTGACTGAATGGGAGTAAGCTCACTTGTATGTGCTGCATAACACTGATGAGGTTGAACCGTATGTTGAAGAACACAAGGATGCTCTTCGATTGGTACATGGTAAGAGGAATGAAAATTTGATAACAAATGAGTACAACCAAAATTTTCCAAGTTGATTAAAAATGCGTATTAATGATGAGGTGGAGAGGAATCCTAATTTAGTTTGACAACTTGAGATGGCTATCGAATTGACCGAGCTTAAATGTATTGTCTTACAATGGTTATGCAATCAATGGTTACACATTCTACACATAAGAACATGATACAATGAGCACGATTCAGAATAGTGAGGTAGCACTTGTTGCTGATTCTTGACATAGATCCAGTACTAAAGATATACATCTTATCTATGCAACAATGTCATACTTTGGTGTTATTGAACGAATATGGGAGTTAGATTATACTATGTTGAGGGTCCCTGTCTTTAGATGCAAGTGGGTTAACAACAATAGTGGATTGCGGACAGATGAGTTAGGCTTTACTCAAGCTAACCTTTCTAAAGTTTGGTATAAAAATGATCCTTTTATTTTAGCACCACAAGCAGAATAAGTGTTTTTCATTCCGGATCTTGCTGAGAAGAATTGGTCCATTGTACTTCCATTGAACAAGAATCATCAAAAACAAGTTGATGCTTAAAGTAATGAATATTTGAATATTCCCAAGGATGATCTTTCCTTTGACATGTTGTGCTCAAAATATATTGATATCGATATCGATGAAGATGAAAATGAAGATGAACCCTTATACATGAGACATGATCATGAAGAAGGGACTTGGTTTTTAAATCAAACAAGAAAGAGGAAAAGATGATAATGAGTGCCTTGATTTTTTGCCTTGCATGTTTGATTACATGTATTCATATTCTTAAACTTAAGTTACTTTCATTGCCATGATTGTCACTGTGCGTTGATGTTTTGTTTGATTTATTTAACTTGTAGGAAAATCGATCCCCACAATGAAGATGAAGTTCCTCATGCAATTGACAATGATGGTCAAGCAGCATTTAAGGCTGATATAGCCCAAGGCAGGACCGTAATGTCCAAACTTATCAAACTAAGGAGTAGGGGCATTAGGTTAGAACTTGAGTGGAATGAAAAGGGAAATCCAATCGGACTAAATGCTAGATTATTTATTAATTATATTGGGACTACGGTCAGAGAAAGAGTCCCCATTACAATTTCAGATTGGTGACAAGGGAAGAAAGATTATATTGGGTTCAGTTAAGGTAAACATTATTACTTTATTATTCTGGTTGTTTTATTTTATGAAATTACAATCTAACAAGTTATATGTGTTTTTTTTTTCTTAAGTTTTGTTTCATAATCGATGAAGATAAAGACAAATTCGTGCTGCGGAAATGCGACAAACTTTTGAGAGATTTTCGATCCAATCTTATGAAATTCTTCTTACGGCACAACAATGATATAGCACCCCAAAGTACTCTTTCAGTAGCAACTTTGACTGCTTGATGTGCCAAAAAATACTTTAGGTATTGGATGAATCAAAAAATACTTTAAAATACTAGGCGTATCTGGAAAATACTTTAAGATATTGGAGACACCTTAACCCTTAAAAAAGTTGAAGTCATGTTAATTAGATATATTACATTCCCCTCGCTTATTCAATAGTAAATTGAAAAACAAATCAAGGTATATATGAAGAAAACAGATGATAATTAACGATAGAAGAATATCAAGTGTCCTTGCTAGTAATAACTAACCAGTTTGCAAAAAGCAAACAGGAAGCATGCATGCAAGGCACGTGATAGTTTATTTTATTAACGCGCACACACACAGACAAAAGCAAAGCCTAATAAAGAACGTAGTAGTAATAGGCTTTGTTATTTTTTTTTTTGCTCAAATAGGCTTTGTTATTCACATAACATGAAAAACACCATTAATAATGATCAAGCAATCTGAGGCTTAGCAGAAGAAGCAGAGGAGCATTTATCATAGCAGAAGTTGTAACGACGCTGAGGAGGATAACTGAGAGCGCAAATACAGAGCTTACAGGCGGAGTGGCAAGTTTCTCCGATGTCTCTGCCATGGCAGTGAGGAGGGTTGGACTTGTTTAAGCCAATTTGAGAGATATAATTATTGGGGGAATTGCATACAAGTTCCAAGGAATATAAAATATCACGATGAAGTCCCTTGAAATACTGAAATTGAGTTGAGGTCTCATGGGACTAGGGTTGGATTAAATGAAAATGTGAAAAGACCACTTTGCTCACATTCATTAAAAGAAAAATGAAGTTGTTAGAAAGACCAAAGAGGAACTAGTTTCGCGCGTCTGCAGTCATTAAAGAGAAACAGAAGCGTACGTACGGAGGAAGGAACAGAGCTCGTACCAGCACTAGCATCATCTCGACCGTCCATCATCTCCACTATTCCAGCGGAGACACCTTTTCTCTTTATCTTGTGTGTAGATTTTGGGGTTCACAGCTTTCAACTCATCTCGTTTTTTCTCTATGTATAATATGTAAATTTTATATTTTGATCTGAACATTGATTGGGTTTGGGTGTTTGAACTGCGACGAAGAGCAAGAAGACAATGACTGGTGATGCAATGAGAGGGGAGCACTGAGACTTTGATTCTGTTGGAGTGTTCAAACCCTTAATTACCCCCCATTCTCAGATTTTGTTTGAAATAAACAAGGACAAAGACATCTTTTCATAATTTAATTTAAACCAGCACAGGTCCCTTGGGACTTCAGCTAAATTTCATGATTTTAAGAGACCTTATTGTTGATTTTTTTGGACCTGTGTGTAATTTCCCTATAATTATAGTACCACGTGATTCACGACCATACAAAAACAGAGTCCACAAAGTTAAGGAAAAGCCAAACTCCTACGAGAGCTCAGACTTATCTCTTCCTTGTGTTGTGCTGTGTTAGATATTTCCAAGCAGCGTTGTTTAAATTCTTTCTGTAACATTCTAAATTGTCGGTTTATAATACAAAGAATTAGTTTAAATTAAGTAAATTATTAAGTCAAGTTAAGCCAAATGTTTTAAGCACATCATGAGAAAAATACTTAAGATAATTATACAAAAATTATTTAAGGGCCCATATATATTGAGGAAATAGTATGAAATGTTTTTATGTGGAGTTAGAGAAATTATAAACAGGTTTAGTTCTCCCAAAAATTGCCCAAATAATTTTAAAGTTAGTTTTGAGATTTAAAGGCCTACTTTCCATCAAATTTGAGGCAAAATAGTTAGAAATATGATTTAGCTTGAAAATTTTAGGAAAATTATTTTATGGATTAAAGAAGCTAATTGAGGAGAAAATCCCTAAAAATTAGTAAGGATTACTTTATGGAATTTGATAATGAGCCAATACTGATTTAGAAATTGAGAAACGTTGGTAACTTTATTATTCAGACCCGAAAATTGGTATTGGACTAAAGAGAAGCAACAATTGTAGTAACTCTTTCTCTCAAGCTCTCTCCCTCTTTCTCTCTTTCTTTTCTGTTTCTAAATGGCTGAATGTGTGCGTGTGTTTGTGCCAAATGAAGGAAAGAAGAGAGGATAAGAAGGGGCTGGCTGAGTGTCCTGAGGGTGGAAAAGACCTTTTTGCCCTACTACTAGTGTTTTGTTTGCAACTTGGTCCTTTCAAAATAAGTACCTTCTTGTTCCAGTCTAAAGAAAACGCTATATGATTATTGTTATTATGAGCTATTATTTTGAATAATACAAAGATGGTAAGGGATATGAAAGCATAGAAAGACTAAGAGCAAACAATCTTAGCAAAATCCTTGGGGAAGGAAACAGAGGGAACTAGAAAATGATACTTAAGATGATTGTTATACTAGGAAATGGTATAGTTGAATGATTTTATTTCCTCTGATATTTAGATACTCAGTAAAGCTTAAGGCTAGATGGTATATTAATGATACCTAAGAGATACATGGATAGAACAGGATACTCAGGCAGATATGAATTCAAGAAATAATTGATTGCTAGACTATGTATGATGAAGGTCTTAGCTATGAGGTATTCCTAAGAAATTGGGGATTTATTTTTTGAAATAAAGTTGTTGTTGTCTAGTAAGAGCCACATGTCCTCCAAAAGATAAAGAGAAGAAGGAGAAGAGGCAAAGGCACATCAGGCTAGACGATATAGAGAAAGTCAAGTAACTCTTGCCCTCATAGCTTATGTAATTGTTTTGCATGTCTGTTTGTGCCATCGATTATATTCGTTTCATGAATATATGGTTTGATTATTAGGCAGTATGCCCCGAGGCCGTAAGTCCTGATATGCATTGTTGCATGGGGTGTATCCCTGGGCTGTAAGACCTGCTATGCAATATATATTGTAATGGATTGTGTGCCCCAAAGCCGTAAGTCCCGATGTGCATTGTTGCATGGGGTGTATCCCTAGGCTGTAAGACCTGCTATGCATACAGAGTAGTTATTGGGCAGTGTCCCAAGGCCATAAGTCCCGATGTGCATTTTTGCACGAGGTGTATCCCTTGGCTATAAGACCTGATATGCACACAGAGTGGTTATTGGGAAGTGCCTTGAGGCCGTAAGTCCTTATGTGCATTGTTGCATGGGGTGTATCCTTGGGCTGTAAGACATGACATGCCATCTATGATGTATTGGACCAGTCACTACTACAAAAAGGGGTTTTAACGTCCCTATTTTGGCACTTTTAATATCCAAAAACTGGGGGACGTCTATGTAGGGGGCGTAGTATGTTTTAAGAAAAGACCTCCCAAAAAAGTTGGGACATCTAAAGTCCTCTATGGGGGACTTTAGACGTCCCAATTCTTAATTTGGGACGTCTAAAGTCCCCCTGTGGAGACTTTAGACGTCCCAAATATCAATTTGGGACGTCTAAAGTCCTCCACATGGGGACTTTAGACATCCCAATTCTTAATTTGGGACATTAAAAGGTTTTATTTTTTTAAAAAATGATTATTTACATTCTTCATTACTTAGCAAATTAAAATTGCAGAAACAGAATTGAAGATGGATTCATAAACCACAAAATGTCCCTTACGAAATGGTAAGGACATCTAGCATTGCAATCTTTTTACTATATATATATATGTATAATAACAACAATTCATACAACCTAATATCATATATGTATAACAACAACTAGAAAGTGTCAATATATTTGTCACCACACAACTACAAACTAATTGTTGTTCATTTCATCAAAATAAATATACATATGTATTTCCCTCGATTTCCAAGCTCCAAACGTATAAAACAAAAACATTATTAGTATTGCATAACTACTAACAACTAGTTTATGATTGTGGTAAAAAAAAATCAAGAGAAAAACACTCCAATAACTAGAATCATGTAAATAAATTGAAAGCATTATAATAATTTCACATTGCAAGTTTAACTTAATTCTTCATGTAAATTTATATTTAAAAAAACACAAACCTGATGAAAGTAGGGGAGAGGGCAGCCAACGGTGTCTATGTGCTTCCAAGGTGGAGAGAAGACATTGGAGGAGTTGTGTATGCACAGTGGAGAGGAGAGGTACGCCGAAAGCTGAAAGCAACGAAGAGAGTGGGAGGTCTACGCCGGAGGGTGGAGGGGGCAAAAAAGGTGGAGGAGATGTACGCCGGAGGGTGAGAGCAAAGAAGGTGTTATGAGAATGGAAGGAGGTGGAGGAAAAGGGAATGAAGAAAAGGAAGAGAGGAAGAAGATTGAGGAAGACGAAGTCACGGGAATGAAAGAAAAAAGGAAATGCAGAAAAAAGGGAAGAGAAGTCATGGGGATGGGAAAGATGGAAAAAGAGGGATGTGTTTCTGACATGGGAATGAAGAAAAAGGAAGAAAAGTCTCACGCATGTCAGAATTTCTGACATGACTTTAGGAGTCCCAAATTTTTTTGGGACTCCTAAAGTGTGACTTTAGGCGTCCCAAATCCCATTTGGGAGGCCTAAAATCTCTACTTTAGACGTCCCAAATGGGATTTGGGATGCCTAAAGTCTTACTTTAGGAGTCCCAAATTTTTTGGGACTCCTAAAGTGTGACTTTAGGCGTCCCAAATCTCATTTGGGATGCCTAAAGTAAGTTAAATTTTTTTAATGTACTTTTTTGACGCTAGTGGAAATCTTTAGGCGTCCCAAATAAAATTTGGGACGTCTAAACTCTACTTTAGGCGTCCCAAATTCAAATTTGGGATGTCTACGGGTTTTCCTATGTATACATAATTATGAAAATGCCACCGTCTTCCTTTTTAACCACCCAATTTTAAAATTGGAACGTCTATTAGGGTGGTTATATCATAATTCTATAGTAGTGAGTGTGTCTCGTGTATTGGGCAGTGTCCCAAGGCCGTAAATCCCGATGTGCATTGTTGCATCGTGTATATCCCTGGGCTGTAAGACTTGATATGCATTTAAAGTGGTTATTGGGCAATGTTCTGAGGCCGTAAGTCCTGATATGCCTTTGGCATGGCGTGATTCCTTGGGTTATAAAACCTGTTATACCAGCTGAATTTTATTGGACCGATGTGTCTCGTGATTGCCGAATGCTTAACTATATAATGGTTTGTTTTGCATGCTTCGCAAATATTACATAAGTATATGGATAGATTGAGTAGCAAGAGATGGAGCTTGATATGCATTTAAAGTGATGCCGTAAAACTTGAAAGTGTATTGTTGCATGGGGTGTGTCCCTAGGATGTAAGATCTGATATGCAATCGGTTTAAGTATTGGACTATGTCCTATGATTACTGAATAGGCTGAAGGCACTGAATGCTTATTGGATGATTTGTGTTGTATGCTTCGTGAGCCAGCATATTATAGGGATAGATTGAGTATCAAGAGGTGATTACCAAAGGTAAAGTCGATTCTTTAAGATATTCAAAAATTCGAGGACAAAATTTATTTTACGGGGAGAGATTTTTTGATACCAAAAATTGTAACACCCTTATCTCCTACCAGTCAGATGAGCTTTAAATGTAAAGAATTCAAACCACTAAGCCAGGTTTCAATCCTAGGAAGAAAAGACTTTCACAAATAGTTGAAAACCCAGCCCAAATACAGGGTTTAAACTTGTAAATGGATGGGCTTTTTTTAAAATTTTAAAACTTTCAAAAACAGTTATGTAGTGGTTCACAAACTTCATCACAACTCATCATTTCTTAACTCCATTTAATTTAATAAGAGTATTTCTCTACTCTTATCCTAGTCTATTGATGGTTAAACTATGGCCTCTAAACATACAATTGTCCATCCCTAATTCAATTATCGTGCATGGTACTATTACCTTTTCATTATATATGTATGGCATATTATTGCTACCCTGTGCTACGCATGTTCATACTACTACTACCACTATACTACTATGATAAGTACTATTTTCACTACGTTTATGTATATACATATATATACAAAACATGTAGCCACATGTGGTTACCAAAATATCCCAAGTCTTAACAAAATTATTATACAGATCACCAACATTTAAACCACATATTATCTTAACTTCTTTAGCTCCAACCTTCTTCAGGCTTCATCAACAACAATGCTCTTGGCCCTAGAAGTACCTGCTCTTGCTGTATGTCATGGAAGAAAGGGGTGAGATTTGGGGGAATCTCAATATCAAACGTTATCTCAATATATAATGTGTAATGGTAATTAACTATGTATGTAAATAGTCAAGTAAGAACAACACCTTACAAGCACATACACATGGCCATGACACAAACTCAAGCAAGGATATTACATTTTCAAAGGCATACATGACAAATAAAAACATGCAATCAACCAAGCACAAATTTTATAAGAGTAAGTTTTACTACCTTTTGCTTCTTCTTCTTCCAAATTACCTCCTCTTGCTTGTGTTTCCTTTGCTTTGCCTCCTCTTTGGTCTTGATAGCAAAAGCCAAATCCTATTAACCATTATACTCATGTAAGGGCAGATTAACACACAAACTTTGGTATACTCACTTTGCACAATTTATCTCTCCCCATAATCCCAAAATCTCCTTATTTTATTTAGTTCTTTAACTTTGTTTCTTTGTCTTAAATTCTCAACTTACTTATCCTTAGCATTTTAAATTCTTCCCACATGATGTTCCTACTTAGTCTCTCATTAGGAATCTGTTTTTGATCAGGCGAACTTAAGAAATTCTAGCTCCTTTATTCTCAATGAGATGCTGTACAAAAATAGAGGAAAATGAAAAACTTCCATAATTAAATACTATTATTTGTAAACACTTTGCAAAACCCTTCGAACATGATTGATGTATGATCCCCTAGATTATAACATTCATTCCTCATCATAATACCTTAACATAACAACTATTTCGATAGTAGTTATCTTCCTTTAATCAAAACAAACTTAAATCTTGCTATATACCTAGCATAATCTGCCTCTTGAACTTGTCAATAATCCTCAAATAGTCCCTAAACACATTTTCTTCAAAACTGGAAAATTCCATACTTAACCCAATCTTAAGCTAGAAGACTCCAATTGAGGTGGTTTAAGTTTCTATGTGAAGTTTTTGAAGTCCTTTGTATAAGAAAAATAGTACCTAGTATCAATTTATGGTTTTAAGTTCCAAAAATCCATAACCATTCTGACTGCCTATAAAGAGAATTAGAATTTTCCCAAATTTTCTATCCAAACTTAAAAAATTTATAACTTATAATTTAAACATCCAATTCCTAATTTCTAATGCTCGATTGAAAGCTCTAAATGTATACTTTAAGGGAAAAATAATCACAACCAAATTACCAAATTAACCTCATGAAATTTTCTTGTTTTCTCACTGTCAGAATCTTGAAACCCAGATTGTTCCCTGTTTTCTAACCAAAATTCCAAAAATCATAACTTTCAATATAGATATCCAATTGATGCATTCTAGAACTCATTTTAAATTTTGGATGTGTACTATTTCCCTGCCAAATTTCATAAACATTAGACAATTTTTTACTGATCAAAACAGAGCATGAAATTGACTGACTCTCCTATAATCATAGATTTTACAGTCTGCCTAAAACTCTCAAGAACTCTACCATTTTCACTCCAAATCAAGCTCTCATTGATTCTAAAATCTAATACAAATTTCAAACTCTCAAAACCTCAAAATAAACTGAAGAAAATTCCACTCAAAATCGCAGTTTGAGCTTTTGTAAAATTGTGCATGTGCAGACTCTGTTTTTCGGCTGCAAGAACAAGAAGAAAAATGGACCTACAACCCCAAATCACAGCTTATAACGTCAAGAATTTTGACCCTAAAACCTCAAAAACGCACGCCCTGTTTTGTTAACCACTTTATAGAATCAAAGGACCCCAAAAACTCACTCAAAATCGACATGCAAAAGCTTCTCTCACACTTTTTATGGTGACAACATTGTTTTTCCAGCAACACCCAATTTCAGCACGTTTTTGACCCAAATAAAATCACTAATTAACCCAAATGAAGTTAGAAAAGGGAGTAGTATACTCACCTAGTCAAGAATCCGAGGTTGCATGTGGTCTCCGTCCTCTTTTCCGGCGAAATCTCCAGCCTCTCTCTCTTTCTCTCAAACTCTCTACCTCTTTCTCTCTTTCTTTTTTGTTTCTAAATGGCTGAATGTGTGCATGCGTTTGTGCCAAATGAAGGAAAGAAGAGTGAATAAGAAGGGGATGGCTGAGTGCCATGAGGGTGGAAAAGGCCTTTTTGCCCTTCTACTTGTCTTTTGTTTGCAACTTGTTCCTTTTCTCAATTTAATGAAAACACTAAGTATTAGAAATTAATCCTTAATTCCATATAAGAATTTTCTTTCTCAATTAGCTTCTTTAAGCCAGACAATAATTTTTTTTTGAATTTTCAAGTTAAATTATGACCTCTAACTATTTTTCCTCAAATTTTTGGGAAATTAGGCCTGTAAATCCCAAAATTAACTTTAAAATTATTTGGGCCATTTTTGGAGAAACTAAACCTCTTTATAATTTCTCTAACTCCTCATAATAACATCTCTTACTATTTCTGCAACATATCTGGGCCCTTAAATAATATTTTTTATAATTATATTAAACATTTTTCTCATGATATGCTTAAGACATTTAGCTTAATTGGGCTTAGTAGTTTACTTAATTTAGACTAATTCTTTATATTTTAAGCCTACATTTGGGATATTACACTTTCTTTTTCTTTCTTTTATATGGCTATTTGCATAGTCTAACTCAAACTCGAGACCTCATATTTGGGCAAGATCAATGCCTAATATAAGTTTCTTTTTCTAATTATTACAAAAATAAGTAAATCATAATTTTTAATATAATCATGTGTGTGTATCGTTTGTACGTTGCTGAACCATCTTTTTTTAATATTTCGTTTACAAAAGCGTAACAATGACTCAAATTTGTGAAGATTATTTAAATGAATATAAATATCAAAAAATGAAGCTAAAATATAATGAATTTCAATTCTGCATTAATTAATTTTTTATATTTTAAATATTAAATTATTTAATTTAAAATAATATAACTTGTATAATTTAATTTAACAATTAAATCGTGGATAAAAATACACATGTCATAATTCAAAACAAATATTTTAAGGATATAAGCTTGAGCAACTAAAATTCGATTTAAACGGGTTATATTTTACTACTGCCAAAAAATAAACAGTTTATATTCTACTGTTTTTTATTTTGACTTTTTTTCCAATTGATATATGCATATATAAAATATTATTATTTTTTATTTTACTTTCATTAAGATGAAATAATTTAAAGAATATAAAAATTAAATATCAAAAATTAATTAAAAATAAATTTAAATGGTCCAAAGTAAATAAAAACGTTCACAAGAATAGGATGCATAGATGCCTTGAACATCTTGGATCCATTACTTATAGTTATCTGTTCTCTTAAAATTATTTTATCTGAGAAAAACTTTCTTTTTTACAAAAGGTGCAAACTATAAATAGTTATTATGGTGAAAAAACATTTTTATGCTTTTTTAAGATATTTGTTTTTCCATCGCTTTGTTTAAGAAGTATAAATGTTATAATTTAAAAATGTATACTTTACCTTACATTTATCATTACTTTTTCAAAAAAATATTAATTCATTAATTATTTGCACGTGGTTCACTTTTATGCAAACACAGATGAGGACAATGTAGATAGCAGGAAATCATAACCAAAGGTTGATATTTTGAAGACAAACAATTTAGTGATTGGATACTTATAAAAATAATCAATTATAATGCCACAAAAGTGTGAGAACCAAAGTTGTCTTTTTTTTAAAAATAAGATCAAAATGACAAAAATGGGCTTCAATGAGTTTATTAAAACAGAAGGAGGCATGAGTTATTTCCTAACTTCACACACTATCGTAGTTGATGTTGGCATAGCGTGGTGGACTAAACTGTTGTAGTTGGTGTTGCTCTTCAGCAAACAAGTGGGGTAAGTTCATGCGTTTTACATTTCTTTTTTTGTTTTGGTACTAGACATGTTTGGTTGGTTGAGCAGAACGATTAATGAATTTAGTTTAGGAGACGACAAGAATCTAGTCGTGATTGACAAGAATCGTATACTGTGGTTTGAAATCTGTTTGAATTTAGTCTTGTAGGAATAAACTACATAAGTGTAGTGATTGATGAGAAATGTTTGCGATGTGAATAAAAAGGATTAGTTAAAAACTATATGGAAGAGAAAATATGTTTTGCTGGAATGTGTGGAATGAATAAATAATAGGTATTGACAGAAAAGGATTAGGTAACGACCAGATTTGTTTGGGGAATGTGAATGAATGAAAATTAGGTAATGACTGTAACAGATTAGGCAATGACAAGAGATGTTTAGGAAATGCCTACAAGGAATGATAATTTAGTAATTTGGTCACACTTTCTCTTCTCTCTTCGGTTCTTTTCGATTGCATATGGCAATTTTTGTCATTTTGATCTGATTTCAAAAAAGACAATTTAGGTTCTCACACTTTTGTGGCATTACCAATATTCAGAGCATCAATATGTTATTTAATATTTTCAGGTTTTTTCCTAATAAAATTTTATTCAAATAGTCCTATTATAAAAAAGAGTCATATTTTGATTAAATCAATTTTGAAATCATATTATGAATCAACCAAACACTCTTTTTTTTAATTAAAATTAATGATGAGAATGACACCTTCAACTGATTGAATCTTTTTTTTATTGGGAAAATCTCACTCAGGTCCCAAGAACTAGAAAAATATTAAAAAAGTCCCAGTGTAGATTCTTCTATAAAAAAAATCCCTAGTTATCTTACTAACATAGATGTGCTTGTCAATAGCTACTCTGTGATTTGTCAATATAGTCACATATACTCGTCAACGAAAGTTATTTTAGTTAATATAGATGGGCTTGTCAATGACCACTCTATGACTTGTTAATATAGTGATGCACATTTGTTAATGGGAGCTGGTTTGGTTGAAATAGATGGGTTTATTAATGACCACTCTATAACTTCTCAATATAGTCATATGCATTTGTCAACAGGAGCTAACTGCTTTAATTAACATATATGAGCTTATCAATGGCCACTCTTTGACTTATCAATATATATAGTTACAGACACTTGTCAATAAGGTAAGTTCACATTTGAAATCTATATCACCGAAGTCCCTAGAGACTTTTTTTTTATAGAGGAATCTACAATGGATTTTTTTTTAATATTTTTTTTTGTCTTTAGGACTTGAGTGAGATCTTCCCTGTTTTATTTGCTACCAAGGACAGGCTTAGACTCAGGCCTATTTAGATAAACAGGCCAGGCATATTTTTATTAGGCCTAGCCTATTTAAGTTTTTTAATTTATACTATTACATAATTCTATGTAATAAAATCTAAATAATTACATAAATTGTTTATAAAATTAACTTAGCTTTAATTGTAAGTTTTTTTATTTGATTAAGGGTTACCCTTTTTGAGACTTACAGCATAAAGGGCCTCCCCCAACAAATGCTCTTCCTAAGATTCAAACTTGTGTTCTCTTTCAGATGAGGGTGAGGCCGTTTACCATATCAACCAATAGCTTGTTGGTTAATTCTAAGTTCTTATCCTATTGCACACACTCTAAACTCTTGCATTCATTAATCATTCACCCCTACCTCTCTTCTCTTCAATCTCTCGAGATGGCAACGCTAGCTCACTTCCACTCTCCTAATTTACGCCATCCACTAAAACATAATAATTGTTGCAAATTTATTTTAGTGGCAAATGAAATGTTATAATCTTTATAGGAGGAGTTTGTCCCATTTTATGTGGTAAAAGGAAAAGAGGTAAAATCTAGTTTTACATGTCGCTTCTTATGCTTGGTTGGTTTTAGAAAATATATCTCATTAGTCAATAGACAATTGGTTTTTCTTATTTCTACTTGTTCGGACAACTATTGTCACCATTCTTTCTTTTTTTCCTTTTTAAACCCTTATATTATGACAAAAATGGATCCTATGCTTTTAAAACATAATGTATAGTTGTAAATAAGCTTGAAGGTTTATATATGAATTTGGTGAAATGAGTTTTTAAGCCTATTTAAAAGCCTACATTTTAAGAAGACATTTGACAAGGCTTCAGGCCTTTTGAAGGCCTAGGCCTAGGCCTAAAAAAACCTATATACAAGATCAGGCTCAGACTCAGGCTCAGGCTTTAAATCTATGTTGCAGGCCTACGCCTATTTTGGTAATGCCTAGCCTAGTCTACTTCCACTCTATTTTGTTTATTATTTGATCAAGGGTTTTCCTCTCGAGGCTTAAAGGGCAAAGGGTTCTCACTTCTCCCATTAAGCGTACTTCTCAGGATTCAAACTTGTTTTTTGCTCCTTAGGGGGGTGAGGCCTCTTACTACCTCAACCAACGACTTGTTGGTGTATTTCCACTCCTACCTACACTGGATTCTTTCAAATACGCATTCCCATGCATGAACAATCAATACCATTTTAATTACTCCCTCCCTCCCTTTTTATAAGACATTTCTAACATTTATAAGTACTAATAAAAATAGTTAAATGTATTAGATTTGTTATAAAATTTAAGTAATTTTTAATATTACCCTTATTAATCATAATAAACTCTAACATCGTATTAATTTCTACTTCTCACTACCCTTATTAAATATAGGCATATATATAAAATAATAATAATAATAATTCATTGCACTATTAAAATATGTTATAATTTCTGCTAAGACCGGAGAGAGTTGCTCCTTATAAAAAGGACTGGTTAATACTCATTGAAATTATTAAAATATGTTATAAAAAAGATGAATAAATAGCTTCTTCAAACATCTTATAAACTAAATAAGTAGTTTCTACGCCTTCACCCACATGATCATTTCACAATGACACTTGATTTGGCTTCTTTTAGTGAGTTTCAAATAATTTTACTCACTTCTTTTTTATTTTTTATTATAAGATCATTCTCAACCACCTTATCAAAATGAGAGCTGGTTAAATCAATAAATTTTTTTTTGAAAAATTCAAATTAATTCATTAACTTTAATGAAACGAAAAGCTTGACAAAGGTCATGCGTGATCTTGCAGGCAAAGAGTTTGCAAAAAAGCAAACCAGACGCATGCAAGACACAAGCCATTTTATTAATAAGATAGATAGTTTTTTTCACATCACCGTACATAGACGACATACCAAAACAAAGCCTGAAGCTAAGTAGCTATAGGCATTTGCTTACATTAAGATTACAACATTATTATCATTGATCAAAGCATGGTACGTAGGTGGTGATCAGTTGACAGTTTTAGCAGAATCAGAGGAAGAACATTTATCGTAGCAGAAGGTGGTGGTATCAAGGCAACGGCACTGTGGAGGATAACTGAGAGCGCAGACACACAACTTACAGGCAGAGTGGCAATTTTCTCCTATGTCTCTGCAATGGCATTGTGGTGGCTCCAACTTTGTGCAGATACACTTGTCGCAGCAGGCGGTGGTGGTCGACTTGGTGATAAAGTTATGCTCCACGTTCATCAGCGCCGCCTGAGCCAGCAAGGTGGTCGACTTGGTGATAAAGTTATGTTCCACGGTCGCGGCTGTGAAGGCCATCACCAGGAAAAGCACCACTCCTAACATCGTCTTCTTGTTCAAACCCATCTCTCTCTTATCTCTCTCTCTCGGTGTCTGTGTGTGTTCAAGGGTTGAGTAGATTGTGAGGGTTTGCAAGGTCTTATACATTGGGCATGTTATAGAAGAAAGTCATCGTCGTTAACTAATCAAAACATCTTTATTTCTTTAACTGATTAATTTTAACATTACTTCAGATGAATTAGTTAAGTGTGATATATATTGAGGGTTTTTTATCCTGATAAAGGTAATGTTGAGAAGTTGTTGTTGACAAAAAGAAGAAGAATGGTAGAATCATATCCCATATAATCCGAGATTGTATCAATGTAAATAAGGAAACGTATCAAAACGTTAGGACACGGATCCTAGTATTTATTAGAGAAGATACGATCACATGTATATAAATAGGCATACTCTTGTACATTACAATTCAAGGAATTCAGATTATTTTCCTTTGAAGATTACAAGGTATCAGAGCCTTAGGAATTCCTATTCAGTTCTCTACATATGGCATTGCTCATCTCGCCATTGTTCACCGCTCACTATTCACAACGTCACTGTTCATCGCGTTTCCGACCTGCCCCTGATGTTTTTAGACTATGGGTTGGTGGTTTCAGATCTAGTTATTTTTTTGGTCCTCGTTTGGAGGGTTTGCTTCGGATTTCACTTTTTTTTTCCGGCAACGGTTAGTGATTTCTACTCAGTTTCTTGAGTCTTTCTTCTATGTGAGGGTGTTTATCTTTTGTGGTTGATGTTGCATCTGGTTAGAGGATCTAGAGGTCCTCGTTTGCTCTATTTGTGGTATTTTGGCATTTGTGGTCCTTCGGGATTCCATTGGAATTGTTTGTTGTTTGCTTATTGGTTAATCTTCCATGGCTGAATTTAAGACATTTGATATGCTGCCTATGTCTACTAAGATTACTTATTCAAAATTGAATTGAATAAACTATAGTGATTGGAATAAAACTGTTAGGATTTATATTTGGGGCATTGAGAATGAAGCCCATTTAACTGAGGATCCCCCTTCTGGTGATGAAAAACAACTTTTGGCTTGAAATAGAGCCGATGCTCGAATATTTTTCCAAATTCGGATCTCTATTGAACCACGGATTCTGTCTTCTGTTAGTCACTGCAACACTGTAAAAGGAATTATGAGTTATCTTGAATTTATGTTCTTTGGTAAAGGGAATATTACTCGGGTTCACGAAGTAGGCAAAGGCTTCTATCGCTCTCAGCAGCAAGGCCATCCCTTGAAGGATTTCTTCTTAGACTTCAAGAGGTTGTATGAGATGAAAATACTCATGTCTCCGCAGGCGGATCTTCCGACTCATATCAAGAATATGGAACTTCAGGCTATCATATGTTTTCTTGAAGCTCTTGACCCTTTTTATGAGACTATTTACTCTCAAATTCTATCTAGTCAGGAGCTTCCATCTCTTGAAGATGTGTTCTCATGGGTTCTTTGTGCTGATAGTTTGGTTCGTCCGTCTGTTGATCTGAATGTGAGTGCTTTGGTGGAAACAAATTTTGTGGCAAATTCAGTCAGAAATTTAATATTTTTTTGTAGTGAATTATGGGTCCAAACAGGGAACTAGTGCTTTGAACATGACTTTTGGCAGTATTATCTACAATTATTGCAAGGAACCTGGTCACATTAAGAAAATTGTCATAAATTGCAAAATAAACAGCAGTGTGATCAGTAGCGTGGTTTTGCTCACATTGCCCAGATACCTAATCAGTCTGATTCTGGTCTATCATTTACAGGGGCCCTAGCTATAGGTACTTTGTCCTCTAGTCTTGCTACTACTTCCACGAAGTGGGTCATTGATTCTGGTGCTACTGACCACATGATAGGTAATCATCATTTATTTTCATTGTATGCCCTCCATGCCAACCCATCCTCCATATTCATCGCCAATGGTTCCTTAGTCTATGTATTTGGATCAAGCACTGTTAAACCAACTCCATCCCTTTCACTATCTTCTATTCTTGATGTTCCCAATGTCACCTTTAATCTTCTGTCTCCCAGTAAACTGGCTCATCATTTAAACTATTTTATCTCACTATTCCCTGACTATTGTCTAATTCAGGGTCTTTTGATGAAACAGATTATTGGTAAAGGCTATGAATCTAGTGGGCATTACTTCCTTGATGATCAGATGCCGCGTTCCATTGCTTGTTCTGGTAGGTCGTATCCCTTTGAAGTCCATTATCATCTAGGTCATGTGTCACTTTCGTCCCTTAAGAGGTTGTATCCTCAGTTTTCTTCTGTATCTGCTTTAGATTGTGAGTTGTGTCAGTTTGCCAAAACACCATCGTAGTCATTTTGCACCTCGAGTCAATAAATGAGTTGCATCCCCCTTTAAGTTAGTTCATTCTGATGTTTAGGGTCATTGTTCAGTTTTATCTCATACTGGTTATCGATATTTTATCACTTTTGTTGATGACTTTCACTACAAAAAAAATCATTTTCAGCGGCGACATTTGGCGGCGACTTTTAATGTCGCCGTTGAAAGTGAGACTTTCAGCGGCGACTTTTAATGTCGCCGCTGAAGGTGTCACTTTCAGCGGCGACACTTTTGTCGCCGCTGAAAGTAAGACTTTCAGCGGCGACATTGTTTTGTCGCCACCGAAAGTGTGTTTCAGCGGCGACTTTAGTGTCGCCGCTGAAAGTGTTTTTCGAAAATTTAAAAAAAAAAAATTTTAAAACACTTTCAGCGGCGACTATTAAAAGTCGCCGCTGAAAGTGAGTTTCAGCGGCGACTTTAGTGTCGCCGCTGAAAGTGTTTTTCGAAAATTTTAAAAAAATTTTTTTTTTAAAACACTTAATAGTCGCCGCTGAAAATCTTTTTCGAAAATTTAAAAAAAAATTTTTTTTAAAACACTTTCAGTGGCGACTATTAAAAGTCGCCGCTGAAAGTGAGTTTCAGCGGCGACTTTAGTGTCGCCGCTGAAAGTGTTTTTCGAAAATTTAAAAAAAAATATTTTTTAAAACACTTTCAGCGGCGACTATTAAAAGTCGCCGCTGAAAGTGAGTTTCAGCGGCGACTTTAGTGTCGCCGCTGAAAGTGTTTTTCGAAAATTTAAAAAAAAAAATTTTTAAAACACTTTCAGCGGCGACTATTAAAAGTCGCCGCTGAAAGTGAGTTTCAGCGGTGACTTTAGTGTCGCTGCTGAAAGTCTTTTTCATATTTTTTTTATTAATATTTTTTAAAAATAATATTTATAAAATTAAAATAATATTTATAAAATTTAACTATTAATTATTAAATAATTCTTTTTAACCTTAATTATTAAAATTATATTTTGATTTATTAATATTAGATTTATAATTTTTTATTAAAAATAATATTTATGATATTAAATTATTATTTATTAAGTAATTTTAATTAAAAAATTTTTAAATTTAAATATATCAATATTTTTTTCGTTTTTATTTAATTTTTCATTGCTTTTAATAATATTATATTTAATTAATAATTAATTATATGTATATAATTAATTAATTATATGTATGTATGTTTATATATATGATAATATTATATATATATATAATAATATGTAATAATATTACATAAGTTCATTCCGGCGCAACTGGTAGAGACTCGCGCGCTAAGGCATCGGCTCTCTGAGGTCGCGGGTTCGAACTGGAGGAGAGTCACATGGAGGAATTATGAGGAGGCGGCACATGGTGGCACGGGGAGGAGACACGTGGCAATTGTAAATTAAATTTTTTTAAAAAAAATTCTAATTTTTTTAATAAAAAATTTAATTTTTTGATTTTTTTTTTTTTAAAAATTAACACTTTCAGCGGTGACAAAAGTCGCAGCTGAAAGTCACCTTTGTCGCCGCTGAAAGTATACTTTGAGCGGCGACAAAAATTGTCGCCGCTAAAACTTTCAGCGACAGTCGCATAGGCGGCGACTTTTTGTCGCCGCTGAAAGTCTTTCAGCGGCGACTTTTAGACTTTCAGCGGTGACAAAAGTCGCCGCTGAAAGTCTTTTTTTTTTTGTAGTGTTTTCCCGATCCACTTGGATTTACTTCATGAAACAATGTTCTGAATTGTTTACTCATTTTTATAATTTGTGCTGAAATTCAAACTCAGCTTAATACTCCTGTGAAAATCCTTTGAAGTGATAATGAGAAAGAATATTTTTCTGCCCTATTCATTGATCTTATGCATAATCATGGCATCTTTCACCAATCCTCCTGTGTTGATACACCTGCTCAAAATGGTGTTGCTGAAAGAAAGAACTGCCATTTCTTAGATACTACCCGAGCTCTCATGTTTCACTCCTGTGTCCTTAAATCCTTTTGGGCTAATGTCGTGTCTACTTCCTATTTTCTCATCAATCGTATGCCTTCGACTGTCCTGAGTGATGACGTCCCACATTCCATTCTATTTCCTACCACTGAGCCATTTTCTGTTGATCCAAAATTTTTTGGTTGTGTCTGCTTTGTTCAGGATGTCTGTCAAAATGTCAATAAATGAGATCCAAAGCCCTTGAAGTATGTCTTTCTTGGTTAGTCTCGAGTTCAGAAAGGTTATCAGTGTTACTCTCCTGATCTCCATCGTTATCTTGTGTCTACTGATGTGACCTTTCATGAGTCTTCTCCTTTCTTCAAGTCTTTGGTATTACCTAAGTCTCCCTCTACAGTTGATGAGTCTGATGATGTCTTGGTTTATCATGTCTTTATCTCACCAGTATAGGCTGCTGCTCTAGAACTTGATATCATCGATGGTGCTGATGTTGCCAATACTCGGCCTTCGCCAGTGACTGCTTCACCGACAGATTCCATGCATGGCTCCCTGGTTCCTGATCCTGATTCCCCAAACCCCATCATTTCTGTTCCTGATCCAATTGTACCTAATTCTGCTATTGACCCATCCAATGACCTACCCATTACCCTCTGAAAAGGTACCCGTCCTTATTGTCCTCCCAAAAGATATGCTGATTGTACCTATCCTATCTCCTCCTGTGTCCTACCAGTATTTGTCTCATGTTTCCTCTTCCCTTGTGGCCACCCTTGAGTCCATCTCCACCCTTCACCAAGCCCTGACTCACCCTAGTTGGTGTGCTACGATAGAAGAAGACATGATGGCCCTTGAAAAGGTTGGTACCTGGACTCTTGTTGATCTACCTTCTAGGAAGAAGGCCATTAGATGTAAATGGGTGTTTGTTGTTAAGACTAAGGCTGATGGTTCCTTGGAATGGTTGAAAGCTCGACTTGTTGCCAAAGGGTATGCCCAAACTTATGGAATTGATTATTCGAAGATGTTCTCCCCTATGGCTAAGCTCACTTTAGTTCGTCTACTTGTCTCTCTAGTTGCCACCTATCATTGGGATTTGCAACAGTTGGATGTTAAGAATACCTTTTTGAATAGTGACCTCCTTGAGGAAGTTTATACGAAGCAACCACTTGCGTTCTTTGCTTAGGGGGAGCATAGAAAACTGTGCTACCTCCGAAAGTCATTGTATGATCTAAAGTAAAGTCCTCGTGCTTGGTTCGATAGATTTTGTGGTGTGGTCAAGAAATTTGGGTTGGGTTAAAGCAAGTGTGATAACTCTGGCTCTACCAGCAGTCCAATACAGACATGATTCTTCTAATAGTGTATGTTGATGATATTATGATTACTAGGAATAACACCTCTGGAATCTCAGAACTTAAAATCTTCCTTAACTCCCACTTCCTGACAAAAGACTTGGGAACATTGAAGTACTTTCTTAGCATTGAGGTTTTGAGAAGCAAGAAGGGCATCCTTTTGACTTAGAGAAGTATGTTCTTGATCTCTTAAAGGAGACTAGAAAGCTTGGAGCTGCACCAAGTAGCATTCCCATGATTCCGAATTCGTTCCTGGATCTTAATGATAGCATGTTTGACGAGCTTCCTGATGACTTGAAGAAGAAGATTGATTTAGAGAAGCTGAATCCATTTGCATCTCCTAAGAGATATAAAAGACTCGTTGGGAAGCTGAATTATCTGACAATAACTTGTCCTGATATAACCTTCTCGGTCAATGTACTTAGCCAATTCATGGGGTCTCCAACAGTGGCACAATGGGAAGCCTTAGAACATATATTACATTATTTGAAAGGTTCCCTAGATCATGGCATTCTCTATACAGATTATGGGCATACTAAAGTTGAGTGCTTCTGTGATGCAGATCATGCAGGGTCTAAGGCTATAAGACAGTCTACTACGGGTTACTGTATGTTTGTTGGTGAAAACCTAATATCTTAGAGAGGTAAAAAAAATAAGGTGTTGTATCAAAATCAAGTGTAAAAGCTGAATATAGAGCGATGTCACAATTAGTATAAGAAATTGTGTGGGTATTTCAACTCATGAAGGAAATTGGCATCACCACGATATTGCCTGCGAAACTATGGTGTGACAATAAAACAACAATACATATAGAGCATCGAACTCTGTGTTCCATGAGTATATGAAGCATACTGAAATCGACTGTCACTTTATTTATGACAAGATCAAAGAGAATGTTGTATCTATAGGGCATGTGCGATCAAACGATCAGGTGGCAGATCTTCTGATAAAAGCCTTAAATGGGACATGGGTTGAGTATTTTTGTAATAAGTTGGACATGATCAATATATATGCTCTTACTTGAGGGGGAGTGTTAGAATCATATCTCGTATAATCCAGGATTGTATTAATGTAAATAAGGAAACATATCAAAACCTTATGAAATAGATTCTAGTAATTAGAGAAGATACGATCACTTGTATATAAATAGGCATACTCTTGTACATTACAATTCAAGGAATTTTAGATTATTCTCCTTCTAAGATTACAAAGAAGAAGAACAAGAAAGTTGTTAAATTTTAATGTAGAGTTAACAAAATTTAAAGTTTTTATTAATTCTGATGAAATATGTTAGAAGTGACTTATAAATAAGACCAGAGGGTTTTATTAGTAGAGATGTAATATAAATATCTTTGTAAGCGCTTTTTGAGTATGGGGGTATATCCTGACCTAGTAACTACCATGACCCTGATATTCTTTTATATATATATAAGACCCGAACGACACATAAGTAGGTAACAGTTCTACATGTGATTCGGGAAATACGGAACAAAAAATTAGAAGTGGGATCACATACATTTATAAAGCAGACCTCATAATTAGTGTAACACGAATTTATCCCTCACGTGGCGACGTGCATGTGTTCCATCTATACCACCGTCTGCATGTAGGGATATGGAGGTCCAAATTTTATCATTTTTATTTTTATATGAGTTGTTAAAATACTCTTATTTATGGATGTCCTAGCTAGATTTCCCTTATATTTCTAATTCATTCATATTGTTTTCTTCAAAATATTCTTCCGGGTAATAAAGCTGCGAAACCAGACATATTTTTCCTGATTCGTATATTAATTAATAAACTAGACTATTTTGTACTTAATGCTTTATCCCTTCTTTAATATAAGATATATTTACAGAGTTGATCTTGGTCCTAAATATATGGCATATATAATTTTTATATTTGTCAATCTTTTTTCTAATTTACCTCTACTGATACTCCCTCAACAATAATCAAGAAAGAAAAGGAATGAGTGAATTAAAGAAGATGAATAGGGTGCTTTAGCAAACATTTGTCATATTAACTATCTTAATTAACTTCCTTAATTTAATTAAATTAGGTAAATATATCTTGTATTAAAGACCGTAGGGAATATGTATGTATAATGCTCCTCCTATTTCAAATATAGAAATTAGTTTGTAATGCATAACTAGGTCCTATATTTAGGAGGGACATAGTATTATACAAAAATAAATAAATAAAAAGACATAGTTTTTAATTAATAAATTTAGTCTTGCCTGCCATGAGCAAATTCACTCAAGTGAATCTCGTCGACAGATTGTTTAATACACAAACTAATAATTAAACCTCATTAGTATAACACAAACGTACAACTAGCAATATTAACATTAACAACAGGAAATATATATATATATATATGAAAAAAATAAAGTTAAAATATAATGAATTTTACTAGGGAAAATTAGAATGAAGGACTCGGAGGAAAAGATATTTACTAAGAATAACAATAAAAATTGTAATTACTTAAAACGATCAAACATCATAATACAAATTTAAAATTACTAAATTATCCCTAATCAAACCTCCTGCATTTTCTCTTGCATTCATAATTAAAAAAATAAATAAAATTAAAAGTAAAATCACTCATCATTTACATGTAATATCATCCTATCTGTTTTTAAATTTTTATTTTTCACTAGGTTTCAGACCATGTGAAATCAATACATTTTTTAATCAACTACAGTTCAAACTCATTTTTTATTTATTTTTCAACAAGTTCCATATTCATATAATCAATAGATCATCTGATTAATGAATATATCATCAAGTTGCCGGATTTATAATATAAAATATCAACATTGATATTAATTAAGCTTTTTTTATAAAATAAAAAATAAACTCATTTCATTCTTTATTTAGGATATACTAGATTATTTATATTTTTTAAATTTTATTAACATTAAATGAATTTTTTTACCACACATAAATTTATTCTAAAAAAAATAAATCATATAAACTTTTTTTTGTTTAACATATATAATAAATTATAAAACATCTTGAGTTTTATTAAAATAATATAATTATATTTTTATTTAATTTTTTTATTTTATAAAATTATAATGTTGACTAAATTTAAGACTGTGTAATTTTTTTCTATAGATATCTGTACAAGTTGTGAAAAATAAAAATTGAGAAAAATTTTATTTAATTTAGTGAAATTTAGAATTTTGTATTAGTTTTCAAAAATAGAGTGTAGGAGAGAATGTAGGGGGGAATGGAGAAGATTTTTTTTATAGGGGCAGTTTAGTATTTTTAATTTTATATTTTTGTATTTGGTTCTTCTAATCAATTACAATTTTTATGGTCATTCTCAATAAATATCTTCTCCTCAAGTCCTTCATTCTAATTTTCCCATTTTAATACTACATTAAATAAAATTTATTATATTTCAAATATTATATTTAAAAATAATATAACTTGTGTAATTTAATTTTAAAAAAATAATTTAAAACAAATATTTTAAGAATATAAGCTTGAGCAACTAATTAAGTTTTTTTCATATATATATATATATATATATATTACTTTATTGTTTTTAACTTTTATTTAAATGGTTTACAATTTACTACTAGCAAAAATAAATAAAATATTATTTTCCATTTTACCGTAAAAGAATTTAATGACTCAAAATTTAATCAAAAGGTAAATTTAAATGGTCCAAAGTAAATAAAAACGTTCATAAGATTAAGATGCCATAGATGCATTTGACATCTTGGATCCAGAGAAATGAAATACGTACTTACATATTTCATGAGCGTCATTTCATCTGTATTCTGACTAATTAAAGTACAACAACTAACTCATTTTATTTTAATCCCTCATTTGTTTTTCTAAATTAAGCAGTTTATTTTAAAATCATAAGATTTGAATTTCTTTAGAAGACTTATCTGTCATGTAGGATTAAAATAATATGAGTTGTTATATTTTTATTACTCAAAGTACAAATGAGTTGGTGTTTCTAGAGTATGTAAGTGCTAAGTGCCAACGAAATTCACCCAAAACACAAAGCTTTCGAGAGAAAAACTCCTTCCATTTCTGTATGTGATAAACTGAGTCTAATACAAAGCGGTTGGGCTAAGCCCATATTTATATACACAGAAGCGAGACGGAGAGACCCATCAGATATCACTATCAAAGTCCCTAAACTAATCATAATTATGCAAATTACCTAAACACCCTTTCACTTATATAAATTATTTACACATAATCTTCGCGCAGTAAGTATTTCTCTTGGATCCATTACTTATAGTTATCTGTTATCTTAAAATTATTTTATCTGAGAGAATCTTACTTTTTTATAAGAGGCAGGTGCGACTTATAAATAGCTATTATGATTTAAAAAATATTTTTTATGCTTTTTTAAGATAACCAAAGGTTGAGATTTTGAAGACAAACAATTTAGTGTTTTGATGCTCATTAAAATCATCAATTAATTTTAAAATCTAAAAGGGAAATTCCCATAAAAAGAACTTGAAAACACTAAATTACAAAGAGATGCTTTGGATATTGATAATGCCACAAAAGAGTGAGAACCTGTATTGTATTTTTTGAAATAAGATCGAAATGACAAAAGTGGCCTTCAGTGAGTTTAAACAAAAAAAGGAGGCACGATTTATTTCCTAACTTCCAGTTCCCACACTATCTTGCTTCCATTTTTGCTGCGAGGAGATTGACACCTTCAACTGATTGGATCTACCTATCATTTATGTTTATGCTTCCAAATTAAATGCATACTATTTGCATTTACATTTCTATTAATTGTATAACCCTATAAAAATCAATGCGACAATATGCTCAAAACTGATTCCTGCACTGGATTCTTTCATATACCAGAAATTCTTACATACTCTTAGAGTGTCACTTCATCCGTGCTGTAGCCAATTAAAACAGAACGCCTACAGTAATTTGAATCCACACAAGAATACATAGGAAACTAGTTTTATAACGATGATTAAAGACTTTTACGGAGAATCGGACAGATAAGAAAGAAAGGAATAGACAAGAAGGAAAGGGTATGAAAAAGGGGACACCAAAATCTTTTAAAATTCTTCCAAGCAATTTCAGAAGTTAAACTAAAATTCCTCTGCCCAGTTATCTTATGTTTTCAGATACCTTCGAAGGTTCTATGCGGTGACCTTATCACTGTTCTGCTTCTTCTCTTCTATCAAGCTTCTCTGTAGCACACAAAACCCTCTGAATCCAAGCCTCATCTCTTCCATGGCCATCACCAATCGAGCCTCGTCTTCTTCGAGGCAGCACACCGTAGTCGTTCAGGTTGGGATTTTGTGGCGTGGGACTTTCAGATCTCAAATTAGGTGGTTAATTCGGAGAAGAAGATGGAGAGGAAGAAAGAGCGCGTGGGCAGGTGGGAGTGCCTTTTTTTCCTTGGTTTTTTGGCAAAAAAATTGAGAGTGCCAGCTGCGATTAAAATTCACATTATGAGAGTATACAAGTATTTCTCTTCGTATACACATTCCATGAACAATTAACGCCATTCTTAATTGCTCCCTTCATTTCATTTTATAAAATATTTCTAACTACTCTTCTGATCCTATTTATAAGATCCTATTTATAAGATAGAGAAAGAAGGAATTTTTTGGTCTAATTAATAAGACAAGTCATTAAATTTTTCGTATGAATTTACAATTTTACCCTTCATTTATTATAATGTGTAATGTCTACTTTATTTTCCTAAGAAATAATATATATTAAATAGGGACAAACTTGGAAAGTTGTTAACTTCTAAGGTAGAGTTAATGAGCATTAAACTTTTTTTTGGTCTATGCAAACATATATGTTGGAAGTGCCTTATAATTTGGATCACAAGAGTAATTCATAGAATCATAGGTACTAATAAAAACAGCTATAAAAGCATTAAATTTATCATAAAATTTAAGTGACATCTAATATTACCCTTATTAATCATAATAAAGTCCAACATCATATTAGTTTCTACTCTCTCTTACTACCCTTATTAAATATAGGCATATATGGGAAAAAAATCCCTCTAATCCTTTTTATAAAGAACAATCTCTCTTACAAAGATGTTTCTAAATATAAGAAACAACTTCTTTTTGTCTACAATTTTAAATTGGTCTTTCCATTTTTACTCCAATTAAATATATATTATTCATGATCTCTTTATAATAAATTGTCATTTATTATGTCTCATGTACTTTCTTTATAAATAAAGATATAAAAATGCATATAATTATAAAAGAATTGGAGAGAGTCATTCTTTATAAAAAGGATTGGATGGAATATTTAGTTCTCATTAAAACTATAAAAAGATAAGAACACCTTCTAGAGGACATGTTACAAAATAGAGTAGCGTGCAAGGTTGTTAAACTCATGAGTTTAAGTAAATTCATGACAATGACGTAAATTCATATCGTCAACTCAAATCGTAAACTCGCAGGAGTTTACTTTCACCATTAAATATATATTAATAGTGTATAATAAATAATTAAAATATAAAAAATGACAACAATTTGATTTAAATATATTTTAAATCCAAATAATTGAAATTAAATCCATTAACATTCATAATTTACCATATTTAAGAAAGAAATTTCTATAAGTCTCATATATAAAGCCGTTGAGCATGATCAAATGGAAAAAGTTAACATGAATTTAAAATTGAGTTAACATAATTTTATAAGTTAGAAACATAAAAACGGTAAACTCGGAGAGTCAACGCGCAAGTTTGATGACAATGGTAGCAGGAGTAGTTCCTACACCGTCACCCACATGTTCATTTCACATGGGTGTGTTTGTTTTGGCGATTGGATAAGTAACTTATTTTTACTTAAACTTATAGAATCTTAATATTGGAAAAAAGTTAAATTGGGTAAAATGATGAGTGTTTGGATTACCGATTGGATAAGTAACTTAAAGTAACTTATGTAAAAGTTAGGATGTTTGATTTGACTTTTGCATAAGTGACTTTTATATTAATTAAGAGAAAAAAATTGAAAAAATTATGAAAAATGAAAAAATGAAGGGATAATTGTGAAAAAAGTCCTCATTGGCAACTTAATTGCCAAATGGGACTTGGGAAGATATCTACACACGGAGGGATTTTTTCACAATTTTCTCAAAAATTAACTTTGAAAATTTGGCAATGGCACAATTTTAAATAAAATTATATCAAACTCTAATTTAAATTGGTACACTCCAAAAATCATTTATATTGTGCACATCAAGCTTAAATTTTATAAATTATATCAAACTCTAATTTAAATATTAAATCCTAACTCATATTTTCACATAGCTCAAAATCTAACAAAATAAACAGATTAAACCTCAATAATACCTCCAATAATCCAAATAAATTATTTAAACTAAATTTAATTGGTAAAAACACCATATAGAAACTAATTTATGACATATTTATAAAAAAAAAAATTGATTATAAAATCATAAAACAACTAAATAATAAATCTAAACTGATTAGAATTAATTATTAATTATTCTCTACATTTCTACCGTCATAATTGATAAAACTCAAAACTTATCTAAACTCTTATCCCTAAGTATTCTCTAATTAGCAGAAGATTACTATCTAAAGAAAGAGAAAATTATTTAGAACATTTTTTATAAAAAAACTTTGTGATTAGAAGTAATTTTGAGTACCTCATTAATCCCCAAAGATATGAAAATACTGTTGAAGCCATCCCTTAAGTAAAAATAAGCTTCATTTTGAAGTTTATAACTTTTGGAACTTTTGACTTTTTTTTTCTTAAACACCATCGCCAAAACAAACAACTCCAAACGATCAAAATACTGTTAAATGCCGATTTCTTCCCTAGTAAAACAAATACCCTCAATGACACACGATTTGGCTTCGTTTTTTTTTTTATTATAAGACCACTCAAGCACTCTCAACCACGTTATCAAGATGAGAGGTTGTTAAATCATTAAATTTGTTTTAAAAATTTAAATGAAGTCATTAACTTTAACCGCATTTTGTACATCACAGAGAACTCCTTATTCACCCCTTATAACAGAAAAACGAAAAGCTAGACAAAGATCATGCATGAGCTTGCAGGCAAAGAGTTTGCAAAAAGAAAACCACACGCATGCAAGACACAAGCCATTTTATTTAACAAGATAGATAGTTTTTCACATCGTACATAGACGACAGACACAAACAAAGCCTGAAGCTAGGTAGCTATAGGCATTTGCTTACATTAAGATTACAACATTATTATCATTGATCAAAGCATGGTACGTAGGTGGTGATCAGTTGGCAGTTTTAGCAGAATCAGAGGAAGAACATTTATCGTAGCAGAAGGTGGTGGTATCAAGGCAACGGCACTGTGGAGGATAACTGAGAGCGCAGACACAAAACTTACAGGCGGAGTGGCAAGTTTCTCCTATGTCTCTGCAATGGCATTGTTGTGGCTCCGACTTTGTGCAGATACACTTGTCGCAGCAGGCGTTGGTGGTCGATTTGGTGATGAAGTTATGTTCCACGTTCATCAGCGCCGCCTGAGCCAGCAAGGTGCTCGGATCGAAGCCTCGCCCGGCCTCCACGGTGGCAGCTGTGAAGGCCATCACCAGGCAAAGCACCACTCCTACCATCGTCTTCTTGTTCAAACCCATCCTCTCTAATCTCTCTCTTTATGTCTCTCAGTTTCTTTTTGTGTTCAAGGGTTGAGTAGACAGTGCGGTCTTGCAAGGTCTTATATATTGGGCATGTTACGTTCTAGAAGAGAGTCATAATCGTTAACAAATTAAAACATCTTTATCACTTTTAACTAATTAATCTTACTTCCAATAATGAATTAGTTAAACGTGACTTTTATATATATAAGACCGGATAAGTCTCATTAGTGGGGGGTTTGTAAACATTGTAAGCGTTTTCCTCGAACATGCAATCGTGTCCTAACTCTATAGCTACTATGACCCAACTCATTTAAATTTTCTAGCATACTTCACTTATTATATTTATATAAGGTAGGAAGAAAATAATTGTCCTATTTGTAAGTCATGTTATTAAATTTTTTATGTACAATTTTACCCTTTTTCATTTATACTTAAGGAATACTACATATTAAGTAGTAGAGATAAATTTAGGAAGTTATTATTAAATTTTAAGATAGAGTTGATGAGGTTTAAGATTGTTGTTATTTTTCTTTAGAAATTATGTTCAAACTCAGTTAGAGTTGTATATACGTGTGTATAAGACCGGAATGACCAAAACAGTTCTACGTGTGGTTGGTTTGGTAGGGAACAAAAAAGTAAGAGGTGGGGTCACACATTTATGAAGCGCGCCTCGTAATTAGAGGAACACAAATTTATCCGTCACGTGGCGACGTGCATGTGTTCCATCTATACCCCGTCTACATGAGGAGATACGGAGGGCCAAATTTTATCATTTATATATATATATATATATATATTTGTTAAAATGGTATTATTTATGGGTGTCCTTGCTAGATTTTTTTTTTAATTTCTAATTCATTCATATTGTTTTCTTCAAAATATTCTACCGGGGAATAAAGCTGCGATACCAGACACATTTTACTTGATCCATATATTAATTAATAAACCTAACTCTTTTGTAAGATTGTCAAACTTATGAGTAAATTCATATGGTAAACTTGAATTGTAAATTCATAAGAATTTATTTTTATCAATAAATAAATATTAATAGTGTATAATTAAATAATTAAAATATAAAAAATGATAACAATTTAATTTAAATATATTTTAAATCTAATTTCAAAAAATATATATTTTAAATCCAAGTAGTTGAAATTAAATCCATTAACATTTATAATTTATTATACTCAATGAAGAATTTTTTATAAAATTCATATATAAAGCTACTGAGCATGATCAAATTGAAAAAATTAGCAGAGTTTAAGAGCGAGTTAATATGATTTTGTAAGTTATAAACATAAAAACGGTAAACTCGATTTGTGAACTCATGAGTTTGACCAACTTTTCAACTATTATAAGTTTAAGAGTAACTCGACACGATTTTGTAAAATAGAACCATAAAAAGGGTACATTTAAAGAGTCGACTCGCGAGTTGGCCAACAATCTATACTTAATATATATTACTCCTTATGTCCTATATTTAGGACCAGAGGTGGTATTATAGAAAAAGAAAAGACATAGTTTTTAATTGATTAAGTTAGGCTGGCCTGCAATGAGCAAATTCACTGAAGTGAACCGACACTACAGATTGTTTAAGGCACAAATTAATAACAAAGCTTATTAGTATAACACAAACGTACAAATATCAATATTAACATTAACAGGAAATAGAAAAATTCAACCTTGGAACCAGGCGGCACATGCGGACTTTGAAATTTGTGGTAGGCGGTGGATCTGCAGTATCCTGTAATTAATGTTTAAACATGGCTTCTCATAATTTTCTATCTTCTTCAAAATCTCTCATTTAATATATGTAAAGTTGATAACTTTTTCAATTAAAGTAGATTGAATGAGATAATTTCTTTTCCTTGATTCCAGTGAGGTGGTTAAAAGCAGCTTATATTTTGGCAGATGGGGTATGTATATATAGATCCGAAAATAATAAAACTAGATAGACGACTATATCAGTAGGTACGTTCAGATCTTGATATTACCAAAGTAAATTACATATGCATGCAAGACACAAGATATTTTGTTTAATTAACAATATAAGGACCAGTGTTCTGACACACACACACACAAACAAAGCCTCAGGTACATAGTAGCTATAGACTTTGCTTACATTAAGATAACACATTATGATGATTGATTAAGCTGGAACTATATATGTTAATCCATCTTGGGAGGTAAATGAGTTTAATTTTGATGGAATTTATATATATATATATATATATCTTAACCCAAAATTTTAAACATACTTGCTCCTTTTACTCGTATGTCTCTTATAAATCTCAATGTTATTTGACGTTGGAGCATTATTTCTGCCAACATATATCAAGTCAAATTCCATTCATAGTTAGTGCCTGTTGAGTGTCTTCTTTCAGTACTGGATCTCCTCCTCCTCCTAAGTTTTAAACACACAAGGCTGACTAACTATCAGTTACATCAATTTTTTTACACTATATCAACTAGGATTTAAATTTGAGATCTAGAGGGATTTAGTGGAGCCTTATACCGTTAAATCAACTCTATGTTAGTGATATTAAGTCAACTTTTATATTATATGATCTTCAATAGAGAAAATGCGAGAGGGAGAATTATTGAAAATACTCTGAGCAAGGTATTATAATGCGCAGGTATTATTTTTCACTTATGAGTAATAAACTGAAACAAAGAGCGGCTTCAAGCTTGTACTAGCATTTAGCATTTGGTTTTCATATATATTATTACAACATTAATATATATATGATTATTATATTGAGGAGATTGTGAGGGCTAGCTAGCTATGTATAGGCCATGTCAAGGGATATGATAGTTCTACGTGGTTTATGAAGTAGGTAGGGAAGAAATTCAAATTAAGAGAGGTGAGGTTGCTGGCAAAAAAAAAATAATAATAAAATAAAAGAGGTGGGGTTAAACATTTGCTTACATACATACCTAACAAGAGTCATATAAATTTATATTTCTCGCGTGGCAACGTTCATGCCTCCCATCTATACCATCCAGTCATCTACATGCAATAATGAAGACAGCTCATAATAGAAGCAGTTTATTTGATGATACCATTTGGGCTTTCTACGGGCCTGAACCCTATGTAGCCCTAACTTCATATTAGTCGATAGTCCATAATTGGAGTAATACTCTTGCTTTTAAGCCAACAAAGAACTGTTTAGTTAGTTAGGAGTTAGCTTAGGACACATAAGGTTGTGAGTTCAAATTCCGCTGTCCATATGTGGATCATTTTGGTAGATAATTTATAAATACCTTTTTAAGTGCTCTTTAATCCCAGTGGCACGTCCTAACCTTGGTGAGTCCCCGGAACCCAACCAACCTAAACTTATCCTTATAAAAGAATTTAATTATCTAATAATACGCCAATAACAAGTTGTCTTAGTGGCAGATACCCCTCTCATTATATGTTTGCAAGAAAAATCCAAAAGAAAAGAAAGGAAATCGAAAACCCACCAAGAGGACGACGTAGAATTATTATTGGCCTTAGCTTGTCCATGAGTACGTATCATTGTAATTTTATTATCTAATTACAGGTTGAATTACAGGTTGCCCTAGTGACAGCGCCACGGATCTCTCACCGATCACTTGATCGGAGTTCTAGGTCTAAGGCATCTCTCACGTCGGTCAAACACTATCGCCTTTTCTTTCATTCAGGTCCTTTCTTGCTGTCCTACTATTCCCGCAAAGAAAATCAATATTGTAAAGCAAAATCACCATAGCCACTGAACACAAGAAAACCGGCACAGGTCCGGCGATCCAAAGAAGAAGAGGAAGTGCTGAGTATAAAAGCCTATTTCCGACTGTGTTTAATACACTTCCTTTCTCCAAAAGCTCTGTCAAATACTGTGGCGTCACCATGGATTTTAGGTCTTGTGGGGTGCACACCAGGACGCAGACTTGGTTCAGAAACTTAATGGACAGAGTGTGACAGAAGAATGAGAAGATGAAGATGGTGAGTACTGTGATGTACTTTAGCGACACCATTAGCTCGCCATGGGCCCCGTAAACGGCGTCGTTGAGAGGCTTTTTCATGCTGTAGGTGCTGCTTATCACGGCGGCCAGGCCCACCGAGAGGAGGACCGATGTGGTGGCCATCAGAGTTGATCCCATTATCAGATTGCGTAGGGATTGTACTGCTACGATGTTCTTTTTTTCTATGTCCTTCAAAGAAAAAACTCATGGAAATTTAATTCCACCCAAATATTTGCCTCAACAGTTAACTTTGATTAGTTTTATGGGTTAAGGTGCAAAAATACACATGAGCTTTTATCAAAAGTGCATCCAACACCAAATGCTTTTTTTAGGAGCAAAAGTGCCTATGAGTTTTTAAAATGGGTGCAAAAGTCACATATCCCGTTATCTTAAACTGACGTCCGTTAGCTTAAATATTTTGCTGCCACCGACCACCCTGTTCATTTCTCCGGTTCATAATATCACCATCATCTTCATTGTCACAGCTGACACCAACCTTCATCTCCAACACCATCGCCCTTATCAACGTCAGAGACACAAAGAAAATGGGTGAGCTGGGAATCATCATCATCTGAAGCATCATCATCATCACTTTCACTCTTTTCTTCGAATAAAAAAAGATGCAGAGACATGAGGTACCAACATCCGACCTCCATCTTCTTCTTCTTCCTTCTATCTTGAGTCGCCGGCAGCCTTCACCATCGCCACCATTGCAACCGGCGACGCACCTCCGTCTCCACCAATCATCATCATCACCTCCTCCATTTTTTCCGGTGAGCTTCAGCCTTCCTTCTCTCAAGCAACCCATACCACCACCTTCACCGTGCCCCTCTTCTTCCTCGTCGGACAACCTTCACCACCAGCTCCGACAGAGTTGAGGCGGACGAAGGACAGGGGGAGCTTGAGAGGAGAGAGACCACCGTCACTCTCTGTTTTCCATCTCCGTTCACACCTCCGGCCCCCATTTCCGGCAACATCTCCATTACCTCCGTCTCCACCAATCATCATCATCACCTCCTCCATTTTTTCCGGTGAGCTTCGGCCTTCCTTCTCTCAAGCAACCCATACCACCACCTTCACTGTGCCCCTCTTCTTCCTCGTCGGATAACCTTCACCACCAGCTCCGACAAAGTTGAGGCGGACGAAGGACAGGGGGAGCTTGAGAGGAGAGAGACCACCGTCACTCTCTGTTTTCCATCTCCGTTCACACCTCCGGCCCCCATTTCCGGCAACATCTCCATTACCTCCGTCTCCACCAATCATCATCATCACCTCCTCCATTTTTTCCGGTGAGCTTCGGCCTTCCTTCTCTCAAGCAACCCATACCACCACCTTCACTGTGCCCCTCTTCTTCCTCGTCGGACAACCTTCACCACCAGCTCTGACAGAGTTGAGGCGGACGAAGGACAGGGGGAGCTTGAGAGGAGAGAGACCACCGTCACTCTCTGTTTTCCATCTCCGTTCACACCTCCGGCCCCCATTTCCGGCAACATCTCCATTCCACCGTCAACACCAACTCTTCGTTTCTCTGCCAGAAGCTTCTCTACCATTGGAAATTATCATTACAGCTCCTTCCTCCTTTCTCTGTGATAGCCCAGCTTTTCTCTGCAAATTCCGTCGACATTTCCAGTTTTAGTAACCTTACATCAGCCTCCAAAAGACTACGACAGCATAGAGAGAGAGAGGTTGAAGAAGGAGGAGGTTACTGGTAAACAACGGCGTCTTCTACCACTAACGGAAAATGTGACTTTTGCATCTATTTTATAACCACATAGTTACTTTTGCCCCTGAAAAAAGCATTTGGTGTTGAGTGCAATTTTGAGAAAAGCTCATGTGTATTTTTGCACCTTAACCCTAGTTTTATCAATGAATGTGGGGAAAATTGCTGAAAATTCCCTCATAACAAATTTATCACCCAAAAATACCTAATGACCCAAATCCTTGAGCGGGTGCAACTCTTTTTGAATTATTGCAATATGATCTTCAATTATGTGTAAATGTCTTCTGGCGTTTCATACATAATTGGAGAAAAATTGCACAAAATTGAAGAAGAGCTGCAATAGCTGAAGATAGTTTACACCTTACTTTTTAAACAAATTCCACGTACCTTGGGCAATAAATTTTGCAATGACAGTTTTTCAGCAATTTTTCCCATGAATTTAACCAAGTTAAGAAAAATCAACAGAGTTAGTTTAGCAGTGTAAGGATCCGCTAGACTCCTCTGGGTCTCGAATTCGAGTCTCAGAGGAGACACTTGTATTGGAAAGGGCAGCCACGAACCCTGAACTAGATACCGGATAATGATATTAAAAAAACAAGTTAAGAAAATAACTAATTAATTTCTTATATGATTATTAGTCTCTTGTTTTGTCTAATAAAAACATGTGGTTTACGACTTGAATTTATGTACAGAAAAAGATAATGTAAATAATTTTGTAGATTAGAAAGGATATAGTAGTATAAATGAAAGAAGTTCGATATATATCGGAATTTAGTGGCAGGAGATGAACAGGGAAATCGTCACGAGGAGGAGGAAATTATAAAATCATTATCCACTTTAAACGACAGCACATTTGATTTACTTTACATTAGATTGTGACACCACGTTCCGTTCAAACATGAAAGAACTTTTCTTTTCTTTTATTATTATTTAAGAGAAAGGATAAAGAAAGTGATTTTGAAGGAGACCAGAGATCACAAAAATAGGATGAAAGCGGAATTATGACAAGACCGTCCACTTCTTTAACATAATATTTATATATTGTGACGCCATTTTTGCTGAAAGTCCCGACTGTTTTTTGTTTTGAAAATTAATTTATTAGTCTTTCTTTAAAAAATATTTGAATTTTTTAAAAACGAAAATAATTAACTTGATTTTCAGAATACCGTTTTTTAAAATTATATTTTGAAGATACAATCACTGAATTTATTGATTTCTTAAACGTCTCACAAATGATAATAATTCTTACAGAGAGAATCTACTTTAACTTTTCGGTTGAATAAATCTATATAACTAATTGAGTACTGTTGCATTTCTTTTATATTTACAAATTAATTATATGTATCCTATGGGGTTATATATGTTTAGCACAAGAGGGAGTAAGATTGTTAAACTCAATAGTTTAAGTAAAATTGTGATAGTGACGTAAAATGAATCATATCGTAGGCTCGAACCTTAAACTCATAAGAGTTTGCCTTTATCAACAATAGGCATTAACAGTCCATAATTAAATAATAAAAATATAAAAAATTACAACAACTTAATTTAAATATATTTTAAATCCAAATATTTGAAATTAAATTCATCAACATTCATAATTTATCATACTCAACAAAGAATTTTTTATAAAATACATATATAAAGTCAATGAATATGATCAAATTGAAAAAGTTAGCACGAGTTTAACTGCGAGTTAAGACGATTTTATAAGCTGGAAACATAAAAACGGTAAATTCGGTATATGAATTCACGAGTTTGACTGAGTTTATAACTATCACGAGTTTGAGAGTGATTCAACTTGATTTTCTAAGGTAGAAACATAAAAACGGTAAATTCAGAGAGTGAACTCACGAGTTTGATAACAATGGGAGGAAGTATTAAAAGAGAAAGCATGAATAAAAGAAAAATTAATTCTCGTAAATATAGCATCACTTGATAGGATCAAAATTCCCAATAAATAATGAATTTAATTGTTCAGACCAAGGCCTTTCGAACTCGTCGCTTGTTCAGACAAAGGCCTTTGGAACTCGTGGCTTAATTTGTGGCTTGGTGTGGTTTAATTTGTGAAGTATATTGGCTTCATATCACAAGTCCTGGGTTGGATTGAGCATACTTAGCTAATCACTCTGAATTGTGTAGATTTATACTAGCTTCGGTCCTAAATACAAGACATAGTTGACTTTTTTAGGAAGATTAAGAAAGCTAATTAAATTACTTTAAAGTATTTATATTTATCATTTTTTCTCTAAACTAATTTGTCTAACGTATAAATTGATATATAGTTCAATCATACACAACATATGATATTACTAACTTATTTAACTTCCTTAATCTCTCTAATAAAAAGTCAACTAGGTCTTTTATTTAAGATCGGAGGTGGTATATTTGTATAGAGAGAGTGGGTACCTTCATCATTGTGGGAACCCAGAAGCGGCGGCCCTGAGCATTGATTCCGATGACGGTGGTGAATGGATCGGTGCGAAGCTTATGCCATAACCAAAAGTGATAAGCCAAGTTTATAAGAATCCCCAAAGGCACCAACATCACATCCAAATAATATTTCCTCCATTCCATCCTCATAGCTTATTTGATTTCTATCAATACAACTTCATCATTCTCGAAGCCTATGCTCACCTATTTATAAAGGAGAATCGTGCGATTTTAAAACATATAAAAAAATTAAAAGAAAAACCACGCTGCTCTTGGAGTAACTTATTACAAGATACTCCCTCCGGTCCTAATTATAAGACAAAGTTGACTTTTTTGGAGAAATTAAGGAAGCCAATTAAATTATTTTAGAGTATTTATATTTTTATTTTTTTCTCCAAACTAATTAATTTGACTAATAAACTAATATATAATCTAAGGATACTAAAAATATAAACATTCTAAAGTAATTTAAATGGCTTCCTTAATTTCTCCAAAAAAGTCAACTTTATCTTATAATTAAGACCGGAGGGAGTATTAATATATATGGATTTGCAATAGTTAATTATCCGGTAAGTTATGAGTTTAAGCATATTAACCTTGAATATTACTAATATTTAAGCTCATCATGACAGATTGGCTCTATTTGGATGCGTGTGATTTATGATTGAGTGAATCATATATATATTGGCCTATTAGCTAAACCTCCAACCTGTAATCTTATTAATCAACAAGTTTCTTATTATAAGGCTCACTGAGTCAGGCTAACGACAGAGATTTTATATTATTATTGCCAGCGTTTTAAGAAAGACTTAAAAAAATGCTGGCAAGATTTTTTTTTTTTTTGAATACTTCGTTATAGCAGCCATATATACATACAATAGAATGCCAGATAACTAAGTAACGAATTAGCCAACCCACAGCACGTTTTCCTTTTCGATCACACACACAATGATTAGGTTCATATAAACTATACGTATAACTAAGCTAATAATAAAATACAAATAATTGATGTGTGGAATCCTAATTAGTTTGGTATAAATAGTAGGGATTTTCGAGACCCAGAGAGATTATATTCTCAGTTAACGGTGAAATATATTTCTTATGTCTCACAGAGAATACAAATAATATAAAAAATGTTTCTCAGAACTTCATATCCCCCACGTTTAATTCAATGATGTAGTCCATTTATTTCTATGAAACAGAACTCAGCTAATAAGCATATGTTTCATATTAATGGTAAAAATCTGGCAAAAAATATTAACAATTAAAAAACAACCAGATTCATTCATCTAGTTGATTGAAGTTAAAGAAAGGAGAAGAGAGAGACGTTTACGCAAGTAAGCCATCATGGGCCAATATTCTGCAAAAGTATTACTTAGGGCGCAATTAGTGCCTTCACCTCTGGCCACTATGTTTATTTACACTCACTTTTTATAGTTTATATTTCTATATAATTAAAAAAGAAAAAACGAGCAAGATGGTGTTGGAATTACTTAGAGATAAATTTAAGCAATTTATAGATTCCTCTATCTAATAGGTACGGCAAACACATGTAATTAGTTAAAATCAGTTTTGATGTGTTGTTTTTTGGTTGGTGGTAGCTGATGTCAGCAGACACACAGATTAAACACATGTAATTAGTTAAAATCAGTTTTGATGTGTTGTTTTTTGGTTGGTGGTAGCTGATGTCAGCAGACACACCGATTAAACAAAATTTTTTTAAAAAAAATTGCATTTATTAAGGTTATAATGTTGACAACGAGAATATTAAATAAGTTAAAACATCAGGAAAATACTAATTCTCTTTTTGTTATTTTCCCCTTCTTGTTTTTTTGCCATGATGCTATTTTTCCTTTCTTTTTCCACGTAGAGTATATTATAATTGTTTATATTTTCACCTTAAGGAGTACTCCATTATTTAAAGTAGTATCTTTTGACATACTAATGCACTTAAGTTTATCTAGTTTTTCATGGAAAAAATGTGTTTCAGTTTATAACCTTAATCGGTTGTCTTTCTCTTATACAAATCATGAGTTGTGAGTTTCGATTTCACTCTAAGGGCCTGTTTGGTTCAAAGGGAGGGGATGGAAGGGGAGGGGCTCATTTTCATCCCCTCCAAAATCCCCCAATTTGGTGGGAACAAAAATGAGGGGATAAGAGGGATTTGGAGCCCTTTCTTTGGGATCCCTCCCCTCCAATTTTTCATACCAAACAAAGGAAGTGACTCATTTTTCATCCCCTCTCATCTCCTCCCCTCCAACCAGTTTGGTTCAACGGAGGGGAGGGATTTTAATATTACCTCCTTTGGATTGATGAGAGATGAGAGATTTTAATGTTACCTTGTTTGGTTAATGAGAGGAGGGGAGGTAAAATATTTTCATACGGACAACTTTATCCTTATTTTATTTAAGTCATTTTTTGAATTTTGTAGAATGTTTAATAATTATATAAAATTATAATATTATAATTATCAAATTGAATAATTATAACTTTCATGGGCATAATAGTCACACCATGCCAAAATATAAAGTGAGGGTGGGGATGAGGAAGAAAGTCAGAAGGGTATCATAGGAAAATTAAAAATTTTCATGGGTATAATAGTCACATCATGCCAAAATATTACCCCTCTCTTTCAAATCCCCTCATTTTGGAAGGGGAGGGGAGGAGAAATTTCGAAACATTTTCCCTCCCTTCCTTAAATTTTTATATTGTCAAATAAGAGAAGGGAGTAAAATCCCTCCCCTCAAACCAAACCGCCCTAAGAGCAAAATGTCACTTGCTTTTCACTAGATATGTCATAAAATACCCGTATTCTATCACTCTCACTGTCGCGCACATACATATTCCACTTTTGGTATTTGGATTTCTCATCATTTGGTCTCCTTTTCTTTTTCCTCATTCCATCCCTACTATTGGATCAATAAATGAACTGTAAAAATTTAATAATTATAAAGTTATGATTATCATATTACATAAAAATATTTAAATAAATTTAAACTATTAATTATAATCTGAACATTGCATAACTGTAGTCTATATACTACCTGAAAAAAAATAGTTTTGTTAATTATGGAATCTCAGCCATTCGTTTTTTATTTAATAATGATAGAAAGGAAATACAAAAAGAGAAAAAGGACGAGAAGATTATCCGAAGCTCAACTTTTATCGAACAACTGAAGTCAATGGCTATACGCCAAATTTTGCTCCGAGATTTTCCTTATTTTGAAATTTTGAGTGGAGTAGTTTTCACACCACTAATTATTCTTTTTAACTTTTTTTAATTAGAAACAAAGTTAATTACTTACGTTACGTTACTTACGTCTTATCTTATAATAAATTAATTAATATTGATGAAGTGTAGATAAAAAATGTAAATAACATGGTATGGAATATCAGTTTTCCTATGAAAAAACAAGCTGGACATATGTTGCATATGTCTCTCGAATTATGTTGGACACATTTGTGTTTTTGACCTGAAACTGGATTACATTTCGAGGGTAAAAATTAAACAAAGAAAACTTCCGGGCCTATCATTTGTATAATTAAGATTATGTTTGTGTTTTCTCTTAAGCCAAAAAAGTTTAATAGGTGAGTTGGAATAACTCCTTAAAATATTGGGCAGACTTTATGATTAAGGGAATTTAAATGGATACTTACATTTTTTTTTTTTTTGCCAACTTAAAAGGATACTTACATACAAGTTAGGTTAACGTAAAAATTATTCCTACAATGGTAGTGCGATTTCAATTTACTCATTTTTTATCCATACCATAAGACACTTCCAACCACTATACCAAAATTAAGAAAAAAAGTGATTAAGCCAATAAATTTGTTTAATTCTCATTCCTATTAATTTATTTAAGTTTTAAATATCCATGTTTTAAGGAATTTATCTTCACAACCACCTCTTTTAAAGTTTTTTTAAATGAATGTTGACTATAATCTAGATTTGAATTTAAATTTTTAATATCCGTATGTGTGTGTGTGTGTTTAAGAATTGAAATCTTTTTTGTAGGTGAAGCAACAGTTGTAAACTATTTTTCACCGAATGAAAGCTTGTTTGGTATTATGTTGGTTTATGTCAAAACCATGTTTTAATCAAAAGTTACTCTCGAAAAACCAAGCACACTTACATTTAGTCAAACCAACGCCATAACTGCTGGAGTTTTAACCATATTATTATAGTCACTATTTCTTGTGCTTTTGTGTAGAAAATTAATATACTAGATATAGTGACTCTCTAAGTTGTAGTGTAAGATGAAGTGGATGTCACGAGGTAATTAAAAGTTACCGGTGATAGAGGGAAGACACAACTCTTGTACACATTGGCTTCAGCGTATATGATTGGATCTTCTACATATATTACTCCCTCCAATCCTTAATATAAGATATATTTTTCATATTTGTCAATCTTTTCCTAAGTTACCCTTATTGATATTCCCCCTAAACAATAATCAAGTAGGAGAGGGAATGAGGAAATTAAGGAAGACGACTGAGGTGTTTAAAAAATACATGTCATATTAACTAACTCAATTAACTTTCTTAATCTAATCAAATTAGATAAATATGTATTATATTAAAAACCGGATGGAGTATTAGAGTCTTGTGAAAAATGAAGTGGCCTCAGGAATATCATTTCCCATTAAGGACTCTTACACACTGATAAATTCCTATTTTATTATATATTTTCATAGTTTATTTGGGTATTTTGTCATAATTATTGAGCTTTAAATGTCTTTATTATGATTAATTGGGTTAGGAGTAAATACATTAAATTAGAATAAATAAGAGCAAAACTGTCATAATAAGTGTAATTACTCTTAATCATTGATTTTTGAGAAAATTTGATGTTGGCTTGGTTGTTTTAAATTATAGGTGGGTGAAGAAGTTGGATTAAATCTGATAATGGCAGTTTGGGGCTTGAATTTCAATAATAATGTTTTAGGACCACAAATTTTAAAAATGACAGATTGGTCCATGAATTGAAACTGCTGTGTGTTGACACATAATTAGGTCTGAATTTTAAACGGTTTTAGCGAGCTTCAGAGACCATAGCGTTGCGAACCAGAACCACCTTCATCGTTCCATCTTTGTCACCTTTACCTTCATCCATCGCCTTCCACACCTTCGCTCCACCTTCTCCATCGCCAGCAGCCTTCACCCTTATCTCCATCGTCACTGACAACCTTATCCACCTCAAGCAGAGCATTCGTGGACCTTGAAATTGGATTGGGCCTTCAGATTCTCGGACTTCACCTTCTCCACGATCTCACCACATTTCCACCTCCATTTGTCGACTCCACTCTCGTCACACCTTCCATCGCCGTTGCCCTCACCCTTCCTCTGTTCATGTATTCCATCGTCACCCGTCAATCCTCCCTATCCTTCATCAAGCTCATTTTTCTGGTGGTGTTCTCCATTGTTGAAGCTTTGAAGATGTTTGATGAAGCTGTGCAGATGTCTAGGCGTGGCTAAATCCTTCAATCCTTTATAGTAGTGGCAATGACATGATCTTGGAGTTTAGGGTTTTCTCATTGCTGAATTGATTTCCCCATGCTTCTCTCATTACTAACAAGTCCTCCAAAGCATAGCAAAGTGGCTACAATCACTTAATTATTGTATCAAAATTTCCTACAAAGAAATAGCGCATAAAAATCATAAGAAACTACTATCAAAATATGCATACTTGTGCCATGATTGGCAACCAAAAGCCAAAAGTTCATTTTCCTTATCTTGAGTTGATCGTACCATATTTTGATATGTTATTTCATGATTAATTTGGGGATTTTAATCCATTTTTAGTCCATTATTACATGATTTAACCTTTATTTGAGTTAGGGACCTTTGCATTGAATTTAGCTACATTAGGGGTAAAATGGTCATGACTTATTAAATTAATTATGCAATTGTTTCATGGGACTTTTGATGCTACCTTGTGTTTAATATTGCATTGTAGGAACTTTGAAGAAATTGGGGTGAAAGATAGAAAAGAAAATAGAAGACCCAAATTAATGTTGCTGAAACCCCAAATTCAGAAATGACAGAAAAGGGACCAGAAATTAATGACATTTTGGTACCCAAATTTTAAGAATGCCAATTTAGTGCCAATGAAAGTGCTGCGTTTTTGGCACCATTGAATCAGAAATGAGGGCTCTTTTGAGATGATTGAGGGCCGCGAATTTGGGGAGGCAGGGAGAGAGCTGCGTCGCAAATTCTCGACCGGAGCTTGAGGGAGAACCGAGAGCATCGTAGGGAACGAGACGGAGACTACCACTACCGTTGATGACTTCCCCCCGTTACCACCACAGGCCTCTCTCCCACCACCATCAATCTTCACCTTGGAGGCCCAGACAGGAATTGCAGACAAGGGAGACGACCACCATCGACTTCCTCCATCCTCAGCACAGCGTCGATTCTCACCTCCTTCCACTTCTCCGTCGTTTTCTGTCCTTTACTACACCACTGTCCACCACTCTCTCCACCAACTTCCATCATCACCTGAAACCTCCACCGCCGGAAGCCACCGTCGGAAAATCACAGCCACTGGCACCCCATCTTAGATTCTCCATTCTCCTACCAAAGTGACATATCCTTCCCTCCTTTCTTTCTCACCACACACCACCTTCGGACCTCCACTTTCATAGCCATCACCACCGTCACCTTCTCTTCCATTCTACTCACCAAAGCCTGCATTTTCCACCTTATTCTTCTTCATCACTGAATCACTCTCACCTTCCTTATTGTTTCCATGGTCAACAGTGTGAAGGAGCTCGTTGGAGCTGGGGTTGAAGCAATGAGAGGTCGAGTTCGTTGCCTCTTGGAGATGGATAAAGTGGCTGGAGAGTTCCGGAGCTTCAATTAGTGGAGTTTTTAGTTTAATTCATTTTCTCATTTCTGTTTTATAATTTCCTAGTTGAATGCCATTCTATAGTTTGAGACTGAGTTGCCGTTCAGTTTTCTATGTGGATTGAACTTCTGTAATCAGATTGAATTTTGAGATTTGGTGCTTTAGATTAATATATTTCATTTATTGGGTCCAATGAGATTCTATTAGCTAGTGTGGTATTGTTTAGTTAATATAATCAAGTTGTGCTTTAAAGTGTCTCATTTGAGCGTTCTTCCTTAAGGGAACCAAGTTATATTTATCCATTTTACTTATACTTTAAGTGGTTTCTAATAGTGCTTTAAGAGATAGTTACTAGCTGCGCTCGCAGGAGTAACTTTAATTAAGAGTACTAGACCCAAGGTATCTGTTCGCCGTCTAGTTTCCGCAAGCATACGGGTCGCAAGTAATAAAATGATGAGTAAAGATCGTTCCTACGAGGACTACGACGAAAGCGAATCAACAAGTACAATCATGTGTTCAATTAGGTTGAATGGATTCAATTGAAATCAATTAAGTTGAACCAAAACATGATGTTGTGTGGGAAAAATAAGTTTCAAAAGATATTTTGATAAAAACTAAAAATTACTGAACAAAACTCTTATTTTTGTGAATTCAATCAATTATAATAAGCTTAGGATTGTTCATTCCCTCTGTGTTTCATAAACTTAATTCCTTTCCTTTCCAAGAATACTTTCATGGGATATACTGAACAATTAAAGTGAAGGCTCTTATTACTGAACAAAACTCTTATTTTTGTGAATTCAATCAATTATAATAAACTTAGGATTGTTCAATTAATTAAAAACTAAGAATTAATTCAATCAATTAAAAACTAAGAATTACTGAACAAAACTCTTATTTTTGTGAATTCAATCAATTATAATAAGCTTAGGATTGTTCATTCCCTCTGTGTTTCATAAACTTAATTCCTTTCCTTTCCAAGAATACTTTCATGGGATATATATATGTCAGTCTAAGGTTCAAAAGCAATTGATTAAGCTCTCTCAAGTCATAACCAAACTTATATCCTCCATTAACATGCACAATCTCTTGCTGCAGTTAAGGGAGAATAATCATTTAGTAACCACCTTAATTTGACAAAGTTAGGTTAATAACTATATATTTATGTTACTAACAAACCATCTGTTTAGTTCTTAAACTTCAAGTCTAGCATAATTCTACCAAAGTTCTACAAATAAGTTAACTCTCTCAAGCTTAACTTAGATGAACAAATCCTTCACAGTGATGGCCAGTCACAAACAGCAGTGAAAACAGGGTAAAATCAACATATATATGCCATTATACACTTAAAGATAGAAAGAATTAAGTTTAATCCATACAAAGGTTCATGAACAATCCTAGAATGAGATTTTAGCTGCTCATGTTAATGAAATGAATGCAAAAATACAAAGCATGAACTGCCATATCAGCACAAGGAAGAAGAAAGGGAAGGAAAACAGGATATATAACTAATGAAAACCAGCTCAAATATCCGCAAAATCTCCAATCCCCACTTGATTTCCCTTGCTTTATGGTGAACTCAAGCTTAGAGGAGTGTCACAGCCGCCTCTCTAGGTATTTTCGGATCAGATCCCCCTCTTTCAGCCTTAGGTTTCCTCTTTTATACCTACTGGATGTCAAAACACATAACACCTTTATCGGGGGTTGGCCGCAGCCAGTGAGCTTCTGTGCTTCTTTGGGCCGCGGCCAGGGGTTGTGTTGGCCGCGGCCAGTAACTTTCTGACCACTTTTGGGCCGCGGCCCAAAGATGATTGGCCGTGGCCAGTATGTTTCTGTACTCCTATGGGCCGCGGCCAACGCATTCACTGGCCGCGGCCAGCAACCTTGCAATGCAAATTTTTGTTCGTTCAAGCTCTGTTCTCATTTCTTCTTGCATTTCCCTGGCACTGTGGATGGCTTTTGTAACCCCCTACCTTAATAGCCAAATTTATAGTTCGAGAATGCGTAATTAAGTTGAAATAGAGACCAGTGGTTAATTTAAAAATTTTCCAAAACTTGTTTAGTGCGGTCTCACATTCACATTTCGAATATAATTGGTCTGTCCAGTTCAGTTCCATTCATACATATCAGAGTGCAACCAAAAATTCCCGACATCGCTCAGGTTTCGTTACTTAATAAGGGGTTTACAATGCTTAGTTTCCCATACAGGGGATTACAAACACTATTCAATATATACAACATGTGCAACTAATCCCCAACAAAATATGACAACCAACTACTAAAATTAAAACTCCTAGCTAGGAGCTCTAACCGCCCTTCGTCACTTGCTTGTCCTTTGAACCGCTCGCCCTTGCTGTAGGTTAATTATTGGAAAGAATGAGATTCAAAAGAATCCCAGTAGTAACAATTCACTTATAACATGTACAATCACAAAACATATATGTAAGCAAATCACAACAACAACAACACAACGGCATTTTTGCGACAGCTTTTGCTGCATTCACAATGGCATGTTTCACAACAGCACAACAACGGCATTTCACAACGGCAATGTTACATCACGGCATATTCAATGAAATGACATACATGCAAGGCATCATACGCATAATAAGAGAAAGAGTCACTACCTTGTTCTTTCCGCTCGTGCACTGGCACTAGTTTATCACGTGCAGGGCAAATGTCAAATCCTATAATTAGAATTACGGGCGACAGGTTATTACTTAATCCAATTCTTTAATTCAAACACTCAAGTTGGTTATCATTAGAGACATTTAATCAAATCAACTAAGGAGTTAAAGGGGTCAATTAACCTAAAAGACCAATTTCTAACCTCAAAGTTCAACAATACTACATTATGCCATTACATCTTCAATTTTCGCATAAGAGACCAAATCTGCCAGAATTTTCTCCAAACTTTGAAAAATCATAACTAATTCTACAAAAATTGAAATGAGGTGATCCCAAGTCCTATGGAAAACTATTGAAGTCCTCTTAATAGGAAAAATATGAATCATTATTGGAAATCACCACACAATTCCAGAATTACACAAAATCCCACACTGCTCCAGAATTAAGTCCAGTTTCGACATCAAACTTTGGGTAACCAGAACTCACATCTCAAAAAACGAAATGACACAAATTATATGTCCATTTTGAAGCTTGGAATGTGAAATTTAATACTGGAAAGTTTCACAATTTTTAGAGATCATTTGGTTATCCAAAAACACCACACAAGTAGAGTACCTCGCTGGAATTCTGTTCAGGCTGAAAACCCAAATTTACACTTTGAGTTCCAATGACCCAAAATTCACAACCTAGGGCTATTCCCACATAATTTTTCGTGTAGAATACAATGGTAACATCAAAATTAACAAATTCCCACTCATTCTCCATGTCCTGTTTTGCCAGAAAATTCAAAATAAATCCCAACAATTACCAACTTCTAATTTCAGCATCAAACTTATGTCAAATGGTTTCCAATCATCATAAACCACCAATAACATAACCAAAACATCATGAATTACCCAAACCCTTGTTTAGCCAAAATCAGGGCAGATTTACACATGCCAAAATTCTCATTCATCCAACACAACCAATAGCTCAAATTGATGCTAATACTCACCTCTTGCTTCTCCTTAGCTCCTTTCTTTGGTTTTTCAGCTTTTGTTCTTGGATGATGGCACAAAACACCTCCTCTTGAAATTCTAAAACCATAGAAATGAAGCCCTCATCAAGAGGAACAATGTTTATGAAGGACACTTGGGCCATAGATGAGGTTAAGGAGGTGAAAATCAAGACCAAACTCTCACCTTCACTTGCTTCTTCTTGCACCCTCGTGTTGCATCTGCAGCACCGACTTGGAAAATGAGAGAGAGAGGGAATAATAATCAGTTTTTCCCTTCCCTTATCACTTAAAAATCTGGCCGAAAAGTTGGGTTAAAAGGAGAGGCAAATATGTGGTCCATATTTGTTCTTTCTTGCTAAAATCCTATGGTAATTTCTATTGTATAATTGATCCAATTTGGTCAACCTTTCTCTTTCCTACCCCTTCCTCACTTGGCGGACTTGAAATGAATGAATAAGATGAGAGAATGTTTTTAATTAAATATTCAAGAATTCTTGTAGAGCTTAAGTCGGTTGAGCACATGTGTGAGAGAGAGAGCACTTTAATTGCAAGAGATATGTACCAATAATCCTTTGCTTCATCTTTTCTCTTTCTTTCTTGATGCCATACGAATATGTGGCCCTTTTTTGTTCAAGTCATCTTCTTTTTATTTGGCCCACAATTGTTGACCAAAAATAATGACCAAAAGGAGTTAAAAGAAGCCTTCTACCATTATCTTAGTTTACCTCCTCACATGTTACTTTTAGTGGAAATTGTTGACCAAGTCTTCTCCTTTTAATTGGTCATATGTTTGCTTCTCTTTCTTGCCTCATGTTATACGAAAATGAAGCCTAGGAAAAGAGATGATGATCTTTGGTAATATCTCCTTGAATAATAAAGTTAATTCCCCAATTAGCATGAGATTGTTGACCAAGTCCTCATCTTTTATAACTTGGTCCAATTGCTTCCATATGTCATATTTAATAGCCAATAGGTATTTTTCTCTTGGTTTTCCCCCTTGCCATACGTGAATCATGGCCTTTTGAAGAAAAAGATGATCTTGTAAAATATCATCTTGCAATATAATATTTAGTTACCAATTTTGCATGTGAAATTTAACTAAAGTCATAACAAAATTTCTAGAGGTAATTTTGTCATTAATCCCATCATCTATTCTGTACATTTAGCCCTTGAGTACATTTTGAGATATTACAGTTTTAACTTCATTTCACCTTCTTTTTATTGAATTTGGCTTTCTCTGGTTCCAACCATGACTAAATCTTTATCCTTTCAACACAAAGAACTCACAAAGAATCTCAGTTTGGTAAGCATAATAGATATTCACGTATTTCCCCACATTTACACTCTTTCTGTGCCAAGCATGTATAGAATACATTTCCTCTATTTTAATACTCTCAAATGGCCACTAGTACATGAAAATGCGGCAAAAATAAGAGGAAATGTGCAATTCTAACAAGAAATTCATTAGGTTAACAGTATCCTAATTACGAACAAATGTATTAAAGATTGTATGAAACTCAAGGAAAATGTGATGAAATGACATGATATCCTAGAGATTAACAATTCTCATTATTTTTCATGAGAATTGGTATGCTTAAAATCTAATAGGGCACTTCACTTTGGACATTAATTTTACTAAGGGATAAAATTAGAAGGTCACATATTTTTCTATAAGTTTGATGTCAACTATCATTTAACTTTACCCTATACTTATGATGACTAAAAACCAATTAAGGTGGAACCTATTTGTTATCTTCTCTTAAGGTAATTGAAAGAGAAAATTAAACCAAGTTATTGTCCTGCAAGGAAAAATGAGCAAACCATGTGAAATCATAATGATAAAAGGACATAAAAAAGTTATAGATAGAAGGAGATCCATGGATCAAGACATTGCAAGCAAACCAGACTACAAGAAAAGCACAAGAATACATGTTATTTCAAAAGACAGGGTTCACATGTTCACATAACATGACGCCGTTAAGAGCAAGAAGGATAGCAGAAGTTGGTGGTATCAGTACAACGACACTGGGGGGGAATGGAGCGAGTGCAAGCACAGGCTTTACAAGCAGAGTGGCAAGTTTCTGCGATATCTCTACAATGGCATTGAGGTGGGATTGATCTCGTGCAGGGACAAATGTTGCAGCAAGCTGTGGTTGTCGACTTTACGTAGTACTTTCCTCCGCCATTATCGTCCACCGTCTCCTCAGCCTCCACAGTTGTAGATAAGGCCATCAAGAACAGAACCAGACCCATCATCTTCATCATCGTCGTCGTAGTCGTCTTCTTGCTCAAAGCCATCTTCTCTTTCTCTAAGGGGCTTTGTGTGTTTGAGTTTTGAGACGAGCAAAGTGAAAGCCTTATTTTATAGGCCAACTTGGGCGATATTATAATTCCACTTGATTCAAAACTATACAAATTAGACTCCACAAAGTAAAGATATAAAGCCTTCGATGTACGAGAGTTGAGACCTATCTCTCTTAGTGCGACTCTAGGTTATAGTGTAAGATGAAGCGGATATCACTAGGTTAAAAGTTACAGATAATGGAGGAAGGCACAACTCATAGCACACATTGGCTCTAGCCTATATGGTTAGATCTTCTATGTGTGTGTGTGTATCTGTATATATTAGAGTCATAAGAAAACCTTCACATTTTATCTCTATAAATATAACTAGCTAGATTGTATATTCTATGCTTACACAGAGTCTAGATGATATTCACATTTAACATAGAGGACATAAATATTATTTTTTTTCATTTTATAATGTATTATATGCATTTGATTTATTTTATATATGCAATATTTAAATTTGTACTAGTATCTAAACTCTTAAAAATACAACAAATTAGCAATGAAATTCAGTCATTGATCAATTAGTAACAGTTTATTTTACAACAGAATTATCAAATTCCGTCACTAAATTCAGGTGCCAATCGACCTTTTTTTTTTTTTGGCAGTGAAAGTGGCCAATATTTTAATGTAGTCGCAAGTCCAATGACTTCATGACCCTCAAGAGAGTGGTGAGCTTGTAAATCTTATTTCATTTAGTCAATTAAGCAAAGTACATATAATCAGTATTTAAGTTTTATTGAGCCAGATTATACTCATCAACCAACGTTAATTTTCATCAATTTGTAAACATGTTCCTGCAAATCTTGTCTCATATCCAAGTGTGGTAGTGAAAGTGGCCAATATTTTAATGTAGTCGCAAGTCCAATTTCATGACCCTCAAGAGAGTGGTGAGCTTGTAAATCTTATTTCATTTAGTCAATTAAGCAAAGTCCATATAATCAGTATTTAAGTTTTATTGAGCCAGATTATACTCATCAACCAACGTTAATTTTCATCAATTTGTAAACATGTTCCTGCAAATCTTGTCTCATCCAAGTGTGTTAGTTTCGTATATGCATATTTTTTAGACTCTGCAATGTACAACAAAATGTGTCTAGCTTGTATACAATGAAACAAATCATTTCCGCAACAACGTTAACTATTATTTATGAAACCATTAATTAAGAAGTAATAGTAATCACCATATCAAATTCCAAAATGATATAAAAGAAGTGCTATACTTTTTTTCATTTTGGAAAAGCGCTTCTCCTTACAGATGTTTCTGCACCATATACAAGTTACAAAGCCCATCAAATGTTAACAACTTTGATTTACATCATCAAGAGATGCAATTAGTGCTTCATACAAAGATGTTTATTTATGATTAATTTAATTAATCTATTTTCTATTCTGGTTTAATCAACCTACAAATTTTTTTCCTTTTAACATATTCAACATAGAGAATTTCTTAAGCCATCAATCAAAAATCTAAACAAAATTTGGCATACCAAACTAATTCTGGATCCCATTTAATCAAATTGAAAGCCAGTTGTTTAATTTACAACATGAAACATCATATACATGCAAAACTTATTTAAACGTACACCTGGGCTTATACATTGATCCATGCATGCATATTTAGTTTGGAAGGGATTTAAATGGAATCTAAGAATTTATCATTTACGTTCGTAGACTTATACTATGTTTGACCTTAATCAAACATAGTTGTCATTGTTGTCCCTTGTTCCATTATTGAAGTCCACTTTCCCCTTCCCGTTACTGGCAATACAAACAAAGTCAAGGTTATAAAGCACAGGAACCATGGCCATGGAGCACAAGAAAACCAAAACAGGCCCAAAAATCCAAAGAAGAAGAGGAATTGCTGAGTAAAAAAGCCTATTCCCCACCGTGTTTAATATGGTTCCTTTCTCCAGAAGCTCTGTTAAGTACTGTGGGGTTATCATGGACTTTTCATCTTGCGGCGTGGCGGCGAGGATGCACACCTGGTTCAGAAACCTAATGGACAGAGTATGGCAGAAGAAGGAGAAGAGGAAGATGGTGAGTATCGTCACGTACTTTAGCGACACCATGAACTCGCCGTGGGCCCCATAGACCGCGTCGTTGAGAGGCTTCTTTACGCTGTAGGTGCTGCTTATGACTGCCGCCAGGCCGGCCGAGAGGAGGATTGATGTGGTGGCCATCAGAGTTGATGCCATTATAAGGTTACGTAGGGTTTGTACTACTATGATGTCCTTCTTTCCAATGTCCTTCATCAAACAAAAAGGGAATTAATTAACCATTTTTTTGTGAAATTGAAATGCTTATTTTCCATAAGCAAATTAAAGAGTATAATAAAGCATTTACATATCAAAAGCAAAACAAAAACAACTACTTTTGAGTTTATAAAGTAGTGAATAGAACCTAACCAACGTACCTAGCCTTAGATCTTTTATAAAGTTATGTTCCGATTAAAATCAACAGGGGAAAAAAAGAGGAATAAAATTTTAATTCCAATATTTTCTTTACTTTATATATTTTTTTTTTATAGAAAAAAGTTTAGGTAGGTTCGGCACCAGTCCCCTACCAAGGCCAGGGCACGGCCCCAGGGCTCTTCGAGCGCTTACAAGGGACTTACGAAATCGCCTACCAATGAGGTCTCCCCATCGGTCAGAGGGTTCGAACACACTCCCTTGTGATCGGGGTGGCAAGACCTTAACCAACTGTGTCAAACCTCATTGGCTTTACTTTATATATTTGAGTATAAACAAGCTGCACTGTTCTATGAATGACATGATTATACGTCTTATTTCTTAAAATACATGTAATACACAAAGATGCCCTATTTGTAAATTTCTATTGGATAATTTTATATACTGTATTAACCTTAGAAATTATCTCTATAGTTTGCCCACCGAATTTAATTTGTAACGAAATCTCCTGCTTGTATGTCTCTTCATTACCATTCAGATAAAAATATTGATAGTCCAGACTCCAGATGGTTCTTTTTTTTTTTTTTTTTTTGTATTTTTCACAAGTTGATAATCATAAGAGATTATTATTTTATTATTTTTATTCATTCATAATATAAATATAATAATAAAAAATAAACCTTCTAAATCTTATGTAAATAATTCAGATGAGATATGCACAATGATGTACTATCAGATATAAGTGCCTCGTCGTTTGAAGCAAGATTATTAAATAAATTTACCCTCAATTAGGAAAAAAGAAATGAATAATCACGCTTTTTCCTAAGTTTTTATTTCATACTTAGGGAGATAACCAATGAAATTCAACATTATGAATTCTCCTGTAATTGATTATGTTCTTTTATCCTTGTGGAATGTTTTTTTTTTAATATGGTTTATGAATTCAACCTACATGAACGGAAAAATAATTAACTTATTATCGATTAATTAGTTGGTGTCTAAAGCAGAAGTCACAAGCTAATAATGGAATAGAGGGCTCTAAATTAAAGATGAAGAGATGAACACGGAATCAACAAAAGAGTGACCAAAGAAACAACCACCACCCACTTAAAGTTTTTTTTTTAATTGAAAAGGCAAGTCCAAACAACTTGATGTTAAAAATTTTTCATTAACGTTTCTTTCTCATTTATTTTATATTTCTCTTTTTTAAAACTTTATAAGCCAACTTCTCCAAATATTTTAAATACAACTTAAAAAAAATTTCCCTCCCCTTCAAATCCCTCATACCAAACAACCCATAAATGTGTACTTTAGCCTAAGATTTAATTTACTGTATAGGAGATGGTGGGATGAATCATGAAAGACATATCTTCTTTCCTTTTATTCTAAATTTAATGGATGAGGACCATCAAGAGATTGTTTTTTAAAAGGTTAATGAAGAAAGGCAACAGAAAAAAGAGGAAGTGGAATCATGATAACCCACTTTTGAATGAAAATAATGAGATGTAACATCATATTCCCTAATTAAAGCCACTTCTTTTAATCTTTTATCACAGTAGCTTTTTTTTAAAAAAAAAAAACCCCTAAAACCTAGGCCAGCCAATTGTATGTATTTAGAGATTCTATTATATGCCGGAGATTCATTTTAATTTCAGAACTTATTCTAATTAACTAATTAACTCCACAGTAAATTCCTTTCGGATATTCATTTATGCATGGTTTTCATTTTAATCATTTTGATGTTGATTCTAAATTAAGTACCACAACGGTAAAGCAACATCTGAAACCATTTAGCTATATCTGAACCTTCCCGACCTATGCTTGCTTTAACTTTTTCCCTCATGTTCTACTTTATAATTGATGTTTTTTTACTAACTATTGTTTATATTTTGAGGCACAAGCTAGGCTAGAGGTATAAATTCTCATAACACAACAAAGAATTGAGCTTAGATTCCGTTTAAAGAATAAATTACTGCATATAAAGAAATAAGGTGGTGGGGGTGTAAAAAGAAAGTGGAAACAAATCAATCATTCTTACTGTAACTAAACACTGTGTAAAGATATAAACGCAAAAAAAAAAATTAAACAAAAATCCATTGAGAAGAACGTGTGTATAATATGCTTCTACATGCTTCTTTATGAAAGATAATAAGCAACATATATCCAGTGAGAAGTGCAGAAACACCGAAAATTGAGATGTGATTGCAAATAATATGGAACACCAACCGGTCAACAACAAGGAATCTTTTGTCACTTGATACTAACTTTGGTTCTTAAGATAAGATCTTTTTCCTAGTGTAAGTACAAGTTCTTATATTAAGAATTGGAGTTAGTAAGAGCTTTTCATCTCAGTAACCTAATGAGATAGCAAACACTTGGTGCTTGTTTGGTATGAGGGGAGGGGAGGAAAAGTGAGAGGAGGGAAAAAAATTTTCAAGTTGGATTTTTTAAAAAAAAATAGAAAAGTGGGGTTAAAAACTTTTAATTAAATTTTCTTACTCTTTTATATTACATTTTTTTACTTTATCAAAATTTTGTAACCTCACTTTTCCGATTTTTTAAAATCCAACTTATAAAAATTTTCCATCCCCTCCCCTCCAAATCTCACATATCTAAACAACACAGCTACTTGTTAAGATCAAAATATTTGGTGAGTTACAATCTGGATTTAACAAGTATAGAAGATAGTGAAGTTTAAAATAGAAGCGCGCGCGCTCGCGCCATCATATTTATATTAACAGAAACACCGGCTGCTAATATACTGGATATTCAGAAACTTAATAAGAGAACAAAATAAAGTAATATAACTCAAAGCAATGAGAGATAGATCAAGATCTAATATATGTAATAGATTCGAGGGGATAAGATCAGTATATGTTTGTGTACCTTCATCATGGTTGGAACCCAGAAGCGTCGGCCGTGAGCGTTGATGCCGATGATGGTGGTGAAGGGACTGGTACGAACCTTGTGCCATAACCAAACATGATAAGCTATGGTTATGGCAAGTCCCAAAGGAACCAACATCAAATCCAAATAATATTTCTTCCATTCCATCACTTTGATTCTCAGATTTCTCTTCCTAGTTACTTAGCTTTTGATCTGTGTCTGTGTTGTGCAGTGATGCTTCTGTGTATGTTGTTGATGAAGAAGAAGATGATGAACGGTGGATTCCTTAGAGATTCTAATTAACTTGTACCACTTGAATACGAATATAAACTTTGATGTCTTTTGTGGATTGGAGGCTTACAGCATATGTATCTATTTATAAACAAAACCTGTGCCCATGAGATGATTAATTAAGGCAAGCAAATGCGTCAACTATTGGTAAGATTAGGTATAATCTTTCTTCTCTTTTTCTGTAGTTTTCCTTCTTTATTTTTTCCCCTCTTTAGTTTTCACCAACACGCTCCTTTTTCCATCCATTCATCTTTATGCCTTAGATCACTTTTAAATTCCGGTTTTTTTAGGTGATGGACAAAAAGAAAGAAGAATATTGTACTATTATTGATAATTATAATTGAGCTAGCTAGATTCATTGATGTAGTGGGTGGTTTATTTTTCGTAATCAATGACTCAATAATAATTGAGTATCTGCAAAATGTATTCGTAAGGAATAAGTGCTCCTTCACATTGTGACCGTTATACTTGCACTCACAAGAAGCTTCGTACACTTAAATAATATTACCAAAATCCTCTTTCTAATGCCATACACGTGTGTTTTCTATAATCTATCTCCATGCGTCATTGTGTGTTTTGTCGCTACTTGCACACATGTACAATTTTTTTTGCGTGAGCACGGTATCCCAGGGCAAGCCATCTTTCAGGCATATCAACGGCCCCAGACTAATCCGTTCGACCCGTGATAGGCACCCTATAGGTGGGGAAGTCTGGCCAGTGGCAATTTTCCATTCCCAAGTCTCGAACTCAAGACCCTTGGTTAAGGGAGGAGGAGCCCAACCGCTCCACCCCTTGCACCTGGTTCACACATGTACAATTTTAAAACAATATAAACAAATACTGCATTAAATAAATCCCATAGATTGCTAATGGGCAATAAACTATGTTCACGCTCAATGAATGTGACCTTTATCTAAAATATTAATTTTATTTTTGAAAAATTTGATAAAGTAAAATGGAAGTTTTATCACACCGCTACTCGATTAGCAATGCTTTATGATAATAAATGTGGGACTTTAAAGGGACTACATGAGCACAAAATAGATATTGTTGAGATAAGGATGTTAAGATGGATGTGTGGTCATATGATGAAATGTAAGATTCGTAGTAAACCTATACAAGGAAGGGTTGAAGTGCCACCAATTGAAGAAAAAATAGTAGAAAATCGTTTAAGGTCGTTTGGACATTCATATACAAGGAAGGTCATTAGATGCATCAGTGAAGAGTGTAGATCAAGTTGTTTGGAATCCAATAAAAAGGGGTAGAGAAAGATCAAAGAGAACTCTCAATGATGTTACTGAGCGAGACCTCTTAGTTCACAATTTATCCAGAGATTTGGTTTTTGATCTAGTTCAATGATGTTTTGGAATCCATGTAGCCAACCCCACCTAGTGGGATAAAGCTTTGTTGTTGTTATACTGAAAAATCTCTTATTGCAAACTTTATCGGTTGACAAATCCCTAATTTTATTACATATTTTTCCACTTTATTTGGGGATGTTGTTATATTAATTGAGTTTGAAATGCTTTAATTGTGATAAATAGATATTAAGAGTAAATACATTAAATTAGGACTAAAAATGACAAAATTGTCAAAATAATTGTAATTACTCTTAATCATTAATTCTTGAGAGGATTTGATATTAGTTTAATTGTTTTCAATTGAAAGTACTTGAAAATTTGGATTAAATCTGAAAACGTTAATTTGGGTTTTCAATTTTAGAAATAACAGTTTGGTATCATAACATTTCAAAATGCCAATTTAGTCTAGCCAAAACTCAGCGTTTTGGCAGCCCTTAGGTCAGCTCTTCAATCAGTTTCAGATTGGAATGGCAGGAGGGAGGTCGAGAGCCAGGGGAGCTGCGGCGAGAACATAGAGCTTGGAGCTCATCCTCTTCACCACTCCTTCATCGCGCCATCATTCCATTCACCATCGCCTCACTACTGCCGGCTCACCACTACTTCCATTCTTCCACCACCAAGCTCGAAGGAGGTGAGCTGAGAGGAGGGAAGCTCCGCCACAGGTAGAGCTTCAGCTGCGAGGATCTCTTAAGAGAAATAGAGACGATTGGAGAGCCAGGAGACCAGAGAGCTGGCAGCACCCTCGGCTTTCCTCTGCGATTTTCGGAAACCTTCACAGCCTCCCTACCATCACTGTCACCTTCTTCATTCCAAATCTTGAGCTTCAGCGTGAAGAACAGAGGAAGAGGAGCTGCAAACAATTGGGAGAAGGACCTGAACCATTGACTCCATCTTGTCACCACCACAAACCACCGTCGACCAAACCGCCAGCAACATCCTTGGTCCAAACCGTGGCTTTCTCTAATCTGTTTTTGTGTGGCAATTTCAGCCCCTGAGCTTAATTGATTTAGTGCTAATTGGTTAATTAATTCATTGTTTTCAATGTCTGAAATTGTGGAAGTGTTTGGTGAAGCTGTTTTGCTGGTTGGCACTAGCTAAAACCTCTCAATCCTTTATAGCAAGGGTAATGGTATGAACTTGGAGTTTCAATAGGGGAGTTTTTGTTCTTTAATTTTTATAATTCTACATTGTAATTGTGATTCCTAGGTCTTAGGATGAATTTTATAATAATGAACTAATTTATTTTGATGTATTTGGAGATTGGATGTTGGCTTGAATCTTTGTTAGGCACTTGATATTATGGTTAATTAGCTTAATTATTATTTCGTCTTTGTGCTGGTTAGTCATTGAATTGATGATTGTGTGAACATTTTGTGCTAATTTCAAAGTGGCTTGGTTAGTGGATCAATGGTGTCTTGTGTTTGCATTGATTAATTGAATGTGAATTTATTAATGGGTTAAGGTGCAAAAATACCCATGAACTTTTCTCAAAAGTGCATCCAACACCATAAACTTTTTTTAGGTGCAAAAATACCCATGAACTTCTCAAAATGGGGCAAAAATGTCAAACCGTTAATTGGTACAAAAGTCCGTTTTGTGGGACCCACAATTTTATTTTTTGAGGTGCAAAAATACCCATGAACTTTTCTAAAAAGTGCATCCAACACCATAAAATTTTTTCTGAGTGCAAAAATACCCATGAACTTTTCAAAAGTTTATGGTGTTTGGTGCACCTTTTAGAAAATTTCATGGGTATTTTTGCACCTCAAAAAATAAAATTGTGGGTCCCACAAAACGGACGTTTGTACCAATTAACGGTTTGACATTTTTGCCCCATTTTGAGAAGTTCATGGGTATTTTTGCACCTAAAAAAAGTTTATGGTGTTGGATGTACTTTTGAGAAAAGTTCATGGGTATTTTTGCATCTTAATCCTTTATTAATTGTATCTAGCATTGAGTTTTAGCATCATTAATCTTGATTTTTCATATGGGTGGCCATTATTAAATTAAGATTAATGAAAAAATCAAGTGGTAATACGAGGTGGCTCGGTTATTGGATTAAAAGCTAATTACAATTTTTAAGTTCATTTAATTGCTAGAGTGCTTAATCAACGTAAATTAGACAGATTAATATGCAATGTGGCTTGGTATTAATCAATCTAAGCTTGGCCTAGTCTAAGGGATGGCCTTAGAGTCTCTTAAAACTAGCATGGTTAATCTCCCATAATCATTTGAAGTAAGAATTGCTTGCGCTATTGATAAATGAAATATTTGCATATTTATTTTCTCTTATATGATGATTTTATGAACGATATTTGAGATTAATGTAATAAATTTAGGTGTAATTGATAAATACAGGATGATTTTGACATAAATATTATTATTATTATATTTATTTGTTTTCTTTTTTGATAGCGACACAATAAGAGGAGAAAGGAGACCAAAAATTGGACCGATGGGATTGAAGAAGGCTAATTACTGTATATCGGTACTATTCACTAGGGGGTCACTATTCATCACGGCACTATTCACGACGGGTTCACTGGGGTTCACTGTAGCAACGCGTTTTTGGGCACTGTAGCAACGCAGTTTTTTTCCCTATAAATAGAGATGAAGGCCAAGCACAAAATGCAAGAAGTTGAGTTTTCCTTCTTTGACAATTAGAGGTCCTTTTCTGATAGGGAGAGATCTTTTTTCTAACAGTTTTGAATAAACTGTGTTATTTTTTATATTTAATTTCATGCATTATATTACTTTCTGCATGCCTCCTACATGGAAGGCTTAGTATTATATTACTTTCTGTATACCTCCTACATGGAAGGCTTAGTATTGTATTACTTTTTACATGCCTCCTACATTGAAAGCTTAGTATTGTAATACTTTTTGCGTGCCGCCTACATGGAAGGTTTCACTTTCTAAATGGACGGCTAGATTTCTCCATTTTTCATGTATCTTTTGGTTGTATATTTATATTTCAGAATTTAATATTCAAGTGTTATGGAGTATTTTTGAGGTTTTCATTCAAGCTTTATGCAATATTTATGAAGTTTTCAATTTATTTTGGTTTTATTTTTAATTTTATCATGAGCTAAATTTCTATTTTTCTAGGGTAATGACGTAGCTTACTAATGACGGATTGAATCTTAACTTATTAAATCTAGTTTTAATTTCTCCTTCATGATTGAGTTTTAATTATTGTTCTTAATGCTTTCATTTGATTGACCATCTTTTGAGTGATTTCAATATGCATGTTGAGACTGGAAGGAGATGCATGTGTGTAGATCCTATAATTAAAACCATAACTTGCAAATGAAATAGGAATATATTCATATGAGTTGTGTAGTCTTACTGAGTTTCATAAATCTTAATGCATAATTAATTGCTTAAATTTATATAGGAATATATTGGATTGACAATTAATTATATAATTGCTTGACCTTGGAAGAGGCTAGTAATTAAATTAAGGAAACTCAACTATAAATCATATGGAGGAAATTGGGCTAGAATAAATAAGTGATTCAATCCGTAATTTGTTAAGTGAAATCTGACCCCTAGGGCTTTTTCTCATATTTGCTTTCATATCATCTACACTCATATTTAGTTGTTTTTTTTCTTTTATTTTGTACTCTTAATCACCAACTAATTGATTGACTAAATAGAATTAAAATCACCCATTTTGGTACTTAGTGATCAATCCTCGTGGGAACGATACTCTACTCACTTCTATATTACTTGATTACGACAGTATACACTTACACTATTTCATAGATCATCTACACACGTAACAGCTATCGCTATGAATGATTGTTCATTCCATTATTAATCTCCTTGTTTCTTTCATTTCATTAATTTCATCATCATTCCATTTCATTTTGTAAAGAAAAATCTCAAAAAGAATTAGTTTAGAACAAGTTAATTTTAAATTGCAAAAAGTAGTTTTAAAAAATCAAATTTTCCCCTTTTTATCATTTCATGTCAATTATTGCACTTAATTTCTGAGTAATTAATAAAAGGCTCATCGAACGACGATCTGATATTATACTCTTTATTGCAATCCTTTGTTTAATTTTTGAAGAGGTTACTAAGACACAAAACACACGCTTCTTCATCGGCTAAAAGTATCTAAGGACCTAGGTCCTTGACCGGTTGAACTCTTCTCTAGTTGTGTGCATCATATCTTCGGCTATGTACAAGTGTTTTTTGTGATTCTTATAGTTAAAGTTGAATATCTTCTGTTTCAGGTATTTTTAGGTAGCAAATTTTGCAATGAGAAATTTTTCAACAATTTTCTCTTAATTTTTTTTTAAGTATACTTTGTTTTATTTTTTAAGAAGTATAACGAGAATAATACTAAGCTTTTTTTTTTTTTTTTTTTCCTGCTTTCTTTTCCAAATTTCCACGCGCTCAACACACGCACCCCACCACACAAGTTAATTTAATACAACTTCTCTGGTTGATTCTTCAATGCGTAATAACCTAATGCTGCTGATCCTTAAGTCGTATTTTTTATGATAATTGCTAAAGCATATAGAGTATTTTATTAAAAAAAAGATAAGGGTAAAAGGGAGATTTGACACTAGTTTGTGTTATTCTTTTGAAAAAGCAAACATGAATGGTTGGAGAATTATATGTAGAGGATGGATTTTAATTTGATCCATTAATTTATAGATTCCCTCTTTTATGTATGAAAATGTATGATGTCTAAAAATTATTTTGAACATTATTGACAAGGGAGAATCACTTAAAAGGAACCTGGAAATTGGGAAATGATATATGAGTTTTTTTTATCAAAAGTTTATTAGAAAATGTCAAAACGTGATAAGGAATTCCCAATTTTTTTCTTGGGAAATGAATTATTTGTCATTTTTCAATTTTTAGGTTCCTTTTCAAGAATTCTCCCTATTCACAAAGTAAAGAGACTTTTAATTTATTTGCTTGCTTGTTTGACACAAACACACAATGTTTCTAAAACACACAATCACTAGTACAAAATTCCCTTTTTAGACCATCACATTTAGATTGGCTATAGCGGATAAGGTCTTAAAAATTTGACCCGTGGCAGTTTTGTAATTATATAGAAATTCTAAGACCGGTTCTCCAAAAAACCGGTCTTAAAAAATTATTCTTAAACTAGTTATAAATAAAACCGGTCTAAAAATATCAAAAAATTAAAAAAATTAAAAATTTGACACTTACAAGACCGGTTATTAATAATAACCGGTCTTAAAGATAAAAACTTTAAGACCGGTTTCCATAAAAACCGGTCTTAAAGATGAAAAATTTAAAAATTATTTTTTTCACCCTTTTAAGACCGATTTTTATGGAAAACCGGTCTACAAGGTGAGAGTTTGCCCGTCTTTTTACTCCCGCGCTCTGAACCCTTTCTTCTCTTGTCGCCATTTCTCTGTTAGCTCTGTCTTTACTTGTTTTGAACTCCTCCATCACTCCCCTTTTCTCATTTGCTCAACTCTCCTCCGTCATTACCGCTACTGTTGTTGTGTTCCTCGTCGCTGTTCTTTGATCATTGTCACTCTCCTTCGTCGCCACCTCTATTCTCTGTAGTGACCATTTTCCTCTGTCATGACTTCCCTTTGTCAATGCTGTGAATTTGAGGATTTCATTTTAACCTCAGTCGACACCACCGTAACTTTGGGTAGAAGCTCACTCCTTGGTCTTCAATCTGGTTAGTGTTCTGTTAACTAAAGCCCTCAACTTTTAGCTTGTATTTGCTTATTCTCAACAATATTAACTCTGACAATTTAGTTAGACACGAAATAATTGCAGAAAAAAGTAATTAAGGTGAAAGGGAAAACTGTGTGATGACTTTATTACTATATACGTTTTTCTTGTTTTGGACCAAAAGTAAATAAGATGCTCTGACTTGTGATATTTGGCTTGGTATAATATCATTCTAAGTTCTGTTTTAATTTAGTATGATTGTTTGATTATCAGTGTTATTGGTTTGTTGAAATAATACTATTTTCAAATGGTGCATGTTAAAATTCGTTGAAATCTGTAAAACTCTATGGTTGTTATTTTTTTGTCTATCCTTTTGCTGTTGGATATGGGGTGTTACAAGTGTTGAGATATATATGGATCATAGTTGGATAAAAGCTAAATGAACGAGTGTTGAATATGATAATGGGGTGAGGGGCTTTTTAGACTTCGCTAGAAGAAATGCTGATGATGGTAGTAGGAAGTTTTATTGCCCTTGTGTAGTATGTTTGAATGAGAAGCGACTAATTGTTGCAGATATATATATACACACATTTAATTTGTGAAGGATTTTGTAAGAGTTATACAGTATGGGTATGGCATGGTGAAGAATTAGAAATGCCAAGTTCATCTCAACAGGTAGGTGACCTTTGATGATAATGACATGGATACAGATGATCAGATAGAGGATATTATTCATAATATAGGAGAAGAGGCTTTTGAGCAATCACATGCATATGGTAATATGTGCAGTGATGCTGAGACGCCGCTGTACCCGGGGTGTCAAAAATACCAATTGTTGAAAGCAGTATTGAATTAGTAAACTCGAAAGCACGGCATGGATAGAGCGACAAGAGTTTTTCAGAAATACTTAAGGATTTTAAGGACATGCTTCTAGATGATAATGTGTTGCCTTCTCAATATTATGATGCTAAGAAAATACTGTGTCCACTAGGGATGAAGTATAAAAAGATCCATGCATGCCTTAATGATTGTATATTGTATAGAAAAGAGTATGAAAAGGAACAACAGTGTCTGATATGTGAAACCTCGAGGTACAAATCAAATAACGCCCCTGCAAAAGTGTTGTGGTATCTTCCAATCATACCAAGGTTCAAGCGCTTATTTGCTAATGAAAATTATGCAAAAATTTTGAGATGGCATGTGGATGAGAGGATATCCGATGGAAAGCTTCGACATCTAGCTGATTCTTCTCAATGGAAGAAAATCAATCAATTATTTCCTACCTTCGGTGAAGAACCTAGGAACCTTAGGCTTGGGCTTAGCACGGATTGCATGAATCCTTTTGCTAGCCTGAGCAGTATACATAGTTCATGGCATGTTCTATTGGTAATTTACAACTTATCTCCTCTGTTATGCATGAAACGAAAGTACATCATGTTGCCTATGTTGATTTCGGGCAAAACAACTTGAAAATGACATAGATGTTTACCATGAACCCTTGATCAAAGACTTGAAAGAGTTGTGGGATGAAGGTGTTGATGTTTTTGACGTGAACAAGAAGTAGGTTTTTAAAATGTGAGCCATGATCTTTTGAACTATAATTGACTTCCTTGCATATGGAAACTTGTCAAGATATAGTGTTAAAGGCCATAAAGCATGTCCGATTTGTGAAGAAGAAACATAATCCCATCAACTTCAACATGGAAGAAAGACAGTTTATCTTGGCCATAGGAGATTTCTTAGACGAGGCCACCCATATCATAGATTAAAGAAAGCTTTTTTTGGTGGACAAGAGTTTGAAGATTCTACGAAGGCATTGACTAGGGAGCAAGTTTATAAAAAGGTGAAAAATATCAATGTTGCCTTTGGTAAGAATACAAAGAATAGTAATAAAAAAATAAATGGAAAAAGAGGTATGTCTTCTTCAATCTTCCATGTTGGTCCAATCTTGATGTGAGACGCTGTATTGATTTCATGCATGTGGAGAAAAATGTATGTGATAGTATTGTTGAGACATTGCTTAACATACAAGGTAGTTCTAAAGATGGCGTGAAGGCAAGATTAGATTTGTAAGAAATGGGGATACGAGAAGACTTGCATCCAAAGCCATATGGTAAGAGAACTTTTGGTCCTCCAGCTGCTCATACTTTGTCTAAGGATGAGAAAAGAAGCTTTTGTGAGTGTTTACATGGCATCAAAGTTCCTTCAGGGTATTCTTCAAATTTTAGGAAGCTTGTGTCAATGAAAGACTTGAAGTTAATAGGGCTAAAGTCTCATGATTGTCATGTCTTAATACAACAACTACTCTTAGTAGCTATTCGAGGCATTGCCGAATATAATCTTCAACATATTTTGACTAGACTTTGTTTCTTCTTCAATGCTATTTGTAGTAAAGTCATTGAGACAGAAAGATTGGATGAACTAGAAAATGAAGGATATCTGATCTTGTGCCAGCTTGAGAAGCTTTTTTTTTCTTCTTTTTTTAACATCATGGTACATCTAATTATTCATCTAGTGAGAGAGATAAAGTTGTGTTGCCCTATCTATTTAGATAAATGTACCCAATTGAAAGAACTATGAAAATCCTAAAAGGGTATGTGAAGAATGCAAATCGGCCTGAAGCATCTATTGTTTAGAAATATGTTTCTGAAGAAGAAAAGGAGTTTTGTCAAGTTTACCTGTCAAAAGTAAGATATATTGGGCTTCCTAAACGTCATGATGAAGAAGGGGGTAGACGCGAGGCTACAGTAAAGAGTGTTGATCCTAATGAATTGCAACAAGTCCACTTGTACATCTTGAATAATGTTGATGAAGTTCAAGATTACATTAATGCTCATAAAGAAATTGTCCGGAAAGAAAATAGTCGAATGACCGAACAAAGGTTAATTAAGGAGCATAACAAAACTTTTTCACATTGGTTCAAACAAAAGGTTGACGGAAAAGAATATGTTTCTGACACAATTAAATGGTTAGCACGTGGTCCTAAGGTTGATGTCATAACTTGGACTTCATTTATGATTAATGGTTATACGTTTTACACGAAATCCCTTGATGATAGAAGCACCATCCAAAATAGTGGGGTTATGTTAGTGGCTGAATCTATGCACTTCTCTAGTTTGAAATATAAGAACCCTAGATTGGCAGCAATACCTTGTTATGGGGTTATTGAAGAGATTTGGGTGGTCGATTATGTTAAAATTAAATTTCCCATTCTCAAATGCAAGTGGGTTGATGTCAACAATGGTGTGATGATTGATCAGTTAGGATTTATATTGGTTGATATGATTAGTAGAAGTTTTGGAGATAAACCTTTTACTGTGGCATATCAAGCGAAACAAGTGTTCTATATTACCAAGGAAAAAAGGTCGTTAGCATTAATCAGGAAAGTCGTTCAATGAATTATCTTCTTGAGACTCCTTTTTCTAGGGGTCTACCAGAATTGAACGAAGAAGATGAAGCAGACAATGAACATGGCACAAGAAATGATCATCATGAAGGGATATGGGAGAATATCCCTTTATAAAACTACTTTGAATGTTAGTTAACTAAAATAATTATCATGAACTATATTTGAATTATGTATATTGTTATTGGTATATATAAAGTACTTTTTTGATATCGTAATAGGAAAATGAAGGTTCTATGAATGATTGTGATCAAGAGAGAGGAAAAGGTGGATACTGAAGCTATCTGTTGTGAGCCTTCTTATCTGTCCTCTTCTATGGTTAAGGTATCATATTGTATATACTTAGTTGGCTTGTCAATATTTAGCTCTAGGTGGAACTGTATTTTTAATCTGAGGTGCAAGCAACTTGATCATTGTGGTTTCTATTGTGATAGGTTTAGTCTTGTGATGTATTTGTTAGGGAAGTTTATTATTCTTACATTAATTTTTTCAATGTGGTTTTGCATGTAGTTAACAATGATGCTCTCCATTCAATTCATTACTAAAAGTAACCAAACTTTTAGAGCCGAATAAGAAACCGAACCTATGATATGAACACATCTTCCAGGCCCCTTTTACAACCATATCTTCAAGAAATGTGAAGTAAAAGTTGCTCCTTTCACCTTATTGTCTAAAGACTCTTTCTTACAAACCTAAATTGTAATTGTAGAAGTCGAACTTGGTGAATTCCTTGTGATTTGCTCGTTTGGAAACTGAAGGAAAATGTTGATCTGTATAAGATGTTTGTTATAATGTATAAGAGAAGAATTTATTTGAATGTCATTGAAATGGATGCTTGTTAAGTGAAATGTTTTAATACGGGAAATGACTTGCTGGGTAAATGTTTTAAATGGAACAATTTTTTTAAAAAAAATCACCTTTTTAAACCGGTTATTTCCACAACCGGTCTAAAAAGTATATTTAAGACCGGTTGTATAAAAAACCAATCTTAAAAGTATTACTTTAAGACCGATTTTTTAAACAACCGGTCTAAATATTTCAACTTTTTAAACCGGTTGTTTCGAAAACTAGTATGAAAATTTGAATATTTGAGACTGGTTTCTTCGATAACCAGTCTAAAAATAATTATTTTAAAACCGGTTTTATAAATAATCGGTCTTAAAACTTTTTTTAAGACCGGTTTCTTAACCGGTCTAAAAAGGAGCAGACTTGTAAGACCGGCTGTATCAAAACCTCATCCAGAACTGGTCTAAAATGTCATTTTTAACCGGTCTTAAAAGTTATTTTTCCACTAGTGAATGTTTCTAAATTGAAGATGCATGCATATAACTGTCTAGAAATGTTTTCCAAACACATCCACACTGTGACCTATTAATCTTAGATTGTATGAGTTACCCATATCAGCAATAATTACTCAAATTTGGCTCTTGTATCTTTCAATATGATATAACAAATATTTAATTTTTTTTCCAAAAATTAAAAGAGTGAAGAAAGAATAAAAAAGAATTATAAACTTGATATTATATGATTTTTTTAGTATAAGAGATGTTATAAAATATACATACACATTACACACAAATACACACATATATAATTTAATTAAAAAAACTCACTGAATCTCCCTTTGTGGATATATGATACTGCTCCACTAGCTCCTAATTAACTTAAGCATCTCTATCTATACGACATCATGAGTTTGAAAAAAAAAAAAATATTAATAGTTCTATACTAATTGGCACTTATATGTAAGTGGGTGTCACATGAGAAGTTAATATTAATAATAATATAATTGACTTTGCCTAGTTAGCAACTGAAATCTAAGATCCAATTATACTTTGACAATATGGGAGCACAACTTCCCGTGTTGAAGGGCGTGGCATGCCATAATATATAGCCAAGATTTTGCCAATTATGAAATTAAATTCAGTGGACCTCTTTATTCATACTCCATCCAATTGAGAGTATAAATCACTTCTAAATTCTAAAAGAATTCTCCAGTTCATGATATAAGTAATCTAGAGAGTAATTAGTGCTTATTTACCAAATTTACTCATATAGTTAATATTTAAATGTGACTCCTTTTTCTCTCGTTCTCTCTCTCTTGTTCAAAACCTTGTCTAACTATATGCGTAAAGTTAAAAATACTTTTCAATTTAAGACAAATTTAATAAACAATTAACTGTCATTTCTTGATTATGATAATTTAGTTAATATAATTAAAATGACTTATATTAGAGATCGAATGAAGTATTATACTCTTTAGTTTTTGGCACTAAAAGAATTAACATTCACAACCAATTATCATTATTTTTTAGTGTGCTGCTCTGCGCATTACCTTATAATAATCTGCAAATCTTCCCTTGGTGACTCGATATATTAATTATAATTTGTACAGACTTTTTATGGATGAAATCAGTTGAAATGTTCCAAAAAGAAAACGACTCATATATACACTCTTCAAAAGGATATATATCTAACATTGTAGATATATTAATCAATATACTATAAAGCATAATACATATGTATATTTGGTACACAACAATTAAGAGAGGGAAGAGACCTTTGATGAAGCATAATTTTTCATTACAGTACTGCGTAATTAGAGAAAAAAATAGATCCCATCACCAAAAAAAAGAGGACTTTCGATGATGATTATTTGAAGTCATTGCTGAAAGTCTAACATCTCATCTTATGGTGGCGATTTGCTAAAAGTGATGAGCCTTTAAGCAACAACTAGTTGAGAAGACAACATAAGGGTAAGTATAATTTTTCTCAACCCTATACTGTGTAATTAGAGAAACATAAAACCATTTCACCCATGACATTAATTGGTCTTATCACTGTAATCCAATTGTATTGACTAACTCCTTTTGTCTTAAAATACGATCCAGTTGACTTTTTTGGAGAGATTCAGGAAGCTTAATAAGTTATTTTAAAGTATTTATACTCATCGTTTTTCTCCAAACTAATTTGTCTGACTTATAAATTGATATATAATCTAATAATATACAAAACGTGTGATATGATTAAGTAACTTATTTAGCTTCCTTAATCTTTCTAAAAAGTCAATTGGATCATATATTAAAGATCGGAAGGAGTTGTTTATAAGAACTAAAGTGCTCACCAGCAACACGAAGGCAGGCTAGCTAGCTAGCTACCACTAATGATCTAGATTAGTATTAATGAAATAATCTCTCACACCTGCAACATTATTCAATTATATATATTTCTCGGAATATTCACTATATATAATAATATCACATTATATGATTGTGGAATCTCTGTAATTTTCATCGAATCATTAACATGCATATAGCGATAGGACTTCCTGAGGTGATTGCTGTTGATCACCTAAGAGCAATTATATACATTAAAGTCCATGTGGGGCTCTTATCCTTTTTTTTTTTTTTGGGTGCTTTGCCTATAAAACCAATAAACATTCTTCCTTCCTGTGTACGGAATCTAATTATTTTCCACCATGAGTGGAAGGAAAGGAGAGAGAATAGAACACCCACCATCTCGATTCTCTCTGTTCTTTTCTTTTCTTTTCTTTTTCTTTGTTTTGTTCCCCTCTCATTCGCACGTAGAATACTTCATTGATTCTATTTATAAGTTACTTCAAGCATGTTTCATACCTATTAAGAAAAATCTTAAACTTCATTAACTCTGATTTAAAATCCAACAACTTTATAATTTTTTTCTCAACTTAATATACATTATATTCTATAAGAACAAGGTCAACGCAATAATAAATAAATGATAAAATTGTGCATTCATATAAAAAATTTAACGATATATGACTTATGGATAGGGCCAAAAAAATTTATTCACTTTCTGTCCTATAAAAATAGGGCAAGAGGAGTAATACAGTAGGCTGAATATTATTATAAATATCTGTGTGGTTTCTGATATACGAGCCTCACAATATTGGTGCTTGAGAGAGGAAAAGACGAGTAAAAAGGAGTGTAAGACACATGATCAGATAGCAGATCAGATCCCCACTAATATTGGTCCTTTAATCAAACACCTATCTTAGTCATTACATCAGACATTAGACCTCAATCCTTGGATTACGATTCGTTTGCCTTTCATGACGCATGTCTGTCTCCCACCGCCAGCATACTAATATTTATCAAATAGCACCATCTTATTAATTAATTTACTTTTCTTTTACAATCCAAATGAGACCCAACTCAGGTTGGCGTGAATCACAGGGCTTTCGTTTCTTAAGCAAGTGATTTAGGATTCATCCCAAGTTTTTGTATGTTTTGAAAATAATTGGACAAGATTTACCCTCCATACCCTGAGAAAGATTAGTTTCTATAGCCAACAGAGGTACTATTCGTCTAGAGAAAAAAAGTACTTTGCACTGTACAGGTAAATATGTAGTTTTGTCAAATAAAATGTAAAAGAGATTATTTTAAGTGATTTTATAATGTACGAGGTAAATATATTATAGGAGTTTTGTCACATAGGGGCACTAATTTAAGTGTTCTCAAACCCACACGAACGAGGTAAATGTGACAGTAATTTTATATCGTAAAATATGAAAGTGATATTTTTTATAAGATCTTACTAATGGTTGTCTAAATATTTAGGGTGTGTTTGAGAATGTGTTGGTGGAAAAAAAGAAAAAAACTACGTTCAACAGTAAGAAAAAAACACATTGAAGCTCCGAGCTATTGTTTGGCATAGTAACAGATGAAAAGTCACTTTGCGTTCTAACTCACTGTGAAATATAAGCCACTTTTTATGGCTCGTGAGGTGTTTCAATTGACCCCTCTTCTTTCTGGTTTTTTCCGCCAGCAAACCCTCTCTCCTCTCCCTTGAATCGATGTACCCGTATTTAAAGATTTTAGTGTTTTTTTTTATTAAGTTTTTAATGAGGACTTACCCCAATTTTTAAAAAAAAATTAAGTAATTTAGTGTTTTTAATTTTTCCCCAACAATACATCAACTATTTTTATTTATATAATTTTAATTTAATTTAAATATTTCTCTTAAATTATCCCAATGTATACTATAATATAAATGTGTATTGTTTAATAAAATTTATGTTATTTTCTGCCATTTTACATCTAAACTTACATTTTTATCAATCATCTAAACAAGTTTCATTTTGTCAAATTGATTTTTTTTTTCAAAAGCAAATCCAAATATAAATCGCATTACACTATCTAACTTCTACTCTAACTTAAGTTTACAAAAGTTAAATTGGAAAAAAGTCACTTCTATCACCACTAATCCAAACACACCCTTAATATGTTTTAACCATTTTTGCCCCTAATTAATTATATTCTCTCTCATCATATTTTTCTTATACTACTATCTCTTTCATACTCTCTCTCATTAGTCATTACTACTCTATTTCTTTCGCTTACTTGCATTCTTATAAATAAGGGCATGCTTGGAAAAAAAAATAGTTCATTTTCTACATATTTATTACTTTTAACCAATTTTAACTACTCCTCTGGTCCTTAATATAAAACATATTTTAGAAAATGATTTTGTCCCAAAATATAATATATAGTTTTCAAATTTGTCAATCTTTTCCTAATTTACCCATATTAATGCTCTCTCAATAATCATCAAGGAGAAGAGAGAATGAGGAAATTAAGAAAGATGGCTATGGTGTTTAGAAAATATATGTCATATTAACTAACTCAACTACCTTCCTTAATTTAATTAAATTAGATAAATATGTTAAATTAAAGACCGAAGGAGTATTTTCTTAAACTGCGTAATTCGGCTATCAGACCCTTTATAAAATGGACCGGAGGGAGAACATATGAGTATGTAAAGTTTCAAACTCACTTGATAAGTCAGAATTTTGAATTCGCATACATTTAATATGATCAGTCTCTTACAAACCTCAATAATAATTGAGAGAACGTTAAAAGCAAAGTTCTTCTCTTATTTTACCAAGTTTTGATGATTATTCATTCAAGTTTTTTTGTAATATTTTTGGCTAAAGTAACAGAAGAGGAAAGGTCCATACCATACAGCAAATTAAAGAAGGAAAAAAAAAGGAGAGGAAAAGTTCAGGATTGGGAAAAGATATAAAGCTAATGATACACTTCGCAAATCTTTGTCCCTGAGTGAAAAGGCAATAGAAGAGATTATATTGTTTATATATAGTTAGTCATTCATTCATTTTGTGTGTTCGTTATCGTTGTGTTGTTTATATGCTATACTAATGTAATTGGTGCTCAAAAAAGCAACTTTTTGATATTTCTCTTTCTGAAGACTATTGACTAACTTTAATTTTAACATCCGAAAAAAGAAACTTTGAATTATTGAATCTGTGGCTTCAGCTGCGTACATAAATAAGAAAACTGACGTTATAGTGTTGAAGAGGAGGGACCAGCTAGCTAGACTGTTGGTATACAATAATTTTTCATAATTGTTATTTTGACATATTTTAAAGAATTAAATTTGGGTATACTTTAGATTTTAAAGAAAAAATGTTAGCGTTTAATTAGTTTTTATCCAAAAAAACAAGTTTTGGTGAGTTGAGCATATGAACTCATTACGATCAATCAGTACATACATATGGGCGCAATGAACACTACTTATAGAAGTATTTACTAATTGCTGACCAACGGAATTCTTATATCAAATTGGATTGAAGCAGAGGAGATGAAAAGCTTGTTGGTACGCCAAACCTGCAATATTGTATCCTTGGTCAAAGAATTATCAAAAATATAATTCCTAATCCAGAATAGGCAAGATCTAAGGCAGAAATAATAAAACGATATATTTGGACAAGAATTTTTTTTTTTTTTTTTTTTTTTTGTTGGATGATGGATCCTTGGAAACTTGTTAAAGCATGACAACCCTTACATGTTAAAGCGGCCAATATCTGGGGTGTGGAGCAGGGGGTTTGGGTAGAGAGACCACTTCTTTTTTAAAGCACAGATATGATGATGAGCACCAGTAGCTCATCACCACTGCAGACGATTCATATGAGCACTGAAATTGGTTCCATCAGAGAAGAAAAGCATTCCTTAGGGCTTGTTTGCTATGAGGGGAAGGGGAGGGGAGGAAAAGTGAGCGGAGGGAAATTTTCTTTTAAATTGGATTTTAAAAAAGAGAAAAGTGGAGTTAAAAGCTTCTAATTAATTTTTCTTACTCTTTTATCTTACATCTTTTTGTAAATAAAATTTTATAACCCCACTTCTCCAATTTTCTTAAATCCAACTTATAAAAATTTTCCCTCCCCCCCTTTTCCCTCCAAATCCCACATACCAAACAGACCATTAGTCTCCTGAATGATGCATCGTTTGTGTAATGCCGAATTCCGTTTGGACCATGTGAAATTCACAAGAATAATGATACATTTCATAAAAATTAACACACCATCCATGTCCAAAAAGAAAAAACACACCATCTTTGTACTGCTGAGCAAGATTATTCTTCAACCAGATTTTGAAATCGGGAAAGCTTAAATCGTTGAATTTAATAGAAAAGCAACCAAACCATATGGATTTAGCATAAGGATACAAAATAAAAGGTTGGTCCAAAGTTTCCTCATTATTACAGCCAAAGAGGCATTCCCAAGAAATATTTAGATGATGCTTCTTCAAGATTGCAAAATGGGTCAACTTGATTGATATTAGAGTTAGATTTTGAGAGGAAGAAATGGAAGCCATCTTTTACTCTATTCTCCATGAGAGTTAATTACCAGTTTACGACTCCACAGAATTTGATCAGAATGAGAAGTCAAAGAGATTGGTAGACGAAAAATGGTAGCAACAATAGCCAGATGATATAATAACTGACTGAGACAAAGAGTGATTGATTGAATCATATTTTTATAGTTTTTTCATAATTAAATTGGAATTTTTAATTCATTTCCTGGGATATTATTGCATGACTAAACATTAATTTGAGTTAGAGATATTTGTATTGAATTAAGTGTAATTAAGGGCAAAATAGTCATAATTTATTAATTATTCATACAAATGATTTCTTAGACTTTTGATGCCTACCTTATGCTGAATCTTGCTTTGTAGGTGTTTTGGAAGAAAATTGGAGAATTTGGAAAAATGTCAATTGGGGTCAAAATTAATATTTTTGAGGAATGGGGAAAGTTTCAGAAAAGGCCCCAAAATATTTGGCAATTGAAAATCTAGGAAAAAAGGTCAGAGAAAATTACAGAAATACCCAAAGTTTTAAAAATTACATTTGCCCATAAACATTTCAAAAATTTACCATTTAATCCCTCAAGAAGCTTTTGAATCTTCTCATTTTAGTTCCTAGTCAATTGATCCAGGGACCCTCTCCTTCTTCGACTCTACACAGACCCGAGAGACAATAGGGCCGCAGACTCAACTGCTGGAGCTTCGACCTTCCCTCACACGCTCACATCACCTTCAACACCACATTTCCGTCACCGGCGGCCTTATCTCTTCCACCATTGTAGCCGGCGACATACCTTCTTCCTCCACCGTCCATCATAACTGAGAAGACAGAACAGAGTGAACGCCACGTCGGAACCAGAAAGCTCGATTAGAGCTTGAGAGAGAGACCGTGAAGAAGGTCGCCAGAATGAGCAGAGAGCCAAGAGAGAGAGCTCGTCTTCACCACCACCGACGTCCACAACGTCACCACCGTGAACGGAGCTTAGAACAGAGACAGCCCGACAGTTTCAGATCGTGTGTGCGCCGCGAAAGAGAACTTCATAACCAGAGAGCTCAGACGTGATCCACGGAGCGACGAGTTTCAGACTTGAGAAAGCGTGGCAGCCCAGAGAGAACGAGAAAACCAGATCCTCCGTCGGACCTCTGTTTCCACACTATTAGAATACATAAAATGAATAGTCCCACATTGATTGCATAAATATTTGGAGTGAAGTTATATAACCTAATGGTTGGTCCTATCAAATTGATAGAAAGACCAATCTAACATACATACCTCACTAAAATCTAATACACACCACCTTCATTCCTTCCTCTGTTTTCCTACTCCCACAAGATTTTGTTATTCCGGTGCTGTTTGAGTTTTCCGGCGAGTTCTTGGATTTGCCGGCAAGCTTTGAGTTTTTCGGCGAGTTTTTGAATTTTCCAGTGAACTTTTCTAGATTCTGGCGAGATCATGAATTTTCCTGCGAGTGTTAAGATTCTAATATGTGATTATTCTAAGGCAATGAGAGGCTGATTCCTTTACTGCTTGGTGATGGAGATGTATATTTGAGCTTAATCAACTACAGAGAGGAGTTATCTAGTTCAATTCCTTTTCTCATTTGTATATTTTAATTGCCGAATTTTAGGATTATCTTTATATACTGTTAAGACTTGATTACCGTTTGGATAGTCTTGTAGATTGAACCTATATGATTGGATATGATTTTTGTAGCTTGTTGGATTTATATATATCTATATATATATATATATATGTATTTTCCTTATTGATTCAATGATATTGAGTTATCAACATGTTATTGTTAGATAGTATGATTAATTTGGATTAATTGCAGTTATGTTATCGTATTCAGGAAGCAAATTATATTTATCCATTTCAATTGCACATTAAGTGGCTCTAAATAATACCCTAAGTAGTGATTATTAGCTGTGTTCATAGGAGTAATCACTAATAGAAACACTAGACTCAAGTGTTATCTTGGGGTTTTCTTTTAAATTTAATGAATTTTTAACTTCAATGATTTTTTTGAATAAGGATAGTCACTTTCTTCATTACCAAGAGTATTCATCATTCATATTTTCTACTCTATACCATACCATTTCATTTCCTCATATTCATTTCATTTTTATAGAAAAGACCAAACAAATAATAGTTTAGCTTTTAATTAAATTGTATTACTCTTTTAGTCATTAATTTGAAGAACTAAGACCAATTTTCCCTTGTTTTATTACATTTGCATGATATTTGGATCACTTAGTAATCAATAAAAGACTTCTCGAAAAGAGAGAACGATCATAAGTTTGTCTATACACAAACCTTGATTAATTTTTTATTATGGACCTCAAGGCTAATGTACAAAAAGGCCCTAATTAGTGATTCCAATGGATGGAATTCCAAGGTCTAGAAATATGCATTAAAGGTTTGAAACTCTACTAATATTATTAGGAGAAAACAATAGAGCTATCTTGCATGGGCCACATACCGAGTAGTTCAGAGAATCGAAGAACCGTTGCCGTACTTTCCATTTTCAGTCTACCCGTAATTATTTCAGCCTATTCTAGAAATTTCTTTCCATATCCAAGAGAAGTTGTAAGCTTCCTGATTAGCTGAGGATCAGTTTCATCAATGAACTTGATTTTAAGAGTGAAGACTATAAGAAAGCCAGGGCTATCAGATAGGATATGTTTTGTTTCATTGAAAAAAGAATTAATCTCAATTCTGTTACAGCAGATAGTTCCCAAATAATTTAAGCTACACATATTTTTTTCATATATAAACTACTTAAAAAAAAAAAAAACTGTAGTTCCACTTTGACTGATTTTCCAAAGACGTAAAATTTCCGTTGTAAAATCTGTGGCAAAAAAATTTTGCAACCGTTTTTGGCATGGAATCTGCATCAGCCTAATCAATTACTCCCAACTCGCAAGTGTACCTCGTTTACCATTCAACATAAACCTCGTTTTGTCCCTTCACATGTGCTTCTTATTACTTGTCTTCATATGAAAAATCATACAGAGATCAAGCGAAAAAGAATGTGTTACTACTACCTTCAAACCATGATAGAAGAGTTAGCTGCTGCCTAGATTTGGTCTTAAATAATATATATAAACTCAATTTGGTCTTAAATAATATATAAACTCAATCCGCTTTATTCCCTATATGTATCATTCTTCATAAAATATCCCTATTAAATGTGAATGTAAAGGGAGTTTGCATCAAGTGATAATTACAATACAAATTATTTATGAGGGTATTTTAGAAAAATCAATACACATTTTTTAACAAATGACTAATTTCTTTGATATACTCAAATTAGTTAAACACTGGAGGTAGTAATAATTATATCTTGAAATTTGGAACAGAACCTATATTTAAGATGTGAAAATGAAAATCTAAATCAGAACAAGTAAATAGGATGCATGGAATATAAAACTCGCTCTGTATGTAATTTATAATCATGGTTTTCTGGGTCATAATTGATTTTGACATTTAATTAGGTGTTTAGTTATAGATCTATAATAACTTAAATTTTGACATGTCCAGGGTGTCTGGATATTTTCTAAATAAACTACTCCTCCGGTCCTTATTTTAAGATATATTTTAAGAGTTGATCTTGATCCTAAATATAAGATATGGTTTTCATATTTATCAATTTTTTTCAAGTTTACTTCTATTGATACTCCCTTAATAATAATTAAAGAGGAGGAGGAAGGGGGAAATTAGGGAGGACAACTAGGATGTTTTAGAAAATACATGTCATATTAACCAATTTCCTTAATCTAATCAAATTAGTTAAGTATGTCTTATATTAAGGACCGAAAGGAGTATGTTTATAACTTTGGCTATTATAAGAATCCAAACATGCCCTAAAAAAAGTAAGGGAAAATTTCAGGTAAAGACCACTGTAGCAAATTAATTTCTACTAACCCCCCAAGAAACCTAAAATTTCACTACAATCCCATAGGATTGCAATGAAATTAATTTGTGGAGTTAAAAAACAAAAATAACCCTTTCAAAATCAAAGGAGAAATAACTTGATTTATAAGTGACGAACACATCAGGAATAAGTGGAATTAATTTCTTAACAATAATATATAATAGCATGATCAAGTCAAATTTCATTTATAAGTAGCAAATATATCATGAATAAATGAAATATTTTTATGAACAAGTGGAATTTCACTTTTTGGTAATTGCATTCCTTCCTTAAGATCACATAGTGATTCTCTCAGGTAATTTTGCGTGCATAAAATAAATGGAGGGAACATAGGTTAATGGATGCACGTGGATTTTTCAAATTATATATATATAAAGGCAGCAGGCCGTACAGAATTACACATGAAACCTCGTAACTTAGTGAAAGTAGTCGTGGAATCTGCTTCAGCCTTCATATTTTGCATGCATGCCACCTTGCTATAGCTATAGCTATAAATAAAACTCTCTCTAGCTCTGTCTTTCTGATCATCTCAACTTACACAGAGAAACACACATAAAGAGATAGGAGCTGAACAAGATGGTGATGGTGGTAGAGAAGGTAATGGCAGTGTTGGCTTTCCTAATAATCACTTTCTCTTCAAATTTTGCAATCTCGTTCCTCACGACACTACAAAAAAACATTAATTTTCTGATAGAATTTAATTCCGTCAAAACAATTTTCCGACAGAATTTTTTTTATTCCGTCAGAAATTCTGACTTTTGCCACGGAATTGAATTCCGTCGTAATTTCCGACGGAATTCAATTCCGTCACAAATTCCGTGGAAAAATTTAAAAATTATTATTTTTAATTATTTAATATTTTAAAATTTAATTTAATTTTAAAAAATTATTTTTATAAAAGTTATTATTTTTAATTTAATTGTAAATTTATTTTTAATTATTATTTTATAATTTCTAAAATATTTTTAATTTTCAATAATAGGTTTTGGTTCTTGTAGGGGCAAATTAGTCATATAAAAAATAAAATTTATTAGTTATTAATTAACATTAGTAAATAAAATATTAGTTAATAATTATTTATTAGTTATTAATTAATGTTAATAAAAATTTAATTTTAGAAATTAAAAAAATATAGTTATATGATTATATATATAATTGTGTGTAATAATAGAACGCCAAAGCAGTCGAGCTCATCCAGTAAGGCATCACACGCGTACGGACGAGGTCGTGGGTTTGAACCAAAGGAGAGGTAAGTTGAGTTGCATTTCCACGAAAAAGGCGACTGCAACACGTGGCAGAGGGAGGTTGCGACACATGGCGGATCCGGGGCCCAGTGACAAGGTGGACACCGCCGAAGTTGCCACGCGCCGCCAACGGCGATGAGGGGCTGGTCACCGGAGTTGCCACGTGGCTTTTTAAAGTTTAGAAAATAAAAAATATGTTTGCGACGAAATTTCTGACGAAATGGCGAGGGAATTTCTGACGGAATATTCCGTCAGAAGTTGTGAGGGAATTTCCGACAGAATCAAATTCGGTCAAAAATTTCCGTCGGAAATTCCACCAAAAATTACAACGAAAATAAATTCTATCGGAAACTCCCTCAGAAATTTCCGACGAATTTAAATTCCGTCGGAAATTTGTTTGTTACGCTATTATTACCAACGGAATCCATTCTGTCGGAAACTCTAAATCCGTCAGAAATTCCATCAAAAATTCAATGTTTTTTTGTAGTACGAGTCCAACGATGTCGTCCTCGTCGCCATCCAAGTCGAAGTCCTCAATGCTAGTGTCTTGATATAGGGGAAGAATGCCACTCGGCTTGTGACAAGTGTCTTCGTATGAGGTCCAATCCTCCACAGTGTCATTGCTCTGACATTACTGAATTCAGCTACAAATCATGCAGCTCCTATGTATTGTTGGAAGACTGATTCAAAGTCTGATGTAACAGATTTCCACCGAAGATTGAGGAAGCTGTTAAGAGGTTACCTAAAGATAGGGAGTGTGATGTTATGTGTTAGTTTCCTAAGATTTAGCAAATAAATGTTATTTATTTATATTTTATTTTCTGGTTTATTGTTGTAGAAAAATTCTATAAATTCAGTGCTATTTGCCTTAGTCGAATATATCACAAATAAAATCAAAAAAGGCAGAACCTTTCTCTCTGCACTTGAGCTCTCTCGTTTCTTCTTTTTCTCTCTGTATAACTACCGCTACTCCTCTTAAAACCAATAAATTGGTATCAAAGCCAGGTTTGATTAGATTTAGACGTGATGGAAGCAAACAGCGGCAGTGCAATGAGCATCTCTCAGCCCTCTATACCTATTTTCAAAGGAGAAAATTATGAGTTCTAGAGCATTAAGATGAGAACTTTGTTTAAGTCTCAAGAGTTATGGGACTTGGTGGAGAATGGGTATAACGAGAATGAAGAGGAGGCCAGAGTGAGAGAAAGTAAGAAAAGAGACAGCAAGGCATTGTTTTTCATCCAACAAGTAGTGGATGATTCAATCTTCTCCAAGATTGTCGCTACTTCAACAGCAAAGGAAGCATGGACAGTTTTGCGAACGGCATTTCATGGCTCAACTACGATGGTCAGAGTAAAGTTGCAGACTCTTCATCGTGAATTTCAGAACCTACGCATGAATAATGAAGAAGCTGTAGGAATTTATGACAAAGGTAGCTGCAATTGTCAACCAAATGAGATCATTTGGAGAAGAGGTTTATGAAAAAACAGTGGTGACGCATGTATTGAGGAGTCTACCATCTAAATTTGATCATGTATTTGCAACCATTGAAGAATCCAAAGATCTATCAGCTTATACACTTGATGAGTTGATGGGTTCTTTGCAATCTCATGAAGCAAGAATCAACAGAAAAGAAGAGAAAATTGAAGAAAAAGCATTTCAAGTGAAGGGAGAAACTAATGAAAAACATGCTGGCAGAGGAAGAGGCAGAGGAGGATTCAGAGGAAATAATTTCAACCGTAGCAAAGGTAGAGGCAGATCTGGTTACAGGGTTAAAAGCAATATTTAGTGCCATAATTGCAAGAAATTTAGGCACATGAAAGCTAAGTGTTGGTTCAAATAAAAGCAAGTCAATGTTGCAGAAGAAACCAATGGTGAAAGCAAGTTGTTTATGGCATATGTTGATCAACCAAGTACAGATGCTGAAATATGGTTCGTAGACAGTGGCTGCTCGAATCACATGACAAGGAGGAAATCAATCTTCACTAATCTGGATGAAACTCAAAAGAAGACAGTAAGGCTTGGTGATGACAAGGAGATGAAAGTTGAAGGAAAAGGAACAGTAGCGATCAATATTATTCCAGGGAAAACGAAAAATCTTGGATAATGTTTAACTTGTTAATAACTTAGCACATAACTTGTTGAGCGCAGGTCAGATTATGGAAGTGGATATTCTATTCTATTTGATAATAGAGAATGTGTCATGACACATAAGGCATCCAACCAAGTGGTTGTAAGGATACCAATGACAAAGAACATAATGTTCCCATTTAATGTAAGAACCACACAAGAGTTTGCTTTAGTTGATGGTGTGAAAGATGAGTCTAAGGTGTGGAATTTATGCTACGGACACCTAAACATCAATAGGTTGCAGCTCTTAGAGAAAAAAGGTATGGCTTTTGTCTTACCAAAAATTTCTGCACTTAATATATGTGAAGATTGTATATATGGTAATCAAACAAGGATGTCATTTCCTATTGGAAAGGCATGAAGAGCAACAAAATGCCTAGACCTTGTTCATTCAGATTTGTGTGGCCGTATGCAACTAAATCCTTGGGGGTAGCTATTATTTTCTCCTCTTTATTGATAATTTCAGCAAGATGAGTTGGATATATTTCCTAAAATCCAAATCAGACACATTTGAAAATTTTAGGAAGTTTAAAGTAATGGTTGAGAAGAAAAGTGATGCAAGTATCAAAGTCCTTCATACTGATAGAGGTGGTGAGTTTATATCATCAAATTTCAACCATTTCTGTGAAGAAAATGGTATACAGCATGAGCTTACAGCACCTTACACACCAAAACAGAATGGAGTAGCAGAGGGAAAAAATAGAACAATTGTAGAAATGGCAAGAAGCTTGCTGAAAGGAAAAGGATTGCCAAATTCCTATTAGGTAGAAGCTATAGCAACAGCAGTGTACTTATTGAATCTCTCTCCAACAAAAGTAATACAAGATTGCACTCCTTATGAAGCATGGACAGGGAGGAAGCCTACTGTGTGCCATTTGAGAATACTTGGTAGTATTGCTTATGTCTTGTTAAATTCTCAAAACCGTCAAAAACTTGATGGGAAGTCATGAAAATGTATATTTATTGTATTGTACTGAGTCTAAGGCTTATAAAATGCATGATCCTACTGATGGAAAGATAATAGTTAGTAGGAATGTAATATTTAGTGAAGATGCAAGCTAGGATTGGAGTGGCAGTAACTCAGACAGCAACACAGATCATCTTCAAATACCATTAGCTGAGGAAACATCATCAATCTTAGTTAATATGCCTACTCTAGTCACTTCAAATGAGAATAGTCCAGCAACTACACCATCAAAAAGCAGCACAAGTTTAGCAAGTGAGCCCTCAGATAAGACTCCACCAAGAAGATTCAGATCCTTAAGGGAGATTTATGTAAATGATGAGTTTGCCTTGATAGCTCCAGACCCTATGATGAGGTAGCTGAAAAAGAACTATGGAGGAAAGCAATGAAAGAAGAGCTCACAGCCTTAGAAAAGAATCCAACTTGGGAATTGACAGATTTGCCAAGAGGTAAAAATGTTATAGGTTTGAAATGAATTTTTAAAACAAAACTCAATGCAAATGGGAGTATTCAAAAGCATAAAGCATGATTGATGAACTCAAATCAGCATTTCTCAATGGAGAGCTAGAAGAGGACGTGTATGTAGAGCAACCAGAAGGATTTGTGATTCATGGAGAAGAGGATAAAGTCTACAAGTTAAGGAAAGCACTTTATGGCTTAAAACAAGGTCCCCGGCATGGTACAACAAGATTGATGCTTATTTCCAGCAAAATGAATTTTTCAAAAGTAAGAATGAGCCAACACTTTATGTAAAAAGACAAGTTACATCAGATTTCATTATAGTCTGTCTGTATGTTGATGATATAATTTATATGGGCTCAAGTAAGTTACAGCTAGAAGAATTTAAAACCAATATGATGAGCAAGTTTGAAATGAAAGATTTAGCCTTGCTACATTATTATTTGGGATTAGACATTGTGCAAGATGAAGCTGGAATATTTGTGTGTCAAAAGAAGTATGCTGCAAATTTATTGAAAAGGTTTAACATGTCATATTGCAAGATGAAGGCTACTTCAATGAATATTAATCAAAAGCTTCAGGAAGATGATGGAGCCCCAAGAACAAAACCAAATCAGTATAGAAGTCTGGTTGGTGGTTTGATGTACCTAACACACACAAGACCGGATATCTCATTTTCGGTTGGTGTTGTGTCAAGGTATATGAGTAATCCTTCCATGAAGCATTATGGTGCAGCAAAAAGAATTCTGAGGTACATAGCTGGTACATTAAATTTTGGAATATGGTACACTTGTTCAGATCACTTCAAGTTAGTTGGCTTCACTGATAGTGATTGGGCAAGTTCACTAGATGATAGGAAAAGCACTTATGGAAATGTTTTTGGCTTAGGGACAGGAGCAGTCACATGGATGTCCAAGAAATTAAACAAGCCAATGTTGCATTGTCAATGGCAGAGGCTGAGTATATTGCAGCTGCTACTGTAGCTTGTCAATGTATTTGGCTTAGAAGAATTTTAGAAGATGCACAGCAGAAGTAGCATGAAGGAACAAAGCTCTACTGTGATAATAAATCAACTATTATCATGGCAAAAAATCCAGCACTACCTGGAAGAACAAAGCAAATTGAGTTGAGGCATCATTTTATTCAAGAATTAGTTGCCAAAGGAGAAATCATTTTAAAGTTTTGCAGCACTGAAAGTCAAGTTTCAGATATCTTCACTACGGCGGATTTGGGGCCTCAGCTATGCTTTTGCAGCTGTGCCCTCTCCTGCGCCCCCATTTTTTTGAAATATATTTGAAAAATCATAAAAAAATTGAAAACGTGTCCATTTTTTTCCCATAAGATGTCTAAATCTCACTAATTTCATGTAGAATCTAATAATCTAAAGAACCATGAAAAATACATTTGGGAAGGCCCCCAAAATGGGGGCGCAAGAGAGGGCACAGCTGAAAAAGCACAACTGAGGCCCCAAATCCCATTAAGGCATTATCTGGTAAAAGACACATGTATCTCAGAAGCGTACTTGGAGTATGAGACTTCGAATCAAAGAGGAGTGTTGGAAGACTGATTCAAAGTCTGATGCAACATATTTCCACCAAAGATTGAGGAAGTAGTAAAGAGGTTACCGAAAAATAGGGAGTGTGATGTTATGCGTAGTTTCCTAAGATTTAGCAAATAAATGTTATTTATTTATTTTTTATTTTCTAGTTTATTGTTGCAGAAAAATTCTATAAATTCAGTGCTATTTACCTTAGCCGAATATATCAGAAATAAAATCGAAAAAGACAGAACCTATCTCTCTGCACTTGAGCTCTCTCGTTTTCTTCTTTTTCTCTATGTATAATTACCGCTGGTCCTCTTAAAACCAACATATATGAATATGAAGCAAGCTGCTCATATAATATAATATAATAGAGCTGACTATAATTATGAAGGATTTGATGATGAGCAAGTTTAAGTATCTATAATGTCTGAGACAAAGCCTCTCCATATAGCTAGCTAGCTAGCTTGCCGGGCTTTTTTTTTTTATGAGTAGCGGTTGTGGAAAATAAATGAGAGCGATCTGAAAGTAATAAGGGTCTCATGATGTGTATGCATGGCCGTCAGTTTTGCTTCTCTGCAAACTGGTTTCTGCAGGTTTTTAATACACGAGCACCTTTCTTTAAGATTTGAATCTTGTTAAAAATTTATGGAGTACTCCATCCATTCCTAAACATAAGTTTCAGAATTGAAAATATAGGTTCATCCCAAAATATAAGCTTCGTTTAGTTTTGTTTCATCATTTATTGTATTTTTTTCAATTTTACCCTTGTTGATTGTATGTATATAATGCATATTTTTTTAACTAGTAACTGTTTGTGAATTGCATTAATTAAGAATAGGGATGAGATTTATATTTATGAGCGAGGGTATAGTTGGAAAAATATATATATTACTTACATATTTATTAATTTTAACTACTTTCTTGATAAATAAAAAATGGTTATTTGAAGCTTATATTTAGGGACGGATGGAAATATTAATGTTTTCAATTTCAAGTTTACTTTTGTTGAGTTAATTAATCCACACTTACCCAAATCTAAATTATTATAATGTAATTTGTATTACAAACAAGATCTTATATTAAGGACCGGAGGTAGTACAAGAGTTAATATATATGTATAAGTACGTAAATTGCAAAATGATTGTATCAAACTCCTACTTCAACAGTTAAAACATGTTAACAAGCCGAAATCTCAGACCAAAAATGACCACATAATTTTTTTTTACATAAAAATGAATTATTTCTGCAAAGCCCTTGTGTGAGCGTTGAAGGAAGTAAAAGCATAATCGCAAAAATAATTAAAAAGAGGTTAAAGGGCATTTTTCTTATAAACTATCTCGAAATGAGCATTGGTTATCTTAAAATATTTATTGGATCGGAGTCATATCATCTCTTGGTGTCAAAATCGTTGCAATGTTGCCCTTCAACATACAATGTTGACTTTTGTGTACATTTAAAGAACATTTTTGCCCCTAAAAAATATATAATTTTCGTAAAAAAGTAACTAGCATCCCAAGGTTTAGTCATGTGGAGTAATATATATGTAGTAATATTATTAATTTATCATTAGTACGTAATGATAGATTTTTTATTATTGATTAAAATACTTATTAGTTGGGAAGTCATATAACACTTAAACATAATGCTACATGTACTGTTTCAATAAAAAAGGCGTTTCAATTGCTTGACATTGTTTAACTTTAGATCATGTCACTTATTTCTTTACGAGTAAAAATATTCTTTAACCCAAAATTAATTAAAGATAAACGTCAACATTAATATTCATTAGTCAAAAGGCAATATTGCGACCATTTTAACATTTGAGGGATAAATTAGTTTAATGAATGGTTTAGAAAAAATCATTGCTCCTCGTAAAATAGTTTAAGGGTAAAATTTCTCTTTAGGCCTTCAAAAATGTCCCTATATATCTTTGTTTTTAGAAGTGCTTCAACCTCGTCAATGCAGCATCTACACACACACACACACACAAAAACTTTTTGGAAAACAAGTTAAATTTTTGAAATTCAAATAAATTTTTTTTTATATTTTAAAAATTATTCAAATTTATTATTAAAAATGTCTAAGATGACTACTGAAAAATTAGTTAATGGATTATTAAAAATGTTAAATATGAATACTAAAATTAACTATGAAAGATGAGTGATAAAAAAATTAACTTAGAAAATACTTCAAGGAAAAATTGCACTAAAAAATTCTTTTAGGATTTTTTTACCAAATTATTTTAGAATGCTAAGTGCTACTTGAAAAAATATATATTTTAGAATGATGAATGCATAATAAAATAAAATATAATTTGCTTAAAGTAATGAAATTTTTGTGTTGTGTAATGATCATCAGAATAATTCAAGTAGGAAAAAAGAAAAGCATAACCCCAATATCTTTTTTTTTTTTGAAAAAAAGCATAGCCCCAATATCAAATAAATGATTTTTAGTTGAATATTAAGAAAATAAATTATTTTTACTTGAAATTTTGTATGAGAAGAAAATTAAACTACTTTAATTAAAAAAAATCTAACTTTCCTGATATATCAAACTATATATAAAAAATTTTCATTAAAAAATAAAAAAATAGTCTCACTACTCATTAGCGTAAAAATACAGTAATCTATGTATCACACCAGTCATAGTTACAGTGTATGTTTGGAACAGCGATTGTCAATTAGGCTTGCTTCAATTGAACTTTTTGTAATATTACTTTTGGTAAAAGTCAAATTGTGTAATATGATTTATATTTGAATTGGCGATTGTTAAAATGACTTTTGTAAAAGTCAAACCTGTTTAGTTTAGCTTAAGCACAAGTGACTTTTGTGATAATGGTAAGAGAGAGTGGGTGGAAAAATATTTAAAAAGTCAAGTCAATATTTAAAAATTACTTTAAAATATTAGGTGCTACTGGAAAAGTATTTTAGAGTAGGTGGAATTCAATATATCAGTATTCTAAGTTTTGAGTGCTCTTTACTACTAAAAAAAATCCGGTCCTAAATATAGGAAATAGTTTGTAGTGTAAATTGTACTACAAACTATGTCCTATATTTAGGACCGGAAGGAGTACTAATATTTTAAAGTACTAAAAAATTATTTTAAAGGGTTAAAAGCACTAAAAAATATTTTAAAGTAATTGTTGAAGCTGAAAAAGTACATTAAGAGTAAAATTATAATAAGTCTGATAACACACTAAGTACAACTGAAAAAATATTTTAAGGGGTTAAAAACACCAAAAAAAATAATTTAAGATGTTAAAAACACCAAAAAAATATTTTAAAGTAATTTTTGGAGCTGAAAAAGTACATTAAGAGTAAAATTACAATCAGTCTCATAGGACACTAGGTAATGGGTACAACTGAATTTGGTTGAGCTTTTAACAAAAGCTCCAACATTGAGTTTTGCCAATCATGGGTGTACAGTGGTCAGATTCCTAAAAGCCCAATCTCTTACCTTGTCAATCAAACATACAAAAAAAAAAAATATTGCTGTCAATTAGGCTTGTATATGCCCAATCAGGCTTCTTGGCATCCAAAAGCCGTCATCAAACATACACATAATTGTGTGATTAATGTAGTTTGGTTTTCTTTTTATTGAAACAAAAAGTTAAGTCCTATTCTTCTAAAAATAAAATTTATATTCACAATATTCAACTAAAAATTATTTAATTGATGTTGGGGGCTATGTTTTTCTTTTTATTTTTTTGTCTTGAATTATTTTTTATGATCCTTTCAAAACACAAAAAGTCCTATGATTTAAGCTAATCATATTATATTTTATTATATATTAATGTTAATATGTGTATATATATACTTATTGTGTTGGCAAAAAAAAAATATATATATACTCATTGAGAAACTAAGTTATAGAGCAATGAAACTCTAATCAGGAAAAAAAATAGAGCAATGAAACCTTTTCAAAAGAAGAGAGGAGATTAGGAGAAGGCAATAAAGTCATTTTACTCATATTTTAAAATCGCAAATTGCATCAATAACTCAATTAAAGATTTGCCAAGTTTAATAACCTGATTTAGAATTTTATTATCCCAAACAGCTTTATACGAGATTTTTCCTTTATTTTATGAGTGTAAATATGGCCTAGGCCCAATAAGGAGAATTATCTCTCAAGTCTGAATTCATAATAATGAATTGATACTAATAGGAATTGGGTCTGATAGAAAGAGTTGTTATTCCTTTACAATATCATGAACTAATATTTGAATTCTCCCCTTAAAGAAGCGTGAAAGTCCCCAATATTATTATTTTCTTGGGCCAGAAAATATACTCCCCAATCTCTATTGAGAAGAATACAACCCCCCCCCCCCCCCCCCCCCCAACACCCCACTGATGTTACACCTCCGCCATCTCGCTATGAAGTCAATCAGCATCAATTTATGTTTTGGTAGGTACGCTCTCATAATGCTATGATGGTTGGAATGGATTGGCTAGAAAATAAGTAAAAACTTATATCGATGATTGAAGGCAGAACCTTAAGAAACCCTATCTCTTATAACCTTAGTTATGAAAACACTATAAAGATTATCAACCCTAAATACTGGTAGAGTATTCGTATGAGAATATAAGGAAGCAATCAATGCTCACATAAGAGAAATATAATTTTCAAATCCTTTTCATTCAAACCCAAAATTTAAGTACAAAAATGCAGACAACCATAGAACACTCTAGAACTAAAACCCTTGTCTTAAATTCAATGAATGTCGTTCAATTATGATTGAATAGCTTGGTTGACATCATTTATAACAAAAGAAGATAGAATATTACTTAGCCTGTGTTTGGCATCACTTATTTTTTGACAATAAGTCCTTATTATGTAAGTCGAGATTAAAATCCTCTCACATACTTACCTCGTATACTGTAAATCACGATTTATAAGTACTTATAAGTAAAAAATAAGATATCCCAAACAAACACTTAAACTATAAGAATAAGTCAGCTACCTTATAAGCAGGAAACTAAGATAAAGACTTCTAGACAATCATTGAACAAAAAGCCTTATTCAAAGGAAATAAAAAAGGGAAACCAATTAAAAATGAAAATAAATCAGAATGAATATATAATGACACCTTTTAGATGCTCCTTCAACGCTTCTTACTTGTCACATGATATTTTTTAAGTGAATTCTTTGTATAGACATCACATGAGTTTTGTGCATCATCTAGTTGGGCTTCTAGCAACATGACCACCATTCTTGAATGTTTGTTGAGCTAATTAAATGATGCAACTTCTAAATAAATGAACTCTAACTTTTTAAGCTCTCTTATCAAACAATTCAGGATCTTCTGCATAACTATAGTCCTTGTTATTGTTATTGGGCTTCCAATGTCTTGTATTGGATCTTTTGGGAAGTTAGACTTTCATTCTAGAGCTTGGGCTCCTTCTCTCATGCCCTACTCTTTCTTTAAAGCTAGGTCACGCCATGCTCCTCCTTCATATCATATCAGTCTCAAAGCTTCCTTATATGGGTTTTTGAAAATTCAAGTGGTTATTTACCTATAACCTATGGGCGAAAATTCAGTGAATGATATATTTGTAATGAATAATACTATCTTCGGTCATAAATATAGGACATAATTTATAGTACAATTTGCATTACAAACTATGTCCTATATTTAGGACCGGAGGGCTAAAGTCTCATGATTGTCATGTCTTAATGCAACAACTACTCTCAGTAGCTATTCGAGGCATTGCCGAATATAATCTTCAACATATTTTGACTAGACTTTGTTTCTTCTTCAATGCTATTTGTAGTAAAGTCATTGAGACAGAAAGATTGGATGAACTAGAAAATGAAGGATATCTTATCTTGTGCCAGCTTGAGAAGCTTTTTTTTTCTTCTTTTTTTAACATCATGGTACATCTAATTATTCATCTAGTGAGAGAGATAAAGTTGTGTGGCCCTATCTATTTACGATAGATGTACCCAATTGAAAGAACTATGAAAATCCTAAAAGGGTATGTGAAGAATGCAAATCGGCCTGAAGCATCTATTGTTTAGAAATATGTTTCTGAAGAAGAAAAGGAGTTTTGTCAAGATTACCTGTCAAATGTAAGATATATTGGGCTTCCTAAACGTCATGATGAAGAAGGGGGTAGACGCGAGGCTACAGTAAAGAGTGTTGATCCTGATGAATTGCAACAAGTCCACTTGTACATCTTGAATAATGTTGATGAAGTTCAAGATTACATTAATGCTCATAAAGAAATTGTCTGGAAAGAAAATAGTCGAATGACCGAACAAAGGTTAATTAAGGAGCATAACAAAACTTTTGCACATTGGTTCAAACAAAAGGTTGACGGAAAAGAATGTGTTTCTGATACAATTAAATGGTTAGCACGTGGTCCTAAGGTTGATGTCATAACTTGGACTTCATTTATGATCAATGGTTATACGTTTTACACGAAATCCCTTGATGATAGAAGCACCATCCAAAATAGTGGGGTTATGTTAGTAGCTAAATCTATGCACTTCTCTAGTTTGAAATATAAGAACCCTAGATTGGCAGCAATACCTTATTATGGGGTTATTGAAGAGATTTGGGTGGTTGATTATGTTAAAATTAAATTTCCCATTCTCAAATGCAAGTGGGTTGATGTCAACAATGGTGTGATGATTGATCAGTTAGGATTTATATTGGTTGATATGATTAGTAGAAGTTTTGGAGATAAATCTTTTACTGTGGCATATCAAGCGAAACAAGTGTTCTATATTACCAAGGAAAAAAGGTCGTTAGCATTAATCAGGAAAGTTGTTCAATGAATGATCTTCTTGAGACTCCTTTTTCTAGGGATCTACCAGAATTGAACGAAGAAAATGAAGCAGACAATGAACATGGCACAAGAAATGATCATCATGAAGGGATATGGGAGAATATCCCTTTATAAAACTACTTTGAAGGTTAGTTAGCTAAAATAATTATCATGAACTATATTTGAATTATGTATATTATTATTGGTATATATAAAACTACTTTTTTGATTTCGTCATAGGAAAATGAAGGTTCTATGAATGATTGTGATCAAGAGAGAGGAAAAGGTAGATACTGAAGCTATCTATTGTGAGCCTTCTTATCTGTCCTCTTCTATGGTTAAGGTATCATATTGTATATACTTAGTTGGCTTGTCAATATTTAGCTCTAGGTGGAACTGTATTTTTAATCTGAGGTGCAAGTAACTTGATCATTGTGGTTTCTATTGTGATAGTTTTAGTCTTGTGATGTATTTGTTAGGGAAGTTTATTATTCTTACATTAATTTTTTCAATGTGGTTTTGCATGTAGTTAACAATGATGCTCTCCATTCTATTCATTACCAAAAGTAACCAAACTTTTAGAGCCAAATAAGAAACCGAACCTATGATATGAACACATCTTCTAGGCCCCTTTTACAACCATATCTTCAAGAAATGTGAAGTAAAAGTTGCTCCTTTCACCTTATTGTCTAAAGACTCTTTCTTACAAACCTAAATTGTAATTGTAGAAGTCGAACTTGGTGAATTCCTTGTGATTTGCTCGTTTGGAAACTGAAGGAAAATGTTGATCTGTATATGTTTGTTATAATGTATAAGAGAAGAATTTATTTGAATGTCATTGAAATGGATGCTTGCTAAGTGAAATGTTTTAACACGGGAAATGACTTGCTGGGTAAATGTTTTAAATGGAACAATTTGTTTAAAAAAATCACCTTTTTAAACCGGTTATTTCCACAACCGGTCTAAAAAGTATATTTAAGACCGGTTGTATAAAAAACCAATCTTAAAAGTATTACTTTAAGACCGATTTTTTAAACAACCGGTCTAAATATTTCAACTTTTTAGACCGATTGTTTCGAAAACCAGTATGAAAATTTGAACATTTGAGACTGGTTTCTTCGATAACCAGTCTAAAAATAATTATTTTAAAACCGGTTTTATAAATAATCGGTCTTAAAACTTTTTTTAAGACTGGTTCCTTAACCGGTCTAAAAAGGAACAGACTTGTAAGACCGGCTGTATCAAAACCTCATCCAGAACTGGTCTAAAATGTCATTTTTAACCGGTCTTAAAAGTGATTTTTCCACTAGTGAATGTTTCTAAATTGAAGATGCATGCATATAACTGTCTAGAAATGTTTTCCAAACACATCCACACTGTGACCTATTAATCTTAGATTGTATGAGTTACCCATATCAGCAATAACTACTCAAATTTGGCTCTTGTATCTTTCAATATGATATAACAAATATTTAATTTTTTTCCAAAAATTAAAAGAGTGAAGAAAGAATAAAAAAGAATTATAAACTTGATATTATATGATTTTTTTAGTATAAGAGATTTTATAAAATATACATACACATTACACACAAATACACACATATATAATTTAATTAAAAAAACTCACTGAATCTCCCTTTGTGGATATATGATACTGCTCCACTAGCTCCTAATTAACTTAAGCATCTCTATCTATACGACATCATGAGTTTGAAAAAAAAAATATTAATAGTTCTATACTAATTGGCACTTATATGTAAGTGGGTGTCACATGAGAAGTTAATATTAATAATAATATAATTGACTTTGCCTAGTTAGCAACTGAAATCTACGATCCAATTATACTTTGACAATATGGGAGCACAACTTCCCGTGTTGAAGGGCGTGGCATGCCATAATATATAGCCAAGATTTTGCTAATTATGAAATTAAATTCAGTGGACCTCTTTATTCATACTCCATCCAATTGACAGTATAAATCACTTCTAAATTCTAAAAGAATTCTCTAGTTCATGATATAAGTAATCTAGAGAGTAATTAGTGCTTATTTACCAAATTTACTCATATAGTTAATGTTTAAATGTGACTCCATTTTCTCTCGTTCTCTCTCTCTTGTTCAAAACCTTGTCTAACTATATGCGTAAAGTTAAAAATATTTTTCAATTTAAGACAAATTTAATAAACAATTAACTGTCATTTCTTGATTATGATAATTTAGTTAATATAATTAAAATGATTTATATTAGAGACCGAATGAAGTATTATACTCTTTAGTTTTTGGCACTAAAAGAATTAACATTCACAACCAATTATCATTATTTTTTAGTGTACTGCTCTGCGCATTACCTTATAATAATCTGCACATCTTCCCTGGGTGACTCGATATATTAATTATAATTTGTGCAGACTTTTTATGGATGAAATCAGTTGAAATGTTCCAAAAAGAAAACTACTCATATATATACTCTTCAAAAGGATATACATCTAACATGGTAGATATATTAATCAATATACTATAAAGCATAATACATATGTATATTTGGTACACAACAATTAAGAGAGGGAAGAGACCTTTGATGAAGCATAATTTTTCATTACAGTACTGCGTAATTAGAGAAAAAAATAGATCCCATCACCAAAAAAAAAAGAGGACTTTCGATGATGATTATTTGAAGTCATTGCTGAAAGTCTAACATCTCATCTTATGGTGGCGATTTGCTAAAAGTGATGAGCCTTTAAGCAACAACTAGTTGAGAAGACAACATAAGGGTAAGTATAATTTTTCTCAACCCTATACTGTGTAATTAGAGAAACATAAAACCATTTCACCCATGACATTAATTGGTCTTATCACTGTAATCCAATTGTATTGACTAACTCCTCTGGTCTTAAAATAAGACCCAGTTGACCTTTTTGGAGAGATTCAGGAAGCTTAATAAGTTATTTTAAAGTATTTATACTCATTGTTTTTCTCCAAACTAATTTGTCTGACTTATAAATTGATATATAATCTAATAATATACAAAACGTGTGATATGATTAAGTAACTTATTTAGCTTCCTTAATCTTTCTAAAGAGTCAATTGGGTCATATATTAAGGATAGGAAGGAGTTGTTTATAAGAACTAAAGTGCTCACCAGCAACACGAAGGCAGGCTGGCTAGCTAGCTACCACTAATGATCTAGATTAGTATTAATGAAATAATCTCTCACACCTGCAACATTATTCAATTATATATATTTCTCGGAATATTCACTATATGTAATAATATCACATTATATGATTGTGGAATCTCTGTAATTTTCATCGAATCATTAACATGCATATAGCGATAGGACTTCCTGAGGTGATTGCTGTTGATCACCTAAGAGCAATTATATACATTAAAGTCCATGTGGGGCTCTTATCCTTTTCTTTTTTTTTGGGTGCTTTGCCTATAAAACCAATAAACATTCTTCCTTCCTGTGTACGGAATCTAATTATTTTCCACCATGAGTGGAAGGAAAGGAGAGAGAATAGAACACCCACCATCTCGATTCTCTCTTTTCTTTTCTTTTCTTTTTCTTTGTTTTGTTCCCCTCTCATTCGCACGTAGAATAATTCATTGATTCTATTTATAAGTTACTTCAAGCATGTTTCATATCTATTAAGAAAAATCTTAAACTTTATTAACTCTGATTTAAAATACAACAACTTTATAATTTTTTTCTCAACTTAATATACATTATATTCTATAAGAACAAGGTCAACGCAATAATAAATAAATGATAAAATTGTGCATTCATATAAAAAATTTAATGATATATGACTTATGGATAGGGCCAAAAAAATTTATTTACTTTCTGTCCTATAAAAATAGGGCAAGAGGAGTAATACAGTAGGCTGAATATTATTATAAATATCTGTGTGGTTTCTGATATACGAGCCTCACAATATTGGTGCTTGAGAGAGGAAAAGACGAGTAAAAAGGAGTGTAAGACACATGATCAGATAGCAGATCAGATCCCCACTAATATTGGTCCTTTAATCAAACACCTATCTTAGTCATTACATCAGACATTAGACCTCAATCCTTGGATTACCATTCGTTTGCCTTTCATGACGCATGTCTGTCTCCCACCGCCAGCATACTAATATTTATCAAATAGCACCATCTTATTAATTTAATTTTCTTTTACAATCCAAATGAGACCCAACTCAGGTTGGCGTGAATCACAGGGCTTTCGTTTCTTAAGCAAGTGATTTAGGATTCATCCCAAGTTTTTGTATGTTTTGAAAATAATTGGAAAAGATTTACCCTCCATACCCTGAGAAAGATTAGTTTCTATAGCCAACAGAGGTACTATTCGTCTAGAGAAAAAAAGGATTTTGCACTGTACAGGTAAATATGTAGTTTTGTCAAATAAAATGTAAAAGAGATTATTTTAAGTGATTTTGTAATGTACGAGGTAAATATATTATAGGAGTTTTGTCACATAGGGGGCACTAATTTAAATGTTCTCAAACCCACACGAACGAGGTAAATGTGACAGTAATTTTATATCGTAAAATATGAAAATAAGATCTTACTAATGGTTGTCTAAATATTTAGGGTGTGTTTGAGAATGTGTTGGTGGAAAAAAAGAAAAAAACTACGTTCAACAGTAAGAAAAAAACACATTGAAGCTCTGAGCTATTGTTTGGCATAGTAACAGATGAAAAGTCACTTTGCGTTCTAACTCACTGTGAAATATAAGCCACTTTTTATGGCTTGTGAGGTGTGTCAATTGACCCCTCTTCTTTCTGGTTTTTTCCGCCAGCAAACCCTCTCTCCTCTCCCTTGAATCGATGTACCAGTATTTAAAGATTTTAGTGTTTTTTTTTTTTTATTAAGTTTTTAATGAGGACTTACCCCAATTTTTAAAAAAAATTAAGTAATTTAGTGTTTTTAATTTTTCCCCAACAATACATCAACTATTTTTATTTATATAATTTTAATTTAATTTAAATATTTCTCTTAAATTATCCCAATGTATACTATAATATAAATGTGTATTGTTTAATAAAATTTATGTTATTTTCTGCCATTTTACATCTAAACTTACATTTTTATCAATCATCCAAACAAGTTTCATTTTGTCAAATTGACTTTTTTTTTTCAAAAGCAAATCCAAATATAAATCGCATTACACTATCTAACTTCTACTCTAACTTAAGTTTGCAAAAGTTAAATTGGAAAAAGTCACTTCTGTCACCACTAATCCAAACACACCCTTAATATGTTTTAACCATTTTTGCCCTAATTAATTATATTTTCTCTCATCATATTTTTCTTATACTACAATCTCTTTCATACTCTCTCTCATTAGTCATTACTATTCTATTTCTTTCGCTTACTTGCATTCTTATAAATAAGGGCATGCTTGGAAAAAAAATAGTTCATTTTCTACATATTTATTACTTTTAACCAATTTTAACTACTCCTCTGGTCCTTAATATAAAACATATTTTAGAAAATGATTTTGTCCCAAAATATAATATATAGTTTTCAAATTTGTCAATCTTTTCCTAACTTACCCATGTTAATGCTCTCTCAATAATCATCAAGGAGAAGAGAGAATGAGGAAATTAAGAAAGATGGCTATGATGTTTAGAAAATGTATGTCATATTAACTAACTCAACTACCTTCCTTAATCTAATCAAATTAGATAAATATGTTAAATTAAAGACCGAAGGAGTATTTTCTTAAACTGCGTAATTCGGCTATCAGACCCTTTATAAAATGGACCGGAGGGAGAACATATGAGTATGTAAAGTTTCAAACTCACTTGATAAGTCAGAATTTTGAATTCGCCTACATTTACTATGATCAGTCTCTTACAAACCTCAATAATAATTGAGAGAACGTTAAAAGCAAAGTTCTTCTCTTATTTTACCAAGTTTTGATGATTATTCATTCAAGTTTTTTTGTAATATTTTTGGCTAAAGTAACAGAAGAGGAAAGGTCCATACCATACAGCAAATTAAAGAAGGAAAAAAAAAAAAGGAGAGGAAAAGTTCAGGATTGGGAAAAGATATAAAGTTAATGATACACTTCGCAAATCTTTGTCCCTGAGTGAAAAGGCAATAGAAGAGATTATATTGTTTATATATAGTTAGTCATTCATTCATTTTGTGTGTTCGTTATCGTTGTGTTGTTTATATGCTCTACTAATGTTATTGGTGCTCAAAAAACAACTTTTTTATATTTCTTTTTCTGAAGACTATTGACTAACTTTACTTTTAACATCCAAAAAAAGAAACTTTGAATTATTGAATCTGTGGCTTCAGCTGTGTATATAAATAAGAAAACTGACGTTATAGTGTTGAAGAGGAGGGACCAGCTAGCTAGACTGTCGGTATACAATAATTTTTCATAATTGTTATTTTGACATATTTTAAAGAATTAAATTTGGCTATACTTTAGATTTTAAAGAAAAAATGTTAGCGTTTAATTAGTTTTTATCCAAAAAAGAAGTTTTGGTGAGTTGAGCATATGAACTCATTACGATCAATCAGTACATACATATGGGCGCAATGAACACTACTTATAGAAGTATTTACTAATTGCTTACCAACAGAATTCTTATATCAAATTGGATTGAAGCAGAGGAGATGAAAAGCTTGTTGGTACGCCAAACCTGCAATATTGTATCCTTGGTCAAAGAATTATCAAAAATATAATTCCTAATCCAGAATAGGCAAGATCTAAGGCAGAAATAATAAAACGATATATTTGAAGAAGAACTCTATATATACCCTTTCTATGAAAAATTTAAAAAAATAATGTGATTTGCGGAATAATCGAACATTTCTTTTTTGTAATATCTGCCAAATATTTTTTTGTAATTCTAATCTTTTATCATCATAAGTTGTTTTCTTAGAACAAACATTTCTCTCTGAACTTTTTTTGTTGTCTTTTTGAAATTCTTCTATTTGTTTTATGATTTTCTTTGTTCTATCATTCAGATCTTTTATTCTTTTTTCTGTCAATGAGCAGTCTGTCCAATTAATAGATTGAATTGGAATGGCGGATTCGTAAATCATTGGATTACTCTTACTTTTTGTTGAATCTTTTTGAATTTCATTCAATTCATATATTCTTATTTTTATCAATTCTGATAATGATAGTTCTTTTCTTTTTTCTTTTAGAAATAGAATAATTTGGATGATCCATTGTGCTTTTTCTTTTGTGATATTTAGAAAGGATTTTGTTCTTTGAAAAAGATTCTTTTTCCAAATTCTTATTTTTTTTTTAAGTTCTTTAAAAATGGGATCAAAAAACGAACGTCGGTTTCGGTTTCGGGGAGAAGAAGAAAAGGGAAATTCTACTTCCATTCCGAAAACTGTAAAAAAGAAGAAATCCAAGTTTTTCACTTCTTTTTTCATTGGATCATTTTCCTTTTGAGGGGATCGTAGCTTAGATCTGTATCTGTGCCAAGGTTTCAGACGAAAAGGAAAAATGACCTTTATTTGAATACCCTCAGTTAGCCAGTTTTTCGGAAATTCTGTTTCGGATAATGGAACGCCATTATAGGTGCACTTAATATACATTTCTCTATTCCAATCCTTTAAATCCTCTTACCATTCGGGAGATTGAAATAATAGTATACGAACGATATTTTTAGTTATTATCAATGAGGGTAATAGAATATATTTTCTAATAATCCAATGGGCTACTAATAAAAGACCTCTTATTGGTTGAGCATTTTGAGTGTTTTCCCAGGCTTCCGCTATTTCCATACGGTCTTCTTCCTCTTTTTTCTTAATCTCTTTTTTACTTTTCTTTTCCTCTGTATAATCTGAAATTTTCAATTCTGTATTTTTCTTTTTCCACATCCAATTTAGAAAAAAGATTTTCATTGGCTCGAAAATCTCAAAAGAAAAGAAAGAGGATTTGTCAATTTTGTCAATTGGGTAGAGAGACCACTTCTTTTTTATAGCACAGATATGATGATGAGCACCAGTAGCTCATCACCACTGCAGACGATTCATATGAGCACTGAAATTAGTTCCCTTCAGAGAATAAAAGCATTCCCTTAGGGCTTGTTTGCTATGAGGGGAAGGGAAGGGGAGGAAAAGTGAGCGGAGGGAAATTTTCTTTTAAATTGGATTTTAAAAAAGAGAAAAGTGGAGTTAAAATCTTCTAATTAATTTTTCTTACTCTTTTATCTTACATCTTCTTGTAAATAAAATTTGGTAACCCCACTTCTCTAATTTTCTTAAATCCAACTTATAAAAATTTTTCCTCCCCTCCTTTTCCCTCCAAATCCCACATACCAAACAGACCATTAGTCTCATGAATGATGCATCGTTTGTGTAATGCCGAATTCCGTTTGGACCATGTGAAATTCACAAGAATAATGATACATTTCATAAAAGTTAACACACCATCTATGTCCAAAAAGAAAAAACACACCATCTTTGTACTGCTGAGCAAGAATATTCTTCAACCAGATTTTGAAATCGGGAAAGCTTAAATCGTTGAATTTAATAGAAAAGCAACCAAACCATATGGATTTAGCATAAGGATACAAAATAAAAGGTTGGTCCAAAGTTTCCTCATTATTACAGCCAAAGAGGCATTCCCAAGAAATATTTAGATGATGCTTCTTCAAGATTGCAAAATGGGTCAACTTGATTGATATTAGAGTTAGATTTTGAGTGGAAGAAATGGAAGCCATCTTTTACTCTATTCTCCATGAGAGCTAATTACCAGTTTACGACTCCACAGAATTTGATCAGAATGAGAAGTCAAAGAGATTGGTAGACGAAAAATGGTAGCAACAATAGCCAGATGATATAATAACTGACTTAGACTAAAGAGTGATTGATTGAACCATATTTTTATAGTTTTTTCATAATTAAATTGGGATTTTTAATTCATTTCCTGGAACATTATTGTATGATTAAGCATTAATTTGAATTAGAGATATTTGTATCGAATTAAGTGTAATTAGAGGCAAAATGGTCATAATTTGTTAATTATTCATATAAATGATTTCTTAGACTTTTGATGCCTACCTTGTGCTGAATTTTGCTTTGTAGGTGTTTTGGAAGAAAATTGGAGAATTTGAAAAAATGTCAATTGGGGTCAAAATTAATATTTTTGAGGAATGGGGAAAGTTTCAGAAAAGGCCCCAAAGTTTTTCGCAATTGAAAATCTAGGAAAAAAGGTCAGAGAAAATTACAGAAATTCCCAAAGTTTTAAAAATTACATTTGCGCATAAACATTTCAAAAATTTACAATTTAATCCCTCAAGAAGCTTTTGAATCTTCTCATTTTAGTTCCTAGTCAATTGACCCAGGGGCCATCTCCTTCTTCGACTCTACACAGACCCGAGAGACAATAGGGCCGCAGACTCAACTGCTGGAGCTTCGACCTTCCCTCACACGCTCACATCACCTTCAACATCACATTTCCGTCACCGGCGGCCTCATCTCTTCCACCATTGTCGCCGGCGACATACCTTTTCCTTTACCGTCCATCATAACTGAGAAGACAGAACAGAGTGAACGCCACGTCGGAACCAGAAAGCTCGATTAGAGCTTGAGAGAGAGACCGTGAAGAAAAGGAAGAAGGTCGCCAGAATGAGCAGAGAGCCAAGAGAGAGAGCTCAGCTCGTCTTCACCACCACCGACGTCCACAACGTCACCACCGTGAACGGAGCTCAGAACAGAGACAGCCCGACAGTTTCAGATCGTGTGTGCGCCGCCGCGAAAGAGAACTTCATAACCAGAGAGCTCAGACGTGATCCACGGAGCGACGAATTTCAGACTTGAGAAAGCGTGGCAGCCCAGAGAGAACGAGATAACCAGATCCACCGTCGACCTCTGTTTCGACACTGTTAGAATACATCAAAAGAATAGCAGGGGTTGGTCCTATCAAATTGACTTGAGTTATTTTGATAGAAAGACCAACCTAACACACATACCTCACTAAAATCTAATACCGTATCAGAGTCATCTGATCAATGAAACAAAAAAAAGAAGAAGAAGAAAATGAATATTGAAAAAAATATATATATTGTGGACTTGAGGCCTCTAAGACGTAAAAAAAGAAAAAAGTACAAAGCAAAAAGAAAAAAAAAAATAGTAGGGAGAATATTATGATACATTAAAAGAATAGTCCCACATGGATTGCATAAATATTGGAGTGAAGGTATATAACCCTTCATTCCTTCCTCTATTTTCGTACTCCCGCGAGATTTTGTTATTCCAGTGCTGTTTGAGTTTTCTGGCGAGTTCTTGGATTTGTCGGCAAGCTTTGAGTTTTTCAGCAAGTTTTTGAATTTTCCAGGGAACTTTTCCAGATTCTAACGAGATCATGAATTTTCCGGCGAGTGTTAAGATTCTAATATGTGATTATTCTAAGGCAATGAGAGGCTGATTCCTTTACTGCTTGGTGATGGAGATGTATATTTGAGCTTAATGAACTACAGAGATGAGTTATCTAGTTCAATTCTTTTTCTCATTTGTATATTTTAATTGTCGAATTTTAGGATTATCTTTATATACTGTTAAGACTTGATTACCATTTGGATAGTCTTGTGGATTGAACCTATGTGATATTGGATATGATTTTTGTAGCTTGTTGGATTTATATATATGTATTTTCCTTATTGATTGAATGATATTGAGTTATCTACGTGTTATTGTTAGATAGTATGATTAATTTGGATTAATTGTATGTCATGTTATCGCATTCAGGAAGCAAATTATATTTATCCATTTCAATTGCACATTAAGTGGCTCTAAATAGTGCCCTAAGTAGTGATTATTAGCTGTGTTCATAGGAGTAATCACTAATAGAAACACTAGACTCAAGTGTTATCTTAGAGTTTTTTTTTAAACTTAATGAATTTTTAACTTCAATGATTTTTTTGAATAAGGATAGTCACTTTCTTCATTATCAAGAGTATTCATCATTCATATTTTCTACTCTATACCATATCATTTCATTTCCTCATATTCATTTCATTTTTATAGAAAAGACCAAACAAATAATAGTTTAGCTTTTAATTAAATTGTATTACTCTTTTAGTCATTAATTTGAAAAACTAAGACCAATTTTCCCTTGTTTTATTGCATCTGCATGATATTTGGATTACTTAAGAATCAATAAAAGACTTCCCGAAAAGAGAGAACAATCATAGGTTTGTCTATACACAAACCTTGATTAATTTTTTATTGTGGACCTCAAGGCTAATGTACAAAAAGGCCCTAATTAGTGATTCCAATGGATGGAATTCCAAGGGCTAGAAATATGCATTAAAGGTTTGAAACTCTACTAATATTAGGAGAAAACAATAGAGCTATCTTGCATGGGCCACATACCGAGTAGTTGATCAGAGGAATCGAAGAACCGTTGCCGTACTTTCCATTTTCAGTCTACCCGTAATTATTTCAGCATATTCTAGAAATTTCTTTCCATATCCAAGAGAAGTTGTAAGCTTCCTGATTAGCTGAGGATCAGTTTCATCAATGAACTTGATTTTAAGAGTGAAGGCTATAAGAAAGCCAGGGCTATCAGATAGGATATGTTTTGTTTCATTGAAAAAAGAATTAATCTCAATTCTGTTACAGCAGATAGTTCCCAAATAATTTAAGCTACACATATTTTTTTCATATATAAACTACTTAAAAAAAAAAACTATAGTTCCACTTTGACTGATTTTCCAAAGATGTAAAATTTCTGTTGTAAAATCTGTGGCAAAAAAGTTTTGCAACCGTTTTTGGGATGGAATCTGCATCAGCCTAATCCATTACTCCCAACTCGCAAGTGTACCACCTTGGTACACAAATATTGCTGGCGGATCATTTATCATTCAACATAAACCTCGTTATGTCCCTTCACATGTGCTTCTTATTACTTGTCTTCATATGAAAAATCATACAGAGATCAAGCGAAAAAGAATTAATGTGTTACTACTACCTTCAAACCATGATAGAAGAGTTAGCTGCTGGCTAGATTTGGTCTTAAATAATATATAAACTCAATTTGGTCTTAAATAATATTTAAACTCAATCCACTTTATTCCCTGTATTTATCATTCTTCATAAAATATCCCTATTAAATGCAAATGTAAAGGGAGTTTGCATCAAGTGGTAATTACAATACAAATTATTTATGAGGGTATTTTAGAAAAATCAATACACATTTTTTAACAAATGACTAATTTCTTTGATATACTCAAATTAGTTAGACACTGGAGGTAGTAATAATTATTATATCTTGAAATTTGGAACAGAACCTATATTTAAGATATGAAAATGAAAATCTAAATCAGAACAAGTAAATAGGATGCATGTCTGTATGTAATTTATAATCATGGTTTTCTGGGTCATAATTGATTTTGACATTTAATTAGGTGTTTAGTTATAGATCTATAATAACTTAAATTTTGACATGTCCAGGGTGTCTGGATATTTTCTAAAAAAAACTACTCCTCTGGTCCTTATTTTAAGATATATTTTGAGAGTCGATCTTGATCCTAAATATAAGATATGGTTTTCATATTTGTCAATTTTTTTCAAGTTAGACCTCTATTGATACTCCCTTAATAATAATTAAAGAGGAGGAGGAAGGGGGAAATTAGGGACGATGACTAGGATGTTTTATAAAATACATGTCATATTAATTAACTTCCTTAATCTAATCAAATTAGTTAAATATGTCTTATATTAAGGGCCGAAAGGAGTATGTTTATAACTTTGGCTATTATAAGAATCCAAACATGCCCTAAAAAAAAGTAAGGGAAAATTTCAGATAAAGACCACTGTAGCAAATTAATTTCCACTAACCCCCCAAGAAACCTAAAATTTCACTACAGTCCCATAGGACTGCAATGAAATTAATTTGTGAAGTAAAAAAACAATAATAACCCTTTCAAAATCAAAGGAGAAATAACTTGATTTATAAGCGACGAACACATCATGAATAAGTGGAATTAATTTCTTAATAATAATACATTGTAGTATGATCAAATCAAATTCCACTTATAAGTAGCAAACATATCACGAATAAATGAAATATTTCTATGAACAAGTGGAATTCCACTTTTTGTTAATTGCATTCCTTACTTAAGATCACATAGTGATTCTCTCAGGTAATTTTGCGTGCATAAAATAAATGGAGGGAACATAGGTTAATGGATGTACGTGGATTTTTCAAATTATATATATAAAGGCAGCAGGGCGTACAGAATTACACATGAAATTAACCTCGTAACTTGGTGAAAGTAGTCGCGGAAGCTGCTTCAGCCTTCATATTTTGCATGCATGCCACCTTGCTATAGCTATAGCTATAAATAAAACTCTCTCTAGCTCTGTCTTTCTGATCATCTCAACTTACACAGAGAAACACACAAAGAGATAGGAGCTGAACAAGAAGGTGATGGTGGTGGTGAAGGTAATGGCAGTGTTGGCTTTCCTAATAATCACTTTCTCTTCAAATTTTGCAACCTCGTTACTCACGGCACTACAAAAAAAATGAATTTTCCAACTGAATTCAATTCCGTCGGAAAAATTTTCTGACAGAATTTTTTCCGTGGCAAATTAGCCACGGAAAATATTCCGTTGGAAATTTTGACTTTTGCCATGGAATTTTCGCAATTTCTGACGGAATTCAATTCCGTAGTAAAATTTAAAAATTATTATTTTTAATTATTTAATATTTTAAAATTTAATTTAATTTTAAAAAATTATTTTTATAAAATTTATTATTTTTAATTAATACTTTTAATTTAATTGTAAATTTATTTTTAATTATTATTTTCTAATTTCTAAAATATTTTTAATTTTCAATAATAGGTTTTGGTCCTTGTAGGGGCAAATTAGTCATATAAAAAATAAAATTTATTAGTTATTAATTAACATTAGTAAATAAAATATTAGTTAATAATTATTTATTATTTATTAATTAATGTTAATAAAAATTTAATTTTAGAAATTAAAAAAATATAGTTATATGATTATATATATAATTGTGTGTAATAATAGAACGCCAAAGTAGCATCGCGCGCGTACGAATGAGATTGTGGGTTCAAACTAACGAAGAGGTAAGTTGAGTTGCATTTTCAGGAAAAAGGCGGCTGCGACACATGGCGAAGGGAGGTTGCGACACGTGAAGGATCCAGGGCCCGGCGACAAGGTGGACGCCGCCGAAGCTACTATGCGCAGCCACCGGCGATGAGGGGCCGGTCGCCAGAGTTGCCACGTGGCTTTATAAAGTTTAAAAAATAAAAAATATGTTTGCAATGAAATTTCCAACGAAATATTCCGTCAAAAGTTGCGAGAGAATTTGCGACAGAATTAATTCCGTCAAAAGTTGTGAGGGAATTTCTGACGGAAATAAATTCTGTCAGAAACTCCCGCGGAAATTTCCGACGGAATTTGAATTCCGTCGGAAATTTGTTTGTCACGCTATTATTACCGACGGAATCCACTCTGTTAGAAATCATTTCCATCAGAAACTATAATCCGTTAGAAATTCTATCGAAAATTCAATGTTTTTTTGTAGTGCGAGTCCAACGATGTCGTCCTCGTCGCCGTCCAAGTCAAAGTCCTTAATGCTAGTGTCTTGATGTAGGGGAAGAATGCCACTCGGCTTGTGACAAGTGCCTTCGTACGAGGTCCAATCCTCTACAGTGTCATTACTCTGACATTACTGAATTCAGCAACAAATCATGCAGCCCCTATGTATTGTTGGAAGACTGATTCAAAGTCTGATGTAACAGATTTCCACCGAAGATTGAGGAAGCAAGCAGGAAAGAGGTTACCTGAAAAATAGGAAGTGTGATGTTATGTGTTAGTTTCCTAAGATTTAGCAAATAAATGTTATTTATTTATATTTTATTTTATGGTTTATTGTTGTAAAAAAATTCTATAAATGCAGTGCTATTTGCCTTAGTTGAATATATTAGAAATAAAATAAAAAAAAGGCAGAACCTTTCTCTCTGCACTTGAGCTCTCTCGTTTCTTCTTTTTCTCTCTGTATAACTACCGGTACTCCTCTTAAAACCAATAAATTGGTATCAAAGCCAGGTTTGATTAGATTTGGACGTGATGGAAGCAAACAACAGCAGTGCAATGAGCATCTCTCAAACCTCTATACCTATTTTCAAAGGAGAAAATTATGAGTTCTAGAGCATTAAGATGAGAACTTTGTTTAAGTCTCAAAGAGTTATGGGACTTGGTGGAGAATGGGTATAACGAGAATGAAGAGGAGGCCAGAGTGAGAGAAAATAAGAAAAGAGACAGCAAGGCATTGTTTTTCATCCAACAAGTAGTGGATGATTCAATCTTCTCCAAGATTGCCGCTACTTGAATAGCAAAGGAAGCATGGACAGTCTTGCGAATGGCGTTTCATGGCTCAACTACGATGGTCAGAGTAAAGTTGCAGACTCTTCATCGTGAATTTCAGAACCTATGCATGAATAATGAAGAAGCTGCAGGAATTTATGACAAAGGTAGCTGCAATTGTCAACCAAATGAGATCATTTGGAGAAGAGGTTTATGAAAAAATAGTGGTGACGCATGTATTGAGGAGTCTACCATCTAAATTTGATCATGTAGTTGCAACCATTGAAGAACCCAAAGATCTATCAGCTTATACACTTGATAAGTTGATGGGTTCTTTGCAATCTCATGAAGCAAGAATCAACAGAAAAGAAGAGAAAATTGAAGAAAAAGCATTTCAAGTGAAGGGAGAGACTAATGAAAAACATGCTGGCAGAGGAAGAGGCTGAGGAGGATTTAGAGGAAAGAATTTCAACCATAGCAGAGGTGGAGGCAGATCTGGTTACAGGGTTAAAAGCAATATTCAGTGCCATAATTGCAAGAAATTTAGGCACATGAAAGCTAAGTGTTGGTTCAAATAAAAGCAAGTCAATTTTGCAGAAGAAACCAATGGTGAAAGCAAGTTGTTTATGGCATATGTTGATCAACCAAGTACAAATGCTGAAATATGGTTCGTAGACAGTGGCTGCTCGAATCACATGACAAGGAGGAAATAAATCTTCACTAATTTGGATGAAACTCAAAAGAAGACAGTAAGGCTTGGTGATGACAAGGAGATGAAAGTTGAAGGAAAAGGAACAGTAGCGATCAATATTATTCCAGGTAAAACGAAAATCTTGGATAATGTTTAACTTGTTAATAACTTAGCACATTACTTGTTGAGCGCAGGTCAGATTATGGAAAGTGGATATTCTGTTCTATTTGATAATAGAGAATGTGTCATGACATATAAGGCATCCAACCAAGTGGTTGCAAGGATACCAATGACAAAGAACATAATGTTCCCATTTAATGTAAGAAACACACAAGAGTTTGCTTTAGTTGCTGGTGTGAAAGATGAGTCTAAGGTGTGGCATTTATGCTATGGACACCTAAACATCAATAGGTTGCAACTCTTAGAGAAAAAAGGTATGGCTTTTGTCTTATTACCAAAAATTTCTGCACTTAATATATGTGAAGGTTGTATATATGGTAATCAAATAAGGATGTCATTTCCTGTTGGAAAGGCATGAAGAGCAACAAAATGCCTAGAGCTTGTTCATTCAGATTTGTGTGGCCCTATGCAACTAAATTCTTGGGGGTAGCTATTATTTTCTCCTCTTTATTGATAATTTCAGCAAGATGAGTTGGATATATTTCCTAAAATCCAAATCAGACACATTTGAAAATTTTAGGAAATTTAAGGCAATGGTTGAGAAGCAAAGTGATGCAAGTATCAAAGTTCTTCGTACTAATAGAGGTGGTGAGTTTATATCATCAAATTTCAACCATTTCTGTGAAGAAAATGGTATACAGCATGAGCTTACAGCACCTTACACACCAAAACAGAATGGAGTAGTAGAGCACAAAAAAAGAACAATTGTAGAAATGGCAAGAAGCTTGCTGAAAGGAAAAGGATTGCCAAATTCCTATTAGGCAGAAGCTGTAGCAACAGCAGTGTACTTACTGAATCTCTTCCCAACAAAAGTAGTACAAGATTGCACTCCTTCTGAAGCATGGACAGGGAGGAAGCCTACTGTGTGCCATTTGAGAATATTTGGTAGTATTGCTTATGTCTTGTTAAATTCTCAAAACCATCAAAAACTTGATAGGAAGTCATGAAAATGTATATTGATCGGCTATTGTACTGAGTCTAAGGCTTATAAAATGCATGATCCTACTAATGGAAAGATAATAGTTAGTAGGAATGTAATATTTAGTGAAGATGCAAGCTAGGATTGGAGTGGTAGTAACTCAGACAGCAGCACAGATCATCTTCAAATACCATTAGCTGAGGAAACATCATCAATCTCAGTTAATATGCCTACTCTAGTCACTTCAAATGAGAATAGTCCAGCAACTACACCATCAAGAAGCAGCACAAGTTCAGCAAGTGAGCCCTCAGATGAGACTCCACCAAGAAGATTCAGATCCTTAAGGGAGATTTATGTAAATGATGAGTTTGCCTTGATAGCTCCAGACCCTATAATGAGGTAGCTGAAAAAGAACTATGGAGGAAAGCAATGTAAGAAGAGCTCACAACCTTAGAAAAGAATCCAACTTGGGAATTGACAGATTTGCCAAGAGGTAAAAATGTTATAGGTTTGAAATAGATTTTTAAAACAAAACTCAATGCAGATGGGAGTATTCAAAAGCATAAAGCACGATTGATGAACTCAAATCAGCATTTCTCAATGGAGAGCTAGAAGAGGATGTGTATGTAGAGCAACCAAAAGGATTTGTGATTCATGGAGAAGAGGATAAAGTCTACAAGCTAAGGAAAGCACTTTATGGCTTAAAACAAGGTCTCGGGTGTGGCACAACAAGATTGATGCTTATTTCCAGCAAAATGAATTTTTCAAAAGTAAGAATGAGCCAACACTTTATGTAAAAAGACAAGTTACATCAGATTTCATTATAGTCTGTCTGTAGGTTGATGATATAATTTATATGGGCTCAAGTAAGTTACTGCTAGAAGAATTTAAAACCAATATGATGAGCAAGTTTGAAATGACAGATTTAGCCTTGCTACATTATTATTTGGGATTAGAAATTGTGAAAGATGAAGCTGGAATATTTGTGTGTCAAAAGAAGTATGCTGCAAATTTAATGAAAAGGTTTAACATGTCAGATTGCAAGATGAAGGCTACTTCAATGAATATTAATCAAAAGCTTCAGGAAGATGATGAAGCCCCAAGAGCAAAACCAAATCAGTATAGAAGTCTGGTTGGTGGTTTGATGTACCTAACACACACAAAACCGGATATCTCATTTTCGGTTGGTGTTGTGTCAAGGTATATGAGTAATCCTTCCATGAAGCATTATGGTGCAGCAAAAAGAATTCTGAGGTACATAGCTGGTACATTAAATTTTGGAATATGGTACACTTGTTCAGATCACTTCAAGTTAGTTGGCTTCACTGATAGTGATTGGGCAAGTTCACTAGATGATAGGAAAAGCACTTCTAGAAATGTTTTTGGCTTAGGGACAGGAGCAATCACATAGATGTCCAAGAAACAAGCCAATGTTGCATTATCAACAGCAGAGGCTGAGTATATTGCAGCTGCTACCGCAGCTTGTCAATGTATTTGGCTTAGAAGAATTTTAGAAGATGCACAGCAGAAGCAGCATGAAGGAACAAAGCTCTACTGTGATAATAAGTCAACTATTATCATGGCAAAAAATCCAGCACTGCCTGGAAGAACAAAGCAAATTGAGTTGAGGCATTATTTTATTCAAGAATTAGTTGCCAAAGGAGAAATCATTTTAAAGTTTTGCAACACTGAAAGTCAAGTTTCAGATATCTTCACTACGGCGGATTTGGGGCCTCAGCTACGCTTTTGCAGCTGTGCCCTCTCCTGCTCCCCATTTTGGGAGCCTTTCCAAATGTATTTTTCATGGCTCTTTGCATCATTAGATTCTACATGCAAATTAGTGAGATTTCGATATCTTATGGGCAAAAAATGGACATGTTTTCAATTTTTTATGATTCTTCAAAGATATTTCAGAAAAATGGTGTATTTTTCTGAAATATATTTGAAAAATCATAAAAAAATTAAAAACATGTCCATTTTTGCCCATAAGATATTGAAATCTCACTAATTTCATGTAGAATCTAATGATCTAAAAAATCATGAAAAATATCATTTTGGAAAGCCCCCAAAATGGGGGCGCAGTAGAGGGCACAGCTGCAAAAGCGCATCTGAGGCCCCAAATCCCACCAAGGCATTATCTGGTAAAAGACACATGTATGTCAGAAGCATACTTGGAGTATGAGACTTCGAATCAAAGAGGAGTGTTGGAAGACTGATTCAAAGTCTGATGCAACAGATTTCCACCGAAGATTGTGGAAGCAGTAAAGAGGTTACCCGAAAAATAGGGAGTGTGATGTTATGCGTAGTTTCCTAAGATTTAGCAAATAAATGTTATTTATTTATTTTTTATTTTCTGGTTTATTGTTGCAGAAAAATTCTATAAATTCAGTGCTATTTACCTTAGTCGAATATATCAGAAATAAAATCGAAAAAGACAGAACCTATCTCTCTGCACTTGAGCTCTCTCGTTTTCTTCTTTTTCTCTCTATATAATTACCGCTGCTCCTCTTAAAACCAACATATATGAATATGAAGCAAGCTGCTCATAATATAATAGAGCTGACTATAATTATGAAGGACTTGATGATGAGCAAGTTTAAGTATCTATAATGTCAGAGACAAAGCCTCTCCATATGGCTAGCTAGCTAGCTTGCCGGGCTTCTTTTTTTTTTTTTTATGAGTAGCGGTTGTGGAAAATAAATGAGAGCGATCTGAAAGTAATAAGGGTCTCATGATGTGTATGCATGGCCTTCAGTTTTGCTTCTCTGCAAACTGGTTTCTGCAGGTTTTTAATACACGAGCACCTTTATTTAAGATTTGAATCTCGTTAAAAATTTATGGAGTACTCCATCCATTCCTAAACATAAGTTTCAGAATTGAAAATATAGGTCCGTCCCAAAATATAAATTTCGTTTTAGTTTTGTCTCATCATTTATTGTTTTTTTTTTCAATTTTACCCTTGTTGACTGTATGTATATAATGCATATTTTTTTTACTAGTAACTGTTAGTGAATTGCATTAATTAAGAAGATGGATGAGATTTATATTTATGAGTGAGGGTATAGTTGGAAAAATATATATATTACTTACATATTTATTAATTTTAACTACTTTCTTAATAAATAAAAAATGGTTATTTGAAGCTTATATTTAGGGACGGATGGAAATATTAATGTTTTCAATTTCAAGTTTACTTTTGTTGAGTTAATTAATCCACACTTACCCAAATCTAAATTATTGTAATGTAATTTGTATTACAAACAAGATCTTATATTAAGGACCGGAGGTAGTACAAAAGTTAATATATATGTATAAGTACGTAAATTGCACAATGATTGTATCAAACTCCTACTTCAACAGTTAAAACATGTTAACAAGCCGAAATCTCAGACCAAAAATGACCACATAATTTTTTTTACATAAAAATGATTTATTTCTGCAAAGCCCTTGTGTGAGCGTTGAAGGAAGTAAAAGCATAATCGCAAAAATAATTAAAAAGAGGTTAAAGGGCATTTTTCTTATAAACTATCTCGAAATGAGCCTTGGTTATCTTAAAATATTTATTGGATCGGAGCCATATCGTCTCTTGGTGTCAAAATCGTTGCAATGTTGCCCTTCAACATACAATGTTGACTTTTGTGTACATTTAAAGAACATTTTTGCCCCTAAAAAATATATAATTTTCGTAAAAAAGTAACTAGCATCCTAAGGTTTAGTCATGTGGAGTAATATATATGTAGTAATATTATTAATTTATCATTAGTACGTAATGATAGATTTTTTATTATTGATTAAAATACTTATTAGTCGGGAAGTCATATAACACTTAAACATAATGCTACATGTACTGTTTCAATAAAAAAGGAGTTTCAATTGCTTGACATTGTTTAACTTTAGATCATGTCACTTATTTCTTTACGAGTAAAAATATTCTTTAACCCAAAATTAATTAAAGATAAACGTCAACATTAATATTCATTAGTCAAAAGGCAATATTGCAACCATTTTAACATTTGAGGGACAAATTACTTTAATGATTGGTTTAGAAAAAATCATTGCTCCTCGTAAAATAGTTTAAGGGTAAAATTTCTCTTTAGGCCTTCAAAAATGTCCCTATATATCTTTGTTTTTAGAAGTGCTTCAACCTCGTCAATGCAGCATCTACACACACACACACACACACAAACTTATTGGAAAACAAGTTAAATTTTTGAAATTCAAATAAAAAAATTTTTATATTTTAAAACTTATTCAAATTTATTATTAAAAATGTCTAAGATGACTACTGAAAAATTAGTTAATGGATTATTAAAAATGTTAAATATGAATACTAAAATTAACTATGAAAGATGAGTGATAAAAAAAATTAACTTAGAAAATACTTCAAGGCAAACTTGCACTAAAAAATTCTTTTAGGATTTTTTTACCAAATTATTTTAGAATGCTAAGTGCTACTTGAAAAAAAATATATTTTAGAATGATGAATGCATAATAAAATAAAATATAATTTGCTTAAAGTAATGAAATTTTTGTGTTGTGTAATGATCATCAGAATAATTCAAGTAGGAAAAAAGAAAAGCATAACCCCAATATCTTCTTTTTTTTTTTTGAAAAAAAGCATAACCCCAATATCAAATAAATGATTTTTAGTTGAATATTAAGAAAATAAATTATTTTTACTTGAAATTTTGTATGAGAAGAAAATTAAACTACTTTAATTAAAAAATCTAACTTTCCTGATATATCAAACTATATATAAAAAATTTTCATTAAAAAATAAAAAAATAGTCTCATTATTCATTAGCGTAAAAATACAGTAATCTATGTATCACACCAGTCATAGTTATAGTGTGTGTTTGGAACAGTGATTATCAATTAGGCTTGCTTCAATTAAACTTTTTATAATATTACTTTTGGTAAAAGCCAGATTGTGTAATATGATTTATGTTTGAATTGGAGATTATTAAAATGACTTTTGGTAAAAGCCAGATTGTGTAATATGATTTATCCTGCTTGTATGTCTCTTCATTACCATTCAGATAAAAATATTGATAGTCCAGACTCCAGATGGTTCTTTTTTTTTTTTTTTTTTTTTCACAAGTTGATAATCATAAGAGATTATTATTTTATTATTTTTATTCATTCATAATATAAATATAATAATAAAAAATAAACCTTCTAAATCTTATGTAAATAATTCAGATGAGATATGCACAATGATGTACTATCAGATATAAGTGCCTCGTCGTTTGAAGCAAGATTATTAAATAAATTTACCCTCAATTAGGAAAAAAGAAATGAATAATCACGCTTTTTCCTAAGTTTTTATTTCATACTTAGGGAGATAACCAATGAAATTCAACATTATGAATTCTCCTGTAATTGATTATGTTCTTTTATCCTTGTGGAATGTTTTTTTTTAATATGGTTTATGAATTCAACCTACATGAACGGAAAAATAATTAACTTATTATCGATTAATTAGTTGGTGTCTAAAGCAGAAGTCACAAGCTGATAATGAAATAGAGGGCTCTAAATTAAAGATGAAGAGATGAACACGGAATCAACAAAAGAGTGACCAAAGAAACAACCACCACCCACTTAAAGTTTTTTTTTTAATTGAAAAGGCAAGTCCAAACAACTTGATGTTAAAAAATTTTCATTAACGTTTCTTTCTCATTTATTTTATATTTCTCTTTTTTAAAACTTTATAACCCAACTTCTCCAAATATTTTAAATACAACTCAAAAAAAATTTCCCTCCCCTCCAAATCCCTCATACCAAACAACCCATAAATGTGTACTTTTGAGTTTTGCCTAAGATTTAATTTACTGTATAGGAGATGGTGGGATGAATCATGAAAGACATATCTTCTTTTCTTTTATTCTAAATTTAATGGATGAGGACCATCAAGAGATTGTTTTTTAAAAGGTTAATGAAGAAAGGCAACAGAAAAAAGAGGAAGTGGAATCATGATAACCCACTTTTGAATGAAAATAATGAGATGTAACATCATATTCCCTAATTAAAGCCACTTCTTTTAATCTTTTATCACAGTAGCTTTTTAAAAAAAAAAAACCCTAAAACCTAGGCCAGCCAATTGTATGTATTTAGAGATTCTATTATATGCCGGAGATTCATTTTAATTTCAGAACTTATTCTAATTAACTAATTAACTCCACAGTAAATTCCTTTCGGATATTCATTTATGCATGGTTTTCATTTTAATCATTTTGATGTTGATTCTAAATTAAGTACCACAACGGTAAAGCAACATCTGAAACCATTTAGCTATATCTGAACCTTCCCGACCTATGCTTGCTTTAACTTTTTCCCTCATGTTCTACTTTATAATTGATGTTTTTTTACTAACTATTGTTTATATTTTGAGGCACAAGCTAGGCTAGAGGTATAAATTCTCATAACACAATAAAGAATTGAGCTTAGATTCCGTTTAAAGAATAAATTACTGCATATAAAGAAATAAGGTGGTGGGGGTGTAAAAAGAAAGTGGAAACAAATCAATCATTCTTACTGTAACTAAACGCTGTGTAAAGATATAAACGCAAAAAAAAAAAATGTAAACAAAAATCCATTGAGAAGAACGTGTGTATAATATGCTTCTACATGCTTCTTTATGAAAGATAATAAGCAACATATATCCAGTGAGAAGTGCAGAAACACCGAAAATTGAGATGTGATTGCAAATAATATGGAACACCAACCGGTCAACAACAAGGAATCTTTTGTCACTTGATACTACCTTTGGTTCTTAAGATAAGATCTTGTTCGTAGTGTAAGTACAATTTCTTATATTAAGAATTGGAGGTAGCAAGAGCTTTTCATCTCAGTAACCTAATGAGATAGCAAACACTTGGTGCTTGTTTGGTATGAGGGGAGGGGAGGAAAAGTGAGAGGAGGGAAAAAAATTTTCAAGTTGGATTTTAAAAAAAAAAATAGAAAAATGGGGTTAAAAGCTTTTAATTAAATTTTCTTACTCTTTTATATTAAATTTTTTTTGCTTTATCAAAATTTTGTAACCTCACTTTTCCGATTTTTTAAAATTCCACTTATAAAAATTTTCCGTCCCCTCCCTTCCCCTCCCCTCCCCTCCCCTCCAAATCTCACATATCTAAACAACACAACTACTTGTTAAGATCAAAATATTTGGTGAGTTACAATCTGGATTTAACAAGTATAGAAGATAGTGGAGTTTAAAATAGAAGCGCACGCGCGCGCGCCATCATATTTATATTAACAGAAACACCGGCTGCTAATATAGTGGATATTCAGAAACTTAATAAGAGAACAAAATAAAGTAATATAACTCAAAGCAATGAGAGATAGATCAAGATCTAATATATGTAACAGATTCGAGGGGATAAGATCAGTATATGTTTGTGTACCTTCATCATGGTTGGAACCCAGAAGCGTCGGCCGTGAGCGTTGATGCCGATGATGGTGGTGAAGGGACTGGTACGAACCTTGTGCCATAACCAAACATGATAAGCTATGGTTATGGCAAGTCCCAAAGGAACCAACATCAAATCCAAATAATATTTCTTCCATTCCATCACTTTGATTCTCAGATTTCTCTTCCTAGTTACTTAGCTTTTAATCTGTGTCTGTGTTGTGCAGTGATGCTTCTGTGTATGTTGTTGATGAAGAAGATGATGAACGGTGGATTCCTTAGAGATTCTAATTAACTTGTACCACTTGAATACGAATATAAACTTTGATGTCTTTTGTGGATTGGAGGCTTACAGCATATGTATCTATTTATAAACAAAACCTGTGCCCATGAGATGATTAATTAAGGCAAGCAAATGCGTCAACTAGTGGTAAGATTAGGTATAATCTTTCTTCTCTTTTTCTGTAGTTTTCCTTCTTCTTTTTTTCCCCTCTTTAGTTTTCACCAACACGCTCCTTTTTCCATCCATTCATCTTTATGCCTTAGATCACTTTTAAATTCCGGTTTTTTTAGGTGAGAGGTAGATGATGAGTATCTAACCTTAAATTTGTAAGTTTTGTGAGTCATTTCACTTAAATACAAGTATATATTCTTTTCACTTGAATATTAGTATAAATTTGATCTTTTATGGAGGCTTATTAGTTTTAGAGTTTTAGATAGATGTATAAGTTAGGGTTGGCTTTCTATCAATATTTATTTTATTTTCGTTCTTTTTTTTTTTACCCTGTGTCAAATGGCTCTTGATATCATGTTAGAATTTTAGATTTGAGTATATGTTAGGGCTGGCTTTCTATTAAAATTGCTTAAGCTATCAATGTGGGACAATTCCTCGTGCTATTTTTTTTGTTCTGTTTTTGGCTTTCTATCAAAATAACTTGAACTATTTGATAGAACTCCCTTTTCAAATTATATACCTTAAATCACGTCTTTAATTAATCAATGTGAACCTTCTCTATATTCAAATAATTAGCAGAGGGTTACTATATCTAATTGGAAATAAAATTGGGACCATTAGAAGGAAAAAAAACTTATCTTAATATTGAAGTTGTAAGTTTACAAGTCCTTTCACTTGAATAAGAATATAAACTTTGATTTTTTTCTTTTTTAATGGAGACTCAGGATATCTATTTATAAACAATATTTTAGACCCATGTGATCATTAATCAAAGCAAAAAAAAACGTATCTTAAGCTTAGAAAATATGAATCTAAACTTTGATCTTAAGGAGGGGCTCAGTAGATCTCCTTTTTAGTTCGCTCGATCTATTCATATATATTTATGCCTTCACTTTTAAATTCGGCCTCTCTTGAAGAGAGGGTTACCTATTAAATCATTCAAATCAAGTTTTAAATTTATAGGTTATTTCACTTTATTTAACTCAAGTTTGTTTGATGTAAGACTTTTCCATTTTTTTCCACGCATTAACTCAAGTCAAGTAACACTGACAATTAAGGCAAGAATATGTATGAGTTTAAAAATAGAGAGAATAATTTGTTAAGCATATACAGATTCACACTCTTGAAACAATAGAGACGATTTGACTTACTCTTACACATCGTCATGCTAAGTATATCTTAATATGGTAATGAGATTAAAATTATCCCCACACAACACACACTAATTGGAATATAATTTTCCGTGAAACCACCCATAGATTAATGGGGGGGAAAAGACTTGTTAGTATATGTCTTAGTCATGATAAATACTATAATTTATAGAAGAATATTGTCCTGATGGACAAAAAGAAAGAAGAATATTGTACTATTATTGATAATTATAATTGAGCTAGCTAGATTCATTGATGTAGTGGGTGGTTTATTTTTCGTAATCAGTGACTCAATAATAATTGAGTGTCTGCAAAATGTATTCGTAAGGAATAAGTGCTCCTTCACATTGTGACCGTTATACTTGCACTCACAAGAAGCTTCGTACACTTAAATAATATTACCAAAATCCTCTTTCTAATGCCATACACGTGTGTTTTCTTTTTATAAGTACTAAGGCAAGCAAAGATACACGTGTGTTTTCTATAATCTATCTCCATGCGTCATTGTGTGTTTTGTCGCTACTTGCACACATGTACAATTTTAAAACAATATAAACAAATACTGCATTAAATAAATCCCATAGATTGCTAATGGGCAATAAACTATGTTCACGCTCAATGAATATGACCCTTTATCTAAAATATTAATTTTATTTTTGAAAAATTCGATAAAGTAAAATGGAAGTTTTATCATACCGCTACTCGATTAGCAATGCTTTATGATAATAAATGTGGGACTTTAAACGGACTACATTAGCACAAAATAGATATTGTTGAGATAAGGATGTTAAGATGGATGTGTGGTCATATGATGAAATGTAAGATTCGTAGTGAACCTATACAAGGAAGGGTTGAAGTGCCACCAATTGAAGAAAAAATAGTAGAAAATCGTTTAAGGTCGTTTGGACATTCATCATATACAAGGAAGGTCATTAGATGCATCAGTGAAGAGTGTAGATCAAGTTGTTTGGAATCCAATAAAAAGGGGTAGAGAAAGATCAAAGAGAACTCTCAATGATGTTACTGAGCGAGACCTCTTAGTTCACAATTTATCCAGAGATTTGGTTTTTGATCTAGTTCAATGGTGTTTTGGAATCCATGTAGCCAACCCCACCTAGTGGGATAAAGCTTTGTTGTTATTATACTGAAAAATCTCTTATTGCAAACTTTATCGGTTGACAAATCCCCAATTTTATTATATATTTTTTTCACTTTATTTGGGGATGTTGTTATATTAATTGAGTTTGAAATGCTTTAATTGTGATAAATAGATATTAAGAGTAAATACATTAAATTAGGACTAAAAATGGCAAAATTGTCAAAATAATTGTAATTACTCTTAATCATTAATTCTTGAGAGGATTTGATATTAGTTTAATTGTTTTCAATTGAAAGTACTTGAAAATTTGGATTAAATCTGAAAACGTTAATTTGGGTTTTCAATTTTAGAAATAACAGTTTGGTATCATAACATTTCAAAATGCCAATTTAGTCTAGCCAAAACTCAGCGTTTTGGCAGCCCTTAGGTCAGCTCTTCAATCAGTTTCAGATTGGAATGGCAGGAGGGAGGTCGAGAGCCAGGGGAGCTGCGGCGAGAACATAGAGCTTGGAGCTCATCCTCTTCACCACTCCTTCATCGCGCCATCATTCCATTCACCATCGCCTCACTACTGCCGGCTCACCACTACTTCCATTCTTCCACCACCAAGCTCGAAGGAGCTGAGCTGAGAGGAGGGAAGCTCCGCCGCAGGTAGAGCTTCAGCTGCGAGGATCTCTTAAGAGAAATAGAGACGATTGGAGAGCCAGGAGACCAGAGAGCTGGCAGCACCCTCGGCTTTCCTCTGCGATTTTCGGAAACCTTCACAGCCTCCCTACCATCACTGTCACCTTCTTCATTCCAAATCTTGAGCTTCAGCGTGAAGAACAGAGGAAGAGGAGCTGCAAACAATTGGGAGAAGGACCTGAACCATTGACTCCATCTTGTCACCACCACAAACCACCGTCGACCAAACCGCCAGCAACATCCTTGGTCCAAACCGTGGCTTTCTCTAATCTGTTTTTGTGTGGCAATTTCAGCCCCTGAGCTTAATTGATTTAGTGCTAATTGGTTAATTAATTCATTGTTTTCAATGTCTGAAATTGTGGAAGAGTTTGGTGAAGCTGTGTTGCTGGTTGGCACTAGCTAAAACCTCTCAATCCTTTATAGCAAGGGTAATGGCATGAACTTGGAGTTTCAATAGGGGAGTTTTTGTTCTTTAATTTTTATAATTCTACATTGTAATTGTGATTCCTAGGTCTTAGGATGAATTTTATAATAATGAACTAATTTATTTTGATGTATTTAGAGATTGGATGTTGGCTTGAATCTTTGTTAGGCACTTGATATTGTGGTTAATTAGCTTAATTATTATTTCGTCTTTGTACTGGTTAGTCATTGAATTGATGATTGTGTGAACATTTTGTGCTAATTTCAAAGTGGTTTGGTTAGTGGATCAATGGTGTCTTGTGTTTACATTGATTAATTGAATGTGAATTTATTAATTGTATCTAGCATTGAGTTTTAGCATCATTAATCTTGATTTTTCATATGGGTGGCCATTATTAAATTAAGATTAATGAAAAAATCAAGTGGTAATACGAGGTGGCTCGGTTATTGGATTAAAAGCTAATTACAATTTTTAAGTTCATTTAATTGCTAGAGTGCTTAATCAACGTAAATTAGACAGATTAATATGCAATGTGGCTTGGTATTAATCAATCTAAGCTTGGCCTAGTCTAAGGGATGGCCTTAGAGTCTCTTAAAACTAGCATGGTTAATCTCCCATAATCATTTGAAGTAAGGATTGCTTGCGCTATTGATAAATGAAATATTTGCATATTTATTTTCTCTTATATGATGATTTTATGAACGATATTTGAGATTAATGTAATAAATTTAGGTGTAATTAATAAATACAGGATGATTTTGACATAAATATTTTTATTATTATTATAATATTTATTTGTTTTCTTTTTTGATAGCGACACAATAAGAGGAGAAAGGAGACCAAAACTTGGACCGATGGGATTGAAAAAGGCTAATTACTGTAGATCGGTACTATTCACTGGGGGGTCACTATTCATGACGGGTTCACTGGGGTTCACTGTAGCAACGCAGTTTTTTTCCCTATAAATAGAGATGAAGGCCAAGCACAAAATACAAGAAGTGCAAGAAGTTGAGTTTTCCTTCTTTGACAATTAGAGGTCCTTCTCTGACAGGGAGAGATCTTTTCTCTGACAGTTTTGAATAAACTGTGTTATTTTTTATATTTAATTTCATGCATTATATTACTTTCTGCATGTCTCCTACATGGAAGGCTTAGTATTATATTACTTTCTGTATACCTCCTACATGGAAGACTTAGTATTGTATTACTTTTTATATGCCTCCTACATTGAAAGCTTAGTATTGTAATACTTTTTGCGTACCGCCTACATGGAAGGTTTCACTTCCTAAATGGACGGCTAGATTTCTCTATTTTTCATGTATCTTTTGGTTGTATATTTATATTTCAGAATTTAATATTCAAGTGTTATGCAGTATTTTTGAGGTTTTCATTCAAGCTTTATGCAATATTTATGAAGTTTTCAATTTATTTTGGTTTTATTTTTAATTTCATCATGAGCTAAATTTCTATTTTTCTAGGGTAATGACGTAGCTTACTAATGACGGATTGAATCTTAACTTATTAAATCTAGTTTTAATTTCTCCTTCATGATTGAGTTTTAATTATTGTTCTTAATGCTTTCATTTGATTGACCATCTTTTGAATGATTTCAATATGCATGTTGAGACTGAAAGGAGATGCATGTGTGTAGATCCTATAATTAAAACCATAACTTGCAAATGAAATAGGAATATATTCATATGAGTTGTGTAGTCTTACTGAGTTTCATAAATCTTAATGCATAATTAATTGCTTAAATTTATATAGGAATATATTGGATTGACAATTAATTATATAATTGCTTGACCTTGGAAGAGGCTAGTAATTAAATTAAGGAAACTCAACTATCAATCATATGGAGGAAATTGGGCTAGAATAGATAAGTGATTCAATCCGTAATTTGTTAAGTGAAATCTGACCCCTAGGGCTTTTTCTCATATTTGCTTTCATATCATTTACACTCATATTTAATTGTTTTTTTTTCTTTTATTTTGTACTCTTAATCACCAACTAATTGATTGACTAAATAGAATTAAAATCACCCATTTTGGTAAGTGATCAATCCTTGTGGGAACGATACTCTACTCACTTCTATATTACTTGATTACGACAGTATACACTTGCACTCTTTCATATATCATCTACACACGTAACAGCTATCGCTATGAATGATTGTTCATTCCATTATTAATCTCCTTGTTTCTTTCATTTCATTAATTTCATCATCATTCCATTTCATTTTGTAAAGAAAAATCTCAAAAAGAATTAGTTTAGAACAAGTTAATTTTAAATTGCAAAAAGTAGTTTAAAAAAAATCAAATTTTTCCCTTTTTATCATTTCATGTCAATTATTGCACTTAGTTTCTGAGTAATTAATAAAAGGCTCATCGAACGACGATATGATATTACACTCTTTATTGCAATCCTTTGTTTAATTTTTGAAGAGGTTACTAAGACACAAAACACACGCTTCTTCATCGGCTAAAAGTATCTAAGGACCTAGGTCCTTGACCGGTTGAACTCTTCTCTAGTTGTGTGCATCATATCTTCGGCTATGTACAAGTGTTTTTTGTGATTCTTATAGTTAAAGTTGAATATCTTCTGTTTCAGGTATTTTTAGGTAGCAAATTTTGCAATGAGAAATTTTTCAACAATTTTCTCTTAATTTTATTTTAAGTATACTTTGTTTTATTTTTTAAGAAGTATAACGAGAATAATAATAACCTTTTTGTTTTTTTTTTCCTGCTTTCTTTTCCAAATTTCCACGCGCACAACACACGCACCCCACCACACAAGTTAATTTAATACAACTTCTCTGGTTGATTCTTCAATGCGTAATAACCTAATGCTGCTGATCCTTAAGTCGTATTTTTTATGATAATTGCTAAAGCATATAGAGTATTTTATTAAAAAAAAGATAAGGGTAAAAGGGAGATTTGACCCTAGTTTGTGTTATTCTTTTGAAAAAGCAAACATGAATGGTTGGAGAATTATATGTATAGGATGGATTTTAATTTGATCCATTAATTTATAGATTCCCTCTTTTATGTATGAAAATGTATGATGTCTAAAAATTATTTTGAACATTATTGACAAGGGAGAATCACTTAAAAGGAACCTGCAAATTGGGAAATGATAGATGAGTTTTTTTTACCAAAAGTTGATTAGAAAATGTCAAAACGTGATAAGGAATTCCCAATTTTTTTCTTGGGAAATGAATTATTTGTCATTTTTCAATTTTCAGGTTCCTTTTCAAGAATTCTCCCTGTTAACAAAGTAAAGAGACTTTTAATTTATTTGCTTGCTTGTTTGACACAAACACACAATGTTTCTAAAACACACAATCACTAGTACAAAATTCCCTTTTTAGACCATCACATTTAGATTGACTATAGCGGATAAGGTCTTAAAAATTTGACCCGTGGCAGTTTTGTAATTATATAGAAATTCTAAGACCGATTCTCCAAAAAACCGGTCTTAAAAAAATTATTATTAGACTGGTTATAAATAAAACCGGTCTAAAAATATCAAAAAATTTAAAAAATTAAAAATTTGACACTTACAAGACCGGTTATTAATAATAACCGGTCTTAAAGATGAAAAATTTAAAAATTATTTTTTCACCCTTTTAAGACCGGTTTTTATGGAAAACCGGTCTACAAGGTGAGAGTTTTGCCCGTCTTTTTACTCCCGCGCTCTGAACCCTTTCTTCTCTTGTCGCCATTTCTCTGTAAGCTCTGTCTTTGCTTGTTTTGAACTCCTCCATCACTCCCCGTTTCTCATTTGCTCAACTCTCCTCCGTCATTACCGCTACCGTTGTTGTGTTCCTCGTCGCTGTTCTTTGATCATTGTCACTCTCCTCCGTCGCCACCTCTATTCTCCGTAGTGACCATTTTCCTCTGTCGTGACTTCCCTTTGTCAATGCTGTGAATTTGAGGATTTCATTTTAACCTCAGTCAACACCACCGTAACTTTGGGTAGAAGCTCACTCCTTGGTCTTCAATCTGGTTAGTTTCTATTAACTAAAGCCCTCAACTTTTAGCTTGTATTTGCTTATTCTCAACAATATTAACTCTGACAATATAGTTAGACACGAAATAATTGCAGAAAAAAGTAATTAAGGTGAAAGGGAAAACTGTGTGATGACTTTATTACTATATACGTTTTTCTTGTTTTGGACCAAAAGTAAATAAGATGCTCTGACTTGTGATATTTGGCTTGGTGTAATATCATTCTAAGTTCTGTTTTAATTTAGTATGATTGTTTGATTATCAGTGTTATTGGTTTGTTGAAATAATACTATTTTCAAATGGTGCATGTTAAAATTCGTTGAAATCTGTAAAACTCTATGGTTGTTATTTTTTTGTCTATCCTTTTGCTGTTGGATATGGGGTGCTACAAGTGTTAAGATATATATGGATCATAGTTGGATAAAAGCTAAATGAACGAGTGTTGAATATGATAATGGAGTGAGGGGCTTTCTAGACTTCGCTAGAAGAAATGCTGATGATGGTAGTAGGAAGTTTTATTGCCCTTGTGTAGTATGTTTGAATGAGAAGCGACTAAGTGTTGCAGATATATATATACACACATTTAATTTGTGAAGGATTTTGTAAGAGTTATACAGTATGGGTATGGCATGGTGAAGAATTAGAAATGCCAAGTTCATCTCAACAGGTAGGTGACCTTTGATGATAATGACATGGATACAGATGATCAGATAGAGGATATTATTCATAATATAGGAGAAGAGGCTTTTGAGCAATCACATGCATATGGTAATATGTGCAGTGATGCTGAGACGCCGCTGTACCCGGGGTGTCAAAAATACCAATTGTTGAAAGCAGTATTGAAATTAGTAAACTCGAAAGCACGGCATGGATAGAGCGACAAGAGTTTTTCAGAAATACTTAAGGATTTTAAGGACATGCTTCTAGATGATAATGTGTTGCCTTCTCAATATTATGATGCTAAGAAAATACTGTGTCCACTAGGGATGAAGTATAAAAAGATCCATGCATGCCTTAATGATTGTATATTGTATAGAAAAGAGTATGAAAAGGAACAACAGTGTCTGATATGTGAAACCTCGAGGTACAAATCAAATAACGCCCCTGCAAAAGTGTTGTGGTATCTTCCAATCATACCAAGGTTCAAGCGCTTATTTGCTAATGAAAATGATGCAAAAATTTTGAGATGGCATGTGGATGAGAGGATATCCGATGGAAAGCTTCGACATCTAGCTGATTCTTCTCAATGGAAGAAAATCAATCAATTATTTCTTACCTTCGGTGAAGAACCTAGGAACCTTAGGCTTGGGCTTAGCACGGATTGCATGAATCCTTTTGCTAGCCTGAGCAGTATACATAGTTCATGGCATGTTCTATTGGTAATTTACAACTTATCTCCTCTGTTATGCATGAAACGAAAGTATATCATGTTGCCTATGTTGATTTCGGGCAAAACAACTTGAAAATGACATAGATGTTTACCTAGAACCCTTGATCAAAGACTTGAAAGAGTTGTGGGATGAAGGTGTTGATGTTTTTGACGTGAACAAGAAGTAGGTTTTTAAAATGGGAGCCATGATCTTTTGAACTATAATTGACTTCCTTGCATATGGAAACTTGTCAAGATATAGTGTTAAAGGCCATAAAGCATGTCCGATTTGTGAAGAAGGAACATGCTCCCATCAACTTCAACATGGAAGAAAGACAGTTTATCTTGGCCATAGGAGATTTCTTAGACGAGGCCACCCATATCATAGATTAAAGAAAGCTTTTTTTGGTGGACAAGAGTTTGAAGATTCTACGAAGGCATTGACTAGGGAGCAAGTTTATAAAAAGGTGAAAAATATCAATGTTGCCTTTGGTAAGACTACAAAGAATAGTAATAAAAAAATAAATGGAAAAAGAGGTATGTCTTCTTCAATCTTCCATGTTGGTCCAATCTTGATGTGAGACGCTGTATTGATTTCATGCATGTGGAGAAAAATGTACGTGATAGTATTGTTGAGACATTGCTTAACATACAAGGTAGTTCTAAAGATGGCGTGAAGGCAAGATTAGATTTGTAAGAAATGGGGATACGAGAAGACTTGCATCCAAAGCCATATGGTAAGAGAACTTTTGGTCCTCCAGCTGCTCATACTTTGTCTAAGGATGAGAAAAGAAGCTTTTGTGAGTGTTTACATGGCATCAAAGTTCCTTCAGGGTATTCTTCAAATTTTAGGAAGCTTGTGTCAATGAAAGACTTGAAGTTAATAGGGCTAAAGTCTCATGATTGTCATGTCTTAATACAACAACTACTCTCAGTAGCTATTCGAGGCATTGCCGAATATAATCTTCAACATATTTTGACTAGACTTTGTTTCTTCTTCAATGCTATTTGTAGTAAAGTCATTGAGACAGAAAGATTGGATGAACTAGAAAATGAAGGATATCTGATCTTGTGCCAGCTTGAGAAGCTTTTTTTTTCTTCTTTTTTTAACATCATGGTACATCTAATTATTCATCTAGTGAGAGAGATAAAGTTGTGTGGCCCTATCTATTTACAATAGATGTACCCAATTGAAAGAACTATGAAAATTCTAAAAGGGTATGTGAAGAATGCAAATCGGCCTGAAGCATCTATTGTTGAGAAATATGTTTCTGAAGAAGAAATGGAGTTTTGTCAATATTACCTGTCAAATGTAAGATATATTGGGCTTCCTAAACGTCATGATGAAGAAGGGGGTAGACGCGAGGCTACAGTAAAGAGTGTTGATCCTGATGAATTGCAACAAGTCCACTTGTACATCTTGAATAATGTTGATGAAGTTCAAGATTACATTAATGCTCATAAAGAAATTGTCCGGAAAGAAAATAGTCGAATGATCGAATAAAGGTTAATTAAGGAGCATAACAAAACTTTTGCACATTGGTTCAAACAAAAGGTTGACGGAAAAGAATGTGTTTCTGATACAATTAAATGGTTAGCACGTGGTCCTAAGGTTGATGTCATAACTTGGACTTCATTTATGATCAATGGTTATACGTTTTACACGAAATCCCTTGATGATAGAAGCACCATCCAAAACAGTGGGGTTATGTTAGTGGCTAAATCTATGCACTTCTCTAGTTTGAAATATAAGAACCCTAGATTGGCAGCAATACCTTATTATGGGGTTATTGAAGAGATTTGGGTGGTTGATTATGTTAAAATTAAATTTCCCATTCTCAAATGCAAGTGGGTTGATGTCAACAATGGTGTGATGATTGATCAGTTAGGATTTATATTGGTTGATATGATTAGTAGAAGTTTTGGAGATAAACCTTTTACTATGGCATATCAAGCGAAACAAGTGTTCTATATTACCAAGGAAAAAAGGTCGTTAGCATTAATCAGGAAAGTCGTTCAATGAATGATCTTCTTGAGACTCCTTTTTCTAGGGGTCTACCAGAATTGAACGAAGAAGATGAAGCAGACAATGAACATGGCACAAGAAATGATCATCATGAAGGGATATGGGAGAATATCCCTTTATAAAACTACTTTGAAGGTTAGTTAACTAAAATAATTATCATGAATTATATTTGAATTATGTATATTGTTATTGGTATATATAAAACTACTTTTTTGATATCGTCATAGGAAAATGAAGGTTCTATGAATGATTGTGATCAAGAGAGAGGAAAAGGTGGATACTGAAGCTATCTGTTGTGAGCCTTCTTATCTGTCCTCTTCTATGGTTAAGGTATCATATTGTATATACTTAGTTGTCTTGTCAATATTTAGCTCTAGGTGGAACTGTATTTTTAATCTGAGGTGCAAGTAACTTGATCATTGTGGTTTCTATTGTGATAGTTTTAGTCTTGTGATGTATTTGTTAGGGAAGTTTATTATTCTTACATTAATTTTTTCAATGTGGTTTTGCATGTAGTTAACAATGATGCTCTCCATTCTATTCATTACCAAAAGTAACCAAACTTTTAGAGCCCAATAAGAAACCGAACCTATGATATGAACACATCTTCCAGGCCCCTTTTACAACCATATCTTCAAGAAATGTGAAGTAAAAGTTGCTCCTTTCACCTTATTGTCTAAAGACTCTTTCTTACAAACCTAAATTGTAATTGTAGAAGTCGAACTTGGTGAATTCCTTGTGATTTGCTCGTTTGGAAACTGAAGGAAAATGTTGATCTGTATAAGATGTTTGTTATAATGTATAAGAGAAGAATTTATTTGAATGTCATTGAAATGGATGCTTGCTAAGTGAAATGTTTTAACACGGGAAATGATTTGCTGGATAAATGTTTTAAATGGAACAATTTTTTTAAAAAAATCACCTTTTTAAACCGGTTATTTCCACAACCGGTCTAAAAAGTATATTTAAGACCGGTTGTATAAAAAACCAATCTTAAAAGTATTACTTTAAGACCGATTTTTTAAACAACCGGTCTAAATATTTCAACTTTTTATACCGGTTGTTTCGAAAACCAGTATGAAAATTTGAACATTTGAGACTGGTTTCTTCGATAACCAGTCTAAAAATAATTTTTTTAAAACCGGTTTTATAAATAATCGGTCTTAAAACTTTTTTTAAGACCGGTTCCTTAACCGGTCTAAAAAGGAGCAGACTTGTAAGACCGGCTGTATCAAAACCTCATCCAGAACTAATCTAAAATGTCATTTTTAACTGGTCTTAAAAGTGATTTTTCCACTAGTGAATGTTTCTAAATTGAAGATGCATGCATATAACTGTCTAGAAATGTTTTCCAAACACATCCACACTGTGACCTATTAATCTTAGATTGTATGAGTTACCCATATCAGCAATAATTACTCAAATTTGGCTCTTGTATCTTTCAATATGATATAACAAATATTTAATTTTTTTTCCAAAAATTAAAAGAGTGAAGAAAGAATAAAAAAGAATTATAAACTTGATATTATATGATTTTTTTAGTATAAGAGATTTTATAAAATATACATACACATTACACACAAATACACACACATATATAATTTAATTAAAAAAACTCACTGAATCTCCCTTTGTGGATATATGATACTGCTCCACTAGCTCCTAATTAACTTAAGCATCTCTATCTATACGACATCATGAGTTTGAAAAAAAAATATTAATAGTTCTATACTAATTGGCACTTATATGTAAGTGGGTGTCACATGAGAAGTTAATATTAATAATAATATAATTGACTTTGCCTAGTTAGCAACTGAAATCTAAGATCCAATTATACTTTGACAATATGGGAGCACAACTTCCCGTGTTGAAGGGCGTGGCATGCCATAATATATAGCCAAGATTTTGCTAATTATGAAATTAAATTCAGTGGACCTCTTTATTCATACTCCATCCAATTGAGAGTATAAATCACTTCTAAATTCTAAAAGAATTCTCCAGTTCATGATATAAGTAATCTAGAGAGTAATTAGTGCTTATTTACCAAATTTACTCATATAGTTAATATTTAAATGTGACTCCTTTTTCTCTCGTTCTCTCTCTCTTGTTCAAAACCTTGTCTAACTATATGTGTAAAGTTAAAAATACTTTTCAATTTAAGACAAATTTAATAAACAATTAACTGTCATTTCTTGATTATGATAATTTAGTTAATATAATTAAAATGACTTATATTAGAGACCGAATGAAGTATTATACTCTTTAGTTTTTGGCACTAAAAGAATTAACATTCACAACCAATTATCATTATTTTTTAGTGTGCTGCTCTGCGCATTACCTTATAATAATCTGCACATCTTCCCTGGGTGACTCGATATATTAATTATAATTTGTACAGACTTTTTATGGATGAAATCAGTTGAAATGCTCCAAAAAGAAAACGACTCATATATACACTCTTCAAAAGGATATATATTTAACATTGTAGATATATTAATCAATATACTATAAAGCATAATACATATGTATATTTGGTACACAACAATTAACAGAGGGAAGAGACCTTTGATGAAGCATAATTTTTCATTACAGTACTGCGTAATTAGAGAAAAAAATAGATCCCATCACCAAAAAAAAGAGGACTTTCGATGATGATTATTTGAAGTCATTGCTGAAAGTCTAACATCTCATCTTATGGTGGCGATTTGCTAAAAGTGATGAGCCTTTAAGCAACAACTAGTTGAGAAGACAACATAAGGGTAAGTATAATTTTTCTCAACCCTATACTGAGTAATTAGAGAAACATAAAACCATTTCACCCATGACATTAATTGGTCTTATCACTGTAATCCAATTGTATTGACTAACTCCTCTGGTCTTAAAATAAGATCCAGTTGACTTTTTTGGAGAGATTCAGGAAGCTTAATAAGTTATTTTAAAGTATTTATACTCATCATTTTTCTCCAAACTAATTTGTCTGACTTATAAATTGATATATAATCTAATAATATACAAAACGTGTGATATGATTAAGTAACTTATTTAATTTCCTTAATCTTTCTAAAGAGTCAATTGGGTCATATATTAAGGATCGGAAGGGGTTGTTTATAAGAACTAAAGTGCTCACCAGCAACACGAAGGCAGGCTAGCTAGCTAGCTACCACTAATGATCTAGATTAGTATTAATGAAATAATCTCTCACACCTGCAACATTATTCAATTATATATATTTCTCGGAATATTCACTATATATAATAATATCACATTATATGATTGTGGAATCTCTGTAATTTTCATCGAATCATTAACATGCATATAGCGATAGGACTTCCTGAGGTGATTGCTGTTGATCACCTAAGAGCAATTATATACATTAAAGTCCATGTGGGGCTCTTATCTTTTTTGTTTTTTTTTTTTGGGTGCTTTGCCTATAAAACCAATAAACATTCTTCCTTCCTGTGTACGGAATCTAATTATTTTCCACCATGAGTGGAAGGAAAGGAGAGAGAATAGAACACCCACCATCTCGATTCTCTCTTTTCTTTTCTTTTCTTTTTCTTTTTTTTTTTTTTTTTTTTTTTGAGATACAAAGGCAAGCAAAGCTTGAAGGAATTACAATATCAAGGGCTGAACCCCAAAGATAGATCAAGTGGCTGTAAACCACGTTCTAACACAAAAAGACGGACACATTCCGCCGGTGGTGATCCTAATTCTGTATAAGTCTGGTGGCTATAGTGAGCCGACCGAGCAAGGTAGTCCGCGCATCGAGTATTTTCCCTATGAGCATGGGAAATCTTCAAGTCCCAATCTGCATAGATGAGAGCGTTGGTATCCAAGATGACGTCGTGCAACGGATGGTCATTCCCACATTGAGTAGACAAATAGTGAATGGCCTGAAGAGAATCACTGAACAGTTTGATTTTCTTGAAACCCAACTGTTTACAAAGCTGTAGACCACGATGGATTGCATGGATTTCCGCAACAGTTGGGAAAGAGAGTCCTAACTTCTGTTGAAATCCACATATCCAGTTGCCTTGGTGATCGCGGATGACTCCTCCACAGGTTGATTGACCATCACTAGCAGTTGAACCATCGACATCAATTCTAATATAACCTTCTTCTGGGGGAAGCCAGTTGAGTAGGCCTCTCACCGGAGTCTGGAAGATCTGATGATGGAAACGACCTAACTCCACACCTTCTGAGAGGTGAAAGATGCATTTATGAACCAGCTCCTTTGGATTAGCCGCTTTACCTTCAAAAGCCTGACAACACCGGTTCTTCCAGAGGAGCCAGCATGTGGTACTGAAAACTTGTTGCCATGACCATCTAGCCATTCTTTTGTTTCCTGGGGAATGGTGAAGATTCCAATTTAGCCAATCCTGCAAATTACCAGAAGCAAACATAGTAGAGTATAGATGGTTAGTTAAAGAAAGCCAAACTCTCTGGGCCTGCTCACAGTCTCTCAGAATATGAATGATGGATTCCTCACTCTCACACTGAAAGGGACAAGTGTTTAAGGCACTCGGATTGAATCTCGCTCTAATCTCATTTGTCGGTAGCCTCTCATGGAAAACTTGCCACATAAAGTGCTTGATTCTTTCAGGAACACCCCAGTGCCAAAGATGCCGCCAGGAGGAGTGATGAGCTAGGGATTGTTGGTGGTAAGTAACATCGTAGGCAGACTTCACACTGAAGTTACCATCTGGAGTATTGCGCCAACAAACAAAGTCATCCACAGTGCCCATAGGAGGGGGAGCATCATGATTTTATCAACCGCCCAATTAGGAAGGAAAGTCTCCCAATGCGCCCTGTCCCAATGTCCAGATGGGGAGGTGAAAGAACGAACAGTAGCTTCCATATTCAGAAGGTGGAAATTTCTATCCACAAAGTGTATCAGAGGTTTATCCAGAGGGGACCAGCAGTCCTGCCAAGCAGACGTGTTCCTACCACTTCTGAGCTTCTTACCAAGACCTTTTTGGAAATCCTCCCAGACCTTTACAATTCCGTTCCACACTGCCGATTAACAACGCCACTTTTGCACATGAGGAATCAAGGATAAGCCACATGAGTATTTGGTGCGGAGACATTTCACCCACAGTGCATCCGGTTTTGTGACTAGACTCCAACATAATTTCATGAGTAAAGCTTTATTCTGGCAGTGAAGATCTTTAATATCTAGCCCTCCTTCATACTTCCTCCTTTTGAGAACGTCCCAAGCTATCAGATGCATTTTCCTAGAATCATCATATTGATTCCAAAAAAAGTCTCTGCTCAATTTCTCAATTTCAGAAAGAACTCCTTTCGGAACCAAGGTTGATTGCATCTGGTATTGAGGGATGGCTGAAAGAACCGACTTGATGAGCACCGTCCGGCCAGCCATACTCAGATATTTGCCCTTCCAGCTAGACAACTTTGATCTCACCTTTTGAAGGAGCGGGGCAAAGAAAAAGAACTCATTGATTCTATTTATAAGTTACTTCAAGCATGTTTTATACCTATTAAGAAAAATCTTAAACTTCATTAACTCTGATTTAAAATCCAACAACTTTATAATTTTTTCTCAACTTAATATACATTATATTCTATAAGAACAAGGTCAACACAATAATAAATAAATGATAAAATTGTGCATTCATATAAAAATTTAACGATATATGACTTATGGATAGGGCCAAAAAAATTTATTCACTTTCTGTCCTATAAAAATAGGGCAAGAGGAGTAATACAGTAGGCTGAATATTATTATAAATATCTGTGTGGTTTCTGATATACGAGCCTCACAATATTGGTGCTTGAGAGAGGAAAAGACGAGTAAAAATGAGTGTAAGACACATGATCAGATAGCAGATCAGATCCCCACTAATATTGGTCCTTTAATCAAACACCTATCTTAGTCATTACATCAGACATTAGACCTCAATCCTTGGATTACCATTCGTTTGCCTTTCATGACGCATGTCCGTCTCCCACCGCCAGCATACTAATATTTATCAAATAGCACCATCTTATTAATTTAATTTTCTTTTACAATCCAAATGAGACCCAACTCAGGTTGGCGTGAATCACAGGGCTTTCGTTTCTTAAGCAAGTGATTTAGGATTCATCCCAAGTTTTTGTATGTTTTGAAAATAATTGGAAAAGATTTACCTTCCATACCCTGAGAAAGATTAGTTTCTATAGCCAACAGAGGTACTATTCGTCTAGAGAAAAAAAGGATTTTGCATGTCATGTTATCGCATTCAGGAAGCAAATTATATTTATCCATTTCAATTGCACATTAAGTGGCTCTAAATAGTGCCCTAAGTAGTGATTATTAGCTATGTTCATAGGAGTAATATAATCACTAATAGAAACACTAGACTCAAGTGTTATCTTGGGGTTTTCTTTTAAACTTAATGAAATTTTTAACTTCAATGATTTTTTTGAATAAGGATAGTCACTTTCTTCATTACCAAGAGTATTCATCATTCATATTTAGCTTTTAATTAAATTGTATTACTCTTTTAGTCATTAATTTGAAAAACTAAAACCAATTTTCCCTTATTTTATTGCATTTGCATGATATTTAGATCACCTAGGAATCAATAAAAGACTTCTCAAAAAGAGAGAATAATCATAGATTTGTCTATACACAAACCTTGATTAATTTTTTTATTGTGGACCTCAAGACTAATGTACAAAAAAGCCCTAATTAGTGATTCCAATGGATGAAATTCCGAGGGCTAGAAATATGCATTAAAGGTTTGAAACTCTACTAATATTAGGAGAAAACAATAGAGCTATCTTGCATGGGCCACATACCGAGTAGTTGAGAGGAATCGAAGAACCGTTGCCGTACTTCCCATTTTCAGTCTACCCGTAATTATTTCAGCATATTCTAGAAATTTCTTTCCATATCCAAGAGAAGTTGTAAGCTTCCTGATTAGCTGATGATCAGTTTCATCAATGAACTTGATTTTAAGAGTGAAGGCTATAAGAAAGCCAGGGCTATCAGATAGGATATGTTTTGTTTCATTGAAAAAAGAATTAATCTCAATTCTGTTACAGCAGATAGTTCCCAAATAATTTAAGCTACACATATTTTTTTCATATAAAAAGTACTTAAAAAAAAAACTATAGTTCCACTTTGACTGATTTTCCAAAGATGTAAAATTTCCGTTGTAAAATCTGTGGCAAAAAAGTTTTGCAACCGTTTTTGGCTTGGAATCTGCATCAGCCTAATCCATTACTCCCAACTCGCAAGTGTACCACCTTGGTACACAAATATTGCTGGCGGATCATTTACCATTCAACATAAACCTCGTTATGTCCCTTCACATGTGCTTCTTATTACTTGTCTTCGTATGAAAAATCATACAGAGATCAAGCGAAAAAGAATGTGTTACTACTACCTTCAAACCATGATAGAAGAGTTAGCTGCTGGCTAGATTTGGTCTTAAATAATATATAAACTCAATCCGCTTTATTTCCCGTATTTATCATTCTTCATAAAATATCCCTATTAAATGCGAATGTAATGGGAGTTTGCATCAAGTGGTAATTATAATACAAATTATTTATATGGGTATTTTAGAAAAATCAATACACATTTTTTAACAAATGACTAATTTCTTTGATATACTCAAATTAGTTAAACACTGGAGGTGGTAATAATTATATCTTGAAATTTGGAACAGAACATATATTTAAGATATGAAAATGAAAATCTAAATCAGAACAAGTAAATAGGATGCATGGAATATAAAACTCGCTCTGTATGTAATTTATAATCATGGTTTTCTGGGTCATAATTGATTTTGACATTTAATTAGGTGTTTAGTTATAGATCTATAATAACTTAAATTTTGACATGTCCAGGGTGTCTGGATATTTTCTAAAAAAACTACTCCTCCGGTCCTTATTTTAATATATATTTTGAGAGTTGATATTGATCCTAAATATAAGATATGGTTTTAATATTTGTCAATTTTTTTCAAGTTTACCTCTATTAATACTTCCTTAATAATAATTAAAGAGGAGGAGGAAGGGGGAAATTAGGGAAGATGACTAGGATGTTTTAGAAAATACATATCATATTAATCAATTTCCTTAATCTAATCAAATTAGTTAAGTATGTCTTATATTAAGGACCGAAAGGAGTATGTTTATAACTTTGGCTATTATAAGAATCCAAACATGCCCTAAAAAAAAGTAAGGGAAAATTTTAGATAAAGACCACTGTAGCAAATTAATTTCCACTAACCCCCCAAGAAACCTAAAATTTCACTACAATCCCATAGGACTGCAATGAAATTAATTTGTGGAGTAAAAAAACAAAAATAACCCTTTCAAAATCAAAATCAAAGGAGAAGTAACTTGATTTATAAGTGACGAACACATCATGAATAAGTGGAATTAATTTCTTAACAATAATACATTGTAGCATGATCAAGTCAAATTTCATTTATAAGGAGCGAACATATCATGAATAAATGAAATATTTCTATGAACAAGTGGAATTTCACTTTTTGGTAATTGCATTCCTTCCTTAAGATCACATAGTGATTCTCTCAGGTAATTTTGCGTGCATAAAATAAATGGAGGGAACATAGGTTAATGGATGTACGTGGATTTTTCAAATTATATATATATAAAGGCAGCAGGCCGTACAGAATTACACATGAAACCTCGTAACTTAGTGGAAGTAGTCGTGGAATCTGCTTCAGCCTTCATATTTTGCATGCATGCCACCTTGCTATAGCTATAGCTATAAATAAAACTCTCTCTAGCTCTGTCTTTCTGATCATCTCAACTTACACAGAGAAACACACATAAAGAGATAGGATATGGTGATGGTGGTGGTGAAGGCAATGGCAGTGTTGGCTTTCCTAATAATCACTTTCTCTTCAAATTTTGCAACCTCGTTTCTCTTCAAATTTTGCAACTTCGTTCCTCACGATACCACAAAAAAACATGAATTTTTCAATAGAATTCAATTCTGTTGGAAAAATTTTCCGATAGAATTTTTTCCGAGGTAAATTAGCCATGGAAAATATTTCATTGGAAATTCTAACTTTTGCTATGGAATTTCTGACGGGATTCAATTCCGTCACAAATTATGTGGCAAACTTTAAAAATTATTATTTTTAATTATTTAATATTTTAAAATTTAATTTAATTTTAAAAAATTATTTTTATAAAATTTATTATTTTTAATTAATACTTTTAATTTAATTGTACATTTATTTTTAATTATTATTTTTTAATTTCTAAAATATTTTAATTTTCAATAATAGGTTTTGGTCTTTGTAGGGTCAAATTAGTCATATAAAAAATAAAATTTATTAGTTATTAATTAAAATTAGTAAATAAAATACTAGTTAATAATTATTTATTAGTTATTAATTAATGTTAATAAAAATTTAATTTTAGAAGTTAAAAAAAATATAGTTATATGATTATATATATAATTGTGTGTAATAATAGAACGCCAAAGCAGTCGAGCTCATCCGGTAAGGCATCGCGCGTGTACGGATGAGGTCGTGGGTTCGAACCAAAGGAGAGGTAAGTTGAGTTGCATTTCTGGAAAAAAGGCGGCTGTGACACGTGGCGGAGGGAGGTTGCGACACATGGTGGATCCGGGGCTTGACAACAAGGTGGACGCCACCGAAGTTGCCATGTACCGCCACCAACGATGAGGGGCCAGTCGCCGGAGTTGCCACATGGTTTTTTAAAGTTTAAAAAATAAAAAATATGTTTGAGACGAAATGGCGAGGGAATTTCCGATAGAATATTTCGTCAGAAGTTGCGAGGGAATTTCCGACGGAATCAAATTCCGTCAGAAATTCCACCAAAAATTATGACGGAAATAAATTCTGTTAGAAAATCCCTCGGAAATTTCTGACGGAATTTGAATTCTGTCAGAAATTTGTTTGTCACGCTATTATTACCGATGGAATCCATTCTGTCGGAAATCGTTTCTGTCAAAAATTCCATTGGAAACTCTAAATCCGTCAAAAATTCTATCGAAAATTCCATCCAAAATTCAATGTTTTTTTGTAGTGCGAGTCCAACGATGTTGTCCTCATTGCCATCCAAGTCAAAGTCCTCAATGCTAGTGCCTTGATATAGGGGAAGAATGCCACTCAGCTTGTGACAAGTGTCTTCGTACGAGGTCCAATCCTCCACAGTGTCATTGCTCTGACATTACTGAATTCAGCTACAAATCATGCAGCCCCTATGTATTGTTGGAAGACTGATTCAAAGTCTGATGTAACAGATTTCCACCGAAGATTGAGGAAGCAGCAAAGAGGTTACCTGAAAAATAGGGAGTGTGATGTTATGTGTTAGTTTCCTAAGATTTAGCAAGTAAATGTTATTTATTTATATATTATTTTCTGATTTATTGTTGTAGAAAAATTCTATAAATTCAGTGCTATTTGCCTTAGTTGAATATATCAGAAATAAAATAAAAAAAGGAAGAACCTTTCTCTCTGTATTTGAGCTCTCTCATTTCTTCTTTTTCTCTCTGTATAACTACCGCTACTCCTCTTAAAACCAATAAATTGGTATCAAAGCCAGGTTTGATTAGATTTGGACGTGATGGAAGCAGACAACAGCAGTGTAGTGAGCATCTCTCAACCTTCTATACCTATTTTCAAAGGAGAAAATTATGAGTTCTAGAGCATTAAGATGAGAACTTTGTTTAAATCTCAAGAGTTATGGGACTTGGTGGAGAATGGGTATAACGAGAATGAAGAGGAGGCCAGAGTAAGAGAAAATAAGAAAAGAGATAGCAAGGCATTATTTTTCATCCAACAAGTAGTGGATGATTCAATCTTCTCCATGATTGCCACTACTTCAACAGCAAAGGAAGCATGGACAGTCTTGCGAACGGCGTTTCATGGCTCAACTACGATGGTCACAGTAAAGTTGCAGACTCTTCAATCTGAATTTCAGAACCTACGCATGAATAATGAAGAAGCTGCAGGAATTTATGACAAAGGTAGCTGCAATTGTCAACCAAATGAGATCATTTGGAGAAGAGGTTTATGAAAAAACAGTGGTGACGCATGTATTGAGGAGTTTACCATCTAAATTTCATCATGTAGTTGCAACCATTGAAGAATCCAAAGATCTATCAGCTTATACACTTGATGAGTTGATGGGTTCTTTGCAATCTCATGAAGCAAGAATCAACAGAAAAGAAGAGAAAATTGAAGAAAAAGCATTTCAAGTGAAGGGAGAAACTAATGAAAAACATGCTGGCAAAGGAAGAGGCAGAGGAGGATTCAGAGGAAAGAATTTCAACCGTAGCAGAGGTGGAGGCAGATCTGGTTACAGGGTTAAAAGCAATATTCAGTGCCATAATTGCAAGAAATTTAGGCACATAAAAGCTAAGTATTGGTTCAAATAAAAGCAAGTCAATTTTGCAGAAGAAACCAATGGTGAAAGCAAGTTGTTTATGGCATATGTTGATCAACCAAGTACATATGCTGAAATATAGTTCGTAGACAGTGGCTGCTCGAATCACATGACAAGGAGGAAATCAATCTTCACTAATCTGGAAGAAACTCAAAAGAAGACAGTAAGGCTTGGTGATGACAAGGAGATGAAAGTTGAAGGAAAAGGAATAGTAGCGATCAATGTTATTCCAGGTAAAACGAAAATCTTGGATAATGTTTAACTTGTTAATAACTTAGCACATAACTTGTTGAGTGCAGGTCAGATTATGGAAGGTGGATATTCTGTTCTATTTGATAATAGAGAATGTGTCATGACACAGAAGGCATCCAACCAAGTGGTTGCAAGGATACCAATGACAAAGAACATAATGTTCCCATTTAATGTAAGAACCACACAAGAGTTTGCTTTAGTTGCTGGTGTGAAAGATGAGTCTAAGGTGTGGCATTTATGCTATGGACACCGAAACATCAATAGGTTGCAGCTCTTAGAGAACAAAGGTATGGCTTTTGTCTTACCAAAAATTTCTGCACTTAATATATGTGAAGGTTGTATATATGGTAATCAAACAAGGATGTCATTTCCTGTTAGAAAGGCATGAAGAGCAACAAAATGCCTAGAGCTTGTTCATTTAGATTTGTGTGGCCCTATGCAACTAAATCCTTGGGGGTAGCTATTATTTTCTCCTCTTTATTGATAATTTCAGCAAGATGAGTTGGATATATTTCCTAAAATCCAAATCAGACACATTTGAAAATTTTAGGTAATTTAAAGTAATGGTTGAGAAGCAAAGTGATGCAAGTATCACAGTCCTTCATACTGATAGAGGTGGTGAGTTTATATCATCAAATTTCAACCATTTTTGTGAAGAAAATGGTATACAACATGAGCTTACAGCACCTTTCACATCAAAACAGAATGGAGTAGCAGAGCGCAAAAATAGAACAATTGTAGAAATGGCAAGAAGCTTGCTGAAAGGAAAAGGATTGCCAAATTCCTATTAGGCAAAAGCTGTAGCAACAGCAGTGTACTTACTAAATCTCTCCCCAATAAAAGTAGTACAAGATTGCACTCCTTATGAAGCATGGACAGGGAGGAAGCCTACTGTGTGCCATTTGAGAATATTTGGTAGTATTGCTTATGTCTTGTTAAATTCTCAAAACCATCAAAAACTTGATAGGAAGTCATGAAAATGTATATTTATTGGCTATTGTACTGAGTCTAAGGCTTATAAAATACATGATCCTACTGATAGAAAGATAATAGTTAGTAGGAATGTGATATTTAGTGAAGATGCAAGCTAGGATTGGAGTGGTAGTAACTCAGACAGCAGCACAGATCATCTTCAAATACCATTAGATGAGGAAACATCATCAATCTCAGTTAATATGCCTACTCTAGTCAATTCAAATGAGAATAGTCCAGCAACTACACCATCAAGAAGCAGCACAAGTTCAGCAAGTGAGCCCTCAAATGAGACTCCACCAAGAAGATTCAGATCCTTAAGGGAGATTTATGTAAATGATGAGTTTGCCTTGATAGCTCCAGACCCTATGATGAGGTAGCTGAAAAAGAACTATGGAGGAAAGCAATGAAAGAAGAGCTCACAACCTTAGAAAAGAATCCAACTTGGGAATTGACAGATTTGCCAAGAGGTAAAAATGTTATAGGTTTGAAATGGATTTTTAAAACAAAACTCAATGCAGATGGGAGTATTCAAAAGCATAAAGCATGATTGATGAACTCAAATCAGCATTTCTCAATGGAGAGCTAGAAGAGGATGTGTATGTAGAGCAACCAGAAGGATTTGTGATTCATGGAGAAGAGGATAAAGTCTACAAGCTAAGGAAAGCACTTTATGGCTTAAAATAAGGTCCCGGGCATGGTACAACAAGATTGATGCTTATTTCCAGCAGAATGAATTTTTCAAAAGTAAGAATGAGCCAACACTTTATGTAAAAAGACAAGTTACATCATATTTCATTATAGTCTGTCTGTATGTTGATGATATAATTTATATGGGCTCAAGTAAGTTACTGCTAGAAGAATTTAAAACCAATATGATGAGCAAGTTTGAAATGACAGATTTAGCCTTGCTATATTATTATTTGGGATTAGAAATTGTGAAAGATGAAGCTGGAATATTTGTGTGTCAAAAGAAGTATGCTGCAAATTCATTGAAAAGGTTTTACATATCAGATTGCAAGATGACGGCTACTTCAATGAATATTAATCAAAAGCTTCAGGAAGATGATGGAGCCCCAAGAGCAAAACCAAATCAGTATAGAAGTCTGGTTGGTGGTTTGATGTACCTAACACACACAAGACCGGATATCTCATTTTCGGTTGGTGCTGTGTCAAGGTATATGAGTAATCCTTCCATGAAGCATTATGGTGCAGCAAAACGAATTCTAAGGTACATAGCTGGTACATTAAATTTTGGAATATGGTACACTTGTTTAGATCACTTCAAGTTAGTTGGCTTCACTGATAGTGATTGGGCAAGTTCACTAGATGATAGGAAAAGCACTTCTGGAAATGTTTTTGGCTTAGGGACAGGAGCAATCACATGGATGTCCAAGAAACAAGCCAATGTTGCATTGTCAACAGCAGAGGCTGAGTATATTGCAGCTGCTACTGCAACTTGTCAATGTATTTGGCTTGGAAGAATTTTAAAAGATGCACAGCAGAAGCAGCATGAAGGAACAAAGCTCTACAATGATAATAAATCAACTATTATCATGGCAAAAAATCCAGCACTGCCTGGAAGAACAAAGCAAATTGAGTTGAGGCATCATTTTATTCAAGAATTAGTTGCCAAAGGAGAAATCATTTTAAAGTTTTGCAGCACTGGAAGTCAAGTTTCAGATATCTTCACTACGGCGGATTTGGGGCCTCAGCTACGCTTTTGCAGCTGTGCCCTCTCCTGCGCCCCCATTTTGGGGGTCTTTCCAAATGTATTTTTTATGTCTCTTTACATCATTAGATTCTACACAAAATTAGTGAGATTTTGATATCTTATGGGCAAAAAATATATATGTTTTCAATTTTTTATGATTTTTCAAAGATATTTCAGAAAAATGCACCATTTTTCTGAAATGTCTCTGAAAAATCATAAAAAATTGAAAACATGTCTATTTTTTGCCCATGAGATATTGAAATCTCACTAATTTCATTTAGAATCTAATGATCTATAGAACCATAAAAAATACATTTGGGAAGACCCCCAAAATGGGGGCGTAGTAGAGGGCACAGCTGCAAAAGCGCAACTGAGGCCCCAAATCCCACTAAGGCATTATCTGGTAAAAGACACATGTATCTCAGAAGCGTACTTGGAGTATGAGACTTCGAATCAAAGAGGAGTGTCAAAAGACTAATTCAAAGTCTAATGCAACAGATTTCCACCGAAGATTGAGGAAGCAGTAAAGAGGTTACCCGAAAAATAGGGAGTGTGATGTTATGCGTAGTTTCCTAAGATTTAGCAAATAAATGTTAGTTATTTATTTTTTATTTTCTGGTTTATTGTTGCAGAAAAATTCTATAAATTCAGTGCTATTTACCTTAGTCGAATATATCAGAAATAAAATCGAAAAAGACAGAACCTATCTCTCTGCACTTGGGCTCTCTCGTTTTCTTCTTTTTCTCTCTGTATAATTACCGCTGCTCCTCTTAAAACCAACATATGAATATGAAGCAAGCTGCTCATATAATATAATAGAGCTGACTATAATTATGAAGGACTTGATGATGAGCAAGTTGAAGTATCTATAATGTCAGAGACAAAGCCTCTCCATATGGCTAGCTAGCTAGCTTGCCGGGCTTCTTTTTTTTTTTTTTATGAGTAGCGGTTGTGGAAAATAAATGAGAGCGATCTGAAAGTAATAAGGGTCTCATGATGTGTATGCATGGCCTTCAGTTTTGCTTCTCTGCAAACTGGTTTCTGCAGGTTTTTAATACACGAGCACCTTTATTTAAGATTTGAATCTCGTTAAAAATTTATGGAGTACTCCATCCATTCCTAAACATAAGTTTCAGAATTGAAAATATAGGTCCGTCCCAAAATATAAATTTCGTTTTAGTTTTGTCTCATCATTTATTGTTTTTTTTTTCAATTTTACCCTTGTTGACTGTATGTATATAATGCATATTTTTTTTACTAGTAACTGTTAGTGAATTGCATTAATTAAGAAGATGGATGAGATTTATATTTATGAGTGAGGGTATAGTTGGAAAAATATATATATTACTTACATATTTATTAATTTTAACTACTTTCTTAATAAATAAAAAATGGTTATTTGAAGCTTATATTTAGGGACGGATGGAAATATTAATGTTTTCAATTTCAAGTTTACTTTTGTTGAGTTAATTAATCCACACTTACCCAAATCTAAATTATTGTAATGTAATTTGTATTACAAACAAGATCTTATATTAAGGACCGGAGGTAGTACAAAAGTTAATATATATGTATAAGTACGTAAATTGCACAATGATTGTATCAAACTCCTACTTCAACAGTTAAAACATGTTAACAAGCCGAAATCTCAGACCAAAAATGACCACATAATTTTTTTTACATAAAAATGATTTATTTCTGCAAAGCCCTTGTGTGAGCGTTGAAGGAAGTAAAAGCATAATCGCAAAAATAATTAAAAAGAGGTTAAAGGGCATTTTTCTTATAAACTATCTCGAAATGAGCCTTGGTTATCTTAAAATATTTATTGGATCGGAGCCATATCGTCTCTTGGTGTCAAAATCGTTGCAATGTTGCCCTTCAACATACAATGTTGACTTTTGTGTACATTTAAAGAACATTTTTGCCCCTAAAAAATATATAATTTTCGTAAAAAAGTAACTAGCATCCTAAGGTTTAGTCATGTGGAGTAATATATATGTAGTAATATTATTAATTTATCATTAGTACGTAATGATAGATTTTTTATTATTGATTAAAATACTTATTAGTCGGGAAGTCATATAACACTTAAACATAATGCTACATGTACTGTTTCAATAAAAAAGGAGTTTCAATTGCTTGAAATTGTTTAACTTTAGATCATGTCACTTATTTCTTTACGAGTAAAAATATTCTTTAACCCAAAATTAATTAAAGATAAACGTCAACATTAATATTCATTAGTCAAAAGGCAATATTGCAACCATTTTAACATTTGAGGGACAAATTACTTTAATGATTGGTTTAGAAAAAATCATTGCTCCTCGTAAAATAGTTTAAGGGTAAAATTTCTCTTTAGGCCTTCAAAAATGTCCCTATATATCTTTGTTTTTAGAAGTGCTTCAACCTCGTCAATGCAGCATCTACACACACACACACACACACAAACTTATTGGAAAACAAGTTAAATTTTTGAAATTCAAATAAAAAAATTTTTATATTTTAAAACTTATTCAAATTTATTATTAAAAATGTCTAAGATGACTACTGAAAAATTAGTTAATGGATTATTAAAAATGTTAAATATGAATACTAAAATTAACTATGAAAGATGAGTGATAAAAAAAATTAACTTAGAAAATACTTCAAGGCAAACTTGCACTAAAAAATTCTTTTAGGATTTTTTTACCAAATTATTTTAGAATGCTAAGTGCTACTTGAAAAAAAATATATTTTAGAATGATGAATGCATAATAAAATAAAATATAATTTGCTTAAAGTAATGAAATTTTTGTGTTGTGTAATGATCATCAGAATAATTCAAGTAGGAAAAAAGAAAAGCATAACCCCAATATCTTCTTCTTTTTTTTTGAAAAAAAGCATAACCCCAATATCAAATAAATGATTTTTAGTTGAATATTAAGAAAATAAATTATTTTTACTTGAAATTTTGTATGAGAAGAAAATTAAACTACTTTAATTAAAAAATCTAACTTTCCTGATATATCAAACTATATATAAAAAATTTTCATTAAAAAATAAAAAAATAGTCTCATTATTCATTAGCGTAAAAATACAGTAATCTATGTATCACACCAGTCATAGTTATAGTGTGTGTTTGGAACAGTGATTATCAATTAGGCTTGCTTCAATTAAACTTTTTATAATATTACTTTTGGTAAAAGCCAGATTGTGTAATATGATTTATGTTTGAATTGGAGATTATTAAAATGACTTTTGGTAAAAGCCAGATTGTGTAATATGATTTATCCTGCTTGTATGTCTCTTCATTACCATTCAGATAAAAATATTGATAGTCCAGACTCCAGATGGTTCTTTTTTTTTTTTTTTTTTTTTCACAAGTTGATAATCATAAGAGATTATTATTTTATTATTTTTATTCATTCATAATATAAATATAATAATAAAAAATAAACCTTCTAAATCTTATGTAAATAATTCAGATGAGATATGCACAATGATGTACTATCAGATATAAGTGCCTCGTCGTTTGAAGCAAGATTATTAAATAAATTTACCCTCAATTAGGAAAAAAGAAATGAATAATCACGCTTTTTCCTAAGTTTTTATTTCATACTTAGGGAGATAACCAATGAAATTCAACATTATGAATTCTCCTGTAATTGATTATGTTCTTTTATCCTTGTGGAATGTTTTTTTTTAATATGGTTTATGAATTCAACCTACATGAACGGAAAAATAATTAACTTATTATCGATTAATTAGTTGGTGTCTAAAGCAGAAGTCACAAGCTGATAATGAAATAGAGGGCTCTAAATTAAAGATGAAGAGATGAACACGGAATCAACAAAAGAGTGACCAAAGAAACAACCACCACCCACTTAAAGTTTTTTTTTTAATTGAAAAGGCAAGTCCAAACAACTTGATGTTAAAAAATTTTCATTAACGTTTCTTTCTCATTTATTTTATATTTCTCTTTTTTAAAACTTTATAACCCAACTTCTCCAAATATTTTAAATACAACTCAAAAAAAATTTCCCTCCCCTCCAAATCCCTCATACCAAACAACCCATAAATGTGTACTTTTGAGTTTTGCCTAAGATTTAATTTACTGTATAGGAGATGGTGGGATGAATCATGAAAGACATATCTTCTTTTCTTTTATTCTAAATTTAATGGATGAGGACCATCAAGAGATTGTTTTTTAAAAGGTTAATGAAGAAAGGCAACAGAAAAAAGAGGAAGTGGAATCATGATAACCCACTTTTGAATGAAAATAATGAGATGTAACATCATATTCCCTAATTAAAGCCACTTCTTTTAATCTTTTATCACAGTAGCTTTTTAAAAAAAAAAAACCCTAAAACCTAGGCCAGCCAATTGTATGTATTTAGAGATTCTATTATATGCCGGAGATTCATTTTAATTTCAGAACTTATTCTAATTAACTAATTAACTCCACAGTAAATTCCTTTCGGATATTCATTTATGCATGGTTTTCATTTTAATCATTTTGATGTTGATTCTAAATTAAGTACCACAACGGTAAAGCAACATCTGAAACCATTTAGCTATATCTGAACCTTCCCGACCTATGCTTGCTTTAACTTTTTCCCTCATGTTCTACTTTATAATTGATGTTTTTTTACTAACTATTGTTTATATTTTGAGGCACAAGCTAGGCTAGAGGTATAAATTCTCATAACACAATAAAGAATTGAGCTTAGATTCCGTTTAAAGAATAAATTACTGCATATAAAGAAATAAGGTGGTGGGGGTGTAAAAAGAAAGTGGAAACAAATCAATCATTCTTACTGTAACTAAACGCTGTGTAAAGATATAAACGCAAAAAAAAAAAATGTAAACAAAAATCCATTGAGAAGAACGTGTGTATAATATGCTTCTACATGCTTCTTTATGAAAGATAATAAGCAACATATATCCAGTGAGAAGTGCAGAAACACCGAAAATTGAGATGTGATTGCAAATAATATGGAACACCAACCGGTCAACAACAAGGAATCTTTTGTCACTTGATACTACCTTTGGTTCTTAAGATAAGATCTTGTTCGTAGTGTAAGTACAATTTCTTATATTAAGAATTGGAGGTAGCAAGAGCTTTTCATCTCAGTAACCTAATGAGATAGCAAACACTTGGTGCTTGTTTGGTATGAGGGGAGGGGAGGAAAAGTGAGAGGAGGGAAAAAAATTTTCAAGTTGGATTTTAAAAAAAAAAATAGAAAAATGGGGTTAAAAGCTTTTAATTAAATTTTCTTACTCTTTTATATTAAATTTTTTTTGCTTTATCAAAATTTTGTAACCTCACTTTTCCGATTTTTTAAAATTCCACTTATAAAAATTTTCCGTCCCCTCCCTTCCCCTCCCCTCCCCTCCCCTCCCCTCCAAATCTCACATATCTAAACAACACAACTACTTGTTAAGATCAAAATATTTGGTGAGTTACAATCTGGATTTAACAAGTATAGAAGATAGTGGAGTTTAAAATAGAAGCGCACGCGCGCGCGCCATCATATTTATATTAACAGAAACACCGGCTGCTAATATAGTGGATATTCAGAAACTTAATAAGAGAACAAAATAAAGTAATATAACTCAAAGCAATGAGAGATAGATCAAGATCTAATATATGTAACAGATTCGAGGGGATAAGATCAGTATATGTTTGTGTACCTTCATCATGGTTGGAACCCAGAAGCGTCGGCCGTGAGCGTTGATGCCGATGATGGTGGTGAAGGGACTGGTACGAACCTTGTGCCATAACCAAACATGATAAGCTATGGTTATGGCAAGTCCCAAAGGAACCAACATCAAATCCAAATAATATTTCTTCCATTCCATCACTTTGATTCTCAGATTTCTCTTCCTAGTTACTTAGCTTTTAATCTGTGTCTGTGTTGTGCAGTGATGCTTCTGTGTATGTTGTTGATGAAGAAGATGATGAACGGTGGATTCCTTAGAGATTCTAATTAACTTGTACCACTTGAATACGAATATAAACTTTGATGTCTTTTGTGGATTGGAGGCTTACAGCATATGTATCTATTTATAAACAAAACCTGTGCCCATGAGATGATTAATTAAGGCAAGCAAATGCGTCAACTAGTGGTAAGATTAGGTATAATCTTTCTTCTCTTTTTCTGTAGTTTTCCTTCTTCTTTTTTTCCCCTCTTTAGTTTTCACCAACACGCTCCTTTTTCCATCCATTCATCTTTATGCCTTAGATCACTTTTAAATTCCGGTTTTTTTAGGTGAGAGGTAGATGATGAGTATCTAACCTTAAATTTGTAAGTTTTGTGAGTCATTTCACTTAAATACAAGTATATATTCTTTTCACTTGAATATTAGTATAAATTTGATCTTTTATGGAGGCTTATTAGTTTTAGAGTTTTAGATAGATGTATAAGTTAGGGTTGGCTTTCTATCAATATTTATTTTATTTTCGTTCTTTTTTTTTTTACCCTGTGTCAAATGGCTCTTGATATCATGTTAGAATTTTAGATTTGAGTATATGTTAGGGCTGGCTTTCTATTAAAATTGCTTAAGCTATCAATGTGGGACAATTCCTCGTGCTATTTTTTTTGTTCTGTTTTTGGCTTTCTATCAAAATAACTTGAACTATTTGATAGAACTCCCTTTTCAAATTATATACCTTAAATCACGTCTTTAATTAATCAATGTGAACCTTCTCTATATTCAAATAATTAGCAGAGGGTTACTATATCTAATTGGAAATAAAATTGGGACCATTAGAAGGAAAAAAAACTTATCTTAATATTGAAGTTGTAAGTTTACAAGTCCTTTCACTTGAATAAGAATATAAACTTTGATTTTTTTCTTTTTTAATGGAGACTCAGGATATCTATTTATAAACAATATTTTAGACCCATGTGATCATTAATCAAAGCAAAAAAAAACGTATCTTAAGCTTAGAAAATATGAATCTAAACTTTGATCTTAAGGAGGGGCTCAGTAGATCTCCTTTTTAGTTCGCTCGATCTATTCATATATATTTATGCCTTCACTTTTAAATTCGGCCTCTCTTGAAGAGAGGGTTACCTATTAAATCATTCAAATCAAGTTTTAAATTTATAGGTTATTTCACTTTATTTAACTCAAGTTTGTTTGATGTAAGACTTTTCCATTTTTTTCCACGCATTAACTCAAGTCAAGTAACACTGACAATTAAGGCAAGAATATGTATGAGTTTAAAAATAGAGAGAATAATTTGTTAAGCATATACAGATTCACACTCTTGAAACAATAGAGACGATTTGACTTACTCTTACACATCGTCATGCTAAGTATATCTTAATATGGTAATGAGATTAAAATTATCCCCACACAACACACACTAATTGGAATATAATTTTCCGTGAAACCACCCATAGATTAATGGGGGGGAAAAGACTTGTTAGTATATGTCTTAGTCATGATAAATACTATAATTTATAGAAGAATATTGTCCTGATGGACAAAAAGAAAGAAGAATATTGTACTATTATTGATAATTATAATTGAGCTAGCTAGATTCATTGATGTAGTGGGTGGTTTATTTTTCGTAATCAGTGACTCAATAATAATTGAGTGTCTGCAAAATGTATTCGTAAGGAATAAGTGCTCCTTCACATTGTGACCGTTATACTTGCACTCACAAGAAGCTTCGTACACTTAAATAATATTACCAAAATCCTCTTTCTAATGCCATACACGTGTGTTTTCTTTTTATAAGTACTAAGGCAAGCAAAGATACACGTGTGTTTTCTATAATCTATCTCCATGCGTCATTGTGTGTTTTGTCGCTACTTGCACACATGTACAATTTTAAAACAATATAAACAAATACTGCATTAAATAAATCCCATAGATTGCTAATGGGCAATAAACTATGTTCACGCTCAATGAATATGACCCTTTATCTAAAATATTAATTTTATTTTTGAAAAATTCGATAAAGTAAAATGGAAGTTTTATCATACCGCTACTCGATTAGCAATGCTTTATGATAATAAATGTGGGACTTTAAACGGACTACATTAGCACAAAATAGATATTGTTGAGATAAGGATGTTAAGATGGATGTGTGGTCATATGATGAAATGTAAGATTCGTAGTGAACCTATACAAGGAAGGGTTGAAGTGCCACCAATTGAAGAAAAAATAGTAGAAAATCGTTTAAGGTCGTTTGGACATTCATCATATACAAGGAAGGTCATTAGATGCATCAGTGAAGAGTGTAGATCAAGTTGTTTGGAATCCAATAAAAAGGGGTAGAGAAAGATCAAAGAGAACTCTCAATGATGTTACTGAGCGAGACCTCTTAGTTCACAATTTATCCAGAGATTTGGTTTTTGATCTAGTTCAATGGTGTTTTGGAATCCATGTAGCCAACCCCACCTAGTGGGATAAAGCTTTGTTGTTATTATACTGAAAAATCTCTTATTGCAAACTTTATCGGTTGACAAATCCCCAATTTTATTATATATTTTTTTCACTTTATTTGGGGATGTTGTTATATTAATTGAGTTTGAAATGCTTTAATTGTGATAAATAGATATTAAGAGTAAATACATTAAATTAGGACTAAAAATGGCAAAATTGTCAAAATAATTGTAATTACTCTTAATCATTAATTCTTGAGAGGATTTGATATTAGTTTAATTGTTTTCAATTGAAAGTACTTGAAAATTTGGATTAAATCTGAAAACGTTAATTTGGGTTTTCAATTTTAGAAATAACAGTTTGGTATCATAACATTTCAAAATGCCAATTTAGTCTAGCCAAAACTCAGCGTTTTGGCAGCCCTTAGGTCAGCTCTTCAATCAGTTTCAGATTGGAATGGCAGGAGGGAGGTCGAGAGCCAGGGGAGCTGCGGCGAGAACATAGAGCTTGGAGCTCATCCTCTTCACCACTCCTTCATCGCGCCATCATTCCATTCACCATCGCCTCACTACTGCCGGCTCACCACTACTTCCATTCTTCCACCACCAAGCTCGAAGGAGCTGAGCTGAGAGGAGGGAAGCTCCGCCGCAGGTAGAGCTTCAGCTGCGAGGATCTCTTAAGAGAAATAGAGACGATTGGAGAGCCAGGAGACCAGAGAGCTGGCAGCACCCTCGGCTTTCCTCTGCGATTTTCGGAAACCTTCACAGCCTCCCTACCATCACTGTCACCTTCTTCATTCCAAATCTTGAGCTTCAGCGTGAAGAACAGAGGAAGAGGAGCTGCAAACAATTGGGAGAAGGACCTGAACCATTGACTCCATCTTGTCACCACCACAAACCACCGTCGACCAAACCGCCAGCAACATCCTTGGTCCAAACCGTGGCTTTCTCTAATCTGTTTTTGTGTGGCAATTTCAGCCCCTGAGCTTAATTGATTTAGTGCTAATTGGTTAATTAATTCATTGTTTTCAATGTCTGAAATTGTGGAAGAGTTTGGTGAAGCTGTGTTGCTGGTTGGCACTAGCTAAAACCTCTCAATCCTTTATAGCAAGGGTAATGGCATGAACTTGGAGTTTCAATAGGGGAGTTTTTGTTCTTTAATTTTTATAATTCTACATTGTAATTGTGATTCCTAGGTCTTAGGATGAATTTTATAATAATGAACTAATTTATTTTGATGTATTTAGAGATTGGATGTTGGCTTGAATCTTTGTTAGGCACTTGATATTGTGGTTAATTAGCTTAATTATTATTTCGTCTTTGTACTGGTTAGTCATTGAATTGATGATTGTGTGAACATTTTGTGCTAATTTCAAAGTGGTTTGGTTAGTGGATCAATGGTGTCTTGTGTTTACATTGATTAATTGAATGTGAATTTATTAATTGTATCTAGCATTGAGTTTTAGCATCATTAATCTTGATTTTTCATATGGGTGGCCATTATTAAATTAAGATTAATGAAAAAATCAAGTGGTAATACGAGGTGGCTCGGTTATTGGATTAAAAGCTAATTACAATTTTTAAGTTCATTTAATTGCTAGAGTGCTTAATCAACGTAAATTAGACAGATTAATATGCAATGTGGCTTGGTATTAATCAATCTAAGCTTGGCCTAGTCTAAGGGATGGCCTTAGAGTCTCTTAAAACTAGCATGGTTAATCTCCCATAATCATTTGAAGTAAGGATTGCTTGCGCTATTGATAAATGAAATATTTGCATATTTATTTTCTCTTATATGATGATTTTATGAACGATATTTGAGATTAATGTAATAAATTTAGGTGTAATTAATAAATACAGGATGATTTTGACATAAATATTTTTATTATTATTATAATATTTATTTGTTTTCTTTTTTGATAGCGACACAATAAGAGGAGAAAGGAGACCAAAACTTGGACCGATGGGATTGAAAAAGGCTAATTACTGTAGATCGGTACTATTCACTGGGGGGTCACTATTCATGACGGGTTCACTGGGGTTCACTGTAGCAACGCAGTTTTTTTCCCTATAAATAGAGATGAAGGCCAAGCACAAAATACAAGAAGTGCAAGAAGTTGAGTTTTCCTTCTTTGACAATTAGAGGTCCTTCTCTGACAGGGAGAGATCTTTTCTCTGACAGTTTTGAATAAACTGTGTTATTTTTTATATTTAATTTCATGCATTATATTACTTTCTGCATGTCTCCTACATGGAAGGCTTAGTATTATATTACTTTCTGTATACCTCCTACATGGAAGACTTAGTATTGTATTACTTTTTATATGCCTCCTACATTGAAAGCTTAGTATTGTAATACTTTTTGCGTACCGCCTACATGGAAGGTTTCACTTCCTAAATGGACGGCTAGATTTCTCTATTTTTCATGTATCTTTTGGTTGTATATTTATATTTCAGAATTTAATATTCAAGTGTTATGCAGTATTTTTGAGGTTTTCATTCAAGCTTTATGCAATATTTATGAAGTTTTCAATTTATTTTGGTTTTATTTTTAATTTCATCATGAGCTAAATTTCTATTTTTCTAGGGTAATGACGTAGCTTACTAATGACGGATTGAATCTTAACTTATTAAATCTAGTTTTAATTTCTCCTTCATGATTGAGTTTTAATTATTGTTCTTAATGCTTTCATTTGATTGACCATCTTTTGAATGATTTCAATATGCATGTTGAGACTGAAAGGAGATGCATGTGTGTAGATCCTATAATTAAAACCATAACTTGCAAATGAAATAGGAATATATTCATATGAGTTGTGTAGTCTTACTGAGTTTCATAAATCTTAATGCATAATTAATTGCTTAAATTTATATAGGAATATATTGGATTGACAATTAATTATATAATTGCTTGACCTTGGAAGAGGCTAGTAATTAAATTAAGGAAACTCAACTATCAATCATATGGAGGAAATTGGGCTAGAATAGATAAGTGATTCAATCCGTAATTTGTTAAGTGAAATCTGACCCCTAGGGCTTTTTCTCATATTTGCTTTCATATCATTTACACTCATATTTAATTGTTTTTTTTTCTTTTATTTTGTACTCTTAATCACCAACTAATTGATTGACTAAATAGAATTAAAATCACCCATTTTGGTAAGTGATCAATCCTTGTGGGAACGATACTCTACTCACTTCTATATTACTTGATTACGACAGTATACACTTGCACTCTTTCATATATCATCTACACACGTAACAGCTATCGCTATGAATGATTGTTCATTCCATTATTAATCTCCTTGTTTCTTTCATTTCATTAATTTCATCATCATTCCATTTCATTTTGTAAAGAAAAATCTCAAAAAGAATTAGTTTAGAACAAGTTAATTTTAAATTGCAAAAAGTAGTTTAAAAAAATCAAATTTTTCCCTTTTTATCATTTCATGTCAATTATTGCACTTAGTTTCTGAGTAATTAATAAAAGGCTCATCGAACGACGATATGATATTACACTCTTTATTGCAATCCTTTGTTTAATTTTTGAAGAGGTTACTAAGACACAAAACACACGCTTCTTCATCGGCTAAAAGTATCTAAGGACCTAGGTCCTTGACCGGTTGAACTCTTCTCTAGTTGTGTGCATCATATCTTCGGCTATGTACAAGTGTTTTTTGTGATTCTTATAGTTAAAGTTGAATATCTTCTGTTTCAGGTATTTTTAGGTAGCAAATTTTGCAATGAGAAATTTTTCAACAATTTTCTCTTAATTTTATTTTAAGTATACTTTGTTTTATTTTTTAAGAAGTATAACGAGAATAATAATAACCTTTTTGTTTTTTTTTTCCTGCTTTCTTTTCCAAATTTCCACGCGCACAACACACGCACCCCACCACACAAGTTAATTTAATACAACTTCTCTGGTTGATTCTTCAATGCGTAATAACCTAATGCTGCTGATCCTTAAGTCGTATTTTTTATGATAATTGCTAAAGCATATAGAGTATTTTATTAAAAAAAAGATAAGGGTAAAAGGGAGATTTGACCCTAGTTTGTGTTATTCTTTTGAAAAAGCAAACATGAATGGTTGGAGAATTATATGTATAGGATGGATTTTAATTTGATCCATTAATTTATAGATTCCCTCTTTTATGTATGAAAATGTATGATGTCTAAAAATTATTTTGAACATTATTGACAAGGGAGAATCACTTAAAAGGAACCTGCAAATTGGGAAATGATAGATGAGTTTTTTTTACCAAAAGTTGATTAGAAAATGTCAAAACGTGATAAGGAATTCCCAATTTTTTTCTTGGGAAATGAATTATTTGTCATTTTTCAATTTTCAGGTTCCTTTTCAAGAATTCTCCCTGTTAACAAAGTAAAGAGACTTTTAATTTATTTGCTTGCTTGTTTGACACAAACACACAATGTTTCTAAAACACACAATCACTAGTACAAAATTCCCTTTTTAGACCATCACATTTAGATTGACTATAGCGGATAAGGTCTTAAAAATTTGACCCGTGGCAGTTTTGTAATTATATAGAAATTCTAAGACCGATTCTCCAAAAAACCGGTCTTAAAAAAATTATTATTAGACTGGTTATAAATAAAACCGGTCTAAAAATATCAAAAAATTTAAAAAATTAAAAATTTGACACTTACAAGACCGGTTATTAATAATAACCGGTCTTAAAGATGAAAAATTTAAAAATTATTTTTTCACCCTTTTAAGACCGGTTTTTATGGAAAACCGGTCTACAAGGTGAGAGTTTTGCCCGTCTTTTTACTCCCGCGCTCTGAACCCTTTCTTCTCTTGTCGCCATTTCTCTGTAAGCTCTGTCTTTGCTTGTTTTGAACTCCTCCATCACTCCCCGTTTCTCATTTGCTCAACTCTCCTCCATCATTACCGCTACCGTTGTTGTGTTCCTCGTCGCTGTTCTTTGATCATTGTCACTCTCCTCCGTCGCCACCTCTATTCTCCGTAGTGACCATTTTCCTCTGTCGTGACTTCCCTTTGTCAATGCTGTGAATTTGAGGATTTCATTTTAACCTCAGTCAACACCACCGTAACTTTGGGTAGAAGCTCACTCCTTGGTCTTCAATCTGGTTAGTGTTCTATTAACTAAAGCCCTCAACTTTTAGCTTGTATTTGCTTATTCTCAACAATATTAACTCTGACAATATAGTTAGACACGAAATAATTGCAGAAAAAAGTAATTAAGGTGAAAGGGAAAACTGTGTGATGACTTTATTACTATATACGTTTTTCTTGTTTTGGACCAAAAGTAAATAAGATGCTCTGACTTGTGATATTTGGCTTGGTGTAATATCATTCTAAGTTCTGTTTTAATTTAGTATGATTGTTTGATTATCAGTGTTATTGGTTTGTTGAAATAATACTATTTTCAAATGGTGCATGTTAAAATTCGTTGAAATCTGTAAAACTCTATGGTTGTTATTTTTTTGTCTATCCTTTTGCTGTTGGATATGGGGTGCTACAAGTGTTAAGATATATATGGATCATAGTTGGATAAAAGCTAAATGAACGAGTGTTGAATATGATAATGGAGTGAGGGGCTTTCTAGACTTCGCTAGAAGAAATGCTGATGATGGTAGTAGGAAGTTTTATTGCCCTTGTGTAGTATGTTTGAATGAGAAGCGACTAAGTGTTGCAGATATATATATACACACATTTAATTTGTGAAGGATTTTGTAAGAGTTATACAGTATGGGTATGGCATGGTGAAGAATTAGAAATGCCAAGTTCATCTCAACAGGTAGGTGACCTTTGATGATAATGACATGGATACAGATGATCAGATAGAGGATATTATTCATAATATAGGAGAAGAGGCTTTTGAGCAATCACATGCATATGGTAATATGTGCAGTGATGCTGAGACGCCGCTGTACCCGGGGTGTCAAAAATACCAATTGTTGAAAGCAGTATTGAAATTAGTAAACTCGAAAGCACGGCATGGATAGAGCGACAAGAGTTTTTCAGAAATACTTAAGGATTTTAAGGACATGCTTCTAGATGATAATGTGTTGCCTTCTCAATATTATGATGCTAAGAAAATACTGTGTCCACTAGGGATGAAGTATAAAAAGATCCATGCATGCCTTAATGATTGTATATTGTATAGAAAAGAGTATGAAAAGGAACAACAGTGTCTGATATGTGAAACCTCGAGGTACAAATCAAATAACGCCCCTGCAAAAGTGTTGTGGTATCTTCCAATCATACCAAGGTTCAAGCGCTTATTTGCTAATGAAAATGATGCAAAAATTTTGAGATGGCATGTGGATGAGAGGATATCCGATGGAAAGCTTCGACATCTAGCTGATTCTTCTCAATGGAAGAAAATCAATCAATTATTTCTTACCTTCGGTGAAGAACCTAGGAACCTTAGGCTTGGGCTTAGCACGGATTGCATGAATCCTTTTGCTAGCCTGAGCAGTATACATAGTTCATGGCATGTTCTATTGGTAATTTACAACTTATCTCCTCTGTTATGCATGAAACGAAAGTATATCATGTTGCCTATGTTGATTTCGGGCAAAACAACTTGAAAATGACATAGATGTTTACCTAGAACCCTTGATCAAAGACTTGAAAGAGTTGTGGGATGAAGGTGTTGATGTTTTTGACGTGAACAAGAAGTAGGTTTTTAAAATGGGAGCCATGATCTTTTGAACTATAATTGACTTCCTTGCATATGGAAACTTGTCAAGATATAGTGTTAAAGGCCATAAAGCATGTCCGATTTGTGAAGAAGGAACATGCTCCCATCAACTTCAACATGGAAGAAAGACAGTTTATCTTGGCCATAGGAGATTTCTTAGACGAGGCCACCCATATCATAGATTAAAGAAAGCTTTTTTTGGTGGACAAGAGTTTGAAGATTCTACGAAGGCATTGACTAGGGAGCAAGTTTATAAAAAGGTGAAAAATATCAATGTTGCCTTTGGTAAGACTACAAAGAATAGTAATAAAAAAATAAATGGAAAAAGAGGTATGTCTTCTTCAATCTTCCATGTTGGTCCAATCTTGATGTGAGACGCTGTATTGATTTCATGCATGTGGAGAAAAATGTACGTGATAGTATTGTTGAGACATTGCTTAACATACAAGGTAGTTCTAAAGATGGCGTGAAGGCAAGATTAGATTTGTAAGAAATGGGGATACGAGAAGACTTGCATCCAAAGCCATATGGTAAGAGAACTTTTGGTCCTCCAGCTGCTCATACTTTGTCTAAGGATGAGAAAAGAAGCTTTTGTGAGTGTTTACATGGCATCAAAGTTCCTTCAGGGTATTCTTCAAATTTTAGGAAGCTTGTGTCAATGAAAGACTTGAAGTTAATAGGGCTAAAGTCTCATGATTGTCATGTCTTAATACAACAACTACTCTCAGTAGCTATTCGAGGCATTGCCGAATATAATCTTCAACATATTTTGACTAGACTTTGTTTCTTCTTCAATGCTATTTGTAGTAAAGTCATTGAGACAGAAAGATTGGATGAACTAGAAAATGAAGGATATCTGATCTTGTGCCAGCTTGAGAAGCTTTTTTTTTCTTCTTTTTTTAACATCATGGTACATCTAATTATTCATCTAGTGAGAGAGATAAAGTTGTGTGGCCCTATCTATTTACAATAGATGTACCCAATTGAAAGAACTATGAAAATTCTAAAAGGGTATGTGAAGAATGCAAATCGGCCTGAAGCATCTATTGTTGAGAAATATGTTTCTGAAGAAGAAATGGAGTTTTGTCAATATTACCTGTCAAATGTAAGATATATTGGGCTTCCTAAACGTCATGATGAAGAAGGGGGTAGACGCGAGGCTACAGTAAAGAGTGTTGATCCTGATGAATTGCAACAAGTCCACTTGTACATCTTGAATAATGTTGATGAAGTTCAAGATTACATTAATGCTCATAAAGAAATTGTCCGGAAAGAAAATAGTCGAATGATCGAATAAAGGTTAATTAAGGAGCATAACAAAACTTTTGCACATTGGTTCAAACAAAAGGTTGACGGAAAAGAATGTGTTTCTGATACAATTAAATGGTTAGCACGTGGTCCTAAGGTTGATGTCATAACTTGGACTTCATTTATGATCAATGGTTATACGTTTTACACGAAATCCCTTGATGATAGAAGCACCATCCAAAACAGTGGGGTTATGTTAGTGGCTAAATCTATGCACTTCTCTAGTTTGAAATATAAGAACCCTAGATTGGCAGCAATACCTTATTATGGGGTTATTGAAGAGATTTGGGTGGTTGATTATGTTAAAATTAAATTTCCCATTCTCAAATGCAAGTGGGTTGATGTCAACAATGGTGTGATGATTGATCAGTTAGGATTTATATTGGTTGATATGATTAGTAGAAGTTTTGGAGATAAACCTTTTACTATGGCATATCAAGCGAAACAAGTGTTCTATATTACCAAGGAAAAAAGGTCGTTAGCATTAATCAGGAAAGTCGTTCAATGAATGATCTTCTTGAGACTCCTTTTTCTAGGGGTCTACCAGAATTGAACGAAGAAGATGAAGCAGACAATGAACATGGCACAAGAAATGATCATCATGAAGGGATATGGGAGAATATCCCTTTATAAAACTACTTTGAAGGTTAGTTAACTAAAATAATTATCATGAATTATATTTGAATTATGTATATTGTTATTGGTATATATAAAACTACTTTTTTGATATCGTCATAGGAAAATGAAGGTTCTATGAATGATTGTGATCAAGAGAGAGGAAAAGGTGGATACTGAAGCTATCTGTTGTGAGCCTTCTTATCTGTCCTCTTCTATGGTTAAGGTATCATATTGTATATACTTAGTTGTCTTGTCAATATTTAGCTCTAGGTGGAACTGTATTTTTAATCTGAGGTGCAAGTAACTTGATCATTGTGGTTTCTATTGTGATAGTTTTAGTCTTGTGATGTATTTGTTAGGGAAGTTTATTATTCTTACATTAATTTTTTCAATGTGGTTTTGCATGTAGTTAACAATGATGCTCTCCATTCTATTCATTACCAAAAGTAACCAAACTTTTAGAGCCCAATAAGAAACCGAACCTATGATATGAACACATCTTCCAGGCCCCTTTTACAACCATATCTTCAAGAAATGTGAAGTAAAAGTTGCTCCTTTCACCTTATTGTCTAAAGACTCTTTCTTACAAACCTAAATTGTAATTGTAGAAGTCGAACTTGGTGAATTCCTTGTGATTTGCTCGTTTGGAAACTGAAGGAAAATGTTGATCTGTATAAGATGTTTGTTATAATGTATAAGAGAAGAATTTATTTGAATGTCATTGAAATGGATGCTTGCTAAGTGAAATGTTTTAACACGGGAAATGATTTGCTGGATAAATGTTTTAAATGGAACAATTTTTTTAAAAAAATCACCTTTTTAAACCGGTTATTTCCACAACCGGTCTAAAAAGTATATTTAAGACCGGTTGTATAAAAAACCAATCTTAAAAGTATTACTTTAAGACCGATTTTTTAAACAACCGGTCTAAATATTTCAACTTTTTATACCGGTTGTTTCGAAAACCAGTATGAAAATTTGAACATTTGAGACTGGTTTCTTCGATAACCAGTCTAAAAATAATTTTTTTAAAACCGGTTTTATAAATAATCGGTCTTAAAACTTTTTTTAAGACCGGTTCCTTAACCGGTCTAAAAAGGAGCAGACTTGTAAGACCGGCTGTATCAAAACCTCATCCAGAACTAATCTAAAATGTCATTTTTAACTGGTCTTAAAAGTGATTTTTCCACTAGTGAATGTTTCTAAATTGAAGATGCATGCATATAACTGTCTAGAAATGTTTTCCAAACACATCCACACTGTGACCTATTAATCTTAGATTGTATGAGTTACCCATATCAGCAATAATTACTCAAATTTGGCTCTTGTATCTTTCAATATGATATAACAAATATTTAATTTTTTTTCCAAAAATTAAAAGAGTGAAGAAAGAATAAAAAAGAATTATAAACTTGATATTATATGATTTTTTTAGTATAAGAGATTTTATAAAATATACATACACATTACACACAAATACACACACATATATAATTTAATTAAAAAAACTCACTGAATCTCCCTTTGTGGATATATGATACTGCTCCACTAGCTCCTAATTAACTTAAGCATCTCTATCTATACGACATCATGAGTTTGAAAAAAAAATATTAATAGTTCTATACTAATTGGCACTTATATGTAAGTGGGTGTCACATGAGAAGTTAATATTAATAATAATATAATTGACTTTGCCTAGTTAGCAACTGAAATCTAAGATCCAATTATACTTTGACAATATGGGAGCACAACTTCCCGTGTTGAAGGGCGTGGCATGCCATAATATATAGCCAAGATTTTGCTAATTATGAAATTAAATTCAGTGGACCTCTTTATTCATACTCCATCCAATTGAGAGTATAAATCACTTCTAAATTCTAAAAGAATTCTCCAGTTCATGATATAAGTAATCTAGAGAGTAATTAGTGCTTATTTACCAAATTTACTCATATAGTTAATATTTAAATGTGACTCCTTTTTCTCTCGTTCTCTCTCTCTTGTTCAAAACCTTGTCTAACTATATGTGTAAAGTTAAAAATACTTTTCAATTTAAGACAAATTTAATAAACAATTAACTGTCATTTCTTGATTATGATAATTTAGTTAATATAATTAAAATGACTTATATTAGAGACCGAATGAAGTATTATACTCTTTAGTTTTTGGCACTAAAAGAATTAACATTCACAACCAATTATCATTATTTTTTAGTGTGCTGCTCTGCGCATTACCTTATAATAATCTGCACATCTTCCCTGGGTGACTCGATATATTAATTATAATTTGTACAGACTTTTTATGGATGAAATCAGTTGAAATGCTCCAAAAAGAAAACGACTCATATATACACTCTTCAAAAGGATATATATTTAACATTGTAGATATATTAATCAATATACTATAAAGCATAATACATATGTATATTTGGTACACAACAATTAACAGAGGGAAGAGACCTTTGATGAAGCATAATTTTTCATTACAGTACTGCGTAATTAGAGAAAAAAATAGATCCCATCACCAAAAAAAAGAGGACTTTCGATGATGATTATTTGAAGTCATTGCTGAAAGTCTAACATCTCATCTTATGGTGGCGATTTGCTAAAAGTGATGAGCCTTTAAGCAACAACTAGTTGAGAAGACAACATAAGGGTAAGTATAATTTTTCTCAACCCTATACTGAGTAATTAGAGAAACATAAAACCATTTCACCCATGACATTAATTGGTCTTATCACTGTAATCCAATTGTATTGACTAACTCCTCTGGTCTTAAAATAAGATCCAGTTGACTTTTTTGGAGAGATTCAGGAAGCTTAATAAGTTATTTTAAAGTATTTATACTCATCATTTTTCTCCAAACTAATTTGTCTGACTTATAAATTGATATATAATCTAATAATATACAAAACGTGTGATATGATTAAGTAACTTATTTAATTTCCTTAATCTTTCTAAAGAGTCAATTGGGTCATATATTAAGGATCGGAAGGGGTTGTTTATAAGAACTAAAGTGCTCACCAGCAACACGAAGGCAGGCTAGCTAGCTAGCTACCACTAATGATCTAGATTAGTATTAATGAAATAATCTCTCACACCTGCAACATTATTCAATTATATATATTTCTCGGAATATTCACTATATATAATAATATCACATTATATGATTGTGGAATCTCTGTAATTTTCATCGAATCATTAACATGCATATAGCGATAGGACTTCCTGAGGTGATTGCTGTTGATCACCTAAGAGCAATTATATACATTAAAGTCCATGTGGGGCTCTTATCTTTTTTGTTTTTTTTTTTTGGGTGCTTTGCCTATAAAACCAATAAACATTCTTCCTTCCTGTGTACGGAATCTAATTATTTTCCACCATGAGTGGAAGGAAAGGAGAGAGAATAGAACACCCACCATCTCGATTCTCTCTTTTCTTTTCTTTTCTTTTTCTTTTTTTTTTTTTTTTTTTTTTTGAGATACAAAGGCAAGCAAAGCTTGAAGGAATTACAATATCAAGGGCTGAACCCCAAAGATAGATCAAGTGGCTGTAAACCACGTTCTAACACAAAAAGACGGACACATTCCGCCGGTGGTGATCCTAATTCTGTATAAGTCTGGTGGCTATAGTGAGCCGACCGAGCAAGGTAGTCCGCGCATCGAGTATTTTCCCTATGAGCATGGGAAATCTTCAAGTCCCAATCTGCATAGATGAGAGCGTTGGTATCCAAGATGACGTCGTGCAACGGATGGTCATTCCCACATTGAGTAGACAAATAGTGAATGGCCTGAAGAGAATCACTGAACAGTTTGATTTTCTTGAAACCCAACTGTTTACAAAGCTGTAGACCACGATGGATTGCATGGATTTCCGCAACAGTTGGGAAAGAGAGTCCTAACTTCTGTTGAAATCCACATATCCAGTTGCCTTGGTGATCGCGGATGACTCCTCCACAGGTTGATTGACCATCACTAGCAGTTGAACCATCGACATCAATTCTAATATAACCTTCTTCTGGGGGAAGCCAGTTGAGTAGGCCTCTCACCGGAGTCTGGAAGATCTGATGATGGAAACGACCTAACTCCACACCTTCTGAGAGGTGAAAGATGCATTTATGAACCAGCTCCTTTGGATTAGCCGCTTTACCTTCAAAAGCCTGACAACACCGGTTCTTCCAGAGGAGCCAGCATGTGGTACTGAAAACTTGTTGCCATGACCATCTAGCCATTCTTTTGTTTCCTGGGGAATGGTGAAGATTCCAATTTAGCCAATCCTGCAAATTACCAGAAGCAAACATAGTAGAGTATAGATGGTTAGTTAAAGAAAGCCAAACTCTCTGGGCCTGCTCACAGTCTCTCAGAATATGAATGATGGATTCCTCACTCTCACACTGAAAGGGACAAGTGTTTAAGGCACTCGGATTGAATCTCGCTCTAATCTCATTTGTCGGTAGCCTCTCATGGAAAACTTGCCACATAAAGTGCTTGATTCTTTCAGGAACACCCCAGTGCCAAAGATGCCGCCAGGAGGAGTGATGAGCTAGGGATTGTTGGTGGTAAGTAACATCGTAGGCAGACTTCACACTGAAGTTACCATCTGGAGTATTGCGCCAACAAACAAAGTCATCCACAGTGCCCATAGGAGGGGGAGCATCATGATTTTATCAACCGCCCAATTAGGAAGGAAAGTCTCCCAATGCGCCCTGTCCCAATGTCCAGATGGGGAGGTGAAAGAACGAACAGTAGCTTCCATATTCAGAAGGTGGAAATTTCTATCCACAAAGTGTATCAGAGGTTTATCCAGAGGGGACCAGCAGTCCTGCCAAGCAGACGTGTTCCTACCACTTCTGAGCTTCTTACCAAGACCTTTTTGGAAATCCTCCCAGACCTTTACAATTCCGTTCCACACTGCCGATTAACAACGCCACTTTTGCACATGAGGAATCAAGGATAAGCCACATGAGTATTTGGTGCGGAGACATTTCACCCACAGTGCATCCGGTTTTGTGACTAGACTCCAACATAATTTCATGAGTAAAGCTTTATTCTGGCAGTGAAGATCTTTAATATCTAGCCCTCCTTCATACTTCCTCCTTTTGAGAACGTCCCAAGCTATCAGATGCATTTTCCTAGAATCATCATATTGATTCCAAAAAAAGTCTCTGCTCAATTTCTCAATTTCAGAAAGAACTCCTTTCGGAACCAAGGTTGATTGCATCTGGTATTGAGGGATGGCTGAAAGAACCGACTTGATGAGCACCGTCCGGCCAGCCATACTCAGATATTTGCCCTTCCAGCTAGACAACTTTGATCTCACCTTTTGAAGGAGCGGGGCAAAGAAAAAGAACTCATTGATTCTATTTATAAGTTACTTCAAGCATGTTTTATACCTATTAAGAAAAATCTTAAACTTCATTAACTCTGATTTAAAATCCAACAACTTTATAATTTTTTCTCAACTTAATATACATTATATTCTATAAGAACAAGGTCAACACAATAATAAATAAATGATAAAATTGTGCATTCATATAAAAATTTAACGATATATGACTTATGGATAGGGCCAAAAAAATTTATTCACTTTCTGTCCTATAAAAATAGGGCAAGAGGAGTAATACAGTAGGCTGAATATTATTATAAATATCTGTGTGGTTTCTGATATACGAGCCTCACAATATTGGTGCTTGAGAGAGGAAAAGACGAGTAAAAATGAGTGTAAGACACATGATCAGATAGCAGATCAGATCCCCACTAATATTGGTCCTTTAATCAAACACCTATCTTAGTCATTACATCAGACATTAGACCTCAATCCTTGGATTACCATTCGTTTGCCTTTCATGACGCATGTCCGTCTCCCACCGCCAGCATACTAATATTTATCAAATAGCACCATCTTATTAATTTAATTTTCTTTTACAATCCAAATGAGACCCAACTCAGGTTGGCGTGAATCACAGGGCTTTCGTTTCTTAAGCAAGTGATTTAGGATTCATCCCAAGTTTTTGTATGTTTTGAAAATAATTGGAAAAGATTTACCTTCCATACCCTGAGAAAGATTAGTTTCTATAGCCAACAGAGGTACTATTCGTCTAGAGAAAAAAAGGATTTTGCATGTCATGTTATCGCATTCAGGAAGCAAATTATATTTATCCATTTCAATTGCACATTAAGTGGCTCTAAATAGTGCCCTAAGTAGTGATTATTAGCTATGTTCATAGGAGTAATATAATCACTAATAGAAACACTAGACTCAAGTGTTATCTTGGGGTTTTCTTTTAAACTTAATGAAATTTTTAACTTCAATGATTTTTTTGAATAAGGATAGTCACTTTCTTCATTACCAAGAGTATTCATCATTCATATTTAGCTTTTAATTAAATTGTATTACTCTTTTAGTCATTAATTTGAAAAACTAAAACCAATTTTCCCTTATTTTATTGCATTTGCATGATATTTAGATCACCTAGGAATCAATAAAAGACTTCTCAAAAAGAGAGAATAATCATAGATTTGTCTATACACAAACCTTGATTAATTTTTTTATTGTGGACCTCAAGACTAATGTACAAAAAAGCCCTAATTAGTGATTCCAATGGATGAAATTCCGAGGGCTAGAAATATGCATTAAAGGTTTGAAACTCTACTAATATTAGGAGAAAACAATAGAGCTATCTTGCATGGGCCACATACCGAGTAGTTGAGAGGAATCGAAGAACCGTTGCCGTACTTCCCATTTTCAGTCTACCCGTAATTATTTCAGCATATTCTAGAAATTTCTTTCCATATCCAAGAGAAGTTGTAAGCTTCCTGATTAGCTGATGATCAGTTTCATCAATGAACTTGATTTTAAGAGTGAAGGCTATAAGAAAGCCAGGGCTATCAGATAGGATATGTTTTGTTTCATTGAAAAAAGAATTAATCTCAATTCTGTTACAGCAGATAGTTCCCAAATAATTTAAGCTACACATATTTTTTTCATATAAAAAGTACTTAAAAAAAAAACTATAGTTCCACTTTGACTGATTTTCCAAAGATGTAAAATTTCCGTTGTAAAATCTGTGGCAAAAAAGTTTTGCAACCGTTTTTGGCTTGGAATCTGCATCAGCCTAATCCATTACTCCCAACTCGCAAGTGTACCACCTTGGTACACAAATATTGCTGGCGGATCATTTACCATTCAACATAAACCTCGTTATGTCCCTTCACATGTGCTTCTTATTACTTGTCTTCGTATGAAAAATCATACAGAGATCAAGCGAAAAAGAATGTGTTACTACTACCTTCAAACCATGATAGAAGAGTTAGCTGCTGGCTAGATTTGGTCTTAAATAATATATAAACTCAATCCGCTTTATTTCCCGTATTTATCATTCTTCATAAAATATCCCTATTAAATGCGAATGTAATGGGAGTTTGCATCAAGTGGTAATTATAATACAAATTATTTATATGGGTATTTTAGAAAAATCAATACACATTTTTTAACAAATGACTAATTTCTTTGATATACTCAAATTAGTTAAACACTGGAGGTGGTAATAATTATATCTTGAAATTTGGAACAGAACATATATTTAAGATATGAAAATGAAAATCTAAATCAGAACAAGTAAATAGGATGCATGGAATATAAAACTCGCTCTGTATGTAATTTATAATCATGGTTTTCTGGGTCATAATTGATTTTGACATTTAATTAGGTGTTTAGTTATAGATCTATAATAACTTAAATTTTGACATGTCCAGGGTGTCTGGATATTTTCTAAAAAAACTACTCCTCCGGTCCTTATTTTAATATATATTTTGAGAGTTGATATTGATCCTAAATATAAGATATGGTTTTAATATTTGTCAATTTTTTTCAAGTTTACCTCTATTAATACTTCCTTAATAATAATTAAAGAGGAGGAGGAAGGGGGAAATTAGGGAAGATGACTAGGATGTTTTAGAAAATACATATCATATTAATCAATTTCCTTAATCTAATCAAATTAGTTAAGTATGTCTTATATTAAGGACCGAAAGGAGTATGTTTATAACTTTGGCTATTATAAGAATCCAAACATGCCCTAAAAAAAAGTAAGGGAAAATTTTAGATAAAGACCACTGTAGCAAATTAATTTCCACTAACCCCCCAAGAAACCTAAAATTTCACTACAATCCCATAGGACTGCAATGAAATTAATTTGTGGAGTAAAAAAACAAAAATAACCCTTTCAAAATCAAAATCAAAGGAGAAGTAACTTGATTTATAAGTGACGAACACATCATGAATAAGTGGAATTAATTTCTTAACAATAATACATTGTAGCATGATCAAGTCAAATTTCATTTATAAGGAGCGAACATATCATGAATAAATGAAATATTTCTATGAACAAGTGGAATTTCACTTTTTGGTAATTGCATTCCTTCCTTAAGATCACATAGTGATTCTCTCAGGTAATTTTGCGTGCATAAAATAAATGGAGGGAACATAGGTTAATGGATGCACGTGGATTTTTCAAATTATATATATATAAAGGCAGCAGGCCGTACAGAATTACACATGAAACCTCGTAACTTAGTGAAAGTAGTCGTGGAATCTGCTTCAGCCTTCATATTTTGCATGCATGCCACCTTGCTATAGCTATAGCTATAAATAAAACTCTCTCTAGCTCTGTCTTTCTGATCATCTCAACTTACACAGAGAAACACACATAAAGAGATAGGATATGGTGATGGTGGTGGTGAAGGCAATGGCAGTGTTGGCTTTCCTAATAATCACTTTCTCTTCAAATTTTGCAACCTCGTTTCTCTTCAAATTTTGCAACTTCGTTCCTCACGATACCACAAAAAAACATGAATTTTTCAATAGAATTCAATTCTGTTGGAAAAATTTTCCGATAGAATTTTTTCCGAGGTAAATTAGCCATGGAAAATATTTCATTGGAAATTCTAACTTTTGCTATGGAATTTCTGACGGGATTCAATTCCGTCACAAATTATGTGGCAAACTTTAAAAATTATTATTTTTAATTATTTAATATTTTAAAATTTAATTTAATTTTAAAAAATTATTTTTATAAAATTTATTATTTTTAATTAATACTTTTAATTTAATTGTACATTTATTTTTAATTATTATTTTTTAATTTCTAAAATATTTTAATTTTCAATAATAGGTTTTGGTCTTTGTAGGGTCAAATTAGTCATATAAAAAATAAAATTTATTAGTTATTAATTAAAATTAGTAAATAAAATACTAGTTAATAATTATTTATTAGTTATTAATTAATGTTAATAAAAATTTAATTTTAGAAGTTAAAAAAAATATAGTTATATGATTATATATATAATTGTGTGTAATAATAGAACGCCAAAGCAGTCGAGCTCATCCGGTAAGGCATCGCGCGTGTACGGATGAGGTCGTGGGTTCGAACCAAAGGAGAGGTAAGTTGAGTTGCATTTCTGGAAAAAAGGCGGCTGTGACACGTGGCGGAGGGAGGTTGCGACACATGGTGGATCCGGGGCTTGACAACAAGGTGGACGCCACCGAAGTTGCCATGTACCGCCACCAACGATGAGGGGCCAGTCGCCGGAGTTGCCACATGGTTTTTTAAAGTTTAAAAAATAAAAAATATGTTTGAGACGAAATGGCGAGGGAATTTCCGATAGAATATTTCGTCAGAAGTTGCGAGGGAATTTCCGACGGAATCAAATTCCGTCAGAAATTCCACCAAAAATTATGACGGAAATAAATTCTGTTAGAAAATCCCTCGGAAATTTCTGACGGAATTTGAATTCTGTCAGAAATTTGTTTGTCACGCTATTATTACCGATGGAATCCATTCTGTCGGAAATCGTTTCTGTCAAAAATTCCATTGGAAACTCTAAATCCGTCAAAAATTCTATCGAAAATTCCATCCAAAATTCAATGTTTTTTTGTAGTGCGAGTCCAACGATGTTGTCCTCATTGCCATCCAAGTCAAAGTCCTCAATGCTAGTGCCTTGATATAGGGGAAGAATGCCACTCAGCTTGTGACAAGTGTCTTCGTACGAGGTCCAATCCTCCACAGTGTCATTGCTCTGACATTACTGAATTCAGCTACAAATCATGCAGCCCCTATGTATTGTTGGAAGACTGATTCAAAGTCTGATGTAACAGATTTCCACCGAAGATTGAGGAAGCAGCAAAGAGGTTACCTGAAAAATAGGGAGTGTGATGTTATGTGTTAGTTTCCTAAGATTTAGCAAGTAAATGTTATTTATTTATATATTATTTTCTGATTTATTGTTGTAGAAAAATTCTATAAATTCAGTGCTATTTGCCTTAGTTGAATATATCAGAAATAAAATAAAAAAAGGAAGAACCTTTCTCTCTGTATTTGAGCTCTCTCATTTCTTCTTTTTCTCTCTGTATAACTACCGCTACTCCTCTTAAAACCAATAAATTGGTATCAAAGCCAGGTTTGATTAGATTTGGACGTGATGGAAGCAGACAACAGCAGTGTAGTGAGCATCTCTCAACCTTCTATACCTATTTTCAAAGGAGAAAATTATGAGTTCTAGAGCATTAAGATGAGAACTTTGTTTAAATCTCAAGAGTTATGGGACTTGGTGGAGAATGGGTATAACGAGAATGAAGAGGAGGCCAGAGTAAGAGAAAATAAGAAAAGAGATAGCAAGGCATTATTTTTCATCCAACAAGTAGTGGATGATTCAATCTTCTCCATGATTGCCACTACTTCAACAGCAAAGGAAGCATGGACAGTCTTGCGAACGGCGTTTCATGGCTCAACTACGATGGTCACAGTAAAGTTGCAGACTCTTCAATCTGAATTTCAGAACCTACGCATGAATAATGAAGAAGCTGCAGGAATTTATGACAAAGGTAGCTGCAATTGTCAACCAAATGAGATCATTTGGAGAAGAGGTTTATGAAAAAACAGTGGTGACGCATGTATTGAGGAGTTTACCATCTAAATTTCATCATGTAGTTGCAACCATTGAAGAATCCAAAGATCTATCAGCTTATACACTTGATGAGTTGATGGGTTCTTTGCAATCTCATGAAGCAAGAATCAACAGAAAAGAAGAGAAAATTGAAGAAAAAGCATTTCAAGTGAAGGGAGAAACTAATGAAAAACATGCTGGCAAAGGAAGAGGCAGAGGAGGATTCAGAGGAAAGAATTTCAACCGTAGCAGAGGTGGAGGCAGATCTGGTTACAGGGTTAAAAGCAATATTCAGTGCCATAATTGCAAGAAATTTAGGCACATAAAAGCTAAGTATTGGTTCAAATAAAAGCAAGTCAATTTTGCAGAAGAAACCAATGGTGAAAGCAAGTTGTTTATGGCATATGTTGATCAACCAAGTACATATGCTGAAATATAGTTCGTAGACAGTGGCTGCTCGAATCACATGACAAGGAGGAAATCAATCTTCACTAATCTGGAAGAAACTCAAAAGAAGACAGTAAGGCTTGGTGATGACAAGGAGATGAAAGTTGAAGGAAAAGGAATAGTAGCGATCAATGTTATTCCAGGTAAAACGAAAATCTTGGATAATGTTTAACTTGTTAATAACTTAGCACATAACTTGTTGAGTGCAGGTCAGATTATGGAAGGTGGATATTCTGTTCTATTTGATAATAGAGAATGTGTCATGACACAGAAGGCATCCAACCAAGTGGTTGCAAGGATACCAATGACAAAGAACATAATGTTCCCATTTAATGTAAGAACCACACAAGAGTTTGCTTTAGTTGCTGGTGTGAAAGATGAGTCTAAGGTGTGGCATTTATGCTATGGACACCGAAACATCAATAGGTTGCAGCTCTTAGAGAACAAAGGTATGGCTTTTGTCTTACCAAAAATTTCTGCACTTAATATATGTGAAGGTTGTATATATGGTAATCAAACAAGGATGTCATTTCCTGTTAGAAAGGCATGAAGAGCAACAAAATGCCTAGAGCTTGTTCATTTAGATTTGTGTGGCCCTATGCAACTAAATCCTTGGGGGTAGCTATTATTTTCTCCTCTTTATTGATAATTTCAGCAAGATGAGTTGGATATATTTCCTAAAATCCAAATCAGACACATTTGAAAATTTTAGGTAATTTAAAGTAATGGTTGAGAAGCAAAGTGATGCAAGTATCACAGTCCTTCATACTGATAGAGGTGGTGAGTTTATATCATCAAATTTCAACCATTTTTGTGAAGAAAATGGTATACAACATGAGCTTACAGCACCTTTCACATCAAAACAGAATGGAGTAGCAGAGCGCAAAAATAGAACAATTGTAGAAATGGCAAGAAGCTTGCTGAAAGGAAAAGGATTGCCAAATTCCTATTAGGCAAAAGCTGTAGCAACAGCAGTGTACTTACTAAATCTCTCCCCAATAAAAGTAGTACAAGATTGCACTCCTTATGAAGCATGGACAGGGAGGAAGCCTACTGTGTGCCATTTGAGAATATTTGGTAGTATTGCTTATGTCTTGTTAAATTCTCAAAACCATCAAAAACTTGATAGGAAGTCATGAAAATGTATATTTATTGGCTATTGTACTGAGTCTAAGGCTTATAAAATACATGATCCTACTGATAGAAAGATAATAGTTAGTAGGAATGTGATATTTAGTGAAGATGCAAGCTAGGATTGGAGTGGTAGTAACTCAGACAGCAGCACAGATCATCTTCAAATACCATTAGATGAGGAAACATCATCAATCTCAGTTAATATGCCTACTCTAGTCAATTCAAATGAGAATAGTCCAGCAACTACACCATCAAGAAGCAGCACAAGTTCAGCAAGTGAGCCCTCAAATGAGACTCCACCAAGAAGATTCAGATCCTTAAGGGAGATTTATGTAAATGATGAGTTTGCCTTGATAGCTCCAGACCCTATGATGAGGTAGCTGAAAAAGAACTATGGAGGAAAGCAATGAAAGAAGAGCTCACAACCTTAGAAAAGAATCCAACTTGGGAATTGACAGATTTGCCAAGAGGTAAAAATGTTATAGGTTTGAAATGGATTTTTAAAACAAAACTCAATGCAGATGGGAGTATTCAAAAGCATAAAGCATGATTGATGAACTCAAATCAGCATTTCTCAATGGAGAGCTAGAAGAGGATGTGTATGTAGAGCAACCAGAAGGATTTGTGATTCATGGAGAAGAGGATAAAGTCTACAAGCTAAGGAAAGCACTTTATGGCTTAAAATAAGGTCCCGGGCATGGTACAACAAGATTGATGCTTATTTCCAGCAGAATGAATTTTTCAAAAGTAAGAATGAGCCAACACTTTATGTAAAAAGACAAGTTACATCATATTTCATTATAGTCTGTCTGTATGTTGATGATATAATTTATATGGGCTCAAGTAAGTTACTGCTAGAAGAATTTAAAACCAATATGATGAGCAAGTTTGAAATGACAGATTTAGCCTTGCTATATTATTATTTGGGATTAGAAATTGTGAAAGATGAAGCTGGAATATTTGTGTGTCAAAAGAAGTATGCTGCAAATTCATTGAAAAGGTTTTACATATCAGATTGCAAGATGACGGCTACTTCAATGAATATTAATCAAAAGCTTCAGGAAGATGATGGAGCCCCAAGAGCAAAACCAAATCAGTATAGAAGTCTGGTTGGTGGTTTGATGTACCTAACACACACAAGACCGGATATCTCATTTTCGGTTGGTGCTGTGTCAAGGTATATGAGTAATCCTTCCATGAAGCATTATGGTGCAGCAAAACGAATTCTAAGGTACATAGCTGGTACATTAAATTTTGGAATATGGTACACTTGTTTAGATCACTTCAAGTTAGTTGGCTTCACTGATAGTGATTGGGCAAGTTCACTAGATGATAGGAAAAGCACTTCTGGAAATGTTTTTGGCTTAGGGACAGGAGCAATCACATGGATGTCCAAGAAACAAGCCAATGTTGCATTGTCAACAGCAGAGGCTGAGTATATTGCAGCTGCTACTGCAACTTGTCAATGTATTTGGCTTGGAAGAATTTTAAAAGATGCACAGCAGAAGCAGCATGAAGGAACAAAGCTCTACAATGATAATAAATCAACTATTATCATGGCAAAAAATCCAGCACTGCCTGGAAGAACAAAGCAAATTGAGTTGAGGCATCATTTTATTCAAGAATTAGTTGCCAAAGGAGAAATCATTTTAAAGTTTTGCAGCACTGGAAGTCAAGTTTCAGATATCTTCACTACGGCGGATTTGGGGCCTCAGCTACGCTTTTGCAGCTGTGCCCTCTCCTGCGCCCCCATTTTGGGGGTCTTTCCAAATGTATTTTTTATGTCTCTTTACATCATTAGATTCTACACAAAATTAGTGAGATTTTGATATCTTATGGGCAAAAAATATATATGTTTTCAATTTTTTATGATTTTTCAAAGATATTTCAGAAAAATGCACCATTTTTCTGAAATGTCTCTGAAAAATCATAAAAAATTGAAAACATGTCTATTTTTTGCCCATGAGATATTGAAATCTCACTAATTTCATTTAGAATCTAATGATCTATAGAACCATAAAAAATACATTTGGGAAGACCCCCAAAATGGGGGCGTAGTAGAGGGCACAGCTGCAAAAGCGCAACTGAGGCCCCAAATCCCACTAAGGCATTATCTGGTAAAAGACACATGTATCTCAGAAGCGTACTTGGAGTATGAGACTTCGAATCAAAGAGGAGTGTCAAAAGACTAATTCAAAGTCTAATGCAACAGATTTCCACCGAAGATTGAGGAAGCAGTAAAGAGGTTACCCGAAAAATAGGGAGTGTGATGTTATGCGTAGTTTCCTAAGATTTAGCAAATAAATGTTAGTTATTTATTTTTTATTTTCTGGTTTATTGTTGCAGAAAAATTCTATAAATTCAGTGCTATTTACCTTAGTCGAATATATCAGAAATAAAATCGAAAAAGACAGAACCTATCTCTCTGCACTTGGGCTCTCTCGTTTTCTTCTTTTTCTCTCTGTATAATTACCGCTGCTCCTCTTAAAACCAACATATGAATATGAAGCAAGCTGCTCATATAATATAATAGAGCTGACTATAATTATGAAGGACTTGATGATGAGCAAGTTGAAGTATCTATAATGTCTGAGACAAAGCCTCTCCATATAGCTAGCTAGCTAGCTTGCCGGGCTTTTTTTTTTTTTTAATGAGTAGCGGTTGTGGAAAATAAATGAGAGCGATCTGAAAGTAATAAGGGTCTCATGATGTGTATGCATGGCCGATGGCCTTCAGTTTTGCTTCTCTGCAAACTGGTTTCTGCAGGTTTTTAATACACGAGCACCTTTCTTTAAGATTTGAATCTTGTTAAAAATTTATGGAGTGCTCCATCCATTCCTAAACATAAGTTTCAGAATTGAAAATATAGGTCCGTCCCAAAATATAAGCTTCGTTTTAGTTTTGTCTCATCATTTATTGTTTTTTTTTTCCAATTTTACCCTTTTTGATTGTATGTATATAATGCATATTCTTTTGACTAGTAACTGTTTGTGAATTGCATTAATTAAGAAGATGGATGAGATTTATATTTATGAGGGAGGGTATAGTTGGAAAAATATATATATTACTTACATATTTATTAATTTTAACTAGTTTCTTGATAAATAAAAAATGGTTATTTAAAGCTTATATTTAGGGACGGATGGAAATATTAATGTTTTCAATTTCAAGTTTACTTTTGTTGAGTTAATTAATCCACACTTACCCAAATCTAAATTATTGTAATGTAATTTGTATTACAAACAAGATCTTATATTAAGGACCGGAGGTAGTACAAGAGTTAATATATATATATGTATAAGTACGTAAATTGCACAATGATTGTATCAAACTCCTACTTCAACAGTTAAAACATGTTAACAAGCCGAAATCTCAGACCAAAAATGACCACATAATTTTTTTTACATAAAAATGAATTATTTCTGCAAAGCCCTTGTGTGAGCGTTGAAGGAAGTAAAAGCATAATCGCAAAAATAATTAAAAAGAGGTTAAAGGGCATTTTTCTTATAAACTATCTCGAAATGAGCCTTGGTTATCTTAAAATATTTATTGGATCGGAGCCATATCGTCTCTTGGTGTCAAAATCGTTGCAATGTTGCCCTTCAACATACAATGTTGACTTTTGTGTACATTTAAAGAACATTTTTGCCCCTAAAAAATATATAATTTTCGTAAAAAAGTAACTAGCATCCTAAGGTTTAGTCATGTGGAGTAATATATATGTAGTAATATTATTAACTTATCATTAGTACGTAATGATAGATTTTTTATTATTGATTAAAATACTTATTAGTTGGGAAGTCATATAACACTTAAACATAATGCTACATGTACTGTTTCAATAAAAAAGGAGTTTCAATTGCTTGACATTGTTTAACGTTAGATCATGTCACTTATTTCTTTACGAGTAAAAATATTCTTTAACCCAAAATTAATTAAAGATAAACGTCAACATTAATATTCATTAGTCAAAAGGCAATATTGCAACCATTTTAATATTTGAGGGACAAATTACTTTAATGAATGGTTTAGAAAAAATCATTGCTCCTCGTAAAATAGTTTAAGGGTAAAATTTCTCTTTAGGCCTTCAAAAATGTCCCTATATATCTTTGTTTTTAGAAGTGCTTCAACCTCGTCAATGCAGCATTTACACACACACACACACACAAAAACTTTTTGGAAAACAAGTTAAATTTTTGAAATTCAAATAAAAAAAATTTTATATTTTAAAAATTATTCAAATTTATTATTAAAAATGTCTAAGATGACTACTGAAAAATTAGTTAATGGATTATTAAAAATGTTAAATATGAATACTAAAATTAACTATGAAAGATGAGTGATAAAAAAATTAACTTAGAAAATACTTCAAGGCAAAATTGCACTAAAAAATTCTTTTAGGATTTTTTTACCAAATTATTTTAGAATGCTAAGTGCTACTTGAAAAAAATATATATATTTTAGAATGATGAATGCATAATAAAATAAAATATAATTTGCTTAAAGTAATGAAATTTTTGTGTTGTGTAATGATCATCAGAATAATTCAAGTAGGAAAAAAGAAAAGCATAACCCCAATATCTTTTTTTTTTTTTGAAAAAAAGCATAGCCCCAATATCAAATAAATGATTTTTAGTTGAATATTAAGAAAATAAATTATTTTTACTTGAAATTTTGTATGAGAAGAAAATTAAACTACTTTAATTAAAAAAAATCTAACTTTCCTGATATATCAAACTATATATAAAAAATTTTCATTAAAAAATAAAAAAATAGTCTCATTACTCATTAGCGTAAAAATACAGTAATCTATGTATCACACCAGTCATAGTTACAGTGTATGTTTGGAACAACGATTGTCAATTGGGCTTGCTTCAATTGAACTTTTTATAATATTACTTTTGGTAAAAGTCAAATTGTGTAATATGATTTATATTTGAATTGGCGATTGTTAAAATGACTTTTGTAAAAGTCAAACCTGTTTAGTTTAGCTTAAGCACAAGTGACTTTTGTGATAATGGTAATTGGTAAAAGAGAGTGGGTGGAAAAATATTTAAAAACTCAAGTCAATATTTAAAAATTACTTTAAAATATTAGGTGCTACTGGAAAAGTATTTTAGAGTAGGTGGAATTCAATATATCAGTATTCTAAGTTTTGGGTGCTCTTTACTACTAAAAAAAATCCGGTCCTAAATATAGAAAATAGTTTGTAGTGTAAATTGTACTACAAACTATGTCCTATATTTAAGACCGGAGGGAGTACTAATATTTTAAAGTACTAAAAAATTATTTTAAAGGGTTAAAAGCACTAAAAAATATTTTAAAGTAATTGTTGAAGCTGAAAAAGTACATTAAGATAAAATTATAATAAGTCTGATAACACACTAAGTACAACTGAAAAAATATTTTAAGGGGTTAAAAACACCAAAAAAAAATAATTTAAGCGGTTAAAAACACCAAAAAAATATTTTAAAGTAATTTTTGGAGCTGAAAAAGTATATTAAGGGTAAAATTACAATCAGTCTCATAGCACACTAGGTAATGGGTACAACTGAATTTGGTTGAGCTTTTAACAAAAGCTCCAACATTGAGTTTTGCCAATCATGGGTGTACAGTGGTCAGATTCCTAAAAGCCCAATCTCTCACCTTGTCAACCAAACATACAAAAAAAAAATATTGCTATCAATTAGGTTTGTATATGCCCAATCAGGCTTCTTGGCACCCAAAAGCCATCATCAAACATACACATAATTGTGTGATTAATGTAGTTTGGTTTTCTTTTTATTGAAACAAAAAGTTAAGTCCTATTCTTCTAAAAATAAAATTTATATTCACAATATTCAACTAAAAATCATTTAATTGATGTTGGGGGCTATGTTTTTCTTTTTATTTTTTTGTCTTGAATTATTTTTTATGATCCTTTCAAAACACAAAAATTCCTATGATTTAAGCTAATCATATTATATTTTATTATATATTAATGTTAATATGTGTATATATATATACTTATTGTGTTGGCAAAAAAAATATATACTCATTGAGAAACTAAGTTATAGAGCAATGAAACTCTAATCAGGAAAAAAAAAATAGAGCAATGAAACATTTTCAAAAGAAGAGAGGAGATTAGGAGAGGGCAATAAAATCATTTTACTCATATTTTGAAATCTCAAATTGCATCAATAACTCAATTAAAGATTTGCCAAGTTTAATAACCTGATTTAGAATTTTATTATCCCAAACAGCTTTATACGAGATTTTTCCTTTATTTTATGAGTGTAAATATGGCCTAGGCCCAATAAGGAGAATTATCTCTCAAGTCTGAATTCATAATAATGAATTGATACTAATAATTGGGTCTGATAGAAAGAGTTGTTATTCCTTTACAATATCATGAACTAATATTTGAATTATCCCCTTAAAGAAGCGTGAGACCCCACTGATGTTACACCTCCGCCATCTTGCTATGAAGTCAATCAGCATCAATTTATGTTCTGATAGGTACGCTCTCATAATGCTATGATGGTTGGAATGGATTGGCTAGAAAATAAGTAAAAACTTATATCGATGATTAAGGCAGAACCTTAAGAAACCCTATCTCTTATAACCTTAGTTATGAAAACACTATAAAGATTATCAACCCTAAATACTGGTAGAGTATTCGTACGAGAATATAAGGAAGCAATCAATGCTCAAATAAGAGAAATATAATTTTCAAATCCTTTTCATTCAAACCCAAAATTTAAGTACAAAAATGCAGACAACCATAGAACACTCTAGAACTAAAACCCTTGTCTTAAATTCAATGAATGTCGTTCAATTATGATTGAATAGCTTGGTTGACATCATTTATAACAAAAGAAGATAGAATATTACTTAGCATGTGTTTGGCATCACTTATTTTTTGACAATAAATCCTTATTACGTAAGTCGAGATTAAACTCCTCTCACATACTTACCTTGTATACCGTAAATTATAATTTATAAGTACTTATAAATACAAAATAAGATATCTCACACAAGCACTTAAACTATAAGAATAAGTCAGCTACCTTATAAGCAGGAAACTAAGATAAAGACTTCTTCTTTTTTTTTTTTTTTGCCAATCTAAGATAAAGACTTCTAGACAATCATTGAACAAAAAGCCTTATTCAAAGGAAATAAAAAAGGGAAACCAATTAAAAATGAAAAAAAATCAGAATGAATATATAATGACACCTAAATGCTCCTTCAACGCTTCTTACTTGTCACATGGTATTTTTTAAGTGAATTCTTGGATGTAGACATCACATGAGTTTTGTGCATCATCTAGTTGGGCTTCTAGCAACATAACCACCATTCTTGGATGTTTGTTGAGCTAATTAAATGATGCAACTTCCAAATAAATGAACTCTAACTCTTTAAGCTCTCTTATCAAATAATTCAGGATCTTCTTTATAGCTATAGTCCTTGTTATTGTTATTGGGCTTCCAATATCTTGTATTGGATCTTTTGGGAAGTTAGACTTTCATTCTAAAGCTTGGGCTCCTTCTCTCACGCCCTACTCTTTCTTTAAAGCTAGGTCACGCCATGCTCCTCCTTCATATCATATAAGTGCCTGTTTGAATTAGCGGTGGAGAAGAAACTTATTTTGCAGATGAACTTTTGAAAAAGTCATATAGAAAAAAAGTCAGACTGTAGATGTGATTTGTGTTTGGATTGGCGGTGGCTGAAGTGACTTTTTTTTATCTCCATCTGAGTAAAAGTAGCTTTGATCTCCATCTGGTAAAAACTCTATTTTCTACAGAAGCCCATCCATCATCAATGCTCTCCCAAATATACCAAATGAGCTTTTAGGACTTTTAGCTCTCAAATGGGCTTTTTTAGCTTCCAAACGAACTTCCAAACAGACCCTAAGTCTCAAAGCTTCCTTATATAGGTTTTTGAAAATTCAAGTGGTTATTTACCTATGGGCGAAAATTCAGTGAATGATGTATTTTGTAATGAATAATACTTAAGTTAAGTTCCTTTTACCTATATGATTGAATAACTTGAAATAATGGATATAAACAACTTAATTTTTTTTTTTCCTTTTGTAATTTAGCTTAAACAAAAAATTGTGAGCATTTTTAATTATTTATTTATAAATAATATGACTCATCTCCGTCGTTAAAAGTCAGATTCTGACTTTTTCATAATATATTAGAACACGGCCTACTACTATTTACACCTCATCTTAATCCCCGCCACGTTGATCTCCTCCGGAGGATTATTCTCTTCTCTTTGTACTTTCATTTTCTTCCCATTTACGAGCGCCTCAGTCGTCAGTCGTCACTTTTTAACTCTGCACAGTGAAGGAGGCGAGCGAAGAGGTTTGATTTACTTTTACGAGCGTTCAACGGTTCACCATGATTTTCAAGTACAGTGCATTCAGTCATACCCCCGGCTGGTACCTCCCTCTGTTCATCATTTTCCTTCTACTTTTTTTTTTTTTTTTGGTTTATTTCTTCAATTTCTCTCGAGCTGTTGAATTGACTTTCTCAAAATTCTGGTGTATGCTTTTCTTTATGGAAATTTTTGTTTCCCTTTGTTTTTTTGTTGATGATAACGATGATGCTGACCTTCTTCTTCTGATTTTTCCTGTTACATTTGTGAACCCTTTTTTCGGTTCTATCTAACTTCCTACCCTGAAATAGTTACACGGGCAGCTACCATTTTTCCCCCTTTGAATAAACTCCTCTTGCTTTTCTTCACGGTATGAAGTATTCAAGTGTTTCTGCATTTGAAAGGACGTGGGTTCTTGTTTCAGTACTAATGTGGGAAATCAAGAAAGGAAGACAAAGATACCAGGAGATTTGAAGATTAATGAGAGGATTGCAGCTATTTTGTTTTAGGCAAATATTCTGTTTTAATTTTGAATCTTTATCATTTATTGTTATCTTTCAGAATATTACATTTAATTTTAGGATTATAGAATGTTCTATCATTAATTCGGGTTAGGTCAAGGCCTATAACACCTTTAACACATATGCTTTCTACGTCTTAAATTGAGTATTGAGTTTCATCCACAATGAGTTTTTTCTCCTTTGTCTCTTTAATTCTGTCAATCTCTCTGTTCTTCTTCCTCTCTTTTCCTTCTCTTTCTCTCTCCCTCCCTCCCCGCCCCTACATCACAATGCCGTTGAATTCAATCCTCTAGTAGTACAATTCTAGTGTTTAATACTGGGAAAGATTATGAATTTACTTAAAGAGAAATAATCAGGATGCATTGGGCGTATATAATGGTTTAAGGAAAAATGGTTAGGATATTCAAGGAAATAATCCTGCCTTTAAATCATGGGGAAGAAAATTATTTTAATTTGCTATTTTAAATCTGTAGAACAGGGAACTACCCTGAGGGCCAGAACTCCAAAGCATACCCTGAAAAAAAAACATTTCATGTGTGGTTGCCTTCTTCCACGAGGAAAGTACTACTGCTACTGTATTTAGAGCAAACCTGAACCTTGGTGAATAAACAGCCTTTTTCTGACTGCTGGTTGATTCTTTTTCTACATGTCCATCTGACAGCTCACTGATCACATTTGTTCAATTTTGTGTTGATTATGTATATTGGCCAATATTAAATGGTAGCTTAGATTGTTATTCATTAATTATGATCCTTTTATCTAAAATTTTTGTGTTCCATTAAATTAATGGATAACAATCACATTTAAGCTCCTATATCCCAAATGGTGCCTTAGTACTCTTCTCTTTTGCAGGTTCCTCTGCAGCTGACAACAGGGAAACCAAAAGCTTGATGCCAGGGCATTTCAAAGCAGACAGGCTCAATAGCAGTGGAGAAAATTAAGATAAACTTCATTTTGCAGCAATATAATGAATGCAAAAACTGAAATCGGTACTGACTTCTGGGTGGGGGAATTCAATGGAAAGGCTTATACACCAACAAGATTAAAAAGGAAAGTCAGATCAAAGAAGAAGGAGTACATTGGATGGGGATCGACACTACTAATTTCATATCTTGAATCAATTGGTAAAGATACTAGCAAGCCATTAACTCAATATGATGTAACTGCTATTGTAAATGAGTATGCCGTGAGGAATAACCTTATTCATCCTCAAAAAAAGAAAAGAATTGTTTGTGATGAAAGGCTCCATTCATTGTTTGGAAGGAAGTCAATTGGCCGAGTCAAAGTCCATGAGTTGTTGGAGTCACACTTTGCTGCGAACTGTGATGAATCTTCTGAGGATTCTTTATTAAACTCAGAAGATGATGCGAACGCCTTGGCAACATGTGAATCCCCGAAGAAAACAACACCGGCGAGTAAGGCACTATCAAAGAAAAGGGTTTCAAAAAAACCTAAGAGCTGTTTTGCTGCCATCATTCCTGCTAATATCAAGCTACTATATTTGAGGAAGAGCTTAGTTCAGGACCTTCTTAAAGACCCTGAAACTTTTGAGAGTAAATTAGTTGGAAGTTTTATTAGAATAAGATGTGACCCAAATGATTATCTTCAGAAGAACTCCCACCAGCTTCTGCTAGTTACAGGTAATTCGTTTGCTGTAGGGTATGGCATCACATATTTATATATGCTTCTATTTGAGCTTTTTAAAATTATCCCTCAACCTACTTCTAAAATGATCCCTCCAAAAGCAGCAGCATGGATTAGCTTTCTGAAAAACTTATCAAACACTTGAATCCATACTTGACTGGGAAGCCTCTCAATAAAAGCAGCCTCAAACTTTATCATAATCTTATGTGTTTGTCTACATATTAAGTATTATTCTTTGATAGTTGATGTCCTCCATATAGGGATCATAAACTTGCGTTATCTGGAGGCCTAATTGACTGTTTTTTATTATTATTTTGATGGAAGCAAAAGATTCTCAAACAAGGGAGAACGAGTAACAGCAAAAGATGAGTCCCTGGACTGAATCTTACCAAAACACAGGATTTTCCTTATAAAAAGAAATTGCTTATGCCAGTTACTAGGTCTTGGGCACTTGATGGCTCTCATTGATGGCATGTTTTAATATAGCACATAATAGTTCATATTCACATTAAATGCATTTTATATTTGTAGATTAAATAGTACAATTATATACTTAATGTCAAAAAGATGCTGTTAAGTAAGACAAGGATGGCTCTGTGCACTGATTGGATATTGGAGTCTAGAGAGTATGTTCTGCCGGTTTAAGCCCTATAGTAAAGATATCTTGTGCTAGAAATCATGTTATTTGACATCTTTATGCTTATCAGTTAAAATTGTTGCTATTTCATATTCGTTTCTTAATCGATGATTCTCTAGGCTTAATACTATTGTATGGCCTCTTTGATAATTACCTTTTCATGTTGCATGCTAAATACAATTTGTTCATGTGTTCACTTGCACTGCATATTTATAATACAAAATAATTCTCCCTGGGCTATCCTTTAGGTATAAAGAAGCACCCTGGAATGAAAGATGTGAGTGGGGAAATTTTCCTTCAAGTTTCTGGTTTCTTTAAAGACGCTGGCATCCACTTGCTTTCTGATGATGATTTCACTGAGGTATGACTGATGTTTCATTTTTGTTTAAAATTCTATTTAGAAAAAAATGATGTACTTAAGTACTAAAATCATGTTCCAGCTATCTACTTTACATTATTTCTATAATACTGAACAGTAGCTAAAAGGGAGGAGAGTGAATAAGCAGCGTCATCCTCAGCCAGCCTATGGGAAGGGGCTGAGAATTCTCCCATATGAAAAAGGGGGAGGAGAGTGAGGAGAGGAATGAAAGATGGTAGGGAAAAACTACAGTCAATTCAAAATGGCATCTATAAAGGGATCCCATTATAAGAAAATAAAATAAACAGCAAATTAGGAAATATATAAACAAATAAAAGTCAGAAAATACATAAAACTAAAATATGTCTAAACTAGAGTTTTCTATGTCTAGAATAAGTTTTCCAGAACTTCCCGTTAATCTATTCAATTTTGCCTTAAAAGTTATTTTGGTGTATATTATTGGTTTTGGTTTCAGGAGGAGTGTAATGATCTTTGTCAGAGAGTAAAAGATGGCTTGCTCAAGAGGCCTATGATTGTAAGTTTTGTTTTAAAATTCATTCAATTACTTCTAAAAAGTGTAGTTTCTGCTATGCTGCAGAACAATATAATGCTTTAGATAATGGATGGCAAGGAAAAACAGCATTGTCTGTCTTTTCAAATGAAAGAGTTGTTTGCTCTTGAACTCTGGCTTTTCCAGGTTTGATTTGATTGTTAAATGTTAACCTCATTAGATACCAAAAGAGGGATACCAATTTGCAATTTGAGTCTATACTGGGACTTCATGGATCCCACTGAAATCTCCATGAAGTTGAAGGTTTTATGCCCCTGCAATCACACATTGCTCAAGGGATACTGAAAACAATGTAACAATTTGACTTTTGACCACACATACTTTTGCTGGCTTAACCTTGTCCGTAACAAATTCCTTTTGATTCTCCTGGATCCCTTCATTGTCTCAAGAGATGTTGAGACCCTATCTTTTTTTTTTTTCTTTTGGCCGAATGTTGAGACCCTATCAATGAGCATTTAGCCATTGATGAGGACTGGAAGGACCTGATGAAGGAACCAGATCCCATTTTGGAAGCTGAATATGCTTCAAAATTAAGTTTAGCTAGCTTGATTAGGATTTTGAATTTGAATACATATGAGAACATCTCTAGACTGTGACTAGACAGTATAATGGAGTCAATTGTATATGTTTATCTCATAATATCTTGGACAAGTCTCCCTTCTTTCTAAATTTACACTGTATGATCTTTTATGATATGAAACTGAGGGATTTTTTTCTTCTTGAAGTCTATTTTCATATTTTTCTTTTACCAGAAAAAATGATGATACTGAGACTTTAATTGAGTATACTTTTGCAATAGAGTTCATTATGCTTAGAAATAGCTGGATATTCAAGAGGAAATAACACTTAATTTAATGGCCTAATTATCTAATACTTGCTGGCATTTGGACAATTGGAAGCAGATTCGATTTTATTTTTTGGGACTAACAGGTAGCAGAGCGTTGAATTAAAAATATGCTAGCATTAACACATCCTATGCTTCCCTGCAATTTTTTTAAGGAGTAGAAAAGTTGAGATTGAAATGTTGAAACGTGATTTTATTACTTCCTTGATCCATCAGTTATTTTTATTCAGATCCACTAAGAAATTAATGCTATTGGTAGTAGTTTTTTCATAAAAACTGAGATGATTTCATTGCAAAGAATTATAACCGATTTCAGAAGCTGCAACTTCTGTATTCTAGAAACTTAACATAGACATCGGTGCTTATTGCAGCTAACATTTCTCTCATCTGTCTATCTTCTTTCTCTCCCTTCTGTCTTTATCTCCCCTGTTTTCCTCTCTTCCTCCCTCTTTCCCACCTTTTTTATACAACAGAATATCAATGACATTACAACCTTGCCTTCTTGAGTGATTCGGGGTTTTATGAATCTGAGTAATACATTAATGAATCTGAATAATTTATCTCCATGACCTAAATGATTTTGCACTTGCAGATTTACTGTTACTATCATGTGCCCAAAAAAGGTTAGGTCAGCAGGGGACTCGTTTATGTGGAATAGAATTAGGATGAAATCATTGGTAATTCAGTTATTGGTAAAAATGGTGATGAGGCAGCAAAAGGACTAGAGAAGGAATTTTCTACTCATTATTTTGTGAGATGGAGTGAGGAGACTCTGGTCTCTGTAAAGCCAGAAAACCTTTGCTTCATCAGCTGCTTGTTTGCTATGCTCTTCTTTCTTTCCTCTCTCTTCTTAATTATCTGCTACTGTTGACTAGCCATTCCATTTCTGTTTGGAGGGGATTTCAGCTCAGTATGTCCATACATAAAAGATAAACTTATTGATGACCTTGTGTAAATATTGTAATCTCCATCATCTTTCTTTTCTATGTTCTTCATTTGATAATGTGTTTGTGCTATATTTTGTAGGTGGATTTTGAGCAGAAGGCTAGAATATTGCACAAGGATATGACAAAGCATGTGAGTATAGGGCTAGCTATGCTTTCTTTCCTTTTCTTTTTTTGGTTTTTTGGTTTCAATACAGTGTTTTTATTTGGGTTAATATGTTATTGTACTTTCCTTCTATGACACACTACTGACAGTCACCTCAAAGATCACAATATAATAATAACATTAGCATATCTGAAAGTGAAATCAATATATAGACATGTTTTTCTTTAACTTATAGCAATTTTATGGTATATATTTTTTATATGATATAATTCAAGCTATTTTTCATTGTATGATTCAACACCAGTTTAATTTATGATTCAAAAATTAGTCTTATAATTCATGATTTGAATTGCAACGGAATTAATATGATGAAAAAGCTTTTTATTTCTTATATTTGACACATTTGAAAACATGCTAGGCATATCCTAGATCTATTTTTGTATGCTCGTTGTTTTCATGAAGTTAATTATATGAACATTTTTCAAAATATATGTTTTGACGTCCTGCCTTATTCTTCTGTCCTGTGTCTATGCTTCAGATATTACAACTTCGTGTGCTTTACATGCTTGTTTTGACTATCCAGTATCTACAACATCTTGATATTTTGATTCTTCATCTGACTTTGTTTCTTTCTCATTATGTGGTGAATTTGTTGTAGTGGCTTGCAAGAGAACTTGCCATGTTAAAGAATCTTATTGAACGAGCTAATGAAAAGGGTTGGCGCAGAGAATATCCTTTACTAATTGTGGATGAAATTCTTTTCTGTATTATGTTAATATCTCTCTATCTGTTTGTGTTAGAATGTGATAAAATGTTCTGACTATTTAAGCATATGCATTACTTGGGTAATACAGCTAAATGTGTTCTGCAAAGCCTATTTAATAAGTTATTACTTAACTGTACAATCAGTTTGTGAATAGAATCCATGCCATTTTGACAATTAATATAACACTTGATAGAACATTCATTGTATTTATAGATTATATGCAAATGACAATCCTCATTTGCTTATTTATAATGCAGAGATTAAGATGAAGAAACCCCGTCAATAATTTTGCAAGCCTTTTAGAATCTGTGATCTTTTTAGTTTCCCATGTTCAGATGGAGGATTTCTTCAGTGCCTTCCGATCAAGTTAAGGGAAATAGTAGCAAAAAGCATCCGTGGCAATTCTTTTTCAATTCTTTCTTACGTTGGATCTTAGTTGTACAGTTCTAACATAGTTTTGCCTGGCTTGCTGGTGTATTAGTTTATATATTGACATCTTAATATGATAACTTAGACATATTCAGCTTGATCTTGTATTTTTAATTACTTGTAGCTTGCTGGTGATGGAGTGAGTTTTATAACCTTTTCAACTTCTGTCAGTTGTCCGTTGCTGCACACTTGCACACACATTTGTTAAATTTTTTCTTACTCTTTCTAAATCCCCTCTAAATGAAGTGGCTTTTAATTCTTTTACATGTTTTTATTCTTTTGACCAAATTCCTTTACACGTTCATGAAAGGAAATCTCTATTGGGATGATCAGTCCCCACTAAAGTTTTGTTTTGAATATCATGTATCATGTGCCATATCTTGAGAGATAATTCCAGTCAAAATGCTGGAAGAAAGATTTTCTATGAAAAATATGGATTCCTTGATTAATAGGAAGTACACTGGATGAGTACCTACAGAGAAAGAAGAAGCTTCAGAATCCAGATGAACAGGCTCGGCTGTTGCAGGAAATTCCATCTGTTATTTCAGATGAAATAGAATCAGAATCTGCAGAACCAGATGTTCCAGAAGAAAATATGGAAAATGATTCACGAGAAATATTAAAGACTACGTATAAGCAGGCATCTTTGCCGACTGGTGTTCAAAAGGAAGTTAGAGATGCTCCTAAATCAGAATCTGCAGCACCAAATGTTTCAGAAGAAAAGATGGAAAGTGATTCACCAGAATTATTACAGACTACATATGAATGTGCATCTTTGCCGACTGGGGTTGAAAAGGAAGTTAGAGATGCTCCGGAACCTGAGAATACAAAAATGGATATTGCGGATTGTGTAAAGCATGAAAACAATTCGCCTCAGTCAATTCTCAGGGGATCCTCAGAAGTTCCAAGTGACATGCCTGCAAGTGGAACTGCAGATTCTCATGACCCTGTTTCTGCAGGTATGTTATAAATCTTCCACTGTTCCACGTTTGAGATTTCATCTCAAACGAGCAATTCCAGCATGAAAATCACAATTAACATGTCAGAAAATTAGTCGTTTGAAGCCAAAGTGTTGTCTGATTTGGATGAAATTGATTACTTTTACAACCCGTCTGACTCTATGACATGATCAAATATTATATTCATCTCCATCAAGACGGTGTGGAATTCAAAAAACCAAAAAAAAAAAAAAAAAAAAAAATCCTAGCTAGATGTCAGAAACCTTGATAATTGTTATGGCAGTGAGGGTTTCGAGGTTGGCAGGTATAGAGTAACATTGGACCTTTCCACTAATAGGTCTTTAGTAAGGGAAGAGTGAATCGCTCTTGGTAAACATGTAAGCCAGATAAGAGGGTCTAATTATGTCTTTGTATTTCCTTTAAGATGCATTGAAATTTTAAAGGATAGAAATGGAGCTCTAGTAGAAGTGGCTCTTCTAATTCTCTAGTTATCAAACAATGGAATCCATCTTATATTTATATATACACACATGGCTCCACCCTAGGTCAGTCTGTCCCATCATAATGAAATGAAAAATCAAATCCAAACTTTCCTAAGGTTGAAACCTCTCCTAAAAGCTAGCTATTGATGTAGGAGGACCAGCCCATTTAAATATCCCATTGAGTATTCTTTACCTTTTAGTGTGGGACTTATGCATCTCATACTCTATCCAAGTCTCTATCAGTTGGCCACCGCAGAAAGTCAACATCCTGGTGAACGCTCTATCAGTTGGCCACCACAGAAAGTCAACATCCTGGTGAACACACTTTGTCACACTTCACTTGGCGACACATCACTTGATTTCGCAATATCCCATTTTTGAAACCGGCCAGCTCTAATGCCGATTGATATTTATTTAAGTGGGTTGGGGAGCTGTCCTCCAAGTAGCTAGCCATTGAAGTGGGAGAACCAACCCATCCCTTTAAGCATCTCAACAAACCGCCACACCCCTTTGATATTATCATTGTGCTTTGGCATGCTTTTGCAGAAAATTGCAACAGCATTCATGTTCAACAAATAGACCTTACATGTGAGAATGATGGTGTAGCTGAACCTGAGAAAGCTAAGGCATCTCAACAAACACCGAACAAGCCGATTCCACCGTCCGAGGTGATCGAATTAAGTGATGATGATGAGGAAACCAAAGAACCAAGCTCTGCGAAACAGACTACCGCTATGTTGCTGGACAAGTCTATAGGATGGCACTACAGAGATCCTCAGGGCCGCGTGCAAGGACCATTTTCAGTACATTTACTAAAACACTGGAGTGATGCTAACTACTTTACTCCTGATTTTAAGGTTTGGAAGGCAGGTCAAAGTCCTGATGAATGTGTATTGTTGGTAGATGTTCTTCACTGGTCTTTTGCCCGTTGACCAATGAAGTATGGATATTACAAAAAAGGTGTCTTGTGCCCATAGACACACACTAGACTGACGTTGGATAAATTCTCCATGTAAGATTTGAAAACCTTAGATTTTCATGTCATTGTATTCATGCATTTTGAACTCCATGCGATAATAATTAGTTTTTTTTTGGGTCATCATAATAATTTGTTTCTGTCAATTCTGTCTGATTTACGTGCAACCTGCAATTTACAATTGTATTGGTGAATCTCTGCTCATTAATAGATCATTGTCTCTCTCCGGTTCCTGTTATTATCTCTCTCTTTTACTTGCTTCCTGCTTCTTTATATGGAGCTTATAAATCTATTCTTGACGTTGATTTTACTGCGTATTTACATGATAACAGTCCTTGCATTTCCAGCATTGATCATTATGACAGCGATAATTATCAGGTTTCTCATTACTTTGAAATTTCCATCATGGGTATTAATTATTAAAAATAATTAGCTTCTATTTTTTTTGTAATTTTTTAAAGTTGGTCCAAATCTTTTTTTTTTTTAATCTATGTTTAGTAAAGGAAATATATATATATATATATATAGAGAGAGAGAGAGAGAGAGAGAGATTAACCATACTAGGAGTGGAACTCAGCAATGGCTTGGGATTTCAAATGACAATCAAAATGGGAAAACACTTAACCCTTGTTTGGATTGAGAGAAAATGAGAGAAGAAAGAAAGCTAAGGAAGAAAATAGGGATGAGAAGAGGAAGGAAGAAAAAGCAGGGGAATAAAATGGGGTGGGTCTCACCGCCTATTTTCTCCCCAAAATCTCTCTCCAAACATGAGAGAATTTAAAATGACAACTTTGTTTCACATGCTGCCCCTCTCCCACCTTCACCATGTTAACCTTAAGATAAGGGTGTTTTTATCGTTGTATCATTTGCCTGTTTTCTTTCCTCTGCATTTTTTTCTGTCCATTACTCCATCTGGGCATGCATAAGCTATAAAGAATAATAACGTTATCTCTTCAGTTGTTTCCTCTTTCCATTCTCTCTCTCTCTCTCTCTCTCTCTCTCTCTCTCTCTCTCTCTCTCTCTCTCTCTCTCTCTCTCTCTGGTCGAGCTAACCAAGACAAGTCAGGATCAAAACACTTGGGCAAAAGAGATAAGGGCAGAGATGTCAAATGCTCGGTGTGCAAAAAGAGAGGCTGAAAAAATGTAAGAAATTGAAAACATGGTAGTTATTCCCAAACAAAAGGGTATCATATTAATTTATTTCAAGCGACAACAATATAATTACAAAGGCATGTAGAAAATAAAAATTACATTAACACGTACGTCAATACTTGACAGGAAAAAAAGGAAAGAAAAGAAAAGATGCCTGACATGATGGGATTGAATTTGGCAAATTAAAAAATGATGGGATGAAAAGAATGTTTAGAAAAGTAGAATCAAAAAGTGAAGCTGCATAAAAAAGAAAAATCATACCTCCAACTAAACCCACCCTATATAAGATATACAAATTTAGGTGGCACAAAAATCACACTACTTCTATTGCTCATCTTTGTTAGTATATTCAACTGGCAACAGAGATGTTATTTAAAAAATATGCCCTTCTTTCCTGTCCTTTTGCCACCAGCCTGCAGAAGCCACAAAGATTTCATACCCTTAAATATACTCTGCATAATCTCTTTCAAATATCCATTACCTCGAAATAGTATATTATCTAAACCAAAATCTACCACATCAATTGTAATCACCAAGATCATAACAAGGAGGGAAATTTTATACCCTTAGAAAGAAATTTCTCAGGATGAGCACAATGGTGTCCCTGGAACTGCAAAAAAAGCATAAAAGATAATAAATATCGAAAGCAGAGAACAAAAGGCATTCAATGGAGTACAACAACTATATAGAGTCGTCTCCAAATAGAATCATCATTCTAGTTCATTTTACTATAATTGCGCACCTAAAGCGTGACCAAACATGTATCACGTGTCTATATAACGAATAATTCTCACTTACCCACTGGCATCTGTCGAGTTGTTTTCTGTTCGTAATAGAAGCTCATCACCACTAGAACAAATCATTATAAATTCTGAAACCAGTCCGTAAGGAATCACAACCTACACGGAAACAGAAAGGAGATAAAGAAACTAGCTTACTGTCCAAAAATACTCTTCCATGAACACATAAGCTAGTTTAGAATAGTTTGCCATAACCATGCTAGTTGCAGAGCTGATCAGCTTTCATTAACTACTGTGCAAGTCCTGCTGCTGACCTTTTCTAATAAAACTTTAAGAAAGGGTTCAGGTGATTAAGGAAGATATCAAGAAGATTAAGAAAATTCCATTCAATCTTTCTGTTTCACCTGATACTCCTTCAGTGAGAAAAATCATGTCATTAGACACAAAATTGAAAGCTAGGCACTGAGACGATCCACAAGTTTCACAGAGACAAAACACCAATCTCCACCAATAATGTAGTACAAGGATGTTTGCTGGAAGGATCAACAATTCTCCAAGGCATGAGATTTTGTGTTTTACCATAGAAAAAAATGATGAAGGAGGAAGGACTATGTTTGACAGTAGGTAAGTGGAAATCCTAATTACCCAATCCTAAGAACAAGATATATCAGAACGAGAAGATACTTGAGTAAATAAGTTAGATTATATCATACCAAATACTGGAATTAATGTTCCCCGTAAATCATACCAAAATGTCTTGTGAATAGACATCCAAGTAATTGGAAAGCTAAAATGCACACTTTCCAATCACCACAGGGTTTATTTATCTCCTCAGGTGTGTGTATCAATAACTTCACATTACCATTTAACCAGACTGTTATCACAAATACAAAACAATGAGTCGAGGAAACATACCCTGACGGATGGAGAAAATTTTTCTGAGACTACTACTCCACTTGGTCCCCTGCATTTGATACTGTAACCATGCCTCTTAATGGTCAGAGTAGCTGGTTCCCATATATCAAGATATCCAATCTGTAAGACCAACCCATAGATATTTTAAAACAAAAGTTCTTCATGGAAAACAGCAAGATAAAATTTTACATAATGATAGAAAATTGAAAATTAAAATAAATAAGAAACAACTTTAAGTGAATTACCGAAAGAGAGACTTCATAAGAAGCACGTCCACTACGAAAAGTTTTCTCAATGCAGCTCTGCGTTTCAGAATCTGAGAACAACAGAAAGACAATTACTCAATAAACAGTAAGTCTCTGCTCTTAAGAGGATGTCTAATCCTCCTCATTTGCAAGGCCTTCCTTCTTTGTCTATAAACTTTTTAAGAAAGAAAACACGAGGAGATGGAGAGGATCGAATTTTTGAAAGTGAAGTGCAATTACATAGTGATCATGGAAACAAGTTTGCCTCTAGAATCACTTGGGACAATGCAGCAAAACATAATTAAAACAATAGAGATATAAAAAAACAACGAATAGCATAGCGGTAAGGGGATGCAAATCTAGGAGCTAAGAAAGAAACAAACTTGATTTGATCCTGTGATTTAAGGGATTGAATCCCTAGATCTGGGAAAAACAGATAGTTTACCAAGGCAAAAGGAGGAGTTAATCATTCCCAATATGCCTCAAATCTCTTCAAGCCATTCTAGTGAGAGCTTTTGATATCCCTCAAAGCCAACAAGAGGACTCTATCTTGAGAAAGTTTATTCTGTAATCAGCCTCCATTAGTGTATTAACTGGCCTACATCCTAGCATTCTTCAAGGAGACCCATGGTGTACAATGCTTAGTGTATAATGTGACTCCTTTCGGTAAATCAGTAGGACCATCTCCATGCAATCATCCTCATGAAGTTTTGCACCTGAATATGAAATAGAGGAATGGTTCTTCTGTGGGAGTGGGTCAGCCTCTACCTGAGGGGCTTCTTTCTTCTTGGAATAGACAATTAGGTCCTGCTGGGTGGCAGCTTTCAAGTTAGACTCTTGGCCAGTAGCGTTCATAAGTTCAGGTTCGTGGTTGATATAGAAGCCAAGTACAATAGGACACCTAGGGATGGTAGGCTTGAGCGCTTGAGTTCATGGTGAACAAGGACAGCTTCAGGATTAGGTGCAGATTTGGTGGTCTTGAATGAAAAAACTTCAGTTTGAGAGGCCAACTCTCTCCAAAAACTTCCTTTCCCAAATGTTTTCCTCTGCCTTTTCCATGGCAGGTTCTTAAAAATCTTCCAACCACTATTCCTCCTGAAATTCAGCTTGACTTTCCTCCAGAACAACCACTCCCTCCTCCTACATCTTGAAATCCTCCTTTGGTCCCTCTTTCCACTGACCTTTCTAGCATAAACTATGGTACAATTAGTTGGTCAACTAGTCATGGCCTTGATAGCATTAGTTACAGCCGCATCAATCATGTTTCTACCTTTTGGATTCCTACTATAGGCTTTTATGGTAGGAGTGGTTTGATTAGTTTGAGTAATCCAATCATGTTTCTAAGAAACAGTAAATTTGCAATCTTTTGCTCCATGCCCACCTCTACCTCATATCTCATCGCAAAGATGGGAGCAGCTAAAAGCTATTTTGAGTTGCTGGACTTAGAAAAGATTAAATATTGTACAGGCACTCACCACAAGTGATCTTTTTCCTATCATTTGCATAAACCGTCACAGGTTCTCCCTACAATGACAAAGAATGCAAGTAATATTTAGTTAAATTGCTGAAGTAATCTTTTTTTTTTTTTTTTTGGTTCTTTTGATCCCATCAGTAAGTAAAGGCTCCTCAATACACTTCTCCAACCAAGAAAATAAAATTTAAGACCACTGATGGCTGACACTGAACAACACAAATATTTCATTGATAAGAAGTGTGTCAACATTCAAGCATCATCATGCAGATTATCATTCAAATATCGTTTTTTCATAAGATAAATGTCAGTGTCTCTGAAGTGAGCAAAAGTACCTTGCGATTCCTGTCATCCAGAGGCAGAACTTGAACGGAAAGGTATGTACCAACATCATCAGCAGTGACAAGATAGTTGGGTCGCATTGCCCCTATATTTTTTGTGACAAGATTAATGACTCGGGTCCTCTTGTTAGGAAGGAACAAAGGGTAAACATAAGCTAGAACCAGAAAATACCATCAATAATATTTATAGATCCATCTTGGAAATGCCGAATCCACTGGAAAACCAAAAGGAGGGGTACAAAAGGTAATGTTAAGCATGACAGTTATCTAACATAAAATATGTATAAGGCATAAAAGGAATAAAATTCACCTCAAAGTTACAAATGCTGGTGCCATTGGTAGAGTATCCACATGCCATAAGTTCCCTTCCTGGAAAAGCTTCTCCAAAAATTTGGAGATCCTCTAAAGCTGGTAGAGGATCATCATCTGCATCTGCATTATTTTGGCCGTAAATGTATGATTCAAAAATCCAAAGTTTACAGTTCTTAGAGAGATGCACAGAAAAGTTTATGAACCAATGGCTGAATTAGAAGCATTCCTGAATAGGTCATCAACCATATATGTTTGTACAATTAGAGCCAGCTAGCATGAAATAAACACAACTCTACAATTCAAAAGTGTGTGAAAATACTAATTTGGTATGGCAATATGGTGTTGTTACTGAATATCATCTATGCCTTTTACTCCCTCCGGTCCTAATATAAAACAAAATTGACTTTTTTTGGAGAGATTAAGAAAACTAAATAAGTTATTTAATCATATCGTATGTTGTGTATCCTTAGATTATATATTAATTTATAAGTTAAGGAAAATAGCTTAGAGAAAAAATGACACATATTTTAAATATTTTAAAGTAATTTAATTAGCTTTCTTTATATCTCCAAAAAAGTCAACTTGTCTTGTATTTAGGATCAGAGGAAGTATGAAGCAAAGAAAGATTAGTTAATAACTTACAAACTTATGACCTTATTTATAGCTTACAGTAGAATAATTTTCTGAACTTTGTTGAGTTTATTATTTTGTGTATTATCTGAACATGATAAGAACATAAAGTTGTCATATTTTGACCTATTTTTATTACAATTCGATGTGTTTTCACAACTTCAGATTAAAAGATGTTTTTAGTTTTCCAATAAGCATCGCAATTGACAACCATCTGTTAAACCTACTTAACCTCTGTAGATAGTTACCACAGCAAGCGTGCAACAGTTATTTCTAATTTTCTATCTTCAATTAGTGTTTTTTCTCTCTCTCCTCTATTAGAGTTTTCTTCTCTCTTGTAGAGTTCTTTAACTCTTCTATCAGCTTTCTTCTCTCTTCATTTCTGGGGTTAAAGGGCAATTTTGTCCTGGAAGTTTTTCAGGGGCAATTTTTCCCTGACCGTTATCTTAGCTAATTTTGACCGTTAATTGACTTAATATACTGAGCTGGCAGTCCACATGTCATCCACGTCATTTTTGTTGAAGTATAAATTTGCCCCGGAAGTCCATGTGCCATTTCCTTCATCTTTTTTTAAAGTTAGATTTAAAACTTCCGGGGCAAATTTTATACCTCAACAAAAATGATATAGATAACATGTGAACTGCCAGCTCAACATATTTAGTTAACTAACTGTCAAAATTAAAGCAGATAACGATTAGGGTAAAATTGCTCCATTTTACAAACTTTCGGGACAAAATTGCCTTCCGATGAAAACTTCCGAGACAAAAATGTCCCTTAACCCTTACTTTTATCATCAATTGATTTTCCCTCATAAAACTAAAACTTGAGAACTATTACGTGCCATGTAAGACCTAGTATTTACTTTTGGTGCTTTTTCAAATATAATGATGCTCTAGCCACACACCAAAACCAGCTCACCTCAAATCATCCCCTCTTTTAATAAAGGGTTAAAGTGCAAAAATACCTATAAACTTTTACTAAAATCGCATCAGCACCATATATTTTTTGGAGATGTAAAAATACCAATGAACATTCAAAATTAGAGCAAAAATGTAGGACCGCCAAAGATAACCTAACACTGTTACTTTTTGTGATGGGCCCACACTAATTTTGCATATTCATATGTAAAGATGTTAGGTATATTTAACATTCATGACATTTTTGCATCAATTTTAAATATTTATGGATAATTTTGCACTTCCAAAAAAAACAATAAGGTGCTAAATGCACTTTGAGTAAAAGTTGATGCCTATTATTGTAGCTTCACCCTTTAATAAAATTCCCAATCACGGTTCTCGTCAGAACTCCCAATCAAGCACTAAGCTAAGGAGAAGAGGAGGAACACGAACCATCAACACTGATTATAGAAGGATCGTTACCTGAACTCCGATTCGAGGTAGTTTCTCTCCCATTCGGATTTGCGTCTCCATCATGATCTTTCACCACTACATTGCCACTCTCAGGTTCTCGAGATGTGCTGCCCGTCTTCGTGGGCACACCATAGAATGAATTCTCGCTTGTTTTTTGTCTCCTTGATTCATCAGCTTCTACCTTATTTGCCGCACCGTCAGGACCGACCAAGTCACTCCGATGACCGGCTGATATGTCCCGATCAGAAACCGACTGAGGGACCAGTCCCATCCTTTCTTGATTCTAAAAACATGAAAAGTAAAATCAAAATATGACATTGTACACCGGAATTCGGCATGTCAGTATGTGCTGAATATACCTCATTGCGAATAAGTTGCTCCTGCAAATGTTTCAACAAAACCTGTAAAGTAGAGCTTCTTATTATGAATCAGTACAAGTGATTAATCACTTATAATCACTACCAATCTAGTACCGAATGGATCCTAGTCACAGCAAGTTATTAATTTTACTGAAACAATCATATCATGTATATATAGAGAGAGACGAATGAAACTATAAAAAGATATGGAAAAAATAAAAGATGATTATATGAAGGAATCTGAGTGGCCTGACTAATAATGCGGCTCCTGTAATTTTTATATCATACTGATCAAACAACTAAACAAGTCTCTCTGTTTGTCAGGTGTAACTTGTTAAATACGTTGAAATTAAAATATTAATTAACTTTATATATTTGTAATAAAAATGTATCAATATCTATTAAAAAAGAGAGGGAAGAAGTAGAAGAAAGAAAAGGATGACCTTGAGGTTGCTAACAACGGAGCGAGCATCAGGATCAGGTGGCTGGAAGGAATATTGAGCGAGAAGAGGCAACAACGTTGACATAAAAGTTGATCTTTCTTCCTCTGCATTCTGACACAAGTACACAACACAAAGGCACTTAACCCAAAATGGGGGGAAAAAAATCTTTTATACACTTTTTATGCTTGAATTATATTTTTTTCAACTCTTTCGCTCCTAAATTTTAAAATATACTCCCTCTTATCTTTTTTTATAATAATCTAAAATTTGAATTGTTTTTATCCTTTTTATAAGAACTAAAGAACTTAACAAAAAATGTCTAAACATTTAATGAATTTTTTTCATTTTTACTCATCATTAATTATATATATTGAATTAATTAAAAAGTTAATAATACTCATATTTATTTCATTTTTCTCTCTTACTTGTCCCTTATAAATAAGAACATACTTAGAAAAAAAATTTATTTTAGATACACTTATTATTTTTAACTAATTTTACCACTTTTTTAAACCGCATAATTCGGCTATTAAGCTCTTATAAATAGAATCGGAGGGGGTATTATTCAACTTTTAAAATAGAATAAATTATATGAATCCGTTGAATTTCAATTAAATTAGAATTATTTTTATATAATTATTAATTTTTTGCTAAAATTATGCAAGCACTTATTTGTTTTTTCTTGATATATAACTTAATTCGAAAGAAAAAAAGAAAGAAATACATTAGCCATTGATAGAGCTAAGGGTCATTTTTATTCTAGAAGTTTTGATTGAGAAGCAGTAGGTGTCCAGAAGTTTTTTTAGAAGCTAAATTGTCTTGAAAGTTTACAAAACATAGCAATTTTACCCTATCATCCTCCAATGTTAAGTTTGACTGTTAAATCAGTCAAACATCCACATGTCAAGCCACCCCATCATCCACGTCACTATGCCCATTATGAACACTATGCCCATTATGAAACATCATCATCTCTTTCTTTCACTCTACCTCATTCCCTCTTTTCTAGAAACAAAAAACAAAAAGTTCTTCCCAGTCCTTCGGCCTTGCATAAGAAATTCAAAGCCGTCAAGATAATCATGGTCACGGCATCAATGAGCATAAAGAAATAGAACAAATAGCGGTCAATCGCTTCTTGTAATAGATATTGGGCAAGCGAAAGAAAAGCTAAAGATTAAAGAGAACAAAATCTTCGAAATTATAGAAATATAAATTACTAATCCAGCACCTTCCAGATCAAGCATTACACTCCTTAAGAAAACTTAACCATGAGGATACAGCACCAGGAAAATACCCTTGTCCTAAATTAAAAATTAGTGTCTGATATATTGTTCTATTAAAACTATTCGCTAATTGCAGGAAAAGGAAATAATAGTCCAGGAATATATATATATATATATAGAGAGAGAGAGAGAGAGAGAGAGAGAGAGTTCTATTCTCTCTTTCACCTCAATATGACAAATTTGAAGCAGAGTATAGTTAAGGAGACGATTTTGAAAAGCCTAAACCTTAAACATTATGGCAGCATTAAATTAAAGAGATGAAAGGTAGGTGGTCATTAACCAGATCTCGGTGAGTGAGTGGGAGAAGAAGGTAAGACAAAGCAGTGAGAGAAAGAGGGAGAGAAGGCAAGGAGGAAGCCATGAGTGGTTAAGATATGAAGACCAAAGGTGGCGGCACTCAGATTGATCTTCGCTGGATTTTGGTCACCACCTCTCACCTTGATGTGGAGCCGCAGCAACCGACTCAGTAGAAACTAGAACTTGAGAACACCTATCGTTTCTCTTCACACAGTTTGATATTAGATTTTTCCTTTTTCGGGAAAAAAAATCACCCTCACACAAACATATTAGTTTGGGTGGGGGTCAAAGAACTGGAAGAACTTTTTTTTCAGAAAAGAGGGAATGAGGAAGAGAGAGAGAAAGAGATGATAAGCTGTCGTAAGGGGCTTAGTGACGTGGATGATGAGATGGCTGTGGAATGTTTGACTGATTTAATCATCAAACTTAATATTAGAGGATGATAGGGTAAAATTGTTATGTATTATAAACTTTTTGGACAATTTCGTTTTAAAAAAAAAAATTTCTGGAGACCCACTGCTCCTTAACCAAAACTTTTAGGGCAAAAATAACCATTAGCCCGCCATTGATATGTATGGAAAACTGAAATTGATACTTTCTGAACAACCAAACACGTACCTGCAACGCATATTCGAGGTGAATATTCTCTTCAATAATTTGCTGTCTGTATGACGAAGCTTTCGATTCTGCGTCTTCTAAGTTTTGTTGCTGTTGATCAAAGACCTTCGAACACAAACTCCCACCGTAACTACCTAATTTTGAGGAATTTAAGCTAAAAGGGCTCAAAATTTTAAAGCATACCACATGGATATCTGCAATTCGCTTTTGCAGATCATCATTTTCATGGCGTATCTGTGCTTCCTACAACAACAAAAAACACACCCATTCACACAAGACTTAACAAGAATTAAATGCATAATTAATTTATAAACCCTATTTTTACCTTGATTGAATAATCCGCTAGACGCTTCCTTAGCTGCATAATCTCTCTCTCATTCTCACGAATCTTCGCGACGACCTCCTAAATCTCAAGAGATTCAATTTGAGTGGTTTTGATTCGATCGACTGAATTCGAACTAAAAATTGAATGGGACTCAAAGAAATTGATATTCAGTACCTGGTTCTCTGAGCTGTTATTAGACTTGGATGCTTCAGGTTCCGCCATATCGAAGAGAGATTGAGCTTATTGCAAATGAAGAATGCAGATGAGAATTCATCACACGCAGGTCTTTCTTCCATTGACTCATCTCATGCTTCGCAGAAACTACCAGATGTTGTACTGGCAATAATTTTTTTTTTTTTAATTAATCGCTATTGACTTGAGCGTGGAAATTATCGTTTAATTTGTGATAAAAGGGGAAGAAAATCTTGTGGCAAGGAATAGAAGTCCCAAGGCATACGACACGTTATGCAATAGCATCTCTGAGAGTTTTTAATTTCTTCATTGATCTTGAAGAAGACACTTCTAACCTCTTCGGATTGTATTGTCTTCTATCTATCTAACTTCGTATCTTTTTATTTCCTTTTCAGAGCAGGCCTGCTTTTAGATTAATGTCAGCAATCATTATGAATCTTATTAGGTGGAATCTATTGGATATTTATGAAAATTATTAATTATTTCAATAGGGAATTATTGCAATGTTCCTGAACCCGGATCGGACCGGTCGGTCCGGCCCGGAAACCGGCGAACCGGCCGGTAAACCGGTCCTGGTTCACATTTTAAAAAAAAAATTTTATTTTTTTTTTAGAATTTCATACTATAAGTCTAAAATTTTCAATTTCTCACCTGTTTGATCTCGGTTTAGCTCCGGTTTGACCCATTGACCCTTAACCGAGTACCCCAACCGATTCAATGTCCGGTCCGAGTTTTAATACCTTACAATTAAGCCATTGTAATTTACTATTAAAGACACAATTGCATTCCCATTTAATTTAATCCTCCCCTATTTTTTTGTTTTCGTTTATAGCACCTCCTTTATGCATTTTTTCCTGATATATTTTAATGAGGTGCCTAATTAAAAATCAATGTCCTTACTTCTGACCCAAAAACTTAGTGTCATTAAATATGACTGGAATCTATGGAAGAATGAAAATAGATGGTGAGTGCCTGATCGAATCATCTAAAATTCATTCTTGTTCCGCCAACAATCCTAGGGACTTACCAGCTAGCCACTGTTAATATTGTCTTCTGAAATCCAAACACTTGAACAATTTCTTCTTTATTGGGATTGTTTTCATCATAAAGGTGGGCTTGAGTTCTTGTTTGTCGCCAGGTTGCTGGTTGAGATCATTATAGTAATTACGAGTTGGATTGCATACAATTGATGTTGGTCCAACATGGCAAGATCAGGAGCATAACTGATCGGCAAGCTTCCAACATTAAAACAAATAAGCATTGATCGACAAATTACTCTGGACAAGTCTAAGGAAGCAACAAGTTCAACAGTTTCTAATAGCACGTTTGATACCAACGAGATTGAGTCTAGCAAAGTAGCTAGTTTCTCACAATGTGACAAACTAGGATTCAAATCCATGTCAGAAAAGATGCCCATATTTAGTATCCGATAATGCATCGAACAAGATTTTCTCCAATAAGAAAGAATATCAGTAGTGGTGTTCAAATATTTCTCATCTCAGTTGTGTCCCATCCCGATTTGACAATCTAGACATAGATACCTTTGGGACGAGACAGGACACAAGACAAAAAATTTCATCTTGTCCTTGTTCACTGGGATGGGGTTGTCCCGCGAACATTCCTAGACACCTGTGCCTAGGAAAGAAGTGGCACATTTGGCTCAATTCCATGCATCTGGATTATTGATTCAGTCTCCTAATCCATGTGTTTAGTTGGTACCGACATAATTCTTTGATAGCGTACCAAACAAATGCTATGGAACGATAATCCAGGTGTTTAGTTGGTAACGATAGAGCTTCTCAATTCTATCATCTTGGATCGCAATCATTCTTGTTTGTATGTAAATATCATAATCACCTAATAATGAACCTAAACCTGTATTTGATATTAATTTCAGCACACATCTGAAGTATGATACTGCATGCAATGCAACTCCCAAATTAAGTCGTGATCTAGAAATTCTATGATTATCCTTCATATACATCGTTTAGAACCTTCTTGTACTTCAGCTTTAAAAACACTAATGATCCAAAATAGGATATGTATACAACTAAGTGACAGCATAGATAATACACATGTTCGATTCCATTAAGGATAATATAACGATGAGAATGTAAGATGCCCCCATTCCTCTAACAAGGGAAGCATAACACTAGGGTTTATGGTTTATTGGTTTAGTTATGGGGTCCCACGAATTGTGTACCTCAAATTACTAAGAATATTGCACTTTATTGAGTGTGTCCCAAGAATTGGATAGATCATCAAAATTGACACTTAATTTAAAGGATCCAACAGGCTAATGCGCACAAAGATATGCACAAACCAGTGGCAGTACAGAAAACAAAGCAAAAATAAAAAATAAAAATTAATTTACAAGATGGGAGGAAAAGAAAAACTGGACAATATGGAAAGTAAGGGTGTGACTACACACAGAAGATTACATTTCAAGCTAAGCCTACCCTTTCCAAAAAAAAAAAAAATACAAAGGAAAAACAAACTAATTTAGGTTGCAAGCAAAATACACTACTTCCTGTGCCCATCTTTCCTATATATTATTCCACTGACACCTGAAACTGTAAAGCAATTGGTTTTCCCTTACTTGTTAAAGAATAAACCTTTCTTCTTTCCTCTCCTTTTCTCCCCAGCCTGCAGAAGCAGAGAGAGATCATGTCACTTCGGTTACTGTTTAACATTTGTAGCTAAATACATGTCTCAAATATCTGACAAACATATATAGTACTCCCTCCGGGCCTTTAATGTAATACATATTTGAGGAATTGATCGTAGTCCTAAACATAAGCCATAATTTTCATATTTGTCAATCTTTTTTAATTTACCTTTATTTATACTCCCTCAACAATAATCAATGAAAAGGGAATGAGGGAATTAAGGAAGATAACTATAGTGTTTTAGAAAATATGTCATATTGACTAACTTCCTTAATCTAATCAAATTAAATGTGCCATGTATTACGGACCGGAGGGAGTAATAAATTATTTATGCAACAACACAATTTACATACTATTCTTGTTATGATCACACAATTTATTCTGAAAAAGAATCCTAAATACACCAAGCTGATGGGCAAGAGTACACCTCAAGATCAATAGAGGAAGAGGTTCATGCAACATTTGAACAAGGTTGCCAAATCAATTCTTTCCATCTCACATTGCTTATTTGGTCTTAATCATGAGTACATGGGTGTATGTGATAATGATCTTAGACAAAGTAACAGATTGGGATTATTTACAAATTATAACAAAACGAAATACCAAGCAACAGGTCAAAGTGGAAAAGAGTTTAACATATACCCGTATGATGAACAATCTCAAGGTGAGCACAATAGTGTCTCTCCAACTGCAGAAGGAGCAACAAAATACTAAATATCAAAAGCAGAAACCAATAAACATTTAATATAACGAAGATCACGAAAATTTATATTATATCCACACCCATTAGAAAAAAAATCAAAGGGAACTTAATTTTTCCTTAAAAAAAGAATAAAGATGACTATCTTCTTGCAGAGGAATTGAAAAAATGACAACAATTTCAAATCCACTGTAAGTAGTACAATATATTTAAGGTTTGTTGATAGAAAGTGAGAGCAAAGTTATTCAGATTCTTCCCTTTGTCAGAATTTTAAAATGGATTTTGACAACTGAACTTATATCTAAAGATTGGATGTTGACATAGCATAATGGAGTTGTGCAATATATATAACTGATCCCGCCTAGTGGGATAAGGCTTCTTGTTGTTGTTCTATCAACTGAGCTTTCAGCTCAAAAGATAGGCCACCGTTGCCAAGTCAGGTCCGAATTGGCCCATCTATTACACAAGGAAAAAATAAGCAGCATCCAAATGATACTTTTGAAGCTGATTTCCTATTCTCAAATAAAAAGTGCATTTTCAAACTTTAGAACGTAAGGTTTCAGTCTTTCATATAGATTTAACATATGAAACTTTTTTTCCTTCATTTTGGGAGGTATAAATGCAGAGACAGCACACAACTATACAGTGGATTATTCAGGAACAGGAAGAATCATAATTCTAGACCATGCTGAAACGTTTTGCATTACACAACCAAAAAATATGCCACCTAAATTCCTTTTGTTGGTAATGGCTTACAAGATAAACTATATGACTTTTCGCTTACCCACTGACATCTGTTGGGTTGTTTTCAGCTCGTAGTATATGCTCAACATCACTAGAGCCAATTATTACAAATTCTGAAACTTGTCCATAAGGAATCATAACCTACAAAAGGACACAGAAAAGAAGATAAAGAAACTAGCCAACCAGCAAGGATAACGTATCATAAACATGCACATAACAGAAAAAGCAATTAGAACAGCTCGTTATGACATCCTAGCAATAGAGTTGGTTAGCTTTCATTTACCAGAACAGCTCACTACAACATGGTGTATCTTTTTTTTTTTTAATGACTTAATGTATCTTTTACATTACAACTGGACTTCTCAATGTTATAACCTTCCATGTCATCACCTCCTGCCAAACTGCGACCCAATACTAATTTCCACCAAGAAATAGCAGCCTTAAACGGAGGAATGTTGGCATGAGAGGATTAACCATTATTGATTATTTGTTGAAGGTAACAGAGCAAGGATGACTGTGATTCACAGTATGCCTCTTAAGGTGGCATTTTGTGGGTGGCATTTTGAGTAAGTGTGTGTTTGGCAAACATCAAAACCATGGTTTGCGCAACCCGAGACAAAACTCATCTCACACACTTACCTCGTAAGTCATAAAAGCTATTAGAAAAAGCTAATCCAAACACACTAAATAGGAGTCGGACTTGTATTCTGAGGTTGTTGCGCTCCCTAGTTAGTTTTGAATACAGGTTGTCAGAATACAACTGCTTGGTATGATTCATACTACATCGTCTCCCCATTCTTTGTATCAAGCAAAAGTTTTCTGACTAACACAACTACTAAAAATTCCATATAAATTATAAATTTCCAACAAATTGGATCAATAAAATGCACAATTACTAGTAGCCAACTACAATTTTGTATTTCCCTGATGAATCAATAACTTAAATACCAGCTAACCAAAACGTTTTCACAAACTCAGTATATAGCAAATAAGGAGACATACATTAGTAGACGAAGAAAATTTTTCTGCAGCTGCAACTCCGCTTGGTCCACTGCATTTGATACTGTACCCTTCCCTCTTAATGGTCAGAGTAGCTGGTTCCCATATATCCAGATATCCAGTCTGTAAAGGCAATCCAGAATTTTTTTCAAAACAGTTTGAGCTATTCGTTAGAGAATAGAAAATAATTTTTGCATAGATAGACAAAGGAAATTTGAAATAAATAAGAAACTGCTATCATTGAATTACCGAAAGAGAAACTTTATATGATGCAAGTCCACTAAAAAGGGTCTTCTCAATGCAGCTCTGCATTTCAGGGTCTGAAAAGAGGATAATAGGTTAATAAACAATTAAGAAAGGCAATGTCACAGAACTGAATTAGATTTTTCTGTCCGATATCCTAGAGGCTACAAGATTGGAATCAGCTTGTAGATTATGTTTTGGTTGTTAGGATAATGTCTAATTCTCCTCCTTTGCTATGTCTTAAGTAACATTGTATCGGTTCTTTTAATCATGATATCCCTTCAATATCGTTCCAATTTTATCAGATATCCCCAAAGGGTCCATGATATCCCTTCAGTAGAATGAAATAAATGCACAAAATTTTAAAAAATAATTCTCTATATCAATAAACATTTGCCTCTACAAGCGAGAAAATTGTTTGGCTCATCATTCCAAATTGTTCAACTTTCATAGCAAGACATGCCCTCCAAGAACAAGATCAATGTTGAGAACGCACTACTTCACAAGCCCATTTATAACTTGCCAGTGTAGAACAGTAAAATTTATTAAACTATTGATGTCAGAAACACCACATATTAGATTTCTCTTGTACATGAAGCCCCTAGAGACTGCTAATATTCTTTTGGATGGCAAAGGCCAGGCTGAATACCACGGTGCCAAATACCTACTGTCTGATGTCTTGTATTTTTGTTTCTCTCTAGCTTGTTGGTATCCTCATCAATTCAAAAAAGAAACACCGCCTATGTTAAACAGGCGCCAGCAACATCAAAACTACACTAACATCCTTTTCACATCAACCAGCAGAAATTTTCTCCCTTTTTACCTTCTCTAACAACGCAAAGATCTAATAAATTATCTGAGCTAAATCCTAAAATGGTTACTCCAAGAGTTTCAAGGAATTTTACTTCAACAGCTTGATCTTCTATAAAGAAAAAGATATAGTATTTGACAGCGTCACCAAGTGGTGAAAGAGTTTGATCCTCAGTTCCTCACCAGTCACCACTTCCCATTCTCTCAATATTGTTTTGGTAAGAAGGGCTTATATTTTGTTCACAATTCCAGTCCAATAGCCTTTAGCATAAAGACATGCATTAGAATTAGAAATTATAATAAAAGTATTTGCAGGTATTCCTTTCAACAACTTAAGCTGTTGAGTTGAAATCATTTTTCTCAATTATCACAGATATATTAAAAATTTTAGAATTTAAGAATATGTACTGATTCATTTTACTATGAAAAAAAGGAACAAACCATATAAAGGAGATCGATCACTCTAGAAATCAGACAACCAATCAGAAAATGAATGACCCCATAATCACAACAACAAAGCCTTTATCCTACTAGGTGGAGTCGGCTACATGGATCGCACGACACCATTATACTCTGTCGAAAACCCTATCTTTAGGTATATTATTAATCAAAATGTCTCTTTCTATAACCTCATTGAGCGTTCGCTTTGGCCTTCCGCGACTTCGTTTTATAGGACTCCATACTGCTTGATCAACCCTCCTCACCGGTGCATTCAATGGCCTTCGTTGAACATGTCCAAACCACCTCAAACGACTTTCTACCATTTTTCTTTCAACAGAGGCCACTCCAACTCGTTCACGTATATGATTATTACGAATCTTATCTTTTATTGTATGACCACACATCCATCTCAACATCCTCATCTCGGCCACCCCCCATTTGATATTCATGTTGTCCCTTTAAAACCCAACACTCACTACCATATAGTACTGCTGGTCCTATAGCAGTGCGATAGAACTTCAATTTTTCCTTATTAGGTACTTTCCGATTACAAATAACTTCAGTGGCTTTTCTCCATTTACACCATTCAGCTTAAATTCTGTTATTGACATCTTCATCAATTTCACCATCTTGTTGTATAATTGATCCCAAATACTTAAATTTTGTCACTTGCGGAATAATTTGCCCCCCCAATTTAACTTCCACTTCGCTTCGACCTTGTCTCTTATCATACTTGCAATGCATATATTCAGTTTTATTCCTACTTAGACGAAAACCCTTTACTTCCAAAGTTTGTCTTCATATCTCAAATTTAGAATTAATTTCCACCCTGGATTCAGCCAACAGAACTATATCATCCGTAAAAAGCATGCATTTAGGGATCTCCTCTTTTATAGGCTCAGTTAGAACATCAACTACTAAGTTAAACAAATAAGGGCTCAAAGCTGATCCTTGATATATGTCAATCCTAATAGGAAAATCCTTTGTTACACCTCCAGGCATTCTAACATTGGTTGTAACCCCCTCATACATGTCTTGAATGGCTTTGATACATGCAAACCGCACCCCTTCTTTTCCAAGGCTTTCCAAAGTTCTCTTGGCACACGGTCATATGCTTTTTCCAAATCAATAAAAACCATATACAAATCTCTTCCTTTGCTCCTATATTTTTCCATTAGCCCCCTTAATAAATGAATCGCTTCTGTTGTAGACCTTCCTAGCATGAATCCAAATTGGTTTTCAGCAATATCAATCTCCAACCTCAACCCGTGTTCCCGTGTTCAGTTACTTTTTTCCACAATTTCATTATATGACTCATAAGCTTGATCCCTCTATAGTTTGTACAATTGTGAATATCCCCTTTATTCTTATAAATAGAAATCAAAGTACTCTTCCTCCACTCATCCGGCATTTTCTTGAATCGTAAAATCTCATTAAATAATTTTGTGAGCCATAACACACCCTCTTCACCCAAACATTTCCAAACTTCAATCAGAATACCATCAGATCCAACAGCTTTACTATTTTCCATTTTCTTAAGAGTTTCCCTAACCTCGCCAACTCAAATCCTGCGGTAAAATGACAAATTAAGATCACTTTCTCGAGTTATCAAATCTTCCCAATCACAAGGTGACCCTCCCTCTCCATCATTGAACAACTTGTATAACTAGGTTTCCCACCTATTCTTAATATCTCCATCAGTAACCAAAATGTTGCCTTCTTCATCCTCTATACATCTCACTTGGTCCAAATCTCTCGATTTTCTCTCCTTATTCTTTACGATCTTGTAAATCTTACACTCTCCCGCCTTTGTCTCTAACTCCTTATAAAACTCCTCATATGCTTTATTACGAGCTTCACTCACTGCCTTCTTAGTCTTCTTTTTAGCCAAACGATACATTTCCCAATTTTCAACATTATTACACAAGTATATTGCTTTAAAATACTCTTTCTTATGCTTGGCTTTCTCTTGAACAGTCTCATCCCACCACCAAGTCTTCTTAGCTTGCCGACCAAAACCTTTGTGATTCTCCCAAAATTGTTTTAGCAACCTTCTGGACCTTTTTAGACATATTCTTCCAATTAATATTAGCACTTCCTTGTAACTTCCACTCCCCCTCCTCCAAAAGAGTTAACTGAAAAATCTCCCGCTTCTCCCCCTTAAATTGCCACCACCTGACCTTTGGATTTAAAACTTGCCGGCGCTTTTGTTTTACACACTTAATATTCACATCAAGGACCAAAACCCGATGTTGTGTTGTCATACCATCCCCAAGGATCACTTTACAGTTAGTACAAAGTCTCTTATCACTGCAGTTTCTTTAATCACAAGATCCCAACAAATCTAATAATATCTAACAATGCAGTTTCTTGAAATTAATCGCAATTCTTTGCTGCACACCCATATCTACCTCACATCTTGCACATTGAAGCAACTCAAAGCTATTTAGGGTAGTGCTAAAAATTAAGAAAAACCAAACCACAGTAAAGTACTCACCACAAGTGATCTTTTTAGTATCATTTGCAAAAACCCTCACAGGTTCTCCCTACAATCACAAAGTATGCAAACAATTTAGGTATTAAAATTTAAAGAAAAAAAGGACAACATTCCTATAATTACAGGATTCTACAATACTTATTTCAATATGGAATTTGTGGTAGATTCTAATCAATTTTTAAAGGTGGGACTGTAAGATCAAACATCATTATTTAAACCACAATCATAAAACTATGAATTACAATACTTATAATATATTCCCTCTAGTCCTAAATATAAAACAGAGTTGACTTTTTTTGGAAAAATTAAGAAAGCTAAAGAAATTACTTTATCATATCATATGTTGTATATTCTTAAATTATATATTAGTTTATTAGTCAAACTAATTAGTTTGGAGAAAAAAATAAAAATATAAATACTCTGAAGTAATTTAATTAGCTTCCTTAATTTCTCCAAAAAAGTCAACTTTGTCTTATATTTAGGACTGGAGGGAGTAATCGCTTCTATGTTAAGTAAGAAAACTACCTTTCGCTTTCTGTTATCCAGAGGCTGAACTTCAATGGCAAGGTAGGTGTCAACATCATCAGCAGTGACATGATAGTTGGGTTGCTTTGCCCCTATATTTTGGACCCAAATTAATGACTCAGGCTTTAATGCTAGGAAGAACAAAAGAAAATACTCTAGAACTAGAAAATACCATCAATATAATTAACAGATCCATCTTCCATATGCCTTATCCACTGACAGTCCAACAAGAGACAATAAAAGTAGTACCGAGTGAGTACAACAGTTATCAAACATGAAAATGTATTATGTAATAAAAGGCAACAAGTTTGAACTTTTAGAGGGATAAAATGCACCTCAAAATTACAACTAGTGGTGCCATTGATAGAATATCCGCATGCCTGAAGTTCCCTTCCTGGAAAGGCTTCTCCCGAAATTTGAAGACCCTCTATACCAGGTAGTGGATCATCATCTGCAGCTGCATAATGTATTTGTTCAATGTGATCTAGCCAGCGTTAGTTCTTTAACTAATAATAAAGATTAGAAAAAACATCAATGCTTACCCTCAGAAAATGATGAGGAAGGTTCTTCAAGGACTGGTGATAGATGATAAGGAGAATAAGAGGAACTGGGATCTTCAGCAGCAGCTGTATAAGGAGAGTTGCCTGAACTCCATTTAGTAGAGGTTTCTCTCTCATTTTGATTTCCATCTCCATCAGTATCATCCACTTCACTATTACTCACAGGATCACGAAATGTAACCTGTTTGTTAGCTGTTTCCTCTGCATAATGCGTAGGATCAGCACCACCACCTTGAGTAACTACGAGCTGGGTAGGAGTATCATGGCTAGATGTCCTGTCAAATAGCCAATATAATGTGCACAAATGCGCTTCTTTACAATCAACTCAAGACATTTATAAACCAACAATAATGTATACATTCTTTAATAATAAATTATTACTAGTTAGAGTTTCACAAAACTAAATATTCATCAGTCCACAACCTTAATATGGCAAATGACTCTAACGAAGGAACCAATAGAGGAGCAGCTAAAAGAAAAGGACGAGAGAAATTCATGGTACTCAGACCCAAATAATATGCAAGTTAGCTACAATCTGGTAGTGTAAGTCTAACCAAAAAGTGACAAAGAAAATAGCAGAAAAGGCACACCAATCCCAGCAATTCGACAGTACTAGGCTCTCCAAGTACATGCTAATTACCTGAATCAACACTCTAACCAACTACCACATACATACATTTCTCACCACAAGCCTACTAGAACTCTCTAACTCTCTCACAGACACACGCCCCACACCCTTCAAATAACTGAAATTTGGCCCATAACTTTCAAGCCCATCAGAAACCATATCAATTATTCTTTCATTTCAAAACTACTAAATGTCAAAAACCACAAAGCATTAGGGTGTTTCAAATAATTAAGATTGCAGGTCAAAAACCAAAACAGAGTATTGAATGCAGTTCTATTTTACATACAAAGCTTAATTAAAGCCTGCAATAGACCACCAAAAGGTACCACAAAATACAGCCAAGTTATTTCAATATTTGTTTACAACCTCTTCATATCTTAAATGCATAACAAAATTGCTTTCCATTGGCCCCCAAAAAAAAAATTGCCTCCTAAGAACAAACTGCTCTTAGCAAATCAGCATCACATAAGCAAAAAGACAGATGCCAGCAGACTATCTCCAAAAATGATAACTCTTTCCAATATTCATAAGGAAATGAGATATTGAAATCTACATGGAACTCAATTTAGTGAAAAGTAAAGTTCTAAATTGACTAGAAACTCACCAGCAAACGAGATTATAATTGTTAATATTAAATACTATATTACGTAGAACATGGTGAAGACAATAATTTCCATATTTACTTCATAGATTCTCCCATCTGTTTTGGATGGAACCAAACATGGTCTCCAATAAATTTAACATGTAAGGCTTATCCACATGTCAAATGATCAGGACCACTTTAACAGAGACTCCATGAAAATAGAACCCACCAATACATTCAGTTCAGAGTAGCAGTCTCCATTTGACCAGGCTCACCTGCTTGCAAGAGGTGAATATCTCCCCAATACATCAGCATCTACATTCTTCGATATCCCACCCAAGCCACTCTGATGGCGACCCAATATATCCCAATCAGTTCCCATCTGACCATCAACAGAGAACTGAGACTTTACTTGGGAATACATGGGCTGAGGAACCAGTTCGAGTCCATCTTTATTCTAACAAAAAATGCAACAACTTAGAATGTTATAATAGCTAGTAGCATGATAAGAGAAAGGCAGAATGACAAAATGAGCATACTGAGTTTGCCAATGCTGCACCAATGGAATGAGATGGGGATTGTGAAGCAAAATTTGAATGGTTCACATCAGAAAGCAAGGGTACTAGTTGATATTGCGACTCTTTTAACTTTGACTGTAATGAAGAATCGACATAGTCAATAAACACCATGAAGCTGGCAAAAAGGGTAACACCATTATCCTAATTTTTACAAGATTATATTTCATGTAATCTTTAGTATCGATTCTAACAATTCAACCAAAAACCCAATTTATTGTACTGATATTGCCCGCAGGAATTCAAGTCATGACAGTGTCTGCCAAACATACCTCAGTGAGAATAAGTTTTTCCTGCAAATGTTTAAACAAAACCTGCCACGGAGAAGAATTTACTATAAAACCATGCACATGATAGTTTAAATTCCAGGACTAAATATATAAAAGGACATTTTTCAATTGCATCATAAACACATACATCCCACAATCCAACGGATTAAAATTTAAAAGATAACAAAATCAACTATTTGAGAAAAGAAAAGCACTCAATTTGGTAGAATTCTTAAAATTCAGTTGCAAAGAACATAAGATATAGCATATCTCTACTGCAATTTTTAGTTGATTCCATCAACAATTCTAAATTAAAAAAGTTAAAATATTCTTTTAGTGCCTATACTTCTCTTAATTTTAAATCTGGTCCCAATAATTTCAATTTTTTTAACAAGATCCTGTTAGTCAAACTTCTGACACGGGGGGAAGGGAAGAGAAGAGTTAAAAAACCTCAAAACATATGCTTAAATCAAATCTAAATTCTTCACTTAGCAAAATCAGAAAATTAAATGAACATGCTTATGGGCAATGATAAAATACTGGCCTTGAACAATGGCACGCCATCAGATATCAATTATGAGTATCCCATTAAAGACAATAAAATCAGAATCCACAACAAAAGGCATATATTCAACTATTCCTCGTAAAAAGATAGAAGCACTATTTCAAATAAAAGAACGCAGAACAAGATTGACCTTGACATTGCTAACAATTGATTGGGCATCAGGAACAGGGGGCTGAAGGGAGTATTCAGCCAGAAGAGGCAGCAAGGACGAAACAAATGTTGATCTTTCTTGCTGTGCATCCTGACAGAAGAAAAGAGAGAACTAAAAATTTGTTCCAAGTTTCCAACTGTTCATAATAAGCCAACAGAACGTGATACCAAACTGAAGTGCAACAAAAAAATAATACATATTGTCCAACCAAACTATCACATGCACAATTTAACATGCACCAATAATAAGAAAATATGTAGTGAAAAAACACCTGCAGCGCATATGTGAGACGAATATTTTCTTCAATTATGTCCTGTCTGTATGATAAAGCTTTTGATGCTGCATCTACTAGGTCTTGTTGCTGCTGATCAAAGGCCTAGTGGCATGATTAAGATAATTAACAGCATAATTCAGATAAAAGCTCAGGAAGAGGAAGGAAAGCAATAATTCTTAAGAAATTAAATAGGACATCAAATAATATCGTGCTTACCAGGCGCATATATGCAATGCGCTTTTCCAAAACATACTTTTCATTGCGAATCTGTGCTTCCTATCATAACAATAACAATAAATCACCGATGACATGATTTGAACAGGAAAAAAATATTATCACACGCTTTAAGAATATGTATATCCTTTACCTTTATGGAATAATCTGCAACATGTTTCCTTAATTGCATGATCTCTTCTTCATGTTCACGAATCTTTATGGTGAGATCCTAAATAGATATAACATTAGGCCATAAATATCATGCTCAGACAAAAGATGAAACTTCTAGAGCTATGCAGTACCTGCTTCCATAGGCTATTAGAATTATTCATTTCGGCCATTGGCATCAACCCTTGCCCAGAAGAATTAATTCGTGAATCATAGTCCCCTTCTATTTTATGCCTACAGCAAAAACATAGTTTTCCACAAATATGAGTTCTTCTTTGATAATGCCTGGGCAGAATAAAGACATACGAATATTAGATATGATTCAAGCAATACTATGGAGATTAAATAGTAACATACCCACTTGGAGAGGTTGATCTAGCAGATAACGGAGACGATTGAGAGGGGCCAATATTATCAGCATATAGATGATCATTTGGCTGCACTCTGAATGTCCCATTTAATTTACTGCTTTCATAATGAATTTCTGCATTGCTTCTGGCTGCATCATCTTAATGTTTTAGATACTGGACAACTAGCGTACAAGTTATATCAACTAGGTAAGACATATTCGTACCCTTAAGCAGATCTTGATTTCCTAATGGCGCAAAGGACTGATGAGCTTCATAAGATCGTTGAATCTGCTCATCCCATGGTGCAACAGATCGAGGTCCTCGATCAATTGACTCATCTTGCTTCTGTCAAAAACAGAAGACTTGCACTGCTGAGGTTGTTGATTACACTGTTGTTTTTTACTGACATTCTTAAGGAAAGATTTCACTTATGGTAAAACAAGGAAAGTTTGTAGAATAGAAGCGAAGTGCAAAGGCATATGATGGGTCGTCTTAAAGAATTTTTTTTCATTGTTATGCATGATATTTTTAAAAATTTGTTTGTTGGGTATTGTGTGGGGGGGGGGGGATTGGTCCCATGGAAACTGTTCAGCCAAATCAGACAAAATTTCAAAAATTAAGCCATGAAAGTATAGGGATTCCACAAGCAGGCACGTTTACTTTGCCGAAACTTTCTCATTAAAGATTCCCCCGAGAAAAACAGTAATTGATTAAAGTGAGTCAGTCTATCACCACTGTCAATTAATAAGATATTTCAAAATGTTTGACAGTTTTTATCTTTGTCTGAGATATTTCACATATTTAGCAAATGATTAAAATTAAAAATAGTTTAATAATTTTTATAAACGTCATTTTTATTTTTTTACCAGTCAGCGCTCTCTGAAATTGCGTGGGATGGTATGGAGCCACCCCAACCTGCTGAGTGCTGAAGTTTTAGGTTTACTTCGTGGACTGGGCCAAGCTGGCTCATTTTGACAGCGGTTTAGATTCAACAAGTAAAAGAAGAAAAGGTACACAATCCAAAGTTTTCCAAGAAAATCAAAAACAGCTAACCATCGTCGCTAAAACTTGTAGCCAAAAATATCCATCCAACTGAGTCATATATAACTGATATGCAAGCAATCTTCAGCAACACTTACATATTTTTCAAGTTCCTGAATTTTTCTTTGAAGCTCCAACCTAAGCCGGTTATTCTCTTCTACCTGCCAAAAGCAACATGTTGCAGCTCAATATCTACCCAAAGGACTTGAACATTAGATAGCACCATTTATGGCACAAAGTAAACCGTTTTTTCATATGCATGCAAGTTTGGCTCCATTTCATTAGGCAGAGAATATCTTTTCATTAAACAAAACGTAAGACATGCGATATTATTTTATATAGAGGGTGAGCCTTGGCGCAACGATAAGGTTACTGCCGTGACCTGAAGGTCACGGGTTCAAATCCTAGAAACAGCCTTTCCGCTTGCAAGGTAAGGCTACGTACATCTATCCCTCCCCAGACCCCACCTGGTGGGAGCCTTGTGCACTGAGCCTGAGCCGCCCTTTATTGTGCACTGGGCCGCCCTTTATCACTACTCAATCATAACCATGTAATTTTCAATATTTTTTTCCAATGACATGAAAAACATTTCTCATCCACAAAATGACTTATATTTCAATTTTCTTTCCGTTCCCTACCCAGTTGCATGCCAAAGAGGGGCCTCTTCCTCTAAAATTGGAAACATTACACAAGTGGATAAGAGTAGACAAGATTTTGTGCCTAAATAATAAAGACAGCATCCAGTCTAATTGCACCCTAGAAAATCATGACACGGTACCTTGAAAAACAATAATGAATGAGTGAAGGGAGCAATGAGGACCGGAAGCCCCTGGGAGAAAACAACGGTCAAAGAAAAAGTGGGGAAGAGAAAAGAGAGGGTGAACTACCAAGGCTATTGATCTACCGCTAGAACTCTCCAACGTCTTATGAATAAAAGTGAGCGCCACCCCCCCCCCCCCCAAAAAAAACAAAAATCCCCCCAAAACAAAAAGAAAGAAAGAACTAAAAATTCCAGTTCCACGATGCCTTTAGCAGGGTTGTCAGCATTACCAAGCCAACTGAGTCCAACAACGCAAGACATGATTAAGTAAATACGTCAACAACAATGATGAACAAAAAAATCAGTTAAGATTTATAAGCGAGCATCCTCAGCAAACTGTAAAGCCTTTTCAAGTTCACATAATGATGAACATGATCAAAAATCTCAAATAGAGCATATGTTGAATGAAAGTACCTGCTGCTTTATGGTGGCCTCCGCCGCTTCAACGGCCTTCATGACTTGATACAAGCTGTCGTTGTTGCTAGAAGTGGAATTAGTCTGATCCCGCGGTTGATCATGTTGCTGACTATGCTGATTAACACCCAAGCCTGAGAATTTCTCGGCCAACTTCGCATCATAACCATTCTCCATACCCTTCTCCTAAAATTCCCCAGCAATAACCCGCCAACAGCACACGCAAATTAATCAGCCACGACACTTTTAACCCAACCAAATAGCGCTCCTGGGTCTACGAATGCCCATTCGTCATCTTTCACTCACTATAATACTCACTACTACCTGACCAAAACCTATTACTATGCTTCCCACCCTTGCATCAATCAAATGCAAACTGGAGCAAAAGCAGATAATCGGAGGTTGGTAAGAAATTATGAGAGCTGATAATTCAACCAACAACGAAAACAAAATGGAACTAGGATTGCCAGGAGTGGACTCGATGTATTTAGCCCCGTTTGGTTCGCATTAAAGAGGGGTTAGAACGATTCTGAGTCGATCCTCTTCCAGGTACCGACGGCAGATCTTGGTTCTGTGTGTGTGATATGTTGTGCAAGATCTTTCCCTGTTGTACGAGGTTTCCGAAGAAGCTCCGCCGGAGCCGATGCCAATGACGACGTTCTGGTCGTGTGCTATGTCGGTCGACAAGCTTGGTTTTTAATCAGTATATTGGTTTTTTTTAAATTACGGACATTTTGGTCTTTTAATAATACAAGCCTTTCTTTTTTTCCTGAGCAATCAGAAAAGACAAAATGATAGTATAAAAATTAACGTGCAAATAAAACGACAAAAAAAAAACTAAGAAAGGAGGACAAGGAAACTTTCACAGAAATCCCAGCCTTTCTTTCCATGGTAAAAAGATGCAAACCAAATAAATTTTAATGTAGGATTTTATCAAACTTTTTCATCATATCAAACATATTTTCATGAAGCATGTATAAATAATTTTCTTAATTTTTATATCTTAATTATGAGTTTCCATGAGCTTTTAAATTTAAGTATGGGTAAATTGACTGTCGATATCATTAATTATATATCATTTTAAATTTTATTTTTGTTTACATATAATACCCTAAAATTTGAAGTTGTATGCAAATATGAAATATCTCTGTTAAATTTTTTATGGCGAAAAAAAATATCTCTTAAATTTTAAGATGTGAGATAAATTATAAATTAGGCCAAAAAAATTATGAATAAAACGAATCATTGGGGAGTTATGTGCATGAACATACGAATTTAGGAGGTTGATTATAAAATTTTAAATGTTGAAAAAATTATTTGTACATTACATAAACTCTGAGGCTTTTTGTACGGTCTCATGGAATCAATGAATCACGTCAAATTTCAAACCAATATTTTATTTTAGTTCTTATGTAACCTATCAAATTATCAATGTCAATATCAATTCAATATATAAAAACTATAATTTAGTATTCACAAGTTTTATGATTGGAGAACTAGCTTTTAGATATTTTAACAAACATAAAAAATAAAATGAATTTAATTTAGTTGTATAATAAGGTTTGAGTGCAAATAAATAGAAAATAGTTTTAAACCATAAATCATGGTAAAATATAAATATAAAGTCCATGTTATTTTACATTTTGAAATGGAGTAAAACATAAAATTTGGAACCAGAAATTATAACATAAAGATTATATATATGATTTCTATATGTTTATAAAAATAGCATGTAATGAGTTGTAAATGTAATCTTGGCAAAAAAAAAAAATGAGTTGTAAATGTAATATTTACCAAGCCTGAAAACCACTGCTTCATGTATATATGACAGAAAGTGTATAACTTTTCTAATTTTGTACAAGATTTTAGATTAAGGAATTTCGATGACTGAAATTCGGGATGTTACAGTGTTAATGCTGTTAGAGAATCAAAAAAATAATTTATAAAATTAAGGGTTTAATCTAAAATCTTGTACAAAATTAGAAAATTTATACACTTTCTGTCATATATACATGAGCTTGCGCAAGCCCGATCAAACATGTTTGTCCCGAATGGTTGATCTGGAGAAAGTCAAAACTGCGATTTTAGACATGAAACCTCTCAAAGCTCCTGGCATTGATGGATTACCTGCACTATTTTACCAAAGCCAGTGGAGCTTAGTCGGTTCAAGCCTGTTTGATCTTGTAAAGGATCTCTGGTTGGGGGGAAATTTAGATCCTTCACTAAATCAGACCCTCATAGCTCTCATACCAAAAGTTACTAAACCTACTACCATTACGGAATTTCGCCCCATCAGTTTATGCACTGTAGCTTATAAGGTGGTTACTAAGGTCATTGCCAACAGACTCAAGTGCCTCCTTCCAAGCTTAATAAGTAGCTACCAGTCAAGTTTTATTAAGGATCGGAGTATTGTTGATAATATAATAATAGTTCAAGAAGTCATACACAGTATGCGAAGAAAGCAAGGGAAAAGTGGATGGATGGCCATAAAATTGACCTTGAGAAAGCTTTTGACCGTTTAAGATGGGATTATATTGAAGAGACTTTGTATGATGTTGGGCTCCCTGACCCTATGATTCGATTGATAATGACCTGCATCACAACAACCACTATGCAAGTTTTATGGAATGGAACTCCCTCTCCACCTTTCAAACCACAAAGAGGCATCCGACAAGGAGACCCACTTTCACCATATATTTTTGTACTCTGTATGGAACGTCTCTCACAATCGATCAGAGCGGCAGTCAAAATGAAAGATTGGAAAACCATTAAGATGGGCCACAAGGGGATTCCCTTATCCCATCTCTTTTTTGCTGATGATCTCATGGTTTTTGGCCACTCTACAAAGGAACAAGCAGAAGTCATTAAGCGAATTTTGAAATAGTTTTGTATTTCTTCAGGACACAAAATCAGTCATGCAAAAACAAAAATCTACTTCTCCAAGAATGTGGATCCCCAAACTCAAAGAGATATATGTAACCACATGGGGTATAGCCGTACTGACAGTTTAGGCAAATATCTAGGAGTTCCTCTCATCAATGGTAGAGTCTCATCCAATACCTATCAATACATCCTTGAACGTATGGCCTATAAACTTGCTGGTTGGAAAAGTCGCACACTCTCTCTTGCTGGACGCATCACGCTGGCCAAGTCTGTTCTCTCATCCATACCTCTTTATACAATGCAGAGTGCTTTGATTCCATCATCCTGTTGCAAAGATATTGAAAAGCTCATCAGAAAATTCATTTGGGGGTATTCTGAAAACAATAAAGGAATAAGTCTGATTAAATGGGCTGAAATGTGTCAACCATTACACAACGGGGGATGTGGACTCTTGAAAATAGACTCCCAGAACAGAGCTTTTTTATTTAAACTGATTTTCAACCTTTTCTCCAAACCTCATGCTCTGTGGGTCCAAGTATTAAAAGGTAAGTATGGCATGACCACGGGTTTTACAATGCCCTCATCTGCTGGTTCAAACTCCTCTCACTTCTGGCGCAATTTAATTAAAATTTCTCATGAGGCACTTCCTCTCATCAAATGGGAGGTGGGAAATGGTGAAGGACTTCGATTTTGGTCAGACTACTGGATTGGTGATCATGGGCCCCTAAAACACCTGTCCTTTGCCCCTATCGCTGCAAATGATTTAAACAAACCTCTCAAAGATTACTTGGATCTGAATGGTAATTGGCAACATCACCTATTTGAGCCTCTTTTGCCCTCAGATTTAAAAAATGATATTCGCAAAACCAACATCTCTGCGAGCCATGATTCACCATCTTGCATATGGACACCGACACCCTCAGGAAATTTCACTGTGAAATCTGCCTACGAAGCTATAGAATCTCTCAACTGGGATACGGCTCACAAAAAATGGAAACTAATTTGGAAAATGCCCATAGCACAAAGGGTACGAACTTTTCTCTGGTTATTTCTAAAAGGAAGATTGATGACAAATGCCGAACGTTTCAGACGTGGGATGACTCATGACCAAATATGCTCCTTATGCACCGGCTTCGATGAAGATATTAATCATGTCTTCAAAGGATGCCCGTTGGCCAGCTTTGTTTGGAAAAAAATACTACCAAGTGATATGTGGGCAGAATTCTTCCGCACAGACATCTCAGATTGGTTCATAAAGCAGCTAAACAATCCAAATTTGCAGAATACATGGAAGATTGGTTTTTGCATCACTATTTGGAAGCTTTGGGAAGTTTGCAATCGCCAAATTTTTGCGAATGAAAGATACAACATAGACAAAATCTTAATTGATATTCACACTACAGTTTATCACACAGTAAAATACCATTGCAATTAGTCATTGATCATAGTAGCTTTCTCTTTTTTATAAGTCCATTTCCTTATGTAATGTACCTTTCGGCTTTACTTTTGTACTATTGATTTATTAATGAAATCTTCCTTTTCACTAAAAAAAAAGCATATGGAATGACAAAATAAGGCAATTAAGGGTCATACACAACATTATGATGTGGAAACACAAGTTGTACAAATTGATATTTGCTATCGGTGAGTTTTCCTATATAGCAGTCTTGTTCTGTGACATTTTTAAATAGGTAAATGATGTTTAACAATTATGCAATTTTCCATAATGAAAATAAACAATCTAAGCTTTAATTTAATAGGTCATATGAATCATTTAAAGTTAGATACAAAAAGTTATGAATTTTTGAATTTAGGTCAGAAAAACTATTGATTTTCTAAAACAACATTCAAATAAATTAATTCTGGAAATTTTGTGCTTCCAATTGGCAAAATTCTATATTTTTTCTCGAAACTAGACTTAATAAGGGTTCTATAGCCTTTAGAATCACTCTAATTCGATGTCTACAAATTTAGTTATGATTTTTCAATGTTTGGGCAGAAAATTTGCCTGAATTGAGATAAATCCTAAAATGAGGGAAATTATGTGATGGCAAGTTTATAATTTATGGGATAACCCATTAGCCTATTTTTGCTGATTTAAAGGACCCTAAGATGTGATGTTGCATGGGCCAAGAGAGGGAAATATTAGTTAGCTTTAATCGGCTTATGACTATATGTACATAAGAGTTATGTGCATAAAAAGTCAAAATTTTTATTTTTGCTTAAATAAATAAATAAAAGAGATAAAGACAAATATTATAAAACATATTCCATCATACTTTTCTCTTCAAAGCCATGCAGCCATGAGAGCTAAAGAGAGAGAAAGCTTGCGTTAAGTGTTTGTTTAGATTAGCTTTTGAGAATAGCTTTTACGATTTATGAGATAAGTGTGTGTGAGGAGTTTTGTCTCAGGTAGCGCAAACCTGGGTTTGACAATTTGCCAAACACTCACTAAGTTCTAGAGAGAGGGGAGCAAAACTCACAGGGTTTTTGAAGCACAAATCTTTGTGTTGGGAAGTTAGGGTTTTCGGCACATTAAGGAGAGCCAAAAGGAAGCAAAAGGACCAAGTTGAGAGCCCAAGCTGAGGCATGAAGTTCAAGGAGCCTCTTTAAGGATCAGGGAAGGGCGATTAAAGTAAGGAACTTACCTCTCCTACGTGTATTTGATATTTGTGCTGGTGTATTAATGCATGTTATTGTGTTGCTTGATTATGTGAAACACTTTGTTTCTGTTTATGCTATGGCCATAAGTATATTGCTTGAAACATTAAGCACGCAGATATGGCATTGTGTTAGCATGAGTTCATGTACTGCAAGCATATCATACATTAGGCATTTATCATGTATGCATATTGATACTATTTCCTATTGAGATTCTTTCGAATCTCACCCTCCCCTATCAACAATTTAGACAGGTGAATACAGAAGTTATACAAAGATCAAAGAAAGGAACTACACGAGAGGATTGCAGTGGTGGAATGTAGACGGAAATATGTCTCCGTTTCACTGGACGGGTTTAAACACCCAAGTAGCTTTGCGTGGCTACATTGATTATAATTATCATGTACGAACCCCTATGGAGAAATTTCTGTAATCGTACACTTATTATCAGTATATTTATGTTATTACTGTGTTACTCACTGAACTGCGTATCGTTTTCTACATTAATATTCCGCTACAAGTCAAAATAAGTTAGGGTGTGACAAACACTGTTAGTCTAGTGAATTTTTATATCATTAGTTTTTAAGAATTAAACTTAATGTGCTAATATTTGATAATGTTTTGTCAACAATGTTATGAGTGGAAATACACTATAAAATTAATAAATTAAAATGAAATTTTGGGCCAAGGTGAAAGATTCAATGCAAACTTTTGTCTATATGAAACAAAATTATAGGACCTGTTTGAATTGGTGGTGAAAAAACTCGTTCATGCAAATTGAAATAAAACTTCTCTCACAAACTTACTTTATATACCGTAAATCACATTAGAAGAGTAATTTCTACCGCTAATCCAAATAGGCACATAGAGTTTCTTTCATTTTAATTAATTCAAATTAATTAAATTTAAATCATAGGGCTTTATTTTATTTTTCAATTTGTCTATTATTTTTTTCAATTATAATTGCATTTCTATTTTATTTTTTACAATAAGTTAGATTTTATGGAAAGAATATAGGTGAAATTATAGTGATCACTTATCATGGAGTGAAGTACAATCCACGTCTCCAATAATTAACTGGCAAACGAAAATCTATAGTCAAGCTTTCTATTTTTCTCCATTTGCATCCTTGCAATGCATGGTTCAACTTGATTGCTCAGATCTATTGTTGTCTTCGTGTTATTTATTCCCACTTGTGATCTAATGATTGAAATCAATGTGTTATAAATATACATATACTGTAGCTTAGTAAATGTGCGTTCCCATTAAAATTTGTTGCTTATTGTTTTATTAATTAGTGATAATTAATCATAAATTTCAATTCTTTTGTAGAGAGATAAATTAACAAACAAATACATTTAAAAATCAATATAGTGATATTTAACAAAAAATGCTAACAAAATTAGTAAATTTTTCGTTGGTATGCACGCATGAAATGTACTACCTTTTTTATTACCATAAGAATGCTTGAAAATTGAAATAAAATTAACGGGGACCGCGGACACTATCAGTAACCTTTATAAAAATGAATGCTTTTTTCTGGCCAAAAAAATAAATAAATAAAACATGAATGCTTTTAAGTTTAGCTAATAAGAAAATTTCTTCCATATATTGCAGTAAACAGTTTAAAAAATTATTTGCATAGTATTTCTCAGATAATATATAGAAGTGTTATAAATATTATTAGTACTCCTATATTACATGGATATTCACTGACCTTTAATTTTTGGCTTTATTGATCCAAATCTAATTATACTAGTCCACATAATCAACCTTTTCCAAAAGACCTGGATGATGCACTTTCATCCTATGTTAATGAATCGAAGACATTAAAGTGAAGACTTTTCATTTAGTGTAAATGAATTTTTTATAATATAAACCTGAATAATATACTTTCCATATTAATGCATTATATCCACTAACAAAAACAAGTCAATACATTATATCCTTTATAGGTGTACTCCATCTGGTACTTAATATAAGACATATTTATCTGATTTAATTAGATAAAGGAAATTAGTTAATACCCTAATCATTTTTTTTATTTCCCTTCTTCCCCTCTTCTCCTCGATTACTATTGAGTGCATATCAATAGGAGTAAATTAGAAAAAAATCAACTAATGTGAAAAATAGGTTTTATATTTAAAACCAAGTTAGTTCTCCAAATAGGTTTTATATTAAGGACCTGAGAGAATATTATTTAAGAAAAATTGCTGAAAAACATCCTATATTTCAAAATGTACTACCCAGAAGTATCTAAAATTTGTTTAAGCACTCGTGCACAACTTATTTTCAACAAGTGCAACTCTTCTTCGTCCATGTGCAAAATGGGAAACATTTGTATATAACTGAATATACGTTGCACATCATTTAAAAAAAGTTATACCAAAAGAAGAAAAACAATGGTTGAGGTGTGCCTTAAAAGTTTTCGCGTAGAAGTAATAGGTATTCTAAAATTTTTTTTTGTTCAATATTATTTGAAAGTGTTAAGACAAGATTAATGTCGCCCTATTCTAATGATAGTCAAACATATGTCTATTAATCAAACCATGCTGGTGCACAATAGAGACAACTTAGACTTATATTTCATGCATATACTAGTGAGGAGGCATTAGAATTTGTTGAAGAGATTGCACATTTTGGTGGGCCCGATTCCTTTAGTCCAACTCCTTCCCCTCGGCGTTACGATGCACCTGTTTCTTCTCCCTATCTCGGGGACGTTGTTGACACATATTACACTGCTCCTTTCGTCTTCCAAATGTTTCTCCAAGATCTTCCTAGTCTATAAATTGGAAGCTCTTGCTTCTCCTCCTTTACACTAAATCCTTAAGTTTCTGTAATATGGATCATCGCCACTTGCCCTATTTCTCAAAAGTGTGCTTTTTACTCTTTTCTTCATCATTAGAGAGATGATGGTCGCATGATTCTCATAATCTAGGTGGGTGACATTATCTTCTTTATCGACCCTGCGCTCGGTCAAAAAGTTATACATATTGTTGCGGAGTGCACAATCATCAGGCCTGGCTCTGTCGCTTGGTATAATGCTCGTGCAAGTGGTTTTACTTGATTTATAGTGTGGTTCGTCCTCATGGCTTCCAAGAGCCGTATTAGGAGTTCCTCATGCGTTCAGGGTTCTCGGCGGTCTTGCCTACTGTCGTGTTTATTGACCAACCCTGGGAGCTCTATCCTTCTCTTTGCATTTCCTATCCTCAAGAGCTTGATCAATCCTTGCTAGTGCACAATCGAGAAAACTCGACTTATATGCGTATTCATGCATATATTAGTGAAGAGGCCTTGGAATTTGTTGAAGAGATTGCTCATTTTGGTGGCACCGATTCCTTTAGTCCACCTCCTTCTCCTTCTCGTGGCTCTGCTTGTATGAATCGTAAAGGCCGTCGTCATCCGTGTTCTTCATTCCAAGATTTGCTTGCTAGATCCATGATTTTGTGGCTGCTTCATGAAAATAATATGGTGGGCAATGCAATGTTCATTGTTTTTGGTGGCATGTTGCCCTTTTCATCTTGCTTTTCTGTTGTTTGGTTTATTGGTTTCTTGTCTTTTCAAGTTTATAGCTATGGCCGTGAAGCTTGTCAGCTTTTGTGGATGTTGCTTGGGCTGATTTCCCATATTTCCACTTTTACATTTAGGTTCTCTATTTGCATCTTTCTACTCCCTATGGGGAGAATGAACCTTTATGGCTCGATTTGGTGGCTCACATCCTTGCATGTGATGACGTTCAGCAACACCTTTCCTTTTCTCTATAGGCTCGAACTTTTTCCGCTTCATTTGTCTTAGTTGATAGCTTCATGTTTTTTCATGTACTAGGCTTGAATGTTTATGTTGACCTTGATGTTCCCATGGGTCGTATCTTTTGTTGTTTCTTTTTGGTTTGTTTTATTTATGTTTGTTACAGCTTTTCCTAGTTTTTTCTCTGTTGTTTGTTAATGGGTTGCCTGAGCTTTCTCTTGTGTTTACGTAAAGCAGCTGTTTTTTTACTCTTGACTCATTTTGTTGTGTGTTAATGAAATGTTGATCATTTTATTAAAAAAAACACAAATGAAGAACTTGCCTGAGAGATAATGGAAAACATGTGAAATTGATTAACTACTAACTATTAACCAATATTTAAAATCCTATAAGCTGAATCTCGATAAAATAATTGTCATTGATAAGTTGTTATTGTTGTTTCATATAACTAAGTTATATTTTTTTTTCAAATGAAGTAATCCACTTACAATTACAATTCTAGATGTTGAATTTCAAGAGGGTTGTTGTCAATATTTATGTGGTCGTTACCATTTCATATAACTAAAGTTATATATCACTAAAATGAAATGGTTACTAGTCTACCAACACTTGCGATCCTAAAAATTGAATTTTAAGAGAGTTGTTGTCGCCGTCCGTGCTTAAAATTGATGTTGTCATCTTTTACAACTAAAATTGTTAATCGCTAAAGTGAAGTAGTCATTTATTCATCAACACTTAAAATCCTATAAATTGAATTTCACTAAGTGTAATTGTAACTAATTTTGTTCTTCTCATTTTATATAACTAAAGCTATTTATTTTTATCTTATTAAAGATGATAATATATCATTTTTTTTTTTTTTTTTTGATAAACAAGACAAAAGCAACAAGTTAACTCTCAGACATATCAGCACGAAGACAATCCTTTAGAAAGGACGGTGCCGTACGAAATCCATGAAAACCCAACTCAATACTGTGTGCTTCTTGTGCCAGTCTCTCTGCAGCGCCATTACTCCCGCGACAACACCAGACAACGCTCGCATGCCACTCCTGCTCCAACCACCGCCTTATTTCCGTGAGGAGATCACTCTGTGGGTGATGGTCAGGCCAATCCGAAGATAGCAACTCGACAACCTCCCAACAATCCGTTTCAATCGCCACCCTTGTCCACTGTAATTCCCAAGCTCTCTTTAAAGCCCATAGAACCGCCCAAATCTCAGCATGGAGACTTGTACCATTTCCAATGTTGAACATAAATCCATCTTCCACCTTCCCTTCATAATCCCGTGAGATCCCTCCACATGACGCTGCAACACCTCTGCAAGAGCCATCCACATTATATTTGAAACAACCCACAGGGGGAGGTTGCCACCGTAGAACTCTCTCCCTCTCTATATGCTTCTTATAGAGATCCACATTTGAACAAGCCACAATAGCCTTCACCTGGTAAAGAACCTGAGAATAACTCTTCAAGTTTCCATCAAACATTCCAGTGTTCCTATTCATCCAAATCTGCCTACTAGTCACTGCAAACAATGCTGCCCAACTCACTCCCGCAACCATGCACCATTGATTGAGATTCCACATAACCCATCTATACGATCTATTTAGAGCGAAGAACTTGTTACGGAGTTGTTGAGGCACCAAATTTTCCCATACAAGCCTTGCAAATTTGCAGTCACGTAAAGCATGCATGGTATCCTCAAAAACGTCCAGACATAAACTGTAAGTAGCTACTGATTGAAACCCTCGAATCACTCTGGAATAATTAGTAAGCAGACGATCTCTACAGCACAACCATAGGAAAGTTTTACACCGTTGCGGTGCTGACACCTTCCAAATCTGCCGCCAACCACCTATCCTTTGAGGGCATCTAAACCGATCCAAAAACTGATACACGGACTTCACTGTAAACTCACCATGAGATGAGAATCTCCAAACAGGGGTGTCTTCCCTGGTACTATGCACATGTGGCCTAACTTGTTCCATACACTATAGAATGTGCGCAGGAAGAAGACCCCTGACCATATTCCAATCCCAATCACCTGAAGCCGTCAACACATCCACCACTTTCAAACTACGTACATCTTCCTCCAACCTTCCACTTACGTAAACACTTAATTTATCATGATTTGGGAGACATACATCCTCCCAAAACCGTATTCGCTGACAATTACCAACCCTCCATCCGATGCCCTTGAGCGTGTCAGACCATGCGTGGTTAATCCCCTTCCAAACTTGAGATTGATCTCTCCGTTTCTCAATTTTTGGAATTACATCATCTCCACACTTATACTTCTCCCTAACAAACTTCACCCACAATGCATCTCGGCGTCTTACTAAACCCCACCCAAGCTTTATCATAAAAGCAGTATTATGCTTTCTAGCGCTCCTCAAACCAAGCCCTCCATCCTCCTTCTGACCACATACATCCTCCCAAGCCACTAGATTCATTTTCTTAGAGTTTTCGCTACTACCCCATAGAAAACCCCTACATCGTTTATCAATTGCATCACATGTCGCTACGGGCAAAAGAGTTGATTGCATTGTATAAGCGGGAATAGCTGAAGCCACCGAAGAGATCAATGTATGCCTGGCTGCTAACGAGAGACTATTGATCTTCCAGTTTGCTAATAGCGCATCCATCTTGTTCAATACATACTCATAAGTTTGAGGTGTGACCCTTTTATGGTGAAGAGGAACACCTAAATACTTGCCCAGGTCCACAGTAGGAGTAAAACCCAAGAACTGGCTAATTTCATGCCGCTTGACGTGATTCACATTCTTAGAAAAGAAAATTCTGGACTTTGACATACTTATCTTCTGTCCGGATGCCAGGCAAAAATAATCAAGACAAGCCTTTATCAGGCCTGTTTGTTCAAGATTCGCCTCAGCAAATAAAATCAAGTCATCTGCAAAAAAACAAATGAGAAACCGCTGTACCGTGCTTCTTCAACCGGAAAGGCACCCAATGGCCATTCCTCACTTCACTCTGAATTAGATAAGCCAGCCGCTCCATAACCAAAACAAAAAGATAAGGAGACAACGGATCGCCCTGTCTAATACCACGAGTCAGCTTAAAACTAGGACCCCTGGAGCCATTCCACAAGATCTGCATCTCCACCGTAGACAAACAGACCTTCACAATATCAAGAAACGCAGCTGGCACCCCTAACTCTTGCAAACAATCCAGAACAAAATCCCAGCGAACTCGATCATATGCTTTCTCTAAATCAATCTTCAACGCCATGAAGCCCTTCTTCTTCCTCATAGTACGCATCGAATGAATTACTTCCTGAGCAAGAATGATATTATCGGAACTCATTCTCCCGGGCACAAAAGCTACATTGATTTGGAGCAATACTATCAGGCATTAGAATCTTCAAAAGATTTGCCAACACTTTCATCACCACCTTGTACACCACATTACACAAACTGATCGGTCGAAAATCCTTAAAATTCTGTGGCACGTCCACCTTCGGAATTAAAACTAAATTGGTTCCGTTAATGCACTATATATGTTCCGGATGAATAAAAACGTCTTGAACCAACTGAATAACTGATCTACCTACCGTCTCCCATTGACTCTGGAAAAATAAAGGATTTAACCCATCTGGTCCCGGAGCCTTCAAAGAACGCATGCTAAATAGCGCATGTTTAATTTCAACGTCAGTCGCCATCCTACCAAGGGAAGCCAGCACCTCCTCATCTACTTGTGGAAATGTATCTCCGAAATTAATCTGGGTAAATGGGTCTTGTTCTTCACTATATAACCTCTGAAAGAAATTGGTCCCCTTTGCCTTCAATGCCTCAGGATCATAACACCACACTCCATCCTCTCGCTGCAATGCTTATATATTTTTCCTCTTCTTACGACCATTCGTCATCGCATGGAAATACCTTGTATTTTTATCCCAATGGGAATACCAATTGCATCTAGACCGTTGAATCCACATAAGTTCCTCTTGAATTAGGCATTTTTCAAGCTCCATCCAAACCTCGAATGGTTTATTATTCCAAAAAGGACTGTTTTCATCTTTATCCTGCAATTGTTCTAATTCACTAAGCAAAGTAGCCTTCCAGAAATTAATATTTCCAAATTAAGCCTTATTCCTTCGTTGCACCTCCTTCTTAAAATTCTGAACATTAGTACTCCAATTGAACCTTACATTCCAGGAGTTTTTAACCACTCCCGAAAAGCCCTCATCCATAACCCATGGGGCAAAGAATCTGAACTGCTCCCTTTTCAATCCTGGACTGTTTAGCCTCATCCTCAACAACAATGGGCAGTGATCGGACTTAAACTTCGGTAAATGTAACACTGATGCAGAAGTATGCTTCTCTAACCACCTAGCATTCGCAATGACACGATCAATACGGCTATGAGACGAACCTCTTGACCAAGTATATAAAGGTCCTTGAAACTCCAGCTCACCCATCTCCCTCTCCGAGTACCACTGCATAAAAAGACGATCACCACCTACAAGTCTTTGCGCACCCGCTTTCCTGTCTTCCTGCCTTAACGTAGCATTAAAATCCCCACCAACGCACCACCTTCCCACCACCGTATTTTCTATTAACCGAAGTTGAGTCCACAATTCTTGTCTTCTAATTGGATTAGGATGACCATATACCACCGATAAGTCCCAAGCATCTTCCATCCCCACGTTAAAAGTTCCATGCAAAACTTGCCCATGTTTCATAGTGACTGAAAAATCAACCTCTTCAGCCCAAAAACACCAAATCCCTCCACTAAATCCCATTGCATCCACCACCTCCCAATTCTTGAACCCCCACCGTCTAGCTAACACTCTAGCTTTCTCACTCCTTTGACGAGTTTCTAACAATGCAACAAACTGGAAATTATATCTCTTCCGCATCTCCTTCATTAGACACGTAAAGGCCCTACCTCCCACACCTCTAACATTCCAAATGAGTATTTTAAAATCCATAAACAACTTACTTGAAAAGGGGAGACACTCAACAATTATAGCCCACCTCCATTACCTCCATATCATCAACCCGAGAATGTCCCATAGCTGGAAGGACTACCTGCACAGTTGTGTTGGGGATAGCGCTTGCTCCTGGATCATAGGGGATGTTCACATTCATCCTAGCTAAGTGAGATTGTTGACAATGAGAAGATCGCTCAGCCAATACATCCTTCAAAGCCAATTACAATTTTTTTACTAACCAACGCCTGGGACTCGCCTTCCTTATCCTCCAACAAGCCCACATCCACATGCTCTCTAGCCTTAATCAATATACCCACATCACTCTCTTGCGCACTATTCCTCTTGGACTCCACCACTTTCACCATGTCAATCTGCTTCAAACTTTTTACAGTAGGCCCACTAGCTTTCGAAGAACCCAGCCCATGCGAATTCCGTAGAAACTTCTCCGCTCTCTCTATCACCTGCATATCCGATCCACGTGAATCACGCATGCTGTTACTCTGTTTTGAATTACCCTTGACCATATCCCGTGATGCTCGCTGATCCTGCGTAGATGCCGGCGCGGAATCCTCGTCCGTAGCTAAAGTAGAAAAACGAGAACCGTTATTCCCAATCCCTATGCTTTGCCGAGATTGTCGCCCCTTATCACTCACTTTCCCACTGGAGAGACCTAACCGAGAGTTTCGGCGAGGACGTTGAACAACCATCCAAGGTTCGAAAGAGACACCGGCGCTTCCCCGTGTCAGCGGTTGCACCACCGGCTCTCCATGCACCACCTCCGACGTCAGTCCGTTGGTGCCCAAACTGACACTCGGACCACACCCAGACCCAGTCGGCGCCATCTCCCTTGCATGTGGACATTGAGTTTTTTCATGGCCGTACCGCCCACAGTGAAGACAAATAATATGTATGCTCTCATATTGGATTCGCAATTCCATGCCATTCACCAATACAACAGGTCGAAGCAGGGCGTTCAAATCAATTTCAATACATAACCGTGCAAACCTCCCCTTCTTCTTGCACATGGTATTCATATCCATCTTCAAAACCTTTCCCACTTAAGATCCAATAACAAACAGTGCACCCTTATCATAATAATCTAGTGGGAGCTTGGCGATACGTATCCAAGCAGATATTTTCGAGATCACTTCAATATCAGGATTAAAATATGGTTTCCATTGCTGGACTGACAAGTAGTGATCATAAACCAGCCACGGGCCACCTGTTAGTGCCAGATCATAGTCATGATTATCTGTAAACGAAACGACGAAGAATCCCGATCCGACGTCTATGATGTCTACCTCCCCATATTTAGCCCACAGCTGTTGCAACTTCCTCTCCAAGTATTCCGAGTTGACCATCCTCCCCAAGAGTTTCACAATCAATGCGTTCTTCCATTGCCTAGCCAGCCTTTCTTTCTCATGTGGAAAGAAAATCACATTAGGACCCTTAGCAGACATCTCCACCCTACACTGCTCCTTCCATCCCTCTCCTAACCACCATTCCTCCTCCTCCGTCTCTTCGACATGTTCCTGAGTAACTGCCTCATTGAAAGACTTCCACTTGCTCGTTTTCTCAGACGGCTCCGGGCTATAAGAGTTTTCCACACGCATCCAAGGCTCATCCCTTGGAATCATAGAGTGATCACTTGTATACTCCCCCTCACCTGCACGGACCTTCTTCCGACTCCGATTCAGCACATCTTCCTCCTCCGGTGACGGAGGAGGGATCTCGCCTTCTCGCACCTCTCTCATACTAGCCTTTTCCTAACTAACTCTCTTTGGTATGAAAATTTGAATTTCAAATCCTGTCAACATAATATATCATTTCACACACACACACACACACACACATTGAAACTAAAAGGTGGCAGAAGTTCTTTTATGCATAAGAGCAATCAGGTTTCTTTCGAGGAAAAAGCTCAATTTCATATAATAGATCTTAAAAACTTCATATGAATTAGGCTATTTTAAGAAATCATTTTCAGATATTTATATTTTGTGGCCTTTATATATTTTTTCCCCAAGTTTTATCTCATATCCTCCTTTCCAACTGCTGCTATATTTTAAATCAAAATTTTAAGGATTAAGGTGTAATTTTACCTTAGAAGTAAACACTTGAGAAAGTTGGGTATTCCAAAGTTTTTTGAGGAGCAATTTTATCTTAAAAGTAACCAAAATATAACAATTTTACTCATTGCCGTAAAAATATTAATGGTCAATATCAATTTTTTAACAATTAACCTTAGTTTTTTAATGGTTAGAGTTAATTTGCTCTTTGAAAAACTTCTAGGTATCCAGCACCCACAAGTGGTTATTTTTAGGATAAAATTTCACCTTAACCCAAATTTTAATGACAAAATCATACTTGCTCTGATCCTTGATATAAGACATATTTAGGGAGTTGATCTTGATCCTAAATATAAGACGTATTGTTCATATTTGTCAATCTTTTCCAAATTCATCCCTATTGATATTCCCTCAACAATAATTAAAGAGAAAATGGAATGAGAGAATTAAGGAAAATAATTAAGATGTTTTAGAAAATACATATCATATTAAATAATTAACTAACTTCTTTAAACTAATTCAATTCAGTAAATATGTCTTATATTAATAGCATGAGAGAATAATGTGCTTGCAAAATCCTCCAAGAAGTCGTAATTTATGGTCTGTTTGGATTAGCGCTAGAAGTTACTTTTCCCACATGATTTACGGTGTATGAAATAAGTATATGAAGGGAGTTTTATCTCAATTTGCATGAACATGTTTTTTGAACGCTAACTCAAAGAAGCCTTTAAATTGCAAAGGAGTTGGGATACTCTTTTATTTTTGGCCAAAGATTGAGTCTGTTATTTTCTTTTAGTATTGTATTACTTTGTGATTTGGTTTTGTATTTATTGGAGTAATTTTTGTCTTAAAACATTAGACATATAGTTTCTGGCTTTTGTCACTGTATTTCTTATTTTAAAAAAAGAAAGCAAAGTTAAAAAGTCTATTAGTTTATTTGGGATAACTTAATTTTAATTAATAAATATTTTTAAATCATAATTTATAATATATAAGATAACTATATTAGAGAAGTTTTATCGACTTATATAAAAAAAAGGTTATAAATTAAAACTAAACCATCCTAAACATACGCTATGACTTATTCAAAGTTTCTGTCCAAAAAACGAAGGTTAAATTGTTATTTTCGAAAATCGTTTTTTGGGAACAAATATTTGTTTATTATTTTGAAAACTGAAAAATTTTGGAAACAAAGAGAGAGCCGAAGGGTTCGAGGGTTTTCTCGCACATTCTGGCAGAACAGAGAGCCTCTTTGCTGTTCAACCAGACGCATTTCGCTTTCACATTCTCTGATTACTTCTGCGAGCCCTAGCTCGCCCTCCTGCTTCTGCGATCTGAACCCCTCTACTCTGGTCATTGCACCTCCGTCCATTCTCGGATCAACATCAGGTAACTACCATTTCCATTTCAACTCGTGCGTTCATGGTTTTGGTCGCTCGCTGCAATTCCCGGTCCCTCGGCGCTGCTCGCAGCGGTGCCCCCGCTCCCTTCCCTCTTCAGTCCATCCTCGGAGGGAAGAGGGATGTGTTTGGGATTTGAAGTTATACTTGTTTAGCGCGTTTCTGGATCATGTTAGCGCGTTTCTGGATTATGCTTGGCTAATGATTCTGTTTTCTATTTATAGATAACTGGGTTCTGGGTTTTGGGAAATATTTGAGTTCTAATAACTTGGTAATGTTTTTAGTAGGTGAGCGGGTGCACCTCTAGTCACCAAGGAGCTTCTTTACTGCTTCAGGGTTTAGATTTGCATACAGAGAGCTCCCTGTAGTATCTCATCCCTAAGAAATCATGCACGCGCCGGTTCTAGTGCTCAGTAAGTTATTTCTCTCTCTCTTTATATCGTGGATTGATGACGATATCACCTTCAAGTGCCATTCATTTATCTGTTCAAAATTTGTTCCATGTTGTTTGGATTGTTATTGGAAGCAATGCACCAATGCCATCACTTGCTGTATATTCAAATTTTCTTCGATTTTTTATTACTGTTTACTCATCAATTACCTCTTGAAAATGGACAGAGGACTCTTTGAAACGGGAGTCTGGAAGTAAGGTGCAACATGCTAATATTCAGGCATCGAAGGTAATAATTTTGGATTACCACCACGTTTGGGTTTTCCTTTGCTTTAGTGCTCCCACTATTGGCAGTCTTACTTTGTAATGGTTCCTGAAACATTGAAAAGTATTTTATATAATTGCTTTTCTGTTTAACTGGTAGATTGCTTAATGATATTTGGCAAGAGGACATGATTTTACTTTCTGGTTCTTTTCTTGAGAAAGACCTAACATAGTTGAACTCAAATACTCGGGTGATGTAACATTTGGGAACATCCGTCCCTCCCTTGGTGGCCGCAGACATTCCTTTTGCTGCTAGTCCAGTCGGTTCTTATATAACCATATCTTTTAAGAATATAATTTGCATACTCATGGAGCTAGAGGACTATATTTTCTTGTACTATATTTTTAGTCCATCTTGTGTAATATTCAGGGAAACCAATTATGCTTGTAAGATGCTGAAATCTGAAGACCTGTTTTCCCAGATGTTCTCAACGAGGGTTAGAAAATATGTTTAATGTTTTGTTACATTAGTGTATGATGGTCATGCAATGGAAAACGTTGCAAGAGCTTTAGTTGATAACTATTTTAGATTTAGGACATTCTTCAATGCTTGATGTGAACTTTATTTGTTAGTTAAGTATGATTTCAAAGTTTGAACATGATTTTATTTTCTTCTTTCTTTTCATGGACATTCTTTGCCCTTTGCTATGGTATCTCCGGATAATGTCATACTGGATCTTCCAGTGATAAATAATTTATACCTTCTTGATAATTTTGATTTCCCAATAGATTTAGCCTCTAGTATGTATTTTATTGCTGACTAGACTCTCTGGTCATTGGAATTTAATGCTGTGAATATATTTATAATACTTGCCAGGCTGTTGCTGACATAATTCGCACAACCTTGGGACCCAGGTCCATGTTAAAAATGCTACTTGATGCTGGTGGAGGTTGGAGTTTATATTTTTTAATCATGTTGGAACTTACAGATAATTGAGAACTTGTGTGTATTGTCTCTGTTAATAGGTCAACATGATTTATACCTTCATTGCTTGAGGAAGTGGTCCTTTTTTTTAGTTGTAGTAAACTGAAGTAACTCATACTTTACTGATCACTGTCTTGGGTTCTAGTTTAGTGATTTTAACCGTGTTGGAGATCTTTAATTTTTTTCATGGCCTTCATGAAGTTTAGGTTGTGTTGGAAGTTACTTTTTAATTGTGTTTGACGTGGCTCACCAGTTTAGTTTTGTGATATAAAGTAATCCAACGGAGCTGAGGTTTGCCATTTCTTTTCTTTTTAATGCAGGAATTGTGGTGACAAATGATGGAAATGCTATCTTGCGTGAATTAGATCTTGCTCACCCAGCTGCTAAGGCATGATTTATATCTCTTGCTTCGCTTTGTTGATATTTGTTTGCACACACATTACTACTACTGCTATACGCACTGGTTTGAAACTTTCTGATGCTGTTCTTTTATTGCAATTGCTTAGTCTATGATTGAATTAAGTCGCACGCAAGATGAAGAAGTAGGAGATGGAACAACATCTGTCATCATTCTTGGTATGTTTCAAGTGGGTTTAATTTAATCCTTTTATGAATTATTATCTAGACTGACTTCTTGTGGACCTATTCAGCATCATTCATTCATTTGGTTAATGTGATTATGGAATGGAAAACAAAAAGATTATTTTGTTTGCAAAACAGCATCATATGTTTGCATGTTGATAATTATAAGTCATGAATGGACTCTATATTGTCAATGTGCACCTAATAGATGAGCTAAGTTTGTTTGATTTACTGGATATATGCTCCCTTGTTCTGTTCTCTATTTTAATAATATTACTTTTATAGCTGGTGAGATGCTCCATGTTGCTGAAGCATTCATTGATAAAAATTATCATCCTACAGTCATTTGCCGAGGTTAGCAGTATTCATTAGTGGTTCTTTTACAGAAGTCTATGAGATTGTATATGACAAGTGATGACTTATATAATTATGTAATGGGCAGCTTATAACAAAGCACTCGAGGATGCTATTGCTGTGCTTGACAAAATTGCCATGCCCATTGATACCAAGGATCGTAAGTTTAATTGCTACTTTTTCTTCCATAAGATTGTTTCTTCCTCATATTGATTTTAGATAGTTTGTATTTAGCCAAGCTTTTCCAGTCCTAAACTCCCCTGTTTTGTGGTCGCAAAAGTGCTTCAATGACTCCCAACAACTCAAATCCTAGTGTAATTTCTACTGATATGGTGATAAACTGAGAAGACTATAGAGTGAAAATTAGAGTCGAGTTAGCTATAATCGTAGGTATGGTCTATTCATGACTCCCTACAACTTGAAGTCGAAATCAAGATGAATGTTTACAGTAAAGCTAGTTGCTGTGATTCAATGACGTGTAATTGCAATGCTGTGCATTATAACTAGAGGAAGTTGCTTTATGGACCCTGTCACACTTTTGAATTTTGTGCTTATAGAGTTTTCTTCCTTATTTGTTTAACACATGTTGAATTTAAGTGCACTTTCTTGCTTTAAAAGAAAATTACCTTGATTTCAACCATAAGATTCATCTTTTGTTGATTATGTTTTAACTGTCTTGAAGTTTTCTTGCTATTGATGAATCATGCTGCAGGAGGTACAATGCTGGGCCTAGTGAAAAGCTGCATAGGTACCAAATTCACTAGTCAATTTGGAGATTTAATTGCTGTGAGTATCATATCTCCTTATGCTAGATTTTCAAGCTGGATTTTGCTCTTTCATCTTCTCTTGGTTAAAAACGTTGTTCTTGTTTTTTAACCCTTACCCTTGAATAAAGAGGCACTGTTTTTGGAGTTGGCAGTGGGGCATATGCTCAACGGGTTCTCCCTCCCCTTCTCTTAATGAATTTGGCTTGCTTGTTTCTGGTTCATATTGTGATTTTAGCATCTAATAAGACGAGGTTTTGCATATATAGCAACTGTAATTTTTCGAGTTGTGATTTTACCTCCATATTTCGGGAGTTTGTAAAGCTTCAGAGCTATGCATCTATAGCAATGCCATTTTTTTAAACCTTAATTGCTGATACATGCACATCTAGCAAATAGTTCTTTAAAATGATCATTGTTGTGCAGATTTTCTTGATCACCAGTTTTGTTTCTGCTCAAGTAAATGAGATGAAAACCTATATGCTATTATGAGTGCAAATGACGTCTAGGAATATGCAAAATCATGGGATTTACCTTATATTTGGGTAAAATTGCAGGATTTAGCCATTGATGCTACCACAACAGTAGGTGTTGATCTTGGCCAAGGTTTAAGAGATGTGGATATAAAAAATTATATTAAAGTTGAAAAGGTCCCTGGTGGGCAGCTGGAGGATTCAAGAGTTCTTAAAGGAGTTATGATAAACAAAGATGTGGTTGCCCCTGGCAAAATGAGGAGAAAGATTGTTAACCCACGTATCATCCTTTTGGATTGCCCCCTTGAGTATAAGAAGGGTGAAAACCAAACAAATGCTGAGCTGCTCAAGGAAGAAGACTGGAATATCTTGTTGAAGATGGAAGAAGAATATATTGAGGAGATGTGCATGCAGATATTGAAGTTTAAACCGGACTTGGTTATTACAGAGAAGGGACTTAGTGATTTGGCATGTCATTATCTGAGTAAGCATGGGGTCAGTGCAATCAGGAGGCTGAGGAAAACTGATAATAATAGAATTGCAAAGGCATGCGGTGCTGTTATTGTGAATAGACCTGATGAATTGCAGGAGTCTGATGTTGGGACTGGTGCTGGGTTATTTGAAGTTAAGAAAATTGGAGATGAGTTTTTTGCATTTATTGTTGATTGCAAAGACCCTAAAGCTTGTACTGTACTTCTAAGGGGTGCCAGTAAGGATCTCTTGAATGAAGTTGAAAGAAACCTCCAGGTAAGCTTTAATGTCTGAGAAATGATATGAGAGCATGCATTTTTGACATCACTGCTTTCTGAAGCTTGTTTGCATGCCAGGATGCTATGTCTGTTGCAAGAAATATTATTAAAAATCCAAAGCTTGTTCCCGGAGGCGGTGCTACAGAGCTGACTGTATCTGCAGCTTTGAAGCAGAAGAGTTCATCTATTGAGGGCATAGAGAAGGTGAGCGTGACATTGCTGTTTCTTCTATTTGAGGACCATTTGATATTAGCATTTCTCTTGTCCTTTTTTTTTAAATGATATACTCTGAGCCGTGAGTCCTGACTATGATTCCTGCTGACAGTGGCCTTATGAAGCTGCTGCCATTGCTTTTGAGGCCATACCCCGTACTTTAGCACAAAATTGTGGGGTAAATGTGATTCGGACTATGACTGCACTGCAAGGAAAAGTAAGACCAGAAACATTTGCTTATGCCGTTTTGCTGTTTCTTTTTTTCTTTGTGAATAAATTTTGATTTTCGTGTTGGGAACTTATAGCATGCAAATGGAGAGAATGCATGGATCGGCATTGATGGAAATACTGGTGCCATCTCTGACATGAAAGAGCGAAAGGTATCATGCTTTAGTTGCCTTTTGTAAATTTGAATGGTTCTCCACAACCGTAAATCTACATTTGTCACTATAGAATTATATTTGACACATTTCTAATATTACCCAATTGAGTGACACAATAAAGGACATACGCTCCTCTCTGGGGTCCCCCCAAACAACTGCGCTGGACATTTTATAATATCTTGTTTCGGTTGTCTTGATAAGCATTATGTGTGAATGTTCAATGTGTTGTTGATATGATGCCAGATCTGGGATGCCTACAATGTGAAGGCACAAACATTTAAGACCGCCATTGAAGCTGCTTGCATGCTCTTGAGAATTGATGATATAGTGAGTGGAATCAAGAAGAAGCAGGCTCCTGGAGCTGGCCAGGCTCCAAAGCCCAAGGTGGAGACCGAGGCTGATGCTGACAGTGAGCAAATTTTGCCAGACTGATATAACAGTTAAACTGACGTTGCTTTTTGAGATGGTTGAAGATCTTCAAGTTTCTTGATGGGATTTGAATCTAATCAAATTTCTTGAAATTTTGGGTCCTCGATAGTTCTGTTGTTTTTGTACTTTGTACGGTTCTCACAAGGGGTTTCAAACTTTTTTGATCGCTGGTTCATCTGCCCGATGTTTTTATGGACTTTGAATTTGTATGCCAGGGAATATCTGAGATGGGGCTTTATATTTTGTGTAATCAGGCTTCTACTATAGGACTATAATTGTTAGTTGTTAGTTGTTTAATTTATTCTTATTTGATTTGCTGTGGATGGGACCTGAGCGGCAAATGATTCTATTGGGCTATCTATTTTTTGACTATCCTCCTCCATTTTAATAGTAACCCTCAAATTTGGTTATGGGATATAATGGTGTTATTTTCATTGAAAAAATATTAACAACCAAGTAAGAATCGTTTTGTTCCTGTAATATGAACACTCCTTTGTTCTTATTAATGCCATGTTAAAATATTTGAGAGATGGTGAAGTTTTAATTTTAATGACTTGTTAATTAGTAGTACTTGTCATCTGGGGTTTCAGCTTCTTAAAATAGGTATTTAGCACATTATTAATTCATTGAATGAGTTTATTTTTCTATTCATCGTGTCATGTGTAATAAACTTATTTTATTATTATTATGCAGATTTTATGAATTTAAAAATTTTATATATGCATATTTATTAATTTTATATTTTTTAAAAATAGTACTTTTCACCATCATAATAATAGTACTTTTTTACAAAATCTCAATATCCGCTGCGCGCATGATTGAGACCATGATTGAGAATCTGAATCTTCATTGATGCCCTCATATCATTGTCAATGCTAGTTTAATCATCTCATTCTATGATTGATAAACATAATGTTTGTATGGGATAATTTATCTTTGACTTATAAGTGCTTATAAATCGTGATTTACAGTATATGAGGTAAATATGTGAGAGAAGTTTTATCCTGACTTACGTAATAAAGACTTATATTCAAAAAATAAGTGATTCCAAACATGTTTATAGTCTATTTAAAAGGCCCAACTCTTTCCTATAATTAGTAAATATACCCAGATGGGTTATATAGGGGGGGGGGGGGGGATCACGGAACGATTGTCAAATGAAAGGGAGAAAGGAGGGATGTTAGATCACTGACATATATGGTGAGGGTTTTGGAAGCTTAGAAGTCTCATGCTTACCAAGCCAAAAAGCAATTTAGACCTGTTTGAGAAAGTTGTAGAAAAATACGCTCACGTAAGTCGAGACAAAACTTTTTTCATAAACTTTTATTGTATGCCGTACATTACATTAAAAAAGCAGTTTCTACCGCTAATCTAAACATGTTTTAATCACTCAATCAAACATGAACATAACAACTCACAATCATCCATAACCCTCAAAATTTGAAACTCAAAACTCCCACGGAAGAAACAAGGATTTATATAGCACACTGTTTAAGAGTGTGTTTGAGATAGCGGTGGGAAAAATAATTTTTTTGACAAACTTAAGATTGGGTAAAAGTCAGATTGTGTAATATGATTTATGTTTGGATTGGCGATAGTATAAATAATTTTTCTGAAATAAACTTGTATGGATTAACGGTAGCATAAGTAGTTTTTGTGATAATTATAAGAGAAAAAATCACTTTTCCCTTAAAAGCCAACCTTAAAATTGCCTTTTGTGGCTTACGGGAAAGAATCACTTTTCCCTTAAAAGCTCAATTGGTTCAAAGCTATCCCAACCTTATGCAAAAGCCAAAATATTCCAAACATGTGCAGTAGACGACCCCAAAAAAAAGGGAAAATACCAGCTAGGTCCCAAGCTAGAGAATTAATCTCAAAAAAGTCCCTTTACAAATTCCAATGTCAGAAAAGTCCCTAGGGACTTTTCTGACATGGATTCCCAATGACCATTTACCAAAATACCCCCCAAGCAATTTAACCACTGTCATTGGTTACAACATGTTCTGCTATATTTACAACATCGTAAGTTATATTAACAACATAATCAGTTACGTTTACAACATGTTACGTTATATTTAATGAGTTGTAAACGTAACTGAAGAGGTTGTAAATGCAACACAATCACGCATTTTATATACATGTTGTAAACGTAACTTACTATGTTGTTAATATGACTTACGAAGTTGTAAATATAGCAGAACATGTTGTAACCAATGACATTGGTTAAATTGCTTGGGGGTATTTTGGTAAATGGTCATTGGGAATCCATGTCAGAAAAGTCCCTAGGGACTTTTCTGACATTGGAATTTGTAAAGGGACTTTTTTGAGATTAATTCTCTAGCTTGGGACCTAACTGGTATTTTCCCAAAAAAAATGCATATACGTGTTTTACTTTGACAGATGTCCTCAAACGATGTATTATGGGAAATAATTAGTCCAATTTCACTTTTTTAAATTTTACATATGAAGTTTATATTTCCAAATATTTCGTAACTGCTTCATTATCTCTCTTTATTTCTTATACGTTTGTTTTGTGAACATTTGATTTAATATTTTTATTTTATTTTTGTGTTTTTGCTCACATTTCAGCAGGGAGCCAGAGGCTATTCTGCTTTTATATTTTTAGGATAAGAAGAAATGATTTTCGGAGATATTTTAGGATATTTGAAGATTTGTTAAGGAATTCAAATATTAACATATATGTGAGGACAACTTCTCGGAAGTTACAAGTAATCTTTGAGGAGCGGAAGTGCTTATGTGTTACCAAGAGAACTGCTCTGATCACTTCCTATTTTTAATAATTTTAAGATCTATTTTGATATTTTTGGGAAGTCATGAATGTTTAATTAAAGAGATTTTCTTGATATTTTAAGAGATATCATTTTAGGTGCATCATCTCTAGGATTTCAACTTAGAATATAAGTTTTTTTGAGTTTAGGAAAGAAAAATATAAAAAAAGGAAAGTTTTCTCAAATAAAATGAAAGAAAGAATAATAATAATAATAATATTATTATTATTATTTCCTTTTTCTTTGCAACAAGAGGCACCGTTTTGGAATTTGAGGAGGAGGCCTTAAGTTAAAAGCAAAAGATGAAGGGAGGAAGGAGGCAGCTGCACAATAAAAAGCGAATCATCCATCATCTTGTCTATTAGTTATAAACTTTTAGGAAGATTAAACTTTGCTTTCCCTTATTAGTTATATTTTAATATTAATTTTGATTACTTAATCTTATCTATTTCTTATCTACTTAATACTTGATCATCATTAACTATAAAGCTGGAGAACTTAGATTAGACTTGGGAGAGCGATCTTAATTGGATTATAGGATGGAGTAAGATCTTAATTCGATTATAGGATTGAGTAATGTGGGATGATAATTTATTCTAATTGGTCAATAGGATAAGAATATATTTATTGGACCAATATAATCAAATTAGAGTAAAATTGAATTATTATTGCCTCTTGGGTAACTATGTCAGGAATAACAATTTTAACTTAAGAGAGAGGTGTAAATAATCGAGAGATGTTTGCATATACCAAGGTATTAAAACCCGGATCAGGTATTGAACCGGTCGAGGTACTGGGTTAAGGGTCAGTGGGTCAAATTAGGGCCAAACCGGAGCTAAACTGGTGAGAAATTGAAAATTTTAAACTTATAGTATGAAATTCTAAAGGAAAAATTTAATTTTTTTTTAAAATAGTAACCTGGACCGGACCGGGAAGCGGACCGGTTTACCGGCTGGTTCTCCGGTTTCCGGACCGGACCGGCCGGTCCAGTCCGGGTTACATAACCCTGACATATAATAATACTATAGATTAACAAAATTGATATTGAAACAAATTAATTAGTGAAAACAAGGTTTATAAAGTTAATAAGGAATTAGTGACTTTGGGTTGCTTGTTTGATGATTCTGGCAATTTGTTTTAATTTGATTTTAATTTTCTTTTCACTCATTTGAATTCAATTTAGTTTGCACAAATTAAACAAAAGTGTAAAAGCAATACTCAACTGGGTTTAGGTATCAAGTCCTCGTGGGAACGATATCTTACTCACTATTTATTACTTGATATGACCCTACTTTTATATGTAGTAAGAGATATATTGTAGGCACAAATAAGATTAATTTGTTATTTTTTGAGATTGAGCCAAACCCGTCCTATATATGCTTGTTTAGATTAGCAATAAAAGTTGATTTTCCAAAGTAATTTATGATATACAAAATAAGTATGTAAAAAGAGCTTTGTCTTAATTTATGTGAACATATTTTTATAACGCTAATTTAAATAGGCCATGTTTTAAGGTTGGCCCAGTCACACAATTGTATGTTTTTTTTTTTTTTTTGCCAACTATTAATTCATATTGTATGACTCTTATCTTACATTTCATGCAAACGATGCAAGGGGAAAAACTTGAAATATAATTTATTTGAAGATTTGAATGAAAATAGCGAGTCTGCGTATTTAATGTAGTATGGGAATGTAATAAAAAAGATGTAGCATGGGAAATTAATTCAGAACTTGTTAATGTGAATCGACATTTTCAATGAATCCATGTACATAAATTTAGATAGTAAATATTCCTAAAATACTCTAATATGTTCAAATATTACTAATTCATTAAATACAGTTGATTCATTGTGAATCAATAATGTGAGTAATGAACCAATATGATAGGATTAAATAAACTATTTATTTGTCATGACATTTCCGAATAAACACATTAACTACTTTTAATATCCACAAAATATTTTATAAATAAAAATATTTTTTTTAAAAAAAAATCCTTGATAGTAAATTCTATTCATTAAGGTCGCCTGTAATTATATTCATTAAATTCTAATATCATTTTTCTTTAAATAAGAGGAAGTCAATAAAACAGTTTTCAATACAAGGGTATTAAAAAAAAAATTAATTCTGTAGATTTTACAATATGCATTAAGACAATGAAAAATCTTCTAGTGGCTTAAGAGAGAAAAAGAGGGATATATTTGATGAGAAATATTGGTTATAACAAGGTTGTTAAGCTCACGAGTTTAAACAAATTCATGACAGTGATGTAAACTCGTATGTGAACTCGAATACGAACTTACTTTTATCATTACTAGATATCTATAGTGTATAATTAAATAATTAAAATATAAAAAATGACAATAGTTTGATTTAAATATATTTTAAATCTATATAATTGAAATTAAATACATCAACATTCATAATCTATTATATTGGTCAAAGAAATTTATATAAAATTCATATATAAAACCATTAAGTATGATTAAATTGAAAAAGTTAGCACGAATTTACGAGTGAGTTAACACAGAGTTGAAGGGTGAGTTAACATGGTTTTGTAAGTTAGAAACGTAAAAATGGTAAACTCGATGTATAAACTCACGAGTTTATCTGAATGTACAACTAAAACGAGTTAACCAGTAACTCAGTTTGATTTTGCAAGGTAGAAACATACAATCGGTAAATTCGAAAAGTTAACTCGCAAGTTTGACAATTATAGTTACAACTTTGCTAATTTGAAGGTTTACCGCTAGTGCATTAAAAACAAATCAAATCAATGCTAAAATTGAGGTTTGAGTTCTCTTCGAATTTTTTATCTCATTTTCTTCTTAGAATTTCATCTCTATCTTCAAATTAAAAAAATAGATGGTTTAGATCTCATATTTTATAAAATTATTATTTTTAAACATAAATAAATAAATTTAAACTATTAAAATTTTATCAACACAATCATAACTGTAATATAAATAAAATTTTAAAAAATTAAATTATAAAACACTATAATAATAGTTTTATAAAATATTAGGTTTGAACCATTTATTTTTTTAATTTGACGGTGTAAATGAAATTCTGAGAAGAAAATGAGAATCATGATTCTTAGAGTATCCTCTCCCCTCAAATTGATACTTGAACAATTCTTCTTGCTTTTTCGGTCTAAGTACTTTAAAACGCAATTTTTATTTATTAGTATGTATGATACTACACACTAAAGTAAGTTTTTAGTAACAATAAGCATCCTAAATTTAGGGTATTAAAAATATTTTATTGTGTTGAAATTTGAATGTATTAAAAATTATTTTATAATATTATGTACTAAGCTAAAGTATATTTTTAATCCTTTATATTTAAGTGAGGTTCCATTTTAATCTTTTAACTTCAAAAATATGTTTTTAGTCCTTTTAAATTAACAATGTTAACTTCAGTGACGGAAAACAAAACAAATTTAGGATGCCCATCTTTCCACAAGGTTGATTTTAAAATTAAATTAAAATATAAAAATAATTATATTAAATTTAGGCAAAGATTTATTTTAGTTCTTTAACTTTCAAAAATGTGTTTTAGTAATTTTAAGTTAATATCATTAACTTCACTAATGGAAAATACTAAGTTAGCAAATTTAAAATATAACATGTCCCAATTTTAATTCTTTAATATAATTATCATTATATTTTAATTTTAAAATCAACCTTTTAAAAAGATATAGCGGCAGTCTAAATTTGTTGAGGTGACATTCTAAATTTGCTAGCCTAACATTTTCTATTAGTGAAGTTAACAATGTTAATTTAAAAGGATTAAAATCATAATTTTTAAAGTTAAAAAACTAAAATAGAATATTGTCATAAAAGACCAAAAGTATATTTTAATTTTAAGTTAACAATGTTAACTTAAAAGAATAAAAAACACACTTTTAAAATTAAAGGATTAAAATAAAACCTTGTCTAAATTTAAAAAACAAAAAGTATACTTTAATCTAGGTGCTATTAAAAAAATATCTACCCAAAAAATACCTTGGATGGTGCTAAGTGCTAACCCTTCTTTGTTTTTAATGGAAATTTTTTTTATGCATTGAATAATTAAAATTTTTTTTACGATTTGAATAAATCGTAGTTGGAAATTCATTCAGGGTGTGTTTGGTTTGAGAGGAAGGTAAGAAAGGGAGGGGGGTAATATTATAATATTGGATAAAAAAACCTAAAATTTATCCTCTCATTCTTTTAAATTTTGGTTTCTTTCCCAAATTTTACACTTTCATTCTTTTTAAATTTTGAGTTCACACCCAAAATTTAAATATCTTTAACCCAAAAAGATAATTTAACCCCCTCCCTACCCTCTCTTCAAACCAAACACACCCTCAACGCAGATTCTAAAATTGCCGCGCTAAAGGCAGGAAATCCCTGAAATTGCCCGAATTCGTCAAAAAGATTTCAATTTGAGCAAATAGGCGCCAAAAAATGGTTTCCGTGCATTCCCGCCACGACCCAAAGTTGAGGATCGAGCCAAAACCATTTCTCTTACAAACCAAGCAGTAACGCACTAAAACCGTAAAACGCAGAAGCAAAACGTCACGCTGATTGAGGGTTTTCCCCCAAAAACCCACTTCACCAGTCAACTCATACCGCTCCAGTTCATACCTGAGCTGTTTTTCTTTCCTTTTTCTCATTTCATACATCAAAAAGATTGGAAACAAGGAAGTGCAGTTAACTGATGGCACCTGCATCCCTTCTAGATTCTTCTGCACCCAATGATTCATCCATCGTTGGTGATCCAAAATCAGGTATATATAAACCCATTTGCTTTCTCTGGATTTCTCGCACAAACTATAGGCATCTTCTTGCTGTTGTCTGCTTTTTTTCCCTATTGAGGAGAGACTCTAGGTTTTGTTTCCTGTCTTTTTATTTTTCTTTCTCCGCAAGGTACGTGACACTCATTATTTTGTGAAGCGACGATTTTGTAGAGTGGTTCTTGGTGGATAATCCGAGGCTTATTTTTCTGTTTTGCTCTTGTGTTAATCTGAAATGTGGAATCGTTTTCTCCTAAATTTTGTTCTGCAAGTTCAACACAATGGCCTTTGTTTTATTTGTTTGAGTCTGGGTTTGATTATTTCTTGCCTTCTTCACTGGGTGCGCGAAACTCGCGGTATTGCCGAACCAAGGTGCTTTCTCAGTGGTGTTGGATTATTAATCAATGAATCATCTCTTTCTCCTTTCTTTTTCTTTTTCCAAATTTACCCATGTTTTGATACCCATCTTCGTTTGTTCATGAATCTTGTACTTGGATTTCAAATTCGGGGTTTTATTTTGTTGGTTCGCACTGGTTTTCCATTTTCTTCTTCACTGGGTAATGTGACTTGTCCTTTTTCCGAACTTGATATTTTAAGAGTGATTTTGAACGATCAATTGAACTTCTGTTGTATTTCTTTGGAATATAAAACCCTCAGCTCGTGCAATGGTAGTAGAATTGCTAATTGCTGCTAGCAGAATTCATCTGTCCAATGTGATAAGTTTCATCTGGAACTAGGAATGGCAATGTGGCGATTCATGGTGTTGTACGTTCTTTTTGAACTTTATGTTATATTTCCTGTGATCTTAATTTTTGGTGTGAATTATATTGTGATATGAAGCATGTTTGAGTTGTGACAAAGATTGATATGCTACCCTTCTCCAACTTTGCCTTAAACTCAAACTATAAAGATTGTGTTTTTTTCCCAAACTTATTTCAAATCCTAGCCAAATGCTGACTTTCCTGACCCTAATAGTGCATAACAAATTGGTTACCTGTGAGTTGGGTCTAAGTCACCATCTCTTTCTCAGACGTTACCATGTAAGATCATCTTTTGATTTGTTTTCAAGAAATGAAAAGAATAAGAGCTGGTAGAACGGAAACAACTGATTTATTTGAAGTATCCATAGATTTTTTTTTTGAACAAAAGAAGTATCCATAGATCAAGCCTTAGATTCTGCAGCTGATACAATATTTTGCAGGTAAGGTAAGGCTTAATTCTTATTTATTGAGCTCTGATTGCGTATTTTCAATTAGTTATGTTGCTTACAAAAAATTGTGCCTGTCATTCCATTTCTAACTTTATCAAACCTCTCTTACCATGTATGCCTTGGTTTGTCACTCTATTTCTTTGTATCTTTTCCCTAGATCCTTTTTTGATCATATACAAAATTAATATTTGGGAAATTCTGTCCTCACTTTGGAGTTGCTAGTTAGATCTTGTTAGCTACTATTGTACTTAAAATTTTCATTTATTTACTTTCTTGGCACGATGTATTTTTATGTTCTAGAGTTACCTTGTATTTGGACCCTATCTGTTTCAGCTGCCTTGATCCTTTATAGTACTTTTAGCTTTAATTATTACCTTTCTGTTTCTTCATTATATTTATAAATTTGTCATCTTTTTCTTTGATGTCATGGACATTTTAATTAATTAGGCAAAAAGAGCAGCAAGAGTAAACAAAAATCTGTTGTTTCAAAAATAAAAGAGGAAGTCATGGCTGGAGATAAGCAAAGAAAGAGAAGCTCTTCACAGAGAAGTGAGCAGCCCACTGGTTCTCGCAAGATGCCAAAAAGAGCTGCAGCATCTAAAAGTTTGAAGGAAAAGTCTGTTCACCTACCTGAGAAGGCTTGTCTTATTGAAGTAAAGAAGGAAGAGGTTGTTGAAGAGGAGTTTGTAGCTGTGCGCCAGACTGCTGGACCAGATGATGGTGATGGCCGCCCAAATAGGAGGCTCACAGACTTTATTCTTCATGATGAAGATGGTACAGAAGGACCCCTAGAGATGCTGGAAGCCAAAGATCTGTATATCTCTGGAGTTATTTTACCTCTTAAAGAAAGCCTTGATAAGAAGAAAGAGAAAGGCATTAGGTGTAACGGATTTGGACGCATTGAATCATGGGACATCTCTGGTTATGAAGAAGGCTCCCCCGTGATCTGGCTTTCTACTGATGTTGCTGATTATGACTGCCTAAAACCTGCCACTTGTTACAAGAAATTTTATGACCTTTTCTATGGAAAGGCTCAGGCCTGTGTAGAAGTTTACAAAAAACTCTCAAAATCGTCTGGTGGGAATCCTGATGCAAGTTTAGATGAGTTGCTTGCTGGGATGGCACGGTCCTTGAGTGGAAGCAAGATGTTTTCTGGAACTGCTTCTGTGAAGGAGTTTGTTCTTTCTCAAGGTGAGTTTATCTATAAGCAACTGATAGGCTTAGATATGACATCCATGAAAAATGACACGATGTTCTTGGATATTCCTGTTCTTGCTGACCTAAGAGATGAGAGCAAGAAACACGGAAACTTAATACATGCCCAAATATTCCCATCAAGTGGTAGTTTAAAGATTGATTCAGGGGTTGGGGGTGAAGAGAAGAAGATTCAGGCAAGTTCAACCACTGATCTATCTGAGGAAGATGAGGATGTGAAGTTAGCCAGGTTGTTGCAAGAGGAAGAGTATTGGCAATCTATGAAGCAGAAGAAAAGCCACAGATCTGCCTCTGCACCAAGCAAATTTTACATTAAAATTAATGAAGATGAGATAGCGAATGACTATCCTCTTCCTGCATACTACAAAACCTCTCATGAAGAAACTGATGAGTATATAATTTTTAATGATGATTATGTGGTATATGACCCTGAGCATCTTCCTAAAAGAATGCTAAACAATTGGTCTTTATACAATTCAGATGCCAGGTTGATTTCTTTGGAACTTCTTCCTATGAGACCCTGTTCAGAGATTGATGTTACGATCTTTGGATCAGGACTCATGACCGAAGATGATGGAAGTGGATTCAATCTGGATACTGATGTTAGTCATTCTTCTTCCACTGGGTCTGGATCACAGGCTGCGGATGGAATCCCTATTTATCTGAGTGCGATAAAGGAATGGATGATAGAATTTGGTTCATCCATTATTTTCATCTCTTTTCGGACTGATATGGCCTGGTAAGTTGTCCTCTGCATAAAATTGAGAGATACACATTTCTTACATTTAAAGTATAACGTAAACCATTTCTGTATGGTGATCTATAATATAGGTGTGGTTGATAAAAAAATATGGATGTAAAACCTGTGTTATTTATAGCATCCTTATCTGAAGCAAAAGGAAAATAGGGAATCCATTTGTATGGAATTGAACATTTAACTAATGTTTGTTTTTTCTATAAAAGTTTTTATATCTATAACAGTAAGTGAATTTGTAAAGCCACATAAGTAGAGGTGAAATTGTATATATAATGTTGATGCACATACATTTACTGGTAATTCAACAGTAGATCTTAATAATGGCATTGAAACTTTCCTTTCAGGTATAGACTTGGCAAGCCATCCAAGCAGTATGCTCCCTGGCATGAGACAATTTTGAAAACTGCTAGGCTTGCTATCAGCATAATCACCTTGTTGAAGGAGCAAAGCCGAGTATCACGGCTTTCTTTTACAGATGTCATTAAGGCAGTATCTGACTTTGGTCAGGATCATCACTCCTACATTTCTTCTGCTCCAGCAACAGTTGAAAGATACATTGTTGTCCATGGACAGATAATTCTGCAACTGTTTGCAGAATATCCTGATTCAAAGATTAAAAAGTGTGCATTTATCACCGGTCTTATGAGTAAAATGGAGGAGCGGCGCCACACTAAGTGGTTGGTGAAGACAAAGAAGGTTGTGCCCATACGTCAACCGAATTTGAATCCTAGAGCAGCAGTGGCCATTGTGTCAAAGAGGAAAGCCATGCAGGCTACTACAACAAAACTTATTAATAGGTTATGGGGAGAGTTCTACTCTAATTATTTGCCTGATGATTCGAAAGAAGCTTTGAGTGAATCAAAGGAAGAAGATGAGACTGAAGAGCAGGAGGAGGAGGAAGAAGAAAATGAAGATGATGATACTGTGGGGGATGCATCATTACCTTTGGAAGAAACCCATAAATCCCCTTCAGTGCCAAAACAGACCAAATACCTTTCTCCTGACGGAGAAGTAAGGTGGGATGAAAAGAGTGAGGGTAAAACAAGTTCTGGTTGTGCCCTATACGAAAAAGCTATTGTTCATGGAGAAGAAATATCTGTGGGGCAATTTGTGTCTGTGGAAGGTGTAGAAGTAAATGAATTTCCTGATATCTATATGGTTGAGTATTTGTTTGAATCATCGAAAGGAAGAAAAATGTTTCATGGAAGAATGATGCAGTATGGATGTAAGACAGTTCTTGGCAATGCTGCTAGTGAGAGAGAATTGTTTTTGACTAATGAGTGTAAGAATTTGGAACTGGAAGACATCAAGCAGATTTCTTCTGTTGATATTAGGAAAATTCAATGGGGACACCAACATCGGAAGGATAATATCTCTGCTGATAAAGATGATAGGGCCAGAGCAGAAGAGAGGAAGAAGAAAGGACTGCCTATAGAGTATTATTGTAAAAGCCTTTATTGGCCTGAAAGAGGTGCTTTCTTTAGGCTTCCATTTGAGACTTTGGGTCTAGGCACAGGCATCTGCCACTCCTGCAAATTGAACGAAGCCAAAAAGGAAAGGGATAAATTCTCTGTAAACTCATCCAAGACTGCTTTTCAATTTCAAGGAACTGAATATGCTCTTCATGATTATATTTTTGTAAGTCCATATGATTTTGAAGACAGAATAGAGCAGGGAACTAATAAGAGTGGGAGGAACATAGGTTTGAAACCATATGTTGTGTGCCAATTGCTGGAGATTATTTTGAAAAAGGAAAAAGGAGAACCTGAAGTGAAATGCACCCAGGTCAAAGTCAGAAGGTTTTTCAGACCTGAAGACATATCAAATGAGAAGGCATACAGCTCCGATATTCGAGAGGTATAGGCTAGTCATAACTTGTCAAAAGGAAAAACTCATGTTCTAAGCATGTATGCATGTCTATATGCGCATTACTTTTTTCATTCTTGGATTTTATGTAAATTGTACCTTTTTTTTTTCTTTTTAGTTTTTTGACATTAGGAGGGCTTGAACCCTAGATCGCTACCCCACTGACCCACTCCACGCCACCCTTGTAAAAAATGTTGCCATGTTCTCACAGACACCTTTTTTTTTATTTTTTTTTCTTAAATTTTGTAGGTATATTACAGTGAAGAAACACACATAATGCCTGTAGAATCTGTTGAAGGAAAATGTCAAGTAAGAAAGAAGAATGATATCCCAGCATGTAGTTCCCCCGGAATCTTTCAACACATGTTCTTCTGTGACAATTTGTATGATCCTGCCACTGGCTCACTCAAGAAGGTATGGATACCTATCCCCTTCATGTGCATGTAACCTATCCATCAAATGAATCTTTGAAGGCAGTGGATCCTGTTTTATTATTTATACATGATTATTGTATCTTTTCAATCTTAGACTTAGTATGGCCTATCTAGCTTTCGTGAGACCATGCCATTTAACTAATGCATGTGGTTAATTGGCTATCCTTTATGCTGCTTCCTGTTGATGTAATTTAATTACTGACCTCAATCTTGTCTTAGTACTGGGTATAAGCGATATCTATAACATGGAGTATTTTAACTGTGACTGCATATGTTGCATTTTAGCTAAAGCTTGTTCTTGTTTGGTCACAGGATAATGATATAAGCTTTTTACATTAAAATTCAAATCGCTGCAGATACATTACCGCTTTTACTTAATTATTAATTTTATAAGCTGATACATGTATGATTATTATTTTTGTGATTCCTATGAGATTCTGTAGCAACTACTGATACATGTATGATTATTATTTCTGTGATTCCTATGAGATTCTGTAGCAACTACACAAAACTCTTTGTATGAATAACCATAATTATTTTGGCCTTTTATCATTCAATTCAATAGTTGCCAGCACATATCAAAGTAAGATACTCCAGTGGAGATCCTGGTGAGGATGCAACTAGAAAGAAGAAAGGAAAGTGCAAAGAGGGAGAAGGCATTTCAGAAAGAGATAAGGAAAAAAAGACATTGGCGACCCTTGACATTTTTTCTGGATGTGGTGGTTTATCAGAGGGGTTGCAGCAATCAGGTAAATTTAATTACACTTCCATAACAAGAAACAGAATATCTACTCTAAATGCATCATATAACTTGTGCTTTAATGCTTAAATGCTACAGGAATTTCGTCAACTAAGTGGGCTATTGAATATGAAGAACCAGCTGGAGACGCATTCAAACTCAATCATCCTGAATCATTGGTTTTTATCAACAACTGCAATGTTATTCTTAGGTAAACTTTCATGTTGCCATAAAACTCCCCCTGTGCCCAATCTTGAAAATGGACCCATTTGTAAGTGAACTTTTGATGCATTGTAATGTAGGGCTGTGATGGAGAAGTGTGGGGATATAGATGATTGTGTTTCAACCCCTGAGGCTGCAGAATCAGCTTCTAAATTAGATGCAGCGGAAATAAATAATTTGCCTATACCAGGGCAAGTGGATTTCATTAACGGGGGCCCTCCATGTCAGGTCTGTCTAGCTTCTTGAATTCTAGTAATTCTGCTAAGAAGGAAAAAAATTCTGGGTACTAATTAAATAATTGTATTTCTTGTGCCAGGGGTTCTCTGGGATGAACAGGTTCAACCAGAGTACTTGGAGTAAAGTTCAGTGTGAGATGATACTAGCTTTCTTATCTTTTGCTGATTATTTCCGGCCAAGGTATTTCCTGTTAGAGAATGTGAGGAACTTTGTGTCTTTCAATAAAGGACAGACATTCACATTAACCTTAGCTTCGCTTCTTGAGATGGGATATCAGGTAAACTGCTCAATTGCAATTTGTTTTCATCTCTCTTGATTAATTACACTTTGGGGAGCACTTATGAATACTCATTTGTATGTATAAAGGTGAGGTTTGGTATCCTAGAGGCCGGGACTTTTGGTGTCTCCCAGTCAAGAAAACGGGCATTTATATGGGCAGCCTCCCCAGAGGACGTTCTTCCTGAGTGGCCGGAGCCCATGCACGTGTTTGCAGCTCCAGAGTTGAGAATCTCTTTATCAAACAGTGACCAGTATGCTGCTGTTCGCAGTACAGCAAATGGTGCTCCATTCCGTGCAATAACTGTTCGAGATACCATTGGAGATCTCCCTCCTGTGGAAAATGGAGCTTCTAAAGCAAACTTGGAGGTATTTCATCACAAAACAAAAATATCTGAGGTGCCCTTTTGTTTTTGCATTGCAATTTTCCTATACGCTAACCTGATTCTTTGCTGCTCAGTATCAAAGTGATCCTGTTTCATGGTTCCAAAAGAATATTCGGCGTGACATGGCTGTCTTGACTGACCATATATCAAAGGAAATGAATGAACTGAATCTGATTCGATGTAAGAAGATCCCTAAGAGGCCAGGTGCAGATTGGCGTGATCTTCCTGATGAGAAGGTAATATTGAATTCTTTTGTGGCTTATGAGACAACTATATTTGATTGAACTGAGTTCTGGTATCTACTATCAATGAAATTCAGGTAACATTGAAAAATGGGCAAGTAGCGGATTTGATCCCATGGTGTCTGCCCAACACAGCTAAGAGACACAACCAATGGAAAGGGCTGTTTGGTAGATTGGATTGGGAAGGAAATTTTCCAACTTCCATTACAGATCCTCAACCAATGGGGAAAGTTGGAATGTGCTTCCATCCTGATCAAGACAGGATCCTTACCGTTCGAGAGTGTGCCCGATCTCAAGTAAGAACATCCATCTTGGTAGCTTTTTTTATCGTGAAAATCTAACAGTGAAATACTCATTCTGTTTCTTATTATAAGCTTTAAATATTTCTTGCATTTTTTTCCAACTTTACCCCTTGTTAACTATATTTATTGCATTTATTCTCCCATTTATCTTCTTTACACATAAAGGTATAGTTGGAAAAATAATATGCATTTATTGAATTTAACTAATTTTAATGCAAATCGGTTATTTGAAACCTAGAATAAGGTAAGAAGGGAGCAGGAAGTAAAGGGATTCATATTAATAGTAGGCAGTAATAAACTACTTTCTCCATGAAAAACAGAACATGATGTCTGTCTCAGAAGTTAATTACAAATCCATAAATGGCTGATAATTTTGAATACCTTCCCCTCCCAAAAAGTAAAATGATGCCATTTGGTTTGGTGTAGCCTATTAATTAATGTTCCTCATATTATTCATTAATGCAGGGTTTCCCAGATAGCTATCAATTTTCTGGGAACATCCAACACAAGCACAGGCAGATTGGAAATGCTGTTCCTCCTCCTTTGGCCTTTGCATTAGGGAGGAAACTGAAGGAAGCCTTGGATAGCAAGAAATCTGATTAGGGAGATTTATATTACAGAAATGGATGCTTGTGATATTAAGTGATGGTCTCAGTCCTTCAGAATTGTATATAGAAACATGGAAGCAAGAAACTGGGGGCTTATTATTTTCTCAGGATTATAGCTATTATATTTTCCAGTAGAGTCAGTATCTTGAGTAGAGTCGGTAATATGGGTTTAATCTGCGGGTTCAACCTACGAGCCTGTGGGTTTTGACAGGTTTTCCCAACCCACAAAAATGCAGGCCGCACAGGCCAGCACCGCATAGCCCGCGGGTTGGCCCGAAATTTTTTTTATTTTTTACATATAATAATTTTATAAAACTTATAAGTTTTCTACTCCTATCTTGGTACCTTCCACTCTAAAGAGAAAAAATCTTAGTCCTTTTCCTTCTTTAAACAAAATTATTATATCTTGGTTGCTTGAGGATGAGTTTATGTTTTGTTATAAACTTTAATAAATTTGATAACTTTATCTCTTGAATTGTAGATTATATTTTTAAATTTTTATAAGAGAAATGATTAATGCTATGAAGGTAAATTTAATGACTCATATATATGTGTTTCATATTTTCAATCATCTTTAAAGAATAGTAATATTTTTTTCAAAAAAAAAAATGAGGGTCCGTGGGCTGGCCTGTAACCCGCATACTTCAGGTTAGGGTTGGCATTTTGTTAGCTTGCAGAAGTGTGGGCCGCATATGCCCGCACCACGCGGGTTAATGCGGGTCAGCTCGTAACTTGCGGACTGGCCCATATTCCCATCTCTAATCTTGAGTAAAACATGGCCGTTGTTATTTTTTTCTTATATGCCAATTAGTTCTTGAAATTACTGATTGAAGTTTGTTTAATGTTCAATATGTTCAGGGACGGGAATTTTATTTTATTTTTTTGCCATCAGAAACGGGAAAAAAGAGTATTAGTATATAACTAACTCATTTGTATAATATATCCACGAACAAAAAAGATCTTAAACATTGAACCTGTCTATGAAAAAACAAAACAAAGAAAAATATGTCGAACTCCATTTTAAACATTTATAACGAATGTGTCCGATTCTTTTTTTTTTTTTTTTTTCTAGAACGTGTCCCATTCTTTTGATGACATGTAGATGCCATTATAAGATAGTCACATGCCATCATCACTTGAAACAATAAATTTCAATGAAAATATCATAAGAGAACTGTTTAAAAGTTGAAATTTTATGGCCATGAAAAAAAATAATTTAAATTAATTTCACAACTTGGACAAGTGGTAAGCAAGAGGTATAGTGCATGTTTGGTATCACGGCAGCTTAAAAAATAAGCCACTTATTACGCAAGCCGAGAAAAAACTCCTCTCACATACTTACCTCGTATATCGTGAATCACGAATTATAAACACGTTTTGGACAAAAATAAGCCATTCCAAACGCACACTAAATTAACAAGACACATAAACGTGTCACAAGTGGAGGAAGAAAGGCCACAAGAGACGGCAAGCACCAAAAATATGAAGTGAACGAAGATTGCGCCACTGAACATGGTGCTAAGCACTTAGATTTCTCTTGTCACATCATTTTGTCTTGTGATATTTATTTATAATTGCTTTTGAAAAAATATAAAGGCGTGTTAAAATTTAAAGGAAATATTACAGGAAAATATGTTTAGAACAGGGAAAAGATAAATCAATGAGTCGAATATCACAAATTTTAAGTTAGACCTGTGGGAGGAATATGAGATTTGAAAGTGTTTTAAAATGACCAATCTACCCCTGACAGCATTTGGGAAGCTCAAGTTATCAATATGTACACTAAAATTGTTAATTATGATTCTTAAGTTGTTATTTTCTATACCTAAATTGATTACGTATCTCAATTAACAACTTCGATATATATATATATATATTGACAACTTGAACTTCCGAAATATCAACAAACTTATAGGTATTATTTTGAAGCCACACATATTAGGCGTCACTATCTTATATATAGAGAATACCAACTTAAAAATCACAATTAACAACTTCAGTATATATATTGATAATTTAAACTCCTCAAATATTGTTAGGGGCATTGGTCATTTGGAAACATTTCCAAATCCCAAATTCATCCCATAGGTCTAACTTGGGTTTGTGATATTGGACTCTCTAATTTTGTGACAAAACTGATTGGAAAAGTGAACACCGTACATTTCCATTAACTTGTCAGATATATATACACAAGTGAAGGAAAAGAATATCTGTTAGTAGTCTAACTAGTCTAACTATACATATAACAACTTGTACAAACTAATTAAGTTACAATCAGTAAATTGGTTATAACTCTAAGTGACAGTTGGAGTAATGCTTGACAGATTTATCTTTTCCTTATTTTAAATATATTTTTCTTGGATTTTTTCTAACTTAAAACCGTGTATAAGGGGGGAAAAAACGGACCCAAAAGTTAAAGGTTAAATCAGTAATCAGCAAATTAAAGAAAAATTTCTATACATTACCAGAGAGATGTTAAGAAGTTTAAAAACAACAAAAATGCAGTGAATTTAATAAAAAAAAGCTAATTAGCACACTTAATTGTTTTTTCGCTCTAAGGAAATTATTTAAGGTAACAATTAATTATTTTTTTTGTTCAATTAAGGTAACAATTAATTCAATTCATCATGATTAAGTGTCTAATTCTAGATGATGTTGATAAGTGGATGATTTATTATATATGTGTCTAATTCAATTCATCATGAGTAAGTATCTTATTGTATCCTTGATTCTAAATTGTCTTATACATTCAAAAATATCAACAAGTTCAGGTGTGGTAATGGAAAGAAAAATACTACCTCCGGCTCTAAATATAAGACCTAATTGATTTTTTTTTTGGAGAGATTAAAGAAGCTAAATAAGTTATCTAATCACATCATATATTGTGTATGATTAAACAAATTAGTTTGGAGAAAAAACGATAAATATTAATACTTTATAGTAATTTAATTAGCTTCTTTAATCTCTTCAAAAAAATTAATAAGATCTTATATTTAAGATTGGAGGTAGTAAGTTTTTTAAAATAAAAAATAAAAACCGTTGTTATTGTGATCTTAAATAAAATCCCGACAAGTCGTGTTCATCTTGGCTTTTTCACTTGAGGTGATTAATGAATTTGGGAGTCCTGATCATAAGAGCAACGTCTTCTTTTTAAGATGGTCGTTTTTGGAGTTCGACGGTTTCTATGTTGGTTTTTGTATGGACTAGCAAACGTGGACCAAACATCGCCAATCTTGCCATTCTTAGCGTGGAATCCTCTCATTTGTATGAGACCTTTTATGTCACCAGTGCACAGAATCATTGACAAGAGACAATCTACTTTTGTGAGAAGATAAGATTTTTGTATTCTAGGGATTAACCAATATAAAGTGAAATGACTTGCCACCGGTCACCTTTAACTCTAATGCACACAAATGTATAAAGGGAGTGCGTCCCTTTCATTTATCAAATACTCCTCCTCATCTTTAAATAAAAGGTGAGATTGAATTTTTTTTTTGGAGAGATTAAGGAAATTAATTAAATTATTTTAAAATATTTATATTTATCATTTTTTCTTTAAATTATTTTTCTTAATTTATAAATTGATATATAATCTAAGGATACACAACATATGATATGATTAAGTAACTGATTTAGCCTCTTTAATCTCTCCAAAAAAAAGTCAATTATGTCTTATATTTAGGACCGGAAGTAATAATAATTAAGGTTAAATGTCATTTTTGCCTTGGAAGTATTGACTCAAGGGCAATTTTGTTCCAAAAGTTTTATCTGGGGCAATTTCGCCCTACCGTTATTGCAGTTAAGTTTGACCGTTAGTTGATCAAATGTAGAGACAAATTTGCTCCTAAATTGAAACTTTCAGGGCAATTTTGTTATTCATGTCATTTTTGTTAAAGTACAAATTTATTTCTATATTTGATTAACTAACGATCAAACTTAACCGCCATAACAGTTAGAGCGAAATTGGCCCCGAAGCAATACTTCTAGGGGAAAAAAAAAATTCTTTAACCCTATGATTATTAAAGCATAGAAATTTGTTAGAGAACATTGGGGAAATCCTATTGAAAGTTTTGTGGATGCAAATCAAAGCACAGTGGACCGGTATTCTATATGTAAAACACCGATATATAAAAATTTATTAGATCTTTTTTTACCAATAAAATTTTTAATAGAAACTTTTCCTCACTTTTTCTAATTTTTAATGATTTGTCCTGTCTAAACAATTGAAGCAGTATTTTAATACAAGTCATCGGCCAGTCAAATTCTGCAAGATTAAGATTTCGGATAAGAGGGTATGCTTTATTGCTTTCTACACGAGACATCTGTCCAAACGATAACTCATGTGGATCACGTGATGCATACTCCTTCTATTACATAACATGAATTACATCTAAGAAACTTAAGAAGTTGCAATCAATGAAATTTCAAATAGGGGTAATATTAAAAAATATAATTAATATCCTATCTAGTACTCCACTAATTTTTAATGTAAGACATTTATTTAATTTGGGTAATTTAAATAAACAAAATAATTTATTCAATTATATCATATATGATATAATCTTTCTAAAATACTTATACATAATATTATGTAATATATCAATTTATAACTTACACAAATTACTTGGAGAATAAAAGATAAATATCATAGATGCAACGAAACAATATCTTATATTTATCTGTCCAATAATTTATTCATTTAGGAATAAAAATTTATTGCCAAACTAGATCTTACATTTAGAATCGTAAGAGTATCTTAAAATAAGTACTAGGGTTAATATAATTTTTGATCTCTTAAGTTTGCCTTAATTTTAAATTTAACCCCTCAAATTTTAAACCAGAGAATTTGGTCTCTCAAGTTTCATTCTTTTTAAAGCATTCTTCCCATCATTAAATAAAGATCTGGACCATTCTGCCCCTAGAGGGACTAAAACATCTTATTTAAAACTTAAGAGATCAAAACCAAAATGAAAGCAGGAGGAACAAAATATTATACTAACCCTAATTATTATCTATAATTTCTGGAATATGTCTCGTAATAAGGATGGGAAGTATTAATAATAGCCCAATTATTTAATCTTGCTCAGTTGCTGGTTCACAAAATCCCTCACACGGGAAATTTGCTGAGATGACTGGGGCAATTCTGGAAAAAAATAAAATGCATGAATTGCGTCTGGATACTCGATTAGCTCAGCTTTCTTCCCGGACATCTTCAACCACTCATGATACTTTCTCTGCCGGTCTAGTAACGGGTCTAACCCCCCCACAAATATAATTGTATCCGGCAAATCGATGCCGGAAATATTCAACCCGTTAGGTCCAGTCACGTTAACCGACTCGTGGTCCCGGTCTGACCCGTCTGGCAAGAACAAATCCCACATCCAATCAGTATTGTATACTGATGTTAATGGGGCTCCATCGAGTCGGATCTCGGATTCGGTCCGGTCCACGCCACCAAAAAATGGTTGTATGGAAACCAAACCGATAACTTTCACCTGTCGGAGCTCTTCTTGGCAAACCCGAACAGCCACGTGATGGGCCAAGTTGGCACCGGCACTATCACCCGCCAAGAAGCACCTTGACACGTCAGCAATCTCGGGCAGAACGACGTCGTCCAAGTCGAGAAACTTGAGGACGTCGAAGCCGTCGTCGTACTGAGATGGACAACGGTGTTCAGGGCAGAGGCGGTAATTCACGGAGACAACGACGGAAGGAATCGAACGAGAGAGTTGTCGGCAAACGGCGTCGTACGGGGAAGACGAGGCGGACAGGAATGAGAAAGAGCCGCCGTGGAAGTAGACGACAACGGGAAGAATGGAGGTGGAAGAGGCGGAGTTCGTGGGAGTGAATAGACGGAACCAGAGGTTGCGGGAAGGGTCGACGGTGACGTCGGAGGACTTAACGCCTTCAATGGGGTTGGGAGTGGGTGGGACTTTAGGGTTGAAGAAATCAAAGAGACGGCGGTTGAGGGTGCCGTTGCGGCGGCGAGAGATGTTAATTAGGACGGAGAGGAAGAAAACTGAGATCCGGACCTTCAATGGAAGATGGGATAGAGAAGTGGAAGCCATTTGCTGGGTTCGCAGTGAGCTTCGTCTCCGGCGAATGCACGTATTTATAATAAGCTCGTACGTAGTGCATTGGCAAATAGCACGGGGAATCATTTGAAAATCTAAAATCTAAATTATCAAAAATCTAAATTATGTATTCTGAGTGATTTAGTAAGAAAAAAGTTCTTAATGAAGCTGAGGAAAGAAAAAGGTTATCAATGATGTGTATAAATGTTTTATTTTTAATAAATTATACTAATATTTATAGAATTTATTTAAAAAATAAAGATACTTTCTTAACCCTCATTTTTTTGCCCTTATGCCATGTACTTTTTTTAATTCCCAAAAATATAATTTAAATTATTCTTACCTCTGTTCCCACGCGACCCTTTTAAACGTGTGCAAGAGCAATAATTTAATATTTTTTTATACACAGGGAAATGCAAAACAATAAAACTAGATGTAGGTTGAGTTTTTTAGATGTAAAACAATAAAATAATTGTATTCCTACTGATGTAGGCTGAATTTTTTAGAGTTTCTAACTTTATGTATAAAAAAAAAAAAAAAAGAGTACTTGTAGGAGTTAAGATCTGCGTCAACGAGTTGGAACTAGAGAGTAGATTGGTAAATTTGTTGAGAGCTTGTTTCAGGAGTGAGACTGTCAATGTATTAGTATCTTTACAAGTGATTTGGAATTCGACTTGTCAGCTCCAATTAATTATGTTTTTTATCCCAAAAGAGTCGCTTCTGAAAATTATGATTCTTGCACCCGTTAACCCCCCCCCCAAAGGAACCCCCAATATTAAATACTACTTCTGGTCCTATGTATAGGATATAGTTTATAATATAAATTGTACTATAAATTATGTCCTATATTTAGGACCGGAGGGAGTATCTAGCATACTAAAATATTTTACACTAAAATGGGTAGTTTTGGGTTAAAAAAGGAATCCCACTTCTCTTCATTGTCTTCCCGTTTCTTGCCTCTCCATTATTTAAAACACTGTCGTTTTGGGTCAAAATAAGTGGGGGTTGGGTCCTTTTTTAAAAAAAAAAGAATATGTAGTACCCTGAAGTATTTTTCCAGTACCACCTAGTATTATAAAATAATGTTTTCTGCATTCAGCATGGTAAAATATTTTTCTAATTGTAATGAACAGTCTAAACTTACGATACAGAATGTGATAAAAAAATATTTTAGGGGATTAGATGCAAAAAAAATTATTTTAGGATATTGGGTATTATTGAAAAAATTATTTAAGGTACTGAATGAGTTAAAAATTAATTTATGATATTTGATGTTATTAAAAAATACTTTAGAATATAAGTTGTTAGACAGTAGTTACTACTGAAAAATTATTTAAGGTCCTAAATGAGTTAAAAATTAATTTATGATATTGAATATTATTGAAATAATATTTTAGAAAACATTTTACTAGACAATGACAAAGGATGAGAAGGCAACGAAGAGAAGCCGGATTCAAAAGACACGTGACCAAAGGAAAGGATAGAATCTTAAAAAAAAAAGAATATGTAGTACCCTGAAGTATTTTTCCAGTACCACCTAGTATTATAAAATAATGTTTTCTGCATTCAGCATGGTAAAATATTTTTCTAATTGTAATGAACAGTCTAAACTTACGATACAGAATGTGATAAAAAAATATTTCAGGGGATTAGATGCAAAAAAAATTATTTTAGGATATTGGGTATTATTGAAAAAATTATTTAAGGTACTGAATGAGTTAAAAATTAATTTATGATATTTGATGTTATTAAAAAATACTTTAGAATATAAGTTGTTAGACAGTAGTTACTACTGAAAAATTATTTAAGGTCCTAAATGAGTTAAAAATTAATTTATGATATTGAATATTATTGAAATAATATTTTAGAAAACATTTTACTAGACAATGACAAAGGATGAGAAGGCAACGAAGAGAAGCCGGATTCAAAAGACACGTGACCAAAGGAAAGGATAGAATCCAGATTCCCATATGTAGGTGGGGAGCTGCGTCTCTCCCTTATCCCTCCCCTCGTTTGTATATCCTTTTTCAGCCGTTCATCTAATATTTTATAAAAATATTGTTATTCCTTTTAGGTATTAATATAATATATATTTATTTAATTTAATTAAATTAAGAAAGTTAATTATTTTGATTTGTATTTTTTAAAATATTAATATATAAATTTGACACTAAAATTTTAATAAAAAGACGTCTGGTACAATAATATTATTTTGGTGTCAAAATATAAATAAAATTTTTTTAGGAGCAAAAATACCAACATCAAATAACTCCCTTATATTCCAAAAAGGTGCAATGATAAAACAATAACAACGCTCTGAAAACGCTCTGAAACGCTCTGAAACTGTTCATGACCGTTGCAGCTGCAACGGTCTCAGCTTTTCCGACGCCGATTCTCCAACATCGAATGATTCTGTTCTGCTTATCCGATTGTGCTACTGATCTGATCCGTTGATCTGTGGAGCTACTTCAGTAATCCCGTCGTGATTCTGTTCTGGTTCTGTGGGTCTTTTCCGACGCCAATTCTGCTCCTTCCGGTTCTGATCTGTGGATGTTTGGAGTTGCTTCAGTCGGCTTGCTGCTCTTCACAGTCGAGATGTTTCCGTTCAGATTCACCCAGGTTTGTCTTCGTTGATTCCGGTGATCTGTTCTGTTTTTTCTGTCGAGCTGAGCCAATTCCGTCGAGATTCTGTTCTGGTTCTGTGGATCTGTGGATCTGGTTCAGTTGGCTTGCTTCTTTTCAGTCGTTTTCTGTTAGTTCTGTTGTTCTGTGGTTCTGGATAATAGGAGTTGTTCTGTTGGCTTGCTTCTGTTCCATTGTTTCTATAGTTCTGTTGGTCTGTGGTTGTGGTTCTGAATTTGAAAAGAATAAAGGAGGAATTTGCTGTAGTAGTCTCTCGCCGCAGCCTCCGTTTTGACGGCTTGGGGCTGCGGCTGGGGAAAGTGTTAGTGGTCTATTGCATTTTAAGCTTAAATTTCTTTAAACAAAGTACAAGTGATGAGTGAAAGGGAAAGAGATCGAAGCCGCGAGAGAATGAATTCATCTCTAAGAGTAGAGAAGATTGAGGTCTTGGAGCGTAATACGAAGAAAATTCGTGATGATGATGTAGAATTCACAAATAAACAATCTTTAGCCCCACGGGTAGAGGATTGGATGAGTGATGATATTATTGGAGAGGACACCAATACACCAGAGATGTCCAAAAGGTCTTACAAGGATGCATGCACTGAGGATCAGACATTAAAGGATGCTTCAGATGAAGAAGATGATTGGTGGAAAGGGGATGGTTGGAAGTCAAGAATTGAGGTAGAAATGACGCAAAAGGGACCAAATATTATTGTGTCTTCAGAGTTTAAGAAGAAGCTAGCGCGGAAATGGTCGACATCGTTAATCGTTAAACTTCTTGGAAGGATGGTGCGGGAGGATCAATTGGGTCGCAAGCTAAATCAACTGTGGGGACGTAGAGGGGAAGTCGAAACTATTGAGATAGGTTCCGGGTATTTTCTGGTACGTATGAGTAATAAGGAAGATTATGACTTTGCGTTGACAGGTGGACCTTGGTTATACATGGATCATTATCTGGCTGTACAACCATGGAAATCAGAGTTCGATCCTGATGCTGGAGAGATCGCTAAAATTGCAGCATGGGTAAGAATTCCTAAGTTTCCTGTTGATTTTTATGACAAGGGTATTTTATATGTGGTGGGTAACCAAATTGGACGAGTTTTGAAAGTGGATACAAATACTCTTCAGCAAACCAAAGGGCGTTTTGCTCGTATATGTGTTGAGGTCGATTTAAATGCGCCTTTACTCCCGTCTTTGTTAATAAATGGGAAGGAAAAGAAGATTGTTTACGAGGGTTTGCATTTGATTTGCTTTTCATGTGGGAGGTATGGTCATGATACTGAACATTGCCCTAATAATCAAACGAAAAGCACGTCAAAGTCGTCATGTATGGCGAATTCGTCGGTTTCTATAGATACAACACCGGAGCATATCGATGAAATGTATGGTGAGTGGATGGTGGCGCCGCGTAGGAGAAGGGGGCAATGGATCTCAAATACAGGGAACAACAATAATGGGCGTGAGTCTAGGCGTGATTTACGTTCTCGGAATATGGGAGGAGGATCACGTTTTGAGGCTCTTAATGCTGAAGATATGGGAACTAATGATGGAGGTCATGGTGACAACATAAATCAGGAGAAGATTCGTGCTAATTCGAAGATAGGAGAGAGATCACGTGAATCAAAGGCTAAATCTGGTCAATTATCTGAATCAAATAAAGGGAGTAAAGGGAATAATGGATCGGATATTTTAAATGTGGGGAGAAATAATAGATTTTCTGATGATGTGAATAATGTTGGCATCTTAAAAAAGTTGAATAAACCACGTGGGATCCAGGCAGATAAGAAGAAGGGGATTGAAGAAGGAGCTTCCCAAAGATCTTATTTGTTGAATTCTCATATGTCAACTCAAGAAGCTGAACCGTCGAGTATTTTGAGTGGGGAGGTGGGGTCAAAAATTAAAAAGAATGCTATTAAAATAAATTCCATTTCCCCCACTATTCGTATACAAGCATCCAATCCTCTTGACCCAGGAACAGGAGGAGGGGAATCTATTGAAACTCGAATTAATCTACGTGGAGGCATTGATGACGTGATGATGCATGGTGTTGATTCTGTGCAGGAGGGTCATATGACTCAATAATGCCTGGTTTGGTTGTGTTCATTTTCTTTGTATTACGTTTTTAATGATTATTATGACTTGGAATACCCGGGGTGCCGGTGGTGCCTCTTTCTACAGGTTAATTAGCGATGTTGTGGCCAGGCATAGTGTTAATTTTTTTGCTTTGCTAGAACCTAGACAGGTTGGGATGAAAGCGAAGCTCATTGCTAGGAAGCTGGGTTGGACGAATATGCACGTTGTTGAAGCACGAGGATTTAGTGGAGGTATATGGCTGTTCTGGGACTCTACTTTATCTTTCTCTGTGACTTCGTCAGGTAATCAATTTATTCATGGAATGGTAAATAAAGGCTCCACCGATGAGTGGTCGCTTACAGTGGTTTATGGCCATCCGAATATGGTTATTAGACGCCAGCTTTGGCAATCTCTTGAGGATGTTCAGCAGTTGGTTGTTGGAGGCTGGGTAGTAATTGGAGACTTTAATGCTGTTTCCTGTCCTGAAGAACGCTGGAATAAAAATCATAGGGTCAATACTAGTATTGATAGGTCTTACCGAAATTGGCTTTTGGGTAGTAATTTACTTGATATTGGTTTTACTGGTCCTCAATTTACTTGGGGTAATTTGACTAGCCAGAGCAGAATAGACAGAGCATGGGTGAATAACAGCTGGTTTTTAAATAACCCTAATGCCACTGTTACACATCTGCCAAAATATAAATCCGATCATTGTCCGGTGTTGCTTGATACTGAATCCCATGTTCTTACGGCTAAGAATCGGAGGCTGTCAACACCCGTTTCCATTTTGATATGCGCAAGGCAATAATGAACAAGTTCCATAGGCAAACAGAAAAGTACAGTTATACTGATAATAAGTATTTGTTTACAGACAGACATTAACAGAGCAAAATTCACTAATAATTACAAATATATACAGAATATCCCAAAATATTCCAAGTACAGGCTAAATGTAACCACCAACTGTGTCTCGAGAAACATGCCCGTCAGTTTCCCGGAACTATGTCCTTGCCTTTTGAACCGCTGGCACCCGCTGAGACATTTGGATTAGAAAAAAGGGGTGAGATTCCAAGGAATCTCAGTAGAAACATACGATCAACATATAAAATGCGAAAATTAAATATGCAATGCACCGTATCAAGTAAAATGAAAATTCATATCATCCGTGTGTGTACACAAAATTCAGGGCCAACTAACCCGTTGAAACCCCTACATGTACCTCAGCCGAGTCCTTGACTACAGCTAGGTAAGACCAGTGTACCTCAGCTAGGTCCTAGACCACAGCTAGGTAATGTGCCTCCAGCACGTGTTCAGATCACAAAATACAGTAACATGCATCATACAAATAGTCACATAGTATATGAGAGATAGTAGTCCCTACCTCGAAGTTCTATCGACCCCTTTTTGTGTGCCTCGTGAAACGTGTTGACTTTCGGCTCCCGATTCGGTCCTAAAATATTAAATGTACAAGAAATAGGTTATAACCTATCCAAGTATCATTTTAGACACTTCCATAGTGTTTCTTATGGTTATATTAGCCTATGGTGAAAATTTACCAAAATGCCCCCGGGACCCCGGCCCGGCCCCGATGGCACGTTTTCCCAAAATTTTGACTAGGGCTATCCTGACATATTTTCATCCAAGGAATCCATTTCCGGACTCAAAATTACCAAATTCAATTTCAAATTACGAAATTGCCCTTGGCAGCCCTACTTTTAGGGTTTTAGGGGCGTTTCCGTAATTATGCTTTCTCAGCCTTTTCTGAAAAAGTGCCCAACTGTAACCCCACCTATTTTTGCCCACTGAATCCAATGGAATCATCAAATCATTGAAAATCCAACTCCTACCCCTAGATCTGGCCCTGACCGAAATTATGGAGTCCTCCGGGCAAAATCGGTGTTTTGTGATTTCGGCTCCGTAAACGCGTTCCTTTCTACTCCTAACCATTTTATTGACTATTCCATTAGGTTATAACTACCATTTAGTATCAATTTGGGCAGCATAATAGCCCCACATACCCATTTCCAAAAATTAAAACCAATGGCAATCCGGCGAAATTTCACCGATTAAATTGCCCACAGCAGCCAGAATAGACAATATACGAAGGTTTGGAAGTTACCTCAAGCTCCCACAAGCTTTTCCCAAAAATTGCAGAAAACCCTAGCTTTTATATCACCAAATTTGAGCTTTCCAAACCTTAAAGAACAAGGAGGAGTAGCTTAGGATCAGGGTTATACGCGTTAGGAGCGAAATCGTCGGAGAAATCGGCTTACCTTGTGAGATTTCTTCTTCTTTCTTTCTCCAAATGCTCTCAACGTTCTCACTTTAGTTTCAGCTGCACAACGTCGGTTTAGGGGCTGATATGAAGATGATGATGTTGCTTTATCATATATATTGTATGGCATGTATTTATTTATTAATTTTCCAAAAATTCAAAAACTAGTTTTTATGTACATAAACTTATGTACATGTAATCATACCCATTAAGCCCAACCAATATTTCCTTCTCCATGCCACATGTAGGAGACACCTAGGGGTCCCTCCCTATGGTCTCAATTGGCTTCACAACTTGTTTCGGTTACGTATACACGTAAAGTCTCAATTTTGGTCAAAATTGCACTTTTTGCTCAAATTTTCCATAAATTCATATTAAATTGACCAAAATATTCTAAATATATTTTTAACCTTTATTTTCCTTAATTAATTGAAATTAACTTCAATTAATTGAAAAATAATTTATTTTGTGCTATTTTGGCAAAATTACGATTTTGCCATTACCTTTCTAATCCAATTTCTTTTCTTATTTTTCTTTGGCCAATTTCCATATATTTTTGGACCAAATATTTTCTCTAATATTCCTTCATTTTTGGACCTTAATATTGGGCTTTTTAAATTACCCAAATTAATTCCATAATTATTTGTGCCCAATTTCCCATGAAATCGAACATTTATGAAATTCATAAATTCCAAATTCATGAATATTCACCATTTTATTGAATTTCTCAAATAATTACAATATATTTGGTGAATATAAAATTTGGGATGTTACAGAGGCCTTTTAGATTTTTTGCACCTTGGGTTATGCATGATGATTTCAAGAAATTTGTAGAATCTCATTGGGGGGTGGAAGATGATTGGTGCGGATCTGTTAAACAGTTTACTGAGGATTTGAGGCTTTGGAACAAGGAGGTCTTCGGTAACATATCTTATATGAAAGACAGATTATATAAAAGATTAGATGGGATTAATGCAAAGACGGCTTCAGGAGGTATCTCGCAGCATCTTGAGAAGTTACGAGGGGAGCTATGGGGTGAGCTTGAGAAGCTCTTGGCAAAGGAAGAAGTCATGTGGATTCAATACTCTCGGGCTAACTGGTATGTGGATGGGGATAAAAACACTAGATATTTCCATTCTGTGGCTAATGGGAGACGGAGAAGGAATAAAATAGAGGCCTTGAGACTTGACTCTGGGGAGTGGACATATGATGCAGCGGAAATTATGCGAATGGGAAGCCAATTTCTTGAAAATTTGTATAAAGAGACCTCCATTTATAATGGATCGTTGGTATTCAGATGCTCTTATCCTGATATTGACGATGTGAATTTGTGTAGCCTGGGGAGATCGGTTGCAGATCACGAGATTAAACGAGCTTTATTTGATATGGGACCCCTTAAAGCGCCAGGACCTGACGGTTTCAATCCGTTATTTTACCAGAGCCAATGGGAAACTGTGGGAACATCTGTTATTAGCTTGGTTAAAAGAGTTTTTGATGATCCTATGTGGATTCGGCATATCAATGGTACTCAAATAGTACTCATACCTAAAGTGGACCATCCAGAGACAATTCGTGATTTTCGACCAATAAGTCTTTGCAATGTTGTGTACAAGATAATTACGAAAATTATATCAAATAGACTAAAGGCTGTCATGCCTTTAGTAATAGCCCCGAACCAGTGCAGTTTTGTTAAAGGGCGTCAGAGCTCGGACAATATTATCCTAGCTCAGGAGATCATTCACTCTATGAAGTCTTTAAAAAGGAAGAAGGGCTTCATGGCAATTAAAATTGATCTGGAGAAGGCTTATGATCGTGTTAGATGGGGTTTTATAACCGACTGTTTAAGGGAACTCAAGATTCCTGAATATCTCCTTAAAGTTATCAATGCTTGTATGTCGACATCTTATATGCAACTGCTTTGGAATGGAGAGGCTACTAATATGTTTTGTCCTTCCCGTGGTGTTCGACAGGGTGACCCAATATCACCGTATCTTTTTGTTATTATGATGGAAAGGTTGGGGCATCTTGTCCAAACGGCAGTGGAAGAGGGTGACTGGCAGCCGTTTAGGCTATCCAAACGAGGTACTCCTATCTCTCATCTCTTTTTTGCTGATGATCTATTTTTGTTTGCAGAAGCAGATCTAGATCACGCAAGGATTGTGAAGGCCATTCTGGATGATTTTTGCGACATTTCAGGACAGAAAGTGAATGCTGGAAAGTCAAGAATTTATTTCTCAAGGAATGTTAACCACATCAGGTGCAAAGAAATAAGTGATTTCTTGAATTTTACTCCAACGTCGGATCTAGGGAAATATTTGGGAATGCCTTTATTACATAAAAGGACCTCAAAGGCAACGTATAATTTTCTCCTGAATAAAATGGATGCTCGTCTGGCTAATTGGAAATCCAACATGTTATCGATGGCCGCCAGACATACCTTAGTATCTTCTGTAATGTCGGCTATGCCAGCTTATGCTATGCAGACAGTGCCTCTTCCTTTGGGGACTTGTGATCAAATTGATAAACGATGTCGTAACTTCCTCTGGGGGAGTAGCTTGGCCAACAGAAAGCCTCATCTAGTTTCCTGGGATTTGGTGTGTGCTCGTAAAGAGGATGGAGGCTTGGGTCTCAGGAAGGCTCGTTACCAAAACCAGGCATTCATGATGAAGCTTGGATGGAGTATGATTAAAAAACGTGACTCGTTATGGGTCAGGTTTTTGCGAGAAAAGTATAAAGCTGGCGATGATATTATTCCCATAGTTCAGAAGCGTCGGTCGGAGTCTAGTACGTGGAAGGGTATTTGTAAGAGTTGGGAGAAGATAACAGATAGCATAGCATGGAGAGTCACTGATGGCATGAACATTTCTTTCTGGAAGGATGTTTGGGTGCCACATTTGGATAAACTTAACAGTTTAGCAACCCGAGCATTACCACAAGATGTTACTGAGTGGAGAGTAGCTGATTGTATTACTCCCTCCGGACAATGGGATATGAGCAAGTTTGATTATCTACTTCCAGGATATGTATGTACAGCTATCAGACGTGTCAATATCTGTCAGTTAAATGGGCAAGATTTCCCTGTATGGAGATGGTCTTCGGATGGAATATTTTCCATAAGCTCTGCTTATAAATATCTAATGGGTACACCGGGGACTCACGCTAAATACCGGTGGAGATGTCTTTGGAAAATGAAGGTCCCTCAAAGGTATCGTACTTTTTTGTGGCTGTGTCTTCACGAGCGTTTAATGACAAACATGGTACGGTTCCAGCGTGGTTGTCATCCCACGGGTAATTGCGAGATTTGCCATAATTCACGCGAGTCAATTCTTCACGTTCTTCGGGATTGCCCGGTAGCTTATGAGTTCTGGTATGGTTTTTTACCGCTGACTTGGCATGAGCAATTTTTTGGCATGTTGGATACGAATGATTGGTTTGCATCATGTATAGGGAGAAAAGACATATTTCAGGGATTTGAGTTTCGTCTTTGGTTTACCGTTCTATGCCGATATATCTGGTTGGCTCGTAATGAACGTTGTTTTAACAACATATCTTGGAGTAGTACGGCCATTTTAGCCCGTGCTCGTGCTTGTTTAGCATGGGGAAATATAAGCCTCATTCGAAATTATAATGAGGAAGGAGGTCGTCTTTATTGGAAGCCACCACCTATTGGATGGATCAAGATTAATACTGATGGATCCAGGAGTGAAAACTTAGGGAAGTGTACGTGTGGAGGTGTGTTGAGGGATCACAATGGTGATTTTTTGCTAGGATTTATGTATCGGATTGGCCATGGGACGGTGGTCTCTGCTGAGGCTTGGGGTGTATTGTGGGGACTCAAGCTTGCATGGGATACAGGATACAGAAAAATTCTTCTCGAGTGTGATTGTAGTGAAATCATAGAACTTATTCAAGCCACGGTGTCTCAGGAACATCCAGATTTTCACCTTATCATGGAAGCTCGCACGTTGCTGGACAGAGATTGGGAAGTGGAGATACTTCATTGTAATCGAGATGTTAACACAGTTGCTGATGCTATGGCAAAGGAAGCTTGGAATATGGCGATGGATCTCCATATCACCGACTCGCCCCCTACAGCTATTATGAACTTGTTATTTAATGATAATAATAATTTTAAACTGTTTGTTGACTCAGGAGGATAATTCCTGAGGTTATTGTTGTTTTCCATGTACTATCAAAAAAAAAAAAAAACTCCCTTAGATCCAATTACTTTTTTTTATATTTGTGGGACCCACCCACTTCCACCTCATCTCATTCTTTCCCAGCCCCATCTCCTCCCTCCAGCTTCATACTTCTCTCCTCTTCCTCCTCCTCCTCCCTTGGCCGGATTTGTCGAATCTGATTTTTCACATGGTAATTTTGAATTTTTGAGAATGGTTAAAGACTTAAAAGCCCTCAAACAGTCATGTTGATAAATATATATTTTATAATTAAATAGGTATATATTTTAGATATATTCACTAGATTTATTAATATTTTATGTTTATTTAATTATCTTTTATATATTTTCTATCCTTTAATTTATTATAAGAGAAAAGAAGAATTTGAATACAAAATCTACTCATATTCTATTTTCTCTTACAAAAGACATTATTATACCTAAAATGTGAAGGAAGTATTAAATAAATTACTGAACCATAGCTGAGCAAGCATAACCGGAGGGAATTCATTTAATTATATATGTATATATATATATATATATATAACTACATGCCTAATATCATATAATATAATATATATATATATATATATATATATATATCATATCCGAAGATTCCAAGAGATTTCGGATCAGGATGATAGGAGAAAACGAATTGAAAGCATAAAGAGATGTGGGACCCACGTGAGAAAACAAAACCACATGAGATGCAGATTTGGTTTGGCCGAAATATATATATATATATATATATATCGTTATGAAGAAATTGAGTAAAATTATATTAGATTTGAAATTTAGGTATATTAAACGGATAGTTTGTTAGTATTATAGAGACATAGTTACTAACTTAGCATTGTCAGATTAAGATTGGTATTTAAAGTCAGTCCTTATAAATTAATACAAGAGATTGATTAGTTTATTAGGATAAATATTTGGTTTTGACTCGAGAGAGCGTTATTGAATGTCTTTGAATCTTAGACAAATACATATCTTCGTTTTATTGTTTATCGAGGGTAAATTAATTAGTTCTTGAAATAAATAGGGGATAGATAATCATAGGTTCCTTCTGTCTTGAAGTTCTTGATTTAATCAATTAATTCTTAAGTATAAAATTTCTTTTGAAATATTATCACTTAACCTGATTGATAACTTAATTAAGATAATTAATTCATTTTTATCATAATTCTTATAGAAACGATATTTTTATATTACTTATCAATCATACGTTTGGGGTAAAGCTAAACGAATAACACATGTAAGGAATAAAAAAGCCTTCAAGCAATGGCGGACTTTTTGTCCAAAAAAAAAAATTGCGGACTTGGGTCTATTAATGGGGTTGGCGAGAAGTCTTTGTCTTGCGGACAATGTAAAACACTAAACCTCACTTTTCACTTCTCACCCAATCAACGTCAGCTTCTAGAGTAAAACATTTTGCATATGGCAAAAAAAATAAGTTATTAGTATCCATCAAACACTTGTACTCATTATTCTCATTTTATATTTAGAATCTGCTGAATTTTTTTTATGCACAAAAAATTGTATTATTTACAAATTACAAATTTTAAATTTGATTGTCCAAATAAATTTTGAATGATTGGATCATTTGAATCTAGAGCAACCAGATAAAGAGATTATGATTGAAGTTTTACCAAGCAAGTTGCCCTACCTCTTGTTCATCTCTCAGAGTAAGTGCCTTAGGAGTTTCAGTCAAACCAACCCCAATCTCTTTATTGAATAACATCTTAGATCTGTTATAGAAACAGGTTCATGCAACTTTTTGTTTGTGAATATAAGTGAATGTTTCAGAGAATATCAGCCAATAATAGTCACAACCTTTTGTTTGTGGTTCTTCCACAAGAGGAATCTCTCATTTTTCATTCCCATCCTCTTTTTTCTCTTTTCTTTATAATCACAAGATCAATATTTGAATAGCCCAGATTTAATTTTATACAAAATATTTTTTATTGTGAATATAACTATACATACATGCAAACATACATGTGTGTGTAAAATATTACATTATTCTTATCAAAATTTAGCAATTTGAATTTAGTTAATTCTTTTATTTTTGTAATTTAACATTTTGATAATTATTTTATAAAAGATGAAATATAATAATTTAAATGTTAATCTAATAATTATAAAAAAAAAGAAGAGGAGGGAAAACGAGAGATTCCTCTCCCTTTGCAATCGATCTACTTTATTCAAATTAAATCTACGGTTCATAAAGTTCAAATCAAAACTAGTTAAATACTGGCAAGTTCTCTTTCAAAATGGTGCATACATGATTCATGGGATCACTTTGAAGAAGCTCCAATTTTCATCTCATGAGTTTTTTTTTTTTTTTTTTTAAATTTGGCATTCCTCACGTATCCTTTCATATATAGTAGTACTTTCCTCCGGTCCTATTTATAAGCAACTTTATCTCTCATAGGGCTGGTCACTTTTATAAGCAACTTTCAATTTTCGTCTGAAAATGTAAGCTTCTTTTTCCTTTTTTACCCTTATTAAATACTCATTCTCTCTCATATCTTATACTCATTATCTCTCATACTTTTTATCTATGCTATATCCTATACTCTTTTTATAAATAGGGACATATATGAAAAAAAACATGACATTTTTGACACACTTATTACTTTTAACTACCAATTCGTTTTGCGCAATCAAAGAGAAAATTGCTTATAAATAGGACCGGAGGAAGTATCATCTTATTCTTCTTCATATCATCATTTGTGTCCATCCCTTGCAGTATTTTGTGTTGATCTCAAGTTTATATACCCAGCAAAACTCTTGAGTACATCACATAATGGCCTTGTTTCTGATATTTGCTCCTTTTTGAAGTTTTGTCACCATGTTTCTTTTCTCCTTTAATTTCACATGATATTTTCTTTTTCTTTTTTTAGGGATTCTTTCTACGGGACTCTCCTATTAAACTAACATTTTAAACGTTTTATCTTTTACTTTATAATACAACAACTTTGATTCCAACAAACATACACCTTGTTATCTGCACCTTTTTTCTAGAAAAAATGTGCAGATAACTTGGGTTTCTCGAATCTTGTAGTAAGAACCATACTCATAAAATTCCCATCATATGGCAAGACTAAGGGGGGAAGCAAGATACTGATTAATGAAACGTCGTTTTCTGATTTCACCTATAATCTTATGCCATTGACCTCTTTAAACCTAAACAAACATAATCAAAAAACAAAACCAAGACATAATACTATCCTAGTGCTTAACATAAGATATAGTTTGTAGTGCAATTTATACGACACACTACAAACTATATCTTGTATTAAGTAGAGCTGGGAATACAGGCCAGCCCGCGGATTGCGGGCTGGCCCGCACCAACCCGTGGCCCGTACTTCTGCGGGCTAGCAAAATGCCAACCCTAACCCGTAGTGTGCGGGTTGTGGGCCAGCCCGCGGATCCGCATTTTTAAAAAAAAAAAATTCTATTTTTTAAAGAGGATTAAAAATATGAGATACATATATATGAGTCATTAAATTTACCTTCCTAACATCAATCATTTCTCTTATAAAAATTTAAAAACATAATTTACAATTCAAGAGATAAAATTATTTAATTTGTCAAAGTTTATAAACAAAACATAAACTCATCATCAAGCAACCAATATATAATAATTTTGTTTAAAGAAGAAGGGGAAAGGCTAAGATTTTGTCTCTTTGGATTAGGAGGTATCAAGATAGGAGTAAAAAACTTATAAGTTTTGCAAAATTTGATATAAAAAATTTTGCGAGCCAACACGCAGGCTGGCCCGCATCAACCCGTGGACTAGCAGGTTGGGATTTTCCCAACCCTAACCTGTCAACCTGCAGGCTCGCAGGTTGAACCAGCGGGTTGGGCCCATATTACCGGCTCTAGTATTAAGGACATGAGGATGTATAAAGTGGAGCCTTAACAGTTTTTTTTTTTTTAATAAACAAGGACAGGCATGAAGCTTGGGAATTTACAAGCGATATAACATAATCACAGCAAAATAATCAAAGCTAGAAGCTATTTAAATCTTAGTTCAGATAAGTTAACATTTTATTCAAGCAAAAAACTACTGAAACCTTAACAAGTTAAACCCCTACCTATTTCATTGCAGCTTGGACAAGCGCTTATGGATGAAATCCTTGACTTGGGAAAGTAATTTTGAAGCTTCGGGCAATTCTGGAAATACATAAAATGCATGAATACTGTTTGGATACTCCATTAATTCTGCCTCTTTCCCGGATTTCTTTAACCACTCATAATACCTCATTTGCCAGTCCTTTAACGGGTCAAAACCACCCACGAACACTATTGTAGCCGGATAATCCATTCCTGATATATCCACCGCGTTCGGCCCGCTTACGTTAACCGCTTCGTGGTCTCGGTTCCACCCCTCCGGCAGCAACACCTTCCATATCCAATCGGTCCTCTCCACCGAAACCAACGGCACGTTCACAAGTCGGATCTCCGATTCGGTCCTCTCCTCTCCTCCAAAAAATGGCTGGATCGAAATCAGCCCGATGACCCGAACATTCTGGAGCCTGCTCCGGCAAACCCTAACAGCCACATTATGGGCCAAGTTCGCCCCGGCACTATCACCCGCCAAAAAACACTTCGATAGATCGGCATGATTTAGTAAAGCGTCGTCGTTTTGGTCGATGAACTTGAGAACGTCAAAACCGTCGTCGTATTGAGCAGGATACCGATGCTCCGGGATGAGACGGTAATTCACAGAGATTACAATAGCGGAAAACTGACGAGCAAACTGTCTGCAAACAGCGTCGTATGCGAGGGAGGCCGCTGAAAGGTACGTGAACCCACCACCGTGAAAGAAAACAATGACAGGAAGAGACGACGACTTAGTGGTGGTTGTGGGTGTGAAAAGTCTGAACCAGAGGTTTCGAGTGTGATCGACGGTAATGTCGGAGGATTTAACACCTTCAACGGGTTTTGGGTTCGGGTTAGTTTTGCGGTCGAGGAAGTTCATGAAACGGCGGTTGAGGGTGCCGTCGGGACCTCGAAGGGCGTCGGTGACAGCGGTAGCTAAGAGAATAGAGAGGCGGGTCTTCCATGGAAGGAGGGGTTTGGAGTTGGAGCTTGGTGAAGCCATGAGAGACCGTTTGGGTGAGGAGAGTGAAGAAGCAGATGCAGAAGCAGAGAAAGAGATCAATGTGGTTGAGGTCAGAACCCCGAAATTAAAAATGAGGGTACAGGGCATTGAGATCCGTGCGCGATGAGAGACCGTTGGGGGCGAGGAGAGTGAAGAAGCAGATGCAGAAGCAGAGAAAGAGATCAATGTGGTTGAGGTCAGAACCCAGAAATTAAAAATGAGGGTACAGGGCATTAAGATGGAAGTGGCTCCCATCCTTTTCTTAAGGATGGTCCTTTTCTTCCCATTAAGATCCGTGCGCGATGTTTAGAAGAACTGAAGAAGCTTGTTTATTGGTCAACGTGTCTTTTTTGGAACAGCCATCCCCAATTGGAATTGGGTTTGTTGTAATTTTATTTTTGATTAAAATCATATTGAGTAACGTGATTTATGTTTGAATTGATGATTGTCAGTTGGACTTTTGTAGAAATAAAATTTATTTAGATTGACTTAAATATAAGGGTTTTTATGATAATAGTAAAAGAGAGTGGGTGGAAAAATATCTAAAAAATCAATTAAATATTTACAAATTACTTAAAAATATTACGTGATACTGTAAAAATATTTTAGAGTTGGAGGAAATCAATAAATCAGTATTCAAAGTTTTGGGTGCTCTTTACTATTAAAAAGTACATTAAAGGTAAAATTGTAGTCGATCTCCTAAGACTGGGTACAATTGAAAAAATATTTTAAGAGGTTAAAAGTACAAAAAAAATATTTTCAATTAATTTTTGTAGCTGAAAAAGTACATCAAGAATAAAATTGCAATCATTCTGATAACACACTGGGCACAACTGAAAAATCATTCACCCTCAATTGTAATTGCAGGCAAGAGAGAGAGAGAGAAGAAAAAAAATAGGTGGGACCATGGGATATAAGCCTCATTGAAAGAGAAAAAAGCTCTAATCAAATGTTTTTTCTATAAGTTCTTTTTTTTTTCACAAGCTCAATTGACAGTTGGATCAACCAAACACTCCAAAATTTTTTCTTAGCTACCTATTGGGCTTAAGGCTAAATTAAGCCCAATTGATCCATGCAATTGGGGCTCCAAACACTCACTTTATTTTTTTGGTAAACTTTCGGGAATCACTGGCTCTCATCTTCATTCTTCAGTGAATCAACCGTTTTCCACAATTGTGCAAGGAATGAAAAACCAGATTAGGTAATGAACCGGTTACAACACAGGTTTAAGGGTTAATGGGTCAACCGGGGTCTAACTGATAGTTGAACCGGTCATATTAAAATATTATAATTTATTAGTGGCAATATATATATTAATATATTTTTAAACTTCTATAGATAAAAATGAAGATTTTAAAAAAAAAATGCTTAAAATATATTAATATTAGTTATAATGTCTATACTTATGTAATGATATCTCCTTTCCTATAATTATTATATCTTTTTAAATAATTTTTTTCATTATCTTCTTCATTTTTTTTATATTTGTTCTTTCTTTACCTACTTTTCTCTTCATTTTGATCTTCAACTTTCCATTTTCCCCTAAAAAGTCAAAAAATAAAAATTTAAAAAATAAAAAAACATGAAACCGGTTGAACCACTGGTTTTGACCGGTTCTGACCAGTTCAACCGGTTTCACAGTTTAACCATCAAACCATACTAGACCACTGACCAGTTCCCAATTCAACTGGTTGAACCGGTCAATCCAGTCCGATTTTTTATTCTATGCAATTGTGTGTGGACATTAAAATTTTTAATAAACAAACTAACTAACTAATAAATATTAATATTTGATTAATATTAAATTGTTATTATAAAATAAAAAAGAGATGAGAGGAACAAGAGAGAATAGTTTTATTAACTATTGAGATATGTGTACAATATATAATATATGTCTCTTATTTATAGGTAAAACTCTATAACTTTTAATAAATGCGATGCAATAATCATAAGAAAATAATGGGGAGAGATAATATGGAGATAGACATTCGTATTAATATATTATTCATAACACTTCTCTTTGGATGTCTATGATTAAACATGTGCCTCATTAAAGAACTTCAATTAAGAAAAACCCAGTGGGACAAAAATTTAGTAGGAGAAAAATAGTATATTGTTTAGTGATACACGTAATAGTGATGCCTCATTACAAATTTTGCTAAGAAAATCCAGTGGGAAAAACCATAAACAAGTAAGAAAGAGTACAACGTGTGTCAGATCCCCCTCTTCAAAACATCAGTTGATATCTCTAAGTCTGCGAAGTCTGATGTCATGAACGAGCTTTTCAAAGATTATCCCAAGAACTGACTTGATGAACAAATATGCTATATTTTGTTGGAATGGATTTGACGGATGTTAATTTCACTCTCTTCTATTGATAGGGTCCACTGTAATGTCTCCATGTTGATGAATAACTATATCATACTAATAAGAAGATAATGTATCAAGTCATACGTGATGAACTAGATACACATAAATGCTCTAATTACATTAAAGTATGATACTTTTAGACCAATTATTTCTTCATCGCCTTATCGATGTCTAAATTAGTGGTACTTCTGGATTAAGATTTCTCCATAGAAAAACACTTTATTCTTCCTTTAACAGACATTTATCAAGTTAGTAATATCACATACACTTTGGTTGCTTCAAATTATATAAAGATCTCGATTAAACTGTTTGCTTCTGACAACTTGGATCCTTCAAAGAGTTTCATCGATCATGTGCTTCTAACAACTTGAATCCTTCAGCGACTTTCATATGTTTATATCGAAGTCCATATATGTATTTGATCCTTCAGGGATTTTATAAGTATAACAATGTTTCAGATATATACTCCTAGCATTTTAAATCCTTCTTGGATTCATGTATAATTCAAAATATGGTAAGTCACAAGTTATAATCAAGTTTCCAAGACGCATATCAAAGTTTCACTTACTAGTATGCTTCCAAATTAATAAGACATATGAAAATTTAATCTATCACAAGACATATGTCTATGAACATTGAACTTTTGCGAAAATGACCTTTTATGTGATACTAACATTGCACTTCAGGTGCTCGGGCTATAAATACACAAATTCACGTTATGATATTGTATATTGCGCCTTTTTTTTCTGTTGACCAACTATCTTTATGTTTGTATCTCATGACATATTTTTATACAAGACCCCTATTTAATCATATGATATTTTAATCAAAACTATTGTCGACAACTTCATCTTTTTGATTCCTTTTTCTTTTATGAAATAACTAATTGAGAACTTTTTATTTCTTTCAGGTATCTAAACCTCTTTTGGGGCCCTACAAACAATTATGCCTCAATTCTTGCCTCCTTAATATGATCATCTTAATTATTTGCTCTATTTTCTTTTCTTTTAGAACCGATAATTTTCTCATGCTTCATACATGTCTCATTTTTCAATATTTTGGCTAGTGACTGTATCTGGTAGATATTGTAATATATTAAGAATGTAATATTTGATGAACTTTTGGTGCATATTGTTATATTTGAGGATTTACATTTAATGCATTTAATGTATTCTCTTTTCCAACTCCTCATTTTCTCCCCCCTCATATTGGGCAAACTTTGTTGAATGACAATTAACTAATTGACTTTTTGTTGATATGTTAAAGAAGTTAAATAAGTTAGTTAATAATATATGTTACTCCCTCCGGTCCTAATTATAGGACAATATTTGGAAGTTGATCTTGGTCCTAATTATAAGACAAAATTTTAATTTTTGTCAATTTGTTCCCAAAATACCCCCATTGCTTTAGATAATGGTTGGATTGCCTCATGGTAAACTCATGTAGTATTCCTAAATCACCCCAATTAAATAAGGGCATTTTTGAAAAATAAATAAAATTAACTAATTTAACTACTATCCTTAATTTCTCCAAAGTTAGGTAAATATGTCCTATAATTAGGACCGGAGGGAGTATATATTATTTGATTATATATCAGTTTATAAGTCATATAAATTAGTTTGGTATAAAAAATAAATATAAATACTTTAAATAATTTATTTAATCTTTCCAATAAAATTAACTGGATTTTATATTAAAAACGAAAACTAATAATAAAAACCGCAAGTTTGATTAGGGAGGCCCATGAGCAAATCAGCGTATTGAATGCAAGCCTTTGTGGTAGCTGGCTGGCAAAACGCCAGAGGAAGAGTCAATTCAGTAAGGACCCAGCCATTGCTGGCAACTTCAACTTGCCCAATAATGCGATTAGCCCCAACCTTCCATGATGTCGGAACAAAAGCAAAGTACCTGAGTGGAGATTAGAAAAGCTTCGTTGTTAATTACGCCCTCAAATTTTTAATAGATGACATAATTATCTAATTTAAATAAATTAAGTACTCCTACCAGTCCTTGATACTTTTTTTTTGTTTTTAATATAAGACATATTTACCTAATTTGATTAGATTAAGAAAGTTAGTTAAGTTAGTTAATATGATATATATTTTGTAAAATACCATAGTCATTTTTCTTAATTCCACCTTCCCTCTCCTTGATTATTGTTAATAGAGCATCAATATGGGTGAATTAGGAAATGATTGACAAATATGAAAATTATATCCTATATTTAGGACCAAGATCAGCTCTTCAAATATATCTTACTCCCTCCGGTCCTAATTATAGGACATATTTACCTAACTTTGGAGAAATTAAGGATAGTAGTTAAATTAGTTAATTTTATTTATTTTCCAAAAATGCCCTTATTTAATAGGGGTGATTTAGGAATGCTGCATGAGTCTACCAAAGTAATGGGAGTATTTTGGGAAGAAATTGACACAAATTAAAACTTTGTCCTATAATTAGGACCAAGATCAACTTTCAAATGTTGTCCTATAATTAGGACCGGAGGGAGTATATTAAGAACCGGATGGAGTAAGTTAGTTAAATTAGTTAATATGACATTTTTTTTTCTAAAACACCATAATCATCTTCCTCAATTCCCTATATATCTTTCTTACTTGATTATTATTAAGAGAGTATCAATAATGATGTATTAAAAAAATATTGATAAATATAAAAAATAAATCTTATATTTAGGATCACAACCAACTCCTTAATTAATTCCCACATCAAGGACAGGACGTAGCATATAGATCATCCAATTGAGGCAAAAAGCAAATTGCATGAGGTGGAATGACAGTAAGTAAAATGGGCTTTAGGAGAAAGAGATGTGCAATTAGACTGTGGGAGTCCAAGATTAAAAAATAAGCCCAGTATTATCGGGGTGGATTGTGAGAGCTTAATATCTATATAATGTTAGGAAACACACTTATTAAGAGAGTTTTAACCTTAATACTCCTGATTCTATAGATATTAGGCCCAAGTCTAAAGTGACTTAGGGATACTCTGGGTTCATAAAAAAAAAATATCTACATAATGATTTTAGAATAATTATAAGGGAAAAAGACACTTAAATACCACTTAAACTTCAAAATCTTAAATTAGTAATTTCTCAAAAACTTGAGTTGTCAGTTGCTATACTCTTTTTGTTAATCACATTACTCTTATTATCAACAAAACCAATTTAGAATTTTAAAGTTCAAGTTGTATTTAAACGTCTTTTTCTCTAATTATAAAAGTATCTGTAACAATTTACCTTACCGCAATGAGGTATTTACATTAGACTTGAATCTATGTTTTTTATATATACATTTGATAAATTTATAATTATAATGTTAAAATATTACTTTGGTCCTAATTATAAAGGCTAGTTAGAAGGCTAGTCTTGATTTTAAATATGAAACCTTAATAATGTATTTTATTTCTAAAACCTTATCATTTTTCTCCTAACTAATTTACCTAATTTAAAGTTATATATAATATAATGCTATACAAGGGTATTTTAGAGAGATTAGGTCACATTTGTTATAATTAAGTAATTTATCTAACTTTCTAACACCGTTAATATTGCTAACAAAAAATGCTAATGGAGGAAATTCAAATGATGACTGTGCAACTGACAAAAAACATACTCCCTCCGGTCCTAATTATAGGACATATTTACCTAACTTTGAAAAAATTAAGGATAGTGGTTAAATTAGTTTATCATATTTATTTTCCTAAAATACCCTTTTTTAAAATTTAAAATGGTATCAAATTAGGTTGATTCTGTTTTTTTTTTTTGTACTTCTCCTACCTCACACACGGCTTCTCCAAGCTTTCACAGAATCTGACGTCGTCAATCTCCCTCAACAACTTCCGATATACTCTTATTAAATTATTAATATGTTTAATTATTATTGAGAAAGTATCAATAGGGGGTATTTTGGGAAGAAATTGACAAAAATTATAATTTTATCCTATAATTAGGACCAAAATCAATTCTCAAATGTTGTCCTATAATTAGGACCGGAGGGAGTATTTAAGTTTTATTATTTTAGTGTGTGTGTGTGTGTGTGGGGATTATTAAACAAAGATAAGCCAGTAAATCTCTTCAAAATTCAAATGAAATTGAGATTTTGATATTTAGATTATTAAACTAATGTATTCAGCTTATTAAACTAAACTTTTTTTAATACCATTGAGGTATTGATATTGACTGCTTCATAGTTTTTTAGATATTTTTCAATTTACATATATTTTAAATTTTAGATAATAGCATTTAATTGTATAGTCATCACTTGAGTGTGTTGCATCAATAATTTCTGTTAGTAATATTAACGGTGTTAGAATTATAGAATCAAGAGTATATTTTATAAAGTTAAATGATAAAAAATATACCTCATATAAGTTTAAAAAACTAAAAATATATTTTATCTTATATTTAAATTAGTCAAGCGCCTCTTATATTTCGTTTTTCTATGCTTCACATTATGAGCACATCCTCCCATAATGCAGCTGTCCTTCATCAACCTATATATTTCTTTCGGTCTTATTTATTAATAATTTTTTTTTATTATGGAAAATAAATTAGTAATTAAAAATAATAAATGTGTAAAAAATGATATGTTTTTTCTTCCATATATGCCCATATTTATGAAAAGAGTATAAGAAAAAAAATAGAAAAAAAGTATAAGAAATAATGAGTATATGATATAAGAGAGAATGAGTATTTAATAAAGATAAAATAAAAAAAAAAGTTTATATTTTCAAACAAAAAATAAAAATTATTTATAAAAGAAATCAGCCCTATAAAAAAAAAAAATTGTCTGTTAGATAAGAGGAAGTACCATATAATGGGGTGTGCGAATTGAAGGTAGACGAGGGAAGAGATACGCTGCGAGGATCCTTTTAAGTTTTCACTTTGTGCTTTTTATTTAATTCTTTGTCTTTTTTTCTTTTTTGGCTCCAGTTTTGTTCTTTGTACTTTTGATTTAGTTGAATAAATTTTCCTTCATTAAAAAATTAAAGGGGGAAGAGTTCCATTTGCCTTGCTCTATATATATATATATATATTTATTACTTTTTGTTGTTTAATAAAATAGTTTTATAATTAAAATATGAATATTTTTACACATTTAAATTAAATTATATTTTTTAATTACTATCGATCTGACCCACTGACATTAAATATTTATTATTTTTTGTTATTTAATAAAATAGTTTTATAATTAAAATATGAATACTTTTACACATTCAAATTAAATTATATTTTTTAATTACAATCCATCTGACCCACTGACATTAACTCAATATATTGATTGATTCAATTTCTGAATTTTAATACCTTGATTGAAAATATATTTTCTTTGATTAAAAGCTATACTTTACCCATATAATTATAACATAATGTTCCCTCTCATGAGACAGTTACCGACTCATTTTTTCTTGTTGAGGTCGCTCAAAAGGTGGTTGAATCTAAACCCAGAAATAATAAATGAGGCTGGGGCACATTTAGTTTGCCTATACGGTTTGTTTAGAAGCTTGCTCTCTCTCACACACACACACACTAATTTCTTCTTTTTAACTAATTAAATTAGACATATTAATTTCTTCTTTTTAATTCAATTAGACATTTTTCATGTATTGTAGGGAATGTAGAATACATTGTATAATTGGTAACTTATGAATAAGATAAATTATTTAAAATATTTTACTTGTGTTGTAAAATACTAATTAAGGTGAATGTCCATGAGTTTTCAACTCTTGACCTTTCATTTTCTACATCCCATAACCTCTCCAATGAATGATCTTTAGGAGTTTTCATGCCCATAACTCAAAGGTTACAATGTGTGCACTCATGAGGATTAAAGTTTGCCATTTACTTTGTGTAACTCTTAGTTGTGGTTGAGGGCCTATAAATAGAGCACTATGTACTATACTTTGTTTGCATCCAAATGAATAAGAATCACTCCTTCCTTGCTCTCTATTTCTCTCTTGTATTTCTTCATTCCCTTCATCTCAATCTCTTATACTTTCTTATTTTTATAACACGTTATCAGCACGAATTCACTCAGAAGACCTATGATCTAGTTTTCTATCTCTTCTACTCTCTAACTTTCTCATTTACATACTTTGTTTTATATTGTTTATTCTCTATGCTATTTTATCTTTTTAGTCTACATTATCAATCTATTGTTCTATATTATTTTTATTATTTTTCTTTTACGCTATCTATTCTTATCCATCATGTTGTTATCTTTTACATATATCTGGGATAATCTAAGTCATTATATGGAATTAAATAGACTCTTTTACCGATTATTTTATACATCGGGTTCCATAGCTAAAATTTGAGATTATATTATCCTCCACAAGTTTTCTTTCTTTTAACTTTTATTTATCGTTTTCCATTAATCTCTTATTATGCAAAATTTATATTTATTTGTTTTATATTCTAGTATTCTTTACATTTTTTGTTATTATATTATGTTATTTCATTTTATTTACACTTATTTAACATTTATATTTCTTTATTTTATTTACATTTTATGTTATATATTATTGTTTGTTTCTTTATTTTATGTCATTTATTTCATCTAGTTTTATTTTTATTTTATTTACATTTCATTTATTTATATTAATACATTATTGTTTTATCATTATATCAATCTTTTATTTTCATTTGTTTATTATATTACATTAATATATAATAGTGTTATATATGAGTATGTAATGTGGTCTATATGATCATGGGCTTATCTATTATTTATTTTTGATTATGAATTTGAATTTATTTAATTTATTTTCTAGAATTTTGATTTTATCGAGAGGCCAAAAGCTATAATATTCTTAATTTCGTGATTAGATGACCAGAAGTCACATCATTTTTGTACTAGCTCTTATGAAAAAGAATGCTATTGGTTCCATTAAATTGCAATTGACAAGAAAAATTTTGGCACTTTGATGATTTAATTGTTACAAAAATCAAAGCCCTGAAGGCTAAAGGTTCAAATATCAAACTAAACAAAGATTTTTGTTGTGGTCCTGAAAACCAATATTTGGAGAAATTGATGATACTATTGAAAGTAAAGAAAATATGTAAGAGTGAAAATGAACATGCTCACATTACATTTGCAGAATTGATAGTTGAAAGCTAAGAATACTTTGTTTTAGCTATTGAACTACAATCGTGGAAATAATAACATTTCTATGACGATCAAAATTATGAGCAAATATCATACTATGACTAGAAGTCATATGGATAGAAAAAAAAATGGTATAATATGACAAGAAGTCATATAGACTAATATGTACTAATTTATTGAAAATAAAGATCAAAATGGCTGTGAAGCCAAAAAGACCATGAAATATTGTGAAAAATATAAAAAATAGTTATGATGCTTAAAGCAATAAGTTACGGAGAAAGATGATCAGCTTGTATAGCCAAAAGAAATAATTATAAGCCCTGAAGGCTATATGATTTTGATTCTTTATGTTTAAATTTAAATTGATTGTGATTAATTTGTGAGAGAGAAATTATTATTTAACATTGTGATATCAACATGAGTGATATATGAAATCAAATAGATAAAAAGGTAATGATTGGTCATTTTAAAATTTCAGTATAGTGCCAATTTATTTATAAATTTAAACATTATTGGTAATTATTGATATATTTTGATTTCATGTTCTTTTAGGATTCTAACTACCTCATGGTTAATCCTTATAACTCCCATATCAAATGGTTTTCAATATTTATTCATATAACCTTCAATTATAAAGTTAAGTTGTTTAATTACCTTCTTTATGTATAATTGTACAATTTATTTGTACTTTTAAGTATATTGTGTATGTGAATACTATTCATACATCAATGGAGTTTACCACCTCTATTTTCTTCTTGGGACTTGTATTTCTCTGTTGCACCAAAGATTTCCCAACAAACATTCAACTCATATACCTCAACATCAAACATTCAACTCATATACCTCAACATCAAGGTACTTTCTTTCATTATTAGTCATATTTTTCATTTTAGCCTTGTCTTCCATTTCTTTTCTCTTCTTGAGCACTATTATGTTGCCTTACATATATATGCAATTTTTCTTAGTTCCAAACTTTCATTATTGAAAGGCATACAAATACTTTTCAATTTGTATTTTATTTTAGTATTGATAATTTATTGCCTCCTCTCCCAATTCATTGTATTAACATTTCTTCTACTCCTTAGTATTTTTATATGATATGTGCAAGTTTCATACATTAATCATGATATAATATATAATATAATATATATTGGAATCAAATTAGTGTTATGTGACATTTGTGAAGAAAAAAAAAATCATATGTCATATTTGAATTAAGAAAGTGAGAATTTATTTAATTTTATGAGAAAATTCATAATGAATAGTTTATGATTTGTTAAACAAAATCATTTTCGTAATGTGCATGAATTATATATATAGTGCAAGTCAAATTTATGGATGATCAAACAGTAAGGAATATTTGAAAGAAAACTATGTATATCATAAGTATTTGTTATTTTATATTATAATGCATTTGTCTTTACATTTCTCTCAATTTAATTTTAGCCCTTAAACATCAGAATTCGTTGCAATAAGATCTTTATGTATTTTGATTATGGATCTCCTCATATTTCCTTATGTAGTGGAAAATTCTAAACATTTCATATTTTGAATATGCATCAAAAGAGGCAAATTGAAGCTTATTATTATTATTATTATTATTATTATTATTATTATTATTATTATTATTATTATTAATGAGTAATAAAATTATATAAATATGTATTAGTTCCTGAAGAACATAAATGTAACGAAGTCGGTATAGTTCCTGAAGAACTAATATAGTTTTTCTTAAATTCTATGGGCAGAAGAAGAATTGATTAAGGAAAGTTATAACCCATAGATTTACATTAGAGTTTTACTCTATTACAGGGTTCAAATGATAGCCCAATTGACTGAAATCCATGATTAGTTGTGAGTTATGAAGTACTTGAGTTTTGAAATGAAAGATATATTATTAGTTTGCTATATACAAATTTGTCTTTGAAATAAAGAAATAAAGAAAGTATATTTATATGACTCACATTGGAGGGGGAAATTGTTAGAATATAAGTGTGAGTTAATATTGAAAAGTTTTACTCATATACTTCCTCACAAAACCTATTGATCTCCGAAAAATGGATGTCATATTGACATTTTATATCAATACTCATGGAAATTGAAAAGTTTGTTGTTGGTTAAGTAACATGTTACAGTAAACTAATAGTTTACTGTAACAAATAAATTTATGTTGGCATGACTTGCTTGATTCATCCGAGTCATATATAAAAGATTACATATGACATCCATTAAAGAACTAGAAGATTCTTCATAAATAGCCAACATATTATATAATTCAAGAGTTATCATGTGCTGCTTGTTCTCAAAGAAATTTAATTATGAGAGTACCACAAGTTATGATTTGGAATGGATCTCTATATTTCTGGAAATAAATAAACTCATGTATGGGCCCATTCAAATATCATGTAAACCATATCAATGTTCAATAATTTTGATAGATGCATCTATAAGATGGTTACATGTGATATTAATATTAGTTTGCAACCTGAAGTTTGTAAGAATATTTGAATAAACGAGGTATTCTCCCCGTGCGATGCACGGGACAATGTTTATTGTTCATAACATATTCAAAATATAAACTTTTCAATTAGAAGTGAATCAAATGATCTTAATTTAATGGATTTTCTAATCATCCTTGAGATTCGTTTATAGATGCTCTGTTTATCTATTGAAAACATTAAAAATAAGTGATAAATATGATATATGAGAACAAAAGGTTGTTTTAAAAGGTAAACATCCAAAAGTAGAATATGCTCACTTGAAGAACAAAAACAATTTATTAGCATGATGACCATTATGGCCCTATTTGGTATGTGGTATTGCGCCGGAGGCTTGGGATTGATATTGCCCATCTTGTGATGTTTGGCATGTTGTAGATAGTTTGGGATTGGTGAATACTACACAAGCATGATTTGTTAACCCAACCTCTCCCTATAGTATTAGAGATCCAATCTTGAGAAAAAAGTACCTGTCATTCAAAATTACTCAAATTGTCAAGTCTCCAATCGTGTGCCTTAGGTCCTTGGTCATCCATCTCCAATCTCCCTCTATTTCTCTTGTCATCTTTGATCTAGTTTGTCTCCCCATGCTTCTCTAGTCATCTCTATTCACCTTCTTCCTCTACTTCCCTTAGTCATCTGACCTCCTTTGTGCACTGTCTCCCACTCTGTTCCTCTCTTTATCTTCCTTCCTCCATTATCTTTAGTCTCCTCCTTCTCTAGTCGCCTTCATCTCCGCCTTCGATTTAGTCCGTAATCGTCTTACCCCTCTCTTTTTCTAGGCTGTCCCATGTCCACAAAGCCCATCTCTCTCATATCTAGTAGCCCCCATATCCTTCATCTCATCTAGTTGCCCCTTTGATCAGCTTATAACTGAGTAGAAAGATTACTTGCATGTGTGCGCAAATGTAAATCACACCATCATACTACTTAAATATAAACGGCCGGTGATATATATTAATTATTACTCTCTCCAGTCCTTTTTATAACAACTTTCTACTTGTGTCTCAAAATTTAAACTATTTTTTCCTATTATACCCCTATTAAATACACATCTATATATTAATTATCTTTCACTCACCACTAATTCTCTTTCATTTACTCATTTATTACACATTCTCTCTCATATTTTATATTCATACTCTCTCATATTTATTATTCATTCTCTCTCCTGTGCTCTTTTCATAAATAGGTGTATATTTGGAAGAAATATGACATTTTTGACATATTTATTGTTTTTAATTAATCTTAATAACCACCTGTTTGTTTTACGCAATAAAAATAAAAGTTACTTACAGAAAGGATCAAAGGGAGTAATTATTAAGGTTTCAAAACACAACATTTATAAACGAATGTGAAAGATTAGCAATCACTTTACCATGAAACTTTAGGTATTCAAAAGTAATTAATTATTATTATTCATGCCTCAAAGTTAGTAAACGTTTTTTCTGTGCGCATTAATTGCAGATCTTTCATCTTCGTTTCTTCTTTAACAATACATATCCCAATATGACCTTTTACCTCATACAAATAAAATCTGTAAAAAGAATTATCATCGTTAATAAAGCGATGCATTATCAAATAATTAATTATTATTATTCATATCTCAAATTAGTAAACGTTTTTTCTGTGCGCATTAATTGTAGATTTTTCATCTTCATTTCTTCTTTAACAATACATATCCCAATATGACTTTTTACCTCATGTAAATAAGATACTCCCTCCGATCTAATTATAAGATAAAATTAATTTTTTTGGAGAAATTAAGGAAATCAATTAAATTATTTTAGAGTATTTATATTTTTATTTTTTTCTCCAAACTAATTAATTTGACTAATAAACTAATGTATAATCTAAGGATACTAAAAATATAAACATTCTAAAGTACTTTAATTGGCTTCCTTAATTTCTCCAAAAAAATCAACTTTGTCTTATAATTAGGATAAGAGAGGGAGTATGTTAAAAGAATTATCGTGGTTAATAAAGTGATGCATTATCAAATGTTTCAGGTTAACACTGTTATTGAAGCAGTGTGTGTGACCACTTTACAATTTAACTTTTGGTATTTAAAAGTAATTTATTAATATTATTCATGTCTCAAATTAGTGAACGTTTTTTCTGTGCGCAATAATTGTAGATCTTTCATCTTCTTTTCTTCTTTAACAATACATATCCCAATATGACCTTTCACCTCATGCTAATAAAATCGGTTGAAAGAATTAACGCCGTTAATAAAATAGTGTATTATCAAATGTTTCAAGTTAACACCGTTATTAAAACCGTTTCTACGAGCTTTCAAGTAATATAATAGATTATTATTTTATGCGCGATTTCCAGATTATATGATTCATTCATTGAAACCTCCATAAATAGCTAGATTAATACTTATGAGAACAAAATTTATATTTTAGTGTTGGCATATTTGATCTTACATATTGCAGCACGTATATTAGCCAACCAAATTCTCCCGATATAATTGGTTTTTTCTCTGGAGCCAGGTATATTCCATCTTAAAAGGTTTGAATGTGCATTCCTATTGATTCACCACAACACACATAGATGGATATTTAAAGGAAATTGAGATAAATGTTGGGTAAGAACCTCCTTATTCTTGTTTGTCTCTAAATGAAACAAAGGGATGTTTCTAATGGAGACAAATGGATTTAGGAGACTTATACTGCATAATTAGTCGATTGTCATTTGACAAAATTTTCCTAACATGAGGGGGAGAAATTAAATAGCTGGAAAAGAAAAGAAAAAGAATGTATTATTACTATCAAATATAGATCCTCAAATATAACAATATGAATCATAAGTTCATTTGGTTTGCATTCATGAAATATTACATAAAATCTGCCAGATGCAATTACTGACCTAAATGGGAATTACTAAATCTCATATTCCAGCTATAAGTGGTCTAATCAGCATAAATGAAAGTGAGACATGCCCGAAATATGAGAGAATAATCAGTTCCAAAAGAAAAAAGAAAGAAGCAAATAATCAAGATAATCATATTAAGGAGGCAGACACTCTAGAAGAGGTCAATACATAACTACTTGCAGAACCCTCAAAAGAGGTTCAGGTACCTGAAAGTAATAAAGAGATCTCAATGAATTATGTCACAAAAAAAAAATGGAACTAAAAAGATAAAGTTGTCGACAACAGTTTTAGTAATAATATCACGTGATCAAATGAGGATCTTATACATAAATATGTTGGTAGAAAAAAAAGGTGATTGGCCAATTGAAGAAGGGGAAAAGACGCAATGAAAAATGTTCTTTCTGCATGTGAAATTTATGGACCTGTAGTCCAAATATGGACTTGTAGTCTAAAACATTTGAAATATTAAGTTATTCGTGATATATGAATATTCATGTGAAAATAAAGATTTTCACAAGGTTTAATGATGATTATGATGAGGTACAACATTTGGTAGTGGATACAATAATTGTTGCATATATTATTAGTCTGGAAGTATATGCAAACAAAATAATGCGTCTATTAGTTATCATTATATATAGCCTATGCATATGGATAGTGAATATTACATGAGAGTCTTTGAAGGATCTAAAATGCCAGAAGCATATACAAGAAAATCATTCTATATATAAAATATTGTGCGAGTTCGAAAATAATTCAAGCATATATAATTAATTGAAAAATATATTGAAAAATGAGTAATTTTACATTTTACTTGACTTATGGATCAAGTTATCAAATGCATCAATGATTTCAAAATCACATATTTTTACCGTGGTGAATTTTCTTGTAAAGATACATTGAATTTAATGGTCAAGAAATACCTTATACTTTATGAGAATATTTTTGTATTATGCTAATATTGTATCTATTATGATTTTATTGATAAAAATTAGTTATTGCAAGTGCACAGTGGATAACAAAAATGAGATTTGGTGTGATAGTCCTATTAACATATTATATAATATTATTTTGTTCAAAACAAACTAAATATGTGGATGTAAGATATATTTTTGATAATTTTCAGAATAATTTTTCTTTATTGTTTTCACGATGAATAAGATAGAGGCATAATATACTGATATTTTAGCATATCCAGAAGCTATGTAAAAGGAATACATCTAGCAGAATATTTGGTGACGATGTATCATTCATAGTTTGGTGGCTAAAAGAATGATATGCTCAACAATATATTAGAAGTGATGTTCTTATCAGGGAATTAAAACTGATGTTATTATCAGGGGGAGTAAATACGATATTATCATCGTGTAAAATAGAGACCATGCTGTACTCTTTTCCTTAACCAAAGTTTTGTCCCACGGGGTTTTCCTGGTAAGGTTTTTAATGAGGCAGTTTCGATTTGTATTGTGTACTCTTTTTCCTTCACTAGGTTTTTGTCCCATTGGGTTTTTCCTAGTAAGGTTTTAATGAGGCACAATATTTTTTTATGGACATCCAAGGTGGAGTGTTGTAAAATACTAATTAAGGTGGATGTCCATGAGTTCCCAACTCTTAACCTTTCATTTTCTACATCCCATAACCTCTCCAATGAATGATCTTTAGGAGTTTTCATGCCCATAACTCAAAGGTTACAATGTGTGCACTCATGAGGATTAAAGTTTGCCATTTACTTTGTGTAACTCTTAGTTGTGGTTGAGGGCCTATAAATAGAGCACTATGTACTATACTTTGTTTGCATCCAAATGAATAAGAATCACTCCTTCCTTGCTCTCTATTTCTCTCTTGTATTTCTTCATTCCCTTCATCTCAATCTCTTATACTTTCTTATTTTTATAACAACTTGTATTTTATATTGATGAGCTGTATTCTAGAATTTAGATTTGAAGGTTGTGGAGAATAAAAGGCATGCATAAAATACAACTTGCATAAATTTTGGGATCATAATTTTGAACAATAATCAAAGAATAAAACCAAGACATGATATAAAGTAGAGCTCTTTATCATTGCGAAACTTATGAGTTTAAATAAACTCATAATAAAGATATAAACTCAGATTATGAATTCTAATAATAAACTCATAAAAATTTAAATAGTTAAAATATAAATATGAAAATAATTTGGTTGCAACATATTTCAAACATAAATAATTGAAATTAAATATATTAAACACACTATGGTTTATAATTCTATAAAAATCATATATAAAGTTAATAAATATAGAGAATGATCTAAAAATCTAAGTGAGTTGGTTTAAATGTCCTACTAAATTTTTTGAGTCTTGGGTTGGAGACAGCTATGTTAAGAGAGACATTCATAAATCCAATTCCATCTAGAAATGTAAAAAATTGTAAGCAGCTTGATGAGTGAACTCTGGAGTTCAACTAAATTTACATCTATCAAAGAGTTTAATAGCAAGTCAGCTCAATTCGGTGGGACCAAGTTTGACAATGGAGCCGTGAAATGTTAGTGTGTGTTGGGGGGGGGGGGGATTTTAAGATAAAATGATGATTTTGTAAAAAATTATCAAAACACTCAAATTTTTATCAAATTTGGTTTTGAGAAAATCCATTTTGTTTTGATTTTTTTTCCTATATGAGCCCCACTCTTTTTCTTATTGGATCTTTTTCTTTGTGTGGGCCTCACTCCACACACTCTCTATCATCTTTCTTTTTTTCTTTTTTTTTTTTGAATTTCATTGTTTTTCATCTTGTCTGTATCTATGTTTTTTTTTTTTTTTTAAGAACTCTAAAATTTTAATACTTCCTCTTATCCTTAGAGTGTGTTTAGATTAGGTTTTAGAGGAAAGTTTCTGAAGAATAGATTATAAAAAAAATAATTATGAAAAAAAAATAATTTTGATAAAATGAGAGTATTCGGATATTGTGATCAGAATAATTTATTTATGAGAGAGAGAGTGGCATGGGGCCCACATAATAAAAAAGGCTGAATGAGTGAGAAGGGATGGGACCCACATAAGGGGAAAAAACAAAAAAAAGAATTTTTCCAAAACCATCATTTGAAATCAAAACTATGATTTAGCAATTGTATTAGTGTCTGGATGATTTTTTATAAAACCATGGTTTGAAATCAAAACCATAGTTTTGTCTCATCATCCGAACACACACTTAATATAAGACCTATTTATTTAATTTGATTATATTAGAAAAAATAGTTAAGTTAATTAACATTATATATAAATAAATTTATTTCATTTTTATATTAATTATGAAATTTAATATTAAATAATAGATTAAGATATAATCTTCTTTTATGCCATAGGGATTATTTTCTTTTATAATTTAACATCATAAGGTCAAATTTAACATCTTTATTAAATTTATATCATTTTTAATTGTTCATTATTATTTTTATATCTTTTAGAATTTATTTACACCAAACACCCCTCAAAAAAACTTTAATATTAAATTTAAACCTTATCCTTCAAATAATACATAAAATATAATTTTATTCTTTATATATAATTATCACAGAAAAATTCCCGTCCTTCTTTAACTCGAACCTATTTCATTACAGTTTGGACGAGCGCCTGTTGATGAAATCCTTGACCTGGGAAATTAACTGTGAAGCTTCGGGCAATTCTGGAAATATATAAAACGCATGAACACTGTTTGGATACTCCATTAATTCCGCCTCTTTCCCGGATTTCTTTAACCACTCATAGTACCTCCTCTGCCAGTCCTGTAACGGGTCAAAACCACCCACGAACACTATCGTAGCCGGATAATCCATACCCGATATATCCACCGCATTCGGCCCGCTCACGTTAACCGCTTCGTGGTCTCGGTTCGACCCCTCCGGCAGCAACACCTTCCATATCCAATCGGTCCTCTCCACCGAAACCAACGGCACGTTCACAAGTCGGATCTCCGATTCGGTCCTCTCCTCTCCTCCGAAATACGGCTGGATCGAAATCTGGCCGATGACCCGAACATTCTGAAGCCTGCTCCGACAAACCCGAACTGCCACGTTATGGGCCAAGTTCGCCCCAGCACTATCACCGGCCAGAAAACACTTGGACAGATCAGCAATATCGGGTAAAGCGTCGCCGTTTTGGTCGATGAACTGGAGGACGTCAAATCCGTCGTCGTATTGAGCAGGATACCGATGCTCCGGGATGAGACGGTAATTCACAGAGATGACAAAAGCGGAAAACTTCCGCGCAAAGTTTCTGCAAACGGCGTCGTATGCGAAGGAAGCCGCTGAGAGGTACGCGAAGCCACCGCCGTGAAAGAAAACAATGACGGGAAGAGAAGAAGAATTGGTGGTTGTGGGTGTGAAAAGTCTGAACCAGAGGTTACGATTGGGGTCGACGGTAACGTCGGAAGTTTTAACACCTTTGATGGGTTTTGGATTCGGGCTGGTTTTGCGGTCGAGGAAGTTCATGACACGGCGATTGATTGTGCCGTCAGGACGGCGAACAGCGTCGGTGATAGCGGAAAGAAAGGAGAGAGAGATGCGAGTCTTCCATGGAAGGAGGGGCTTGGAGTTGGAGGTTGAAGAAGACATCAGAAAGGGGTTGGTTCCGGGAAAAGAGAGTGGAGAATAAGACGTAGTGAAAGAGATCTTTAAAAAAGTCGAAGATATTTTTCTGTTGAGGAGGTAGCTCGAAATGTGGTGGAGCGGTTGAGGCTGTTGCCCATTAATTATACACTTTGTTAAGCAACCAGTTACGTTGAGAAATTAGAAGCTTCACGAAGGAATAATCATCTTTTTTCAAAAAAAAAATTAAACTGCAAATTTAGTTAAATTCACCAATTCTGTTAAGGTGAGATTTTGGTCTGGGGGTAACATTTAGAAGTATTAGGTATTTGAAAGCTTTTTCCAACAGCAATTTTATCCTAAAAATAATTAAGATGTAGCAAAATGCATCTCATTGCATGGGATAAAATTAAAAATAATAAGAATCATGGCGACTTAGGCATTAAAGATTTGTGAAGTCAAAATATTGCCTTCATCATGAAATTATGCTGGGGATTGCTAACCAAGCCTGAGTCTCTTTGGGTTCAATGTCTCAAAGGCAATGTTGTAAAAATCAGACCGGACCGGACGGTCGGACCAGTTGGACCGGTGCCCGGAAGGACTTTCGGCTCGTTCAGCATGGTTCAACCGTTTCACCATTTGGACCGTTTCAAGCCGCTTTAGACCGGCTGTTGGGCCGGGAACCAACGTTGAACCGAGAACCGGAGTGATTGAACCGGGAACCGTTTATTGGTATTATTGACATATTATTGTGTTATTTTTAATGATTTCAATGTATTAGAACTTAAAATTTAAGAAAGATGATACATATAAGCTTTTATATGTATTTATTTTTAAGTAATGTTAAAATTTCATATTTTTTTAATATATATAATTATATATACGTATAATATTATTTTTATTTAATTATTATGTTATCTATCCGACCGGTCCGACCATATGACCCATGACCCGATAGACTCCCCGGTTCAACGTCCGGTCCGGCTTTTAAAACATTGCTCAAAGGAAAGTATGGGTGTGGTGAAGGGGACTATCCAATTGTCTATAAAAAGACGAACCCCTCAAATGTTTGGAGTAGTATCACTTCTGTCTGGGATCAGTTTTACATGAGTGTAGGGAGAACTCTGAAAAGTGGGAGAACGAGTAATGTATGGTGGGACCTTTAGACCCCGATTGAAGAGCCTCTAATTCACTTTGTAGATAAAAATCTTCACCTTCTGAATCCAAGCGTGAAAGTGCATGATTTTGTTCTAGATAACAGAGGATGGAATATTCCGAAGTGGAGAGAATTCCTTTCATATTGGGTGGTTAACATTATTAGTAGAATTCGACCACCTTGTGAGAACGAAGATGATATTTTCTGCTGGAGGAATGCTTCTGATGGCAATTTCAGTGTCCAGACTGCTTATAAGTTTGTGTTTGCTCAGCGGGAATGGATTGGCATGACCCAATGGAAAAATGTGTGGAAACTGCTAGTGTTAGAGAAAGTTAAGATGTTTTTGTGTCAAGTTATTCATGAGAATTACCTACTAATTCTCTCAGAGCCATGCAAGGTTTACCTACTAGTGATGAGTGTCCATTTCAATGTCAGAGAGTGGAGAGTGTCCTTCATATTCTTCGTGATTGTGAGATTGCTAGAGAGGTGCGGATACACTTTATTGCTCCTAACTATCGTTGTAGATTTTTTTCATTCTAATTTGCAGGTTTGGCTTAAGGAGAACATGTCTAGCGACATGGCTATGAGTCACTTCCATCAGTGGCTATGGCTCAAGGCTTTCAGTCTCATCTGTTAGTCCTTATGGAAGATCAGATGCCAGCGAGTAATGGAGGGACTTCGGGTTCATCCTAATGAGATCATCCATAGAGTCATGTATCTGATGATGGAGTCCAGTTAACATGATGTTTTCCGTCACCAGATTTTCCACTTCAGTGGTGATGAGGACAAAGCATGGCACCCACCTCCACCTGGAACTATTCGGTTAGACATAGACGGATCTGTCAATTACCAGCCTCTTGGAGCTTGTGGGGGCTTTGATACGAGACGAATAGGGGAACTGGATTCTTGGATTCCAGCGGAAGCTCAGTTTCGTTCTATCTACAACTGCAGAATTACTAGCTCTCTTAACAGGTCTCCAACTATGCAAACAGTAGAATTTTGCTAAGGTTATTGCATACACAGACTCCCTTAAGACCTATCATCTGATTATGAGAGATGCAGGTCACAATCACCCGCTGAGACCAGAGATCAATGCTGTGAGGGACTTACTTTACTCAGATTGGGATATTGAGCTTCGTCCTGTATCGCGAGACATCATCCGGTGCGCTGACTTCCTAACGAGAGATGCTCAACAATTGAACGCAACCTTTACCATTTTACCTGTACCACATCCTAGATGTAATGTTTACTAGGCCCAGGATCTCCATCCATTGGCCTGATTTCATCTTTTGATTTTATTTTGTAACCTCCAAGTTCTATTTGGCCACAGTATCATATAAAAAAAAATAAAAATAAGGGGGGAAGAGTTCCATTTGCCTTGCTATATATATATTTATTACTTTTTGTTGTTTAATGAAATAGTTTTATAATTAAAATATGAATATTTTTACACATTTAAATTAAATTATATTTTTCAATTGCTGTCGATCTGAGCCATTGACATTGGCTCAATATCTCGATCGGTTCAATAACCCGTCCAAATTTTAATACCTTGATTAAAAGTTATACTTTACCCAAATAATTATAACATAATGTTTCCTATCATGAGACGGTTACCTACTCCTTTTTTCTGTTGAGGTCGCTCAAAATGTGGTTGAATCTAAACCCAGAAATAATAAATGAGGCTGGGGCGCATTGAGTTTGCCTATACGCTTTGTTTAGAAGCTTGCTCTCACACACACACACACACACACACACACACACACACATTAATTTCTTCTTTTTAACTAATTAAATTAGACATATTAATTTCTTCTTTTTAATTCAATTAGACATTTTTCATGTATTGTAGGGAATGTAGAATACATTGTATAATTGGTAACTTATGAATAAGATAAATTATTTAAAATATTTTTCTTATATTTTATATTGATGAGCTGTATTCTAGAATTTAGATTTGAAGGTTGTGGAGAATAAAAGGCATGCGTAAAATACAACTTGCATAAATTTTGGGGTCATAATTTTGAACAATAATCAAAGAATAAAACCAAGACAAGATATAAAGTAGAGCTCTTTATTGAAACTCATGAGTTTATATATAAACTCAGATTATGAATTCTAATAATAAACTCAAAAAAATTTAAAATTTAAAATATAAATATGACAATAATTTGGTTGAAACATATTTCAAATATAAATAATTGAAATTAAATATATTAAACACAAGATGGTTTATAATTCTATAAAAATCATATATAAAGTTAATAAATATAGAGAAAGATCTAAAAATCTAAGTGAGTTGATCTAAATGTCTTACTAATTTTTTTTGAGTCTTGGGTTGGAGACAGCTATGTTAGGAGGGACATTCATAAACCCAATTCCGTCTAGAAATGTAAAAAATTGTAAGCAGCTTGATGAGTGAACTCTTTTTTTTTGATACAGAAGAGGGTGTTAACCCAAGTTATCCTAAATCCAGCGAGGGATCAATCCCAAGTGCATCTTTCTCATAATCTGCCATTGAAAAGTCTGGGCAGTTGTCATAGAAGGCGGTTGTGTTAATACCTCTTTTTGCCAATTTGTCTGCAACAGAATTAGATTCTCTAGGCACATATCTGAACTGAACATCCCATCTCCTGTGGCTCATTTCCTTGATATGAAGGAAGATAGTGCTAGCTGAATTTAAGCATCGCGTTTCCTGCAATAGGTCCACCAGATTTTTGTTGTCTGATTCTATTAAAATCTTTCTGAAGCCAAATTCCCAAGCCAAGTATAGCCCCTTAAATACAGCCCATTCTTCTGCTTCAAAAGCATTACAATAGCCAATTGCATGAGTGAATCCAACAAGCCATCGACCCATATGATTTCTAATTACACCTCCGCACCCTGCTGCATTATTAGCCAGTCCAGATGCGCCGTCAACATTGACTTTAACCCAACCTATAGGAGGTGGAAGCCAACATGTATTAGTTGCAAGTTGCCTATCCGCAAACTGAAGAGGGACATCATTACTCTGGGCAAACAACATCCATGAATTTTTAATATAGGACTGTGGGCATGTTGGTTTAGGTTCTTCTTCAAATATAAATTTGTTCCGCCAGTGCCACAATTTCCACACAGCTACCCCCCACATGAGGTTCCAGTTACCCGTTTTTTCCAAATCCAGTCCTCTTGTCAGATTAATGTGGAACCAGTCTGATATAGAAGCATTAAAAAATAGGGCAACATACCTTGGATGCACAAATTTAAGCCACATTTTCTTAGCATACATACAGTCTCGCAGTATGTGTAGAGTGTCCTCATTCTCCTTTCCACAGTAAGTGCATAATGGCGAAGTGTTATTCCACTTGCTCCTCCACACATTAGTTGGTAGCTTATCATGCACAGCAATCCATAGGAACACTCTAATCCTTTCTGCTCCCTTCCACTTCCATATTCTCTTGAAAATATGTTTGAGTGGGCTTGTCGGAGCTTCCCTTAAAAGTGAGTAAGCACTTTTGACAGTAAATTCTCCATGTGAGGTCAGTCCCCAAGCAAGAATATCATTCCCTAATGAATCATTAGGTGGCTTGATAGCGGTGATCTGACTGACTACTTCCTTAGGGAATTTTGTGGAGAGTTTAGTCAAGTCCCAGTGGCCATGCATACACCAATCAACCACTGTACTGCCAGCTTCTTCTGTCGACATATCAGTGAGGCACAGATCTTGAAGAATGAGATTTGGAGCTAACCATGGATCAGATAGGAAGTTAATGGTTCTGCCATTACGGACTCTCCATCTAGATCCTTTATCGATTATATCACTCTGCTGACATATAAATTTCCATAACTCTGAATCACCAGGTTTCACATTCAAGAGATCTTCATCACTCCTCATCATATATCTATGTTGCAGAATCTCACCCCAAAGACCATATGTTCCCAGAACTAACTGCCAAGTTATCTTTGCCCCTAAAGCTTTGTTCATGATGTCAAGCTTCTTGAGACCTAATCCTCCACTCTCTTTCGGATATGTAACCTGACTCCAATTTATAGCATGGTATTTATTGGAATTTTCCACAGATCCCCAAATAAAATTCCTTTGTATCTTTTCAATTTCCTTACATATTCCTAAAGGGATTTTAGAAACCTGCATTGGGTATATAGGAATTGTACTCAAGACAGATTGTGCCAATGTAACTCTACCTGCCATGGACAAACTATTGGCCTTCCAAGCTGCCAATTTACTCCTCACTCTATCAAGGATGTAATTAAATTTCTCCTTAGATCTGCGGTTGTGAGATAGAGGAAATCCAAGATATCTTCCTATTTCGGTTGAGATCTTCATCCCAGTGACCAGCTTTATTTCTTCCTTCAACTCTGAGTCCACCTTAGGTGAGAAAAATATAGTTGATTTTTCTTTGCTTAACTTCTGTCCAGATGCGTTGCAGAAGGCATTCAGACATCTCATCACACAAGTTGCTTGCTGTACTGTTGCCTCTCCAAATAGTAGTATGTCATCTGCGAATAGGAGATGAGATACTGATGGACCTCCTCGGGTTACATGAATAGGCCTCCACTCCTTGCTTTCCACTGCATCACTAATAACATGGGATAACCTATCCATACACATCACAAACAAATAAGGTGAAATAGGGTCTCCTTGTCTAAGACCTCTGGTTGGAGCAAAATATTCAGTTTGAGCACCATTCCATAAAACATTATAAGTAGAGGATGTTATGCAATGCATGATAAGGTTAATAAAGGAATTACTCATCCCTGCCTCCTGTAGGACTTGCTTCAAAAAAGACCACTTAATCCGATCATAAGCTTTTTCCAAGTCGATCTTCATCGCCATTAGCCCAACCTTTCCTCTAGCCTTCTTCATAATATGCATTATTTCTTGCCCAATAATGATATTGTCCTGTATTTTCCTCCCCGGTATGAAACTTGATTGGAACGGCGATATTAGTTCATCAATAACACTCTTCAATCTATGTGTAATAATTTTAGTCACACATTTATAATGAACCGAGCATAAGGAAATAGGCCTAAATTGAGCAACTTTAACAGGATGCTCAATTTTAGGAATTAAAGCAATTAAGGTCTTGTTGGCTTCTTGGAGAGATATGCTCCCGTCAAACACAGCTTTAATGAAGGATACAAAATTATTCCTCACCACCTCCCAATTGGATTGAAAGAATATAGGTGAGTACCCATCAAATCCCGGAGCTTTATAGGGTCCCATACTGAAAAGTGCCTTCCTAATTTCATCTGCATCAGGAATTTCAGCTAAGTTGTCTAGCTTTGATCTTTCAAGTTGAGGAAAATTAGAGCAAGTAGATAAAGTAGCTTCCAATTCCTCCTCACCCTGAAACAGAGTTTTAAAGAATTGAACTACCAGTGTTTTCAATTCCTCCTCATTCTCTATCCATGTCCCAGAATCTGTCTGTAGAGCTGCAACCTTATTCCTTCTTCTTCGAGTGCTTGTTTTAATATGATAGTATTGCGTGTTGCGGTCTCCTTTGGTAATCCATTCTGCCCTCGATTTCTGAAACCATTTTAATTCTTCTTGTTTCAAAACATCCTCCAGCTCTTGTTGTAATTGCATTTCAAGACTGCATAAGAACTTAGAGTAGGGGTAAGAAGATGACTGTTGAATTCCTTTAAGTCTTGACAATAAAATCCTCTTCTTTTTCTCCACAAACCCAAACACTTCCTTGTTCCAAATTTGAATCGCTTCCTGCACTGCATAAAGATTGCTATGCAAAGGAACAGAGTCTTTCCAGTGGCTATACAGAAATTCCTTAAAATTATCATGACTCAACCACATAGCTTCAAATTTAAATGGGCGATTATAACTAGTAGTTGAACGACAATTATCTAGTGAAAGCAACAGAGGATTATGATCTGAGAACTGGGTTCGAGGCAATACCTTAAGGATACAGTTTCCAAATGAGGACAGGAGTTGAGAATTTACTAACGCCCTATCCAGTTTCTCAAACAGCCGATCATGACCCACCAGTCTTGGACCTTTCCACGTAAACCGAGGTCCTGTAGATCCTAAGTCAGATAGGCCGCAACTCATAACTTGGTCTCTGAACCATGAGATTCTTCTATCATTAACTCTGGCTCCCCCAATTCTTTCCGATGAGCATAGAATGTCATTAAAATCTCCATATACAATCCAAGGAAGATTCATTCCCTGAGAAATTGATTTGAGATTATTCCACAGCAGATTCCGAAAGTTAGAGTGTGGTATAGCATATATCACAGTCAGCCTGAAAGTAGGGTATCCGATCATTGTACATTCCATATCTACAAATTGTCTGTCTTCGTTGGTAATGGAGACCTGTATACATGAGCTTTTCCACACTACCACAATGCCACCTGATTGGCCTTCGCTTGGAATCATTTTTAACCTGTCATATCCCAGAGTTAGAAGACGTTGAAACTTATTTTCATTTGAACATCTTGTCTCTGCTAATACTATCATTCCAGGCCTTGGTCCAGTAAGAAAAGGTTTAAGATTGCTGATGAGGGCTCTTCCACAAGACCCTCTCGTGTTCCAGTAGAGGATTGGATCCATATAAACAAAAAATCTGAATAAAGACAAAGACCTTGTTATGGTCCAAATCATTGTTGGGTCTCTGGTATAATTGTACCAATACTCTGGGTATTCTCTACCTCATCCACATCTACTGGGCTCAAGGAAGATGGCCCAGTGTCCATATATGGATTGGACGGTTTGTGAGGCCCTCTATCTCCAGGGTCCATTGGTTGCTGCCTAAATTCTGAATCTTTATCATTCATTATCCTTTCCGCATCTTGCTTGTAGCCCCCACTGTTAGTATTTGCTCCCTCTCTCATTTCCTCATCATTTGTGGCGGCGGCATCAATTTCCTCAGCAGAATCCCTTTTGTTGTTTTGTATTGCGCCCTTGTTAGCCCTCAACGTGTCCACCTCTGATTCCTCAACTCTTCTTTTCCTGCTCTGTGCTTGTACTGTTCTTTGTCGTGCTCCTTGCAGCTCCTCCATCATGCCATTATTCCCTCTGACACCTTTAGTGGAATTCCTTTTTTGCTTGGATGCATCAGAATGGTCCTTACCTCCACGTTGTGTATCATGATTCTGTATATCCGTTGCAGCCTGAATTACCGCAATCCCATTGTCTTGATTATAATTAGTTTCATTAATTATTCCATTAATTCCTTCTTCTTCCTCTAGCACCTGAAACCTGGATCCGGCCCTCCCCTGTCCGCTGAACCACAGCTTCGGGTCTTTCATCTTTCTTTGCCTCTTCGGTTTTTGAACTACCTTCCACACCTCCCCTGACTCCATCACTATGTTCCCCTGTTCTTTGGCACCTGCAACAAAGTGTCCTCCATCGTTCATATTTCCTTCTGTCGAAGCTTTTTTCTTCGGGCAAATGTCATGTCTGTGGCCATAGATTCCACAATTTGCACAAAGCAAATGCAGTCCTTCATATTCAAGATAGTGTTCCTCCCCGTCTAGAGTAAATCCTGACATTAATTGTTTCCCTAATTCAACCAATACACAGATTCTGGCGAAGTGTCCCCTTAGTTGGCAAGAGGTATTCATATCGACCTTCAACGTTTGTCCAATTCTATCTCCAATTACCGTGAGTGCCTCTCTATCATAGTACTCCAGAGGCAGCTTCGGCACTCTAACCCACACCGCCACTTTATCAATCTTCGCACTCTGTGGTCTGAAATTAGGTTCCCAAGGTCTCACCGTTAAATAATGGTCGAAGATCATCCATGGTCCTCCAGTTACTGCATTAAGAAAATCTTCCTTATTTGTTAGTTTAACCACAAAGTATCCATGCCCAATGTTGATGAGTCGAAGAATTCCTTTTTTCGCCCACATTGCTTGTAACCTGGTCTCCAGTGCCTTGAAACCGATAGGTCTGTCCAACAGCTTCACAATGACAGCCCTGCTCCATGCTTTATACAACTTCTTCTTCATTTTGTTGGAGAACGAGAAGGAAGGGAAATTTCTATTAGGATCCTCCACCGTTTGACACAGCGGTTCCGCCTTCTGTTGGTCGTCTTCAAAAGAATCATCTGATAAATCATCCTCATCATTCGAAACTTTTTCATCAAGTTCATCGTCGTTCCGTACTCCTTTCAGTTTTTCCACAAAAGACATACCAGGTTTCTTCATATTCGCTGCCCAATGACCCACTTGTGGCCATTCATCAAGCTCCATGATTGAATTAGCTTGATGAGTGAACTCTGGACTTCAACCAAATTTACATCTATCAAAGAGTTTAATAGCAAGTCAGCCCAATTTTATAAGCTATAGACCCAAAACGATAAACTTGGTGGGACCAAGTTTGACAATAGAGCCGTGCAATGTTAGTGTGTGTTTGGGAAAAAAAACACTTTTAAGATAAAGTCATGGTTTTGTAAAAAATTATTCAAACACTCAAATTTTTATCAAATCATGATTTTGATCTCAAATTTTGGTTTTGAGAAAATTCATTTTGTTTTTATTTTTTCCTTATGTGGGCTCAACTCTTTCTCTTATTGACCCTTTTTCTTTGTATAGGCCCCACACCACACTCTCTCTCATTTTTTTTTTTGAATTTCATTGTTTTTCATCTTGTCTCGGACTCTATTTTTTTTCTTCAAGAATTTTAAAATTTTAATACTTCCTCTTATCCTTAGGGTGTGTTTGGATTAATCTTTAGAGAAGAGCTTATGGAGAATAAATCATGAAAAGAATAAATTATGGGAAAAAAGTAATTTTGATAAAATGAAAGTATTCGGATATTGTGATCAGAATAGTTTTCTTATGGGAGAGAGAGTGACGTGGGGCCCATATAATAAAAAAGGATGAATGAGTGAGATGGGATGGGACCCACATAAGGGGAAAAAACAAAAAAATGGATATTTCCAAAAACATAGTTTGAAATCAAAACCATGATTTAGCAATTGTATTAATGTCCGGATGATTTTTTACAAAATCATGGTTTGACATTGAAACCATAGTTTTGTCTTATCATCCGAACACATACTTAGTATAAGACATATTTATCTAATTTGATTAAAAAAAATAGTTAAGTTAATTAATAGGGTTAATATAACTTTTGGTCCCTGAAGTTTGATCCAATTTTGGTTTTGGTCCCTCAAGTTTGAAATCGGTGGTTTAAGTCCCTGAAGTTTCACCCAATTTTGGTTTTAATCCTTCAAGTTTGAAATCGGTGATTTTGGTCTTTGAAGTTTCACCTGATTTTGATTTTGGTCCCTCAAGTTTGAAAAGAACTTGGCGACCCGTTTTTGAAACCCGACCTGACCCGGAAAAAAAACCAAGTCCTTTTTAAACTTGAAGGACCAAAACCAAAATCGGGTAAAACTTCAGGGACCAAAACCACCGATTTCAAACTTGAGGGACTAAAACCAAAATTGGGTGAAACTTCAAGGACTTAAACCACCAATTTCAAACTTGAGGGACCAAAACCAAAATTGGATCAAACTTCAGGGACTTAAACCACCAATTTCAAACTTGAGGGACTAAAACCAAAATTGGATCAAACTTCAGGGACCAAAAATTATATTAACCCTAATTAATATTACATATAAATAAATTTATTTCATTTTTTATATTAATTATGAAATTTAATATTAAATAATGGGTTAAGATGCAACATTTTTTATACCATTAGGAATTTTCTTCTCTTATAATTTAATGTCATAAGGTCAAATTTAACAATGTTAAATTTACATCATTTTTAATTTTTTATTATTTTTTTGTACATCTTCCAAAACTTATTTATATCAAACACTCCTAAAAAAATTTTAATATTAAATTTAGATCTTAACCTTTAAATAATACATAAAATATAATCTTATTCGTATATAATTATCACAAAAGTTTTCGTCCTTCTTTACCTCCAACCTACTTCATTACAGTTTGGACAAGCGCCTGTTGATGAAATCCTTGACCTGGGAAATTAATTGTGAAGCTTCGGGCAATTCTGGAAATACATAAAATGCATGAACACTGTTTGGATACTCCATTAATTCTGCCTCTTTCCCGGATTTCTTTAACCACTCATAGTACCTCCTCTGCCAGTCCTGTAAGGGGTCAAAACCACCCACGAACACTATCGTAGCCGGATAATCCATACCGGATATATCCACCGCGTTCGGCCCGCTCACGTTAACCACTTCGTGGTCTCGGCTCCACCCCTCCGGCAGCAACACCTTCCAATACCAATCAGTCCTCTCCAGCGAAACCAACGGCACGTTCACAAGTCGGATCTCCGATTCGGTCCTCTCCTCTCCTCCGAAAAACGGCTGGATCGCAATCTGGCCGATCACCCGAACATTCTGAAGCCTGCTCCGACAAACCCTAACTGCCACGTTATGGGCCAAGTTCGCCCCAGCACTATCACCGGCCAGAAAACACTTGGACAGATCAGCAATATCGGGTAAAGCGTCGCCGTTTTGGTCGATGAACTGGAGGACGTCAAATCCGTCGTCGTATTGAGCAGGATACCGATGCTCCGGGATGAGACGGTAATTCACAGAGATGACAATAGCGGAAAACTTCCGCGCAAAGTTTCTGCAAACGGCGTCGTATGCGAAGGAAGCGGCTGAGAGGTACGCGAAGCCACCGCCGTGAAAGAAAACAATGACGGGAAGAGAAGAAGAATTGGTGGTTGTGGGTGTGAAAAGTCTGAACCAGAGGTTACGATTGGGGTCGACGGTAACGTCGGAAGTTTTAACACCTTTGATGGGTTTTGGATTCGGGCTGGTTTTGCGGTCGAGGAAGTTCACGACACGGCGGTTGAGGGTGCCGTCAGGACGGCGAACAGCGTCGTTGAGAGCGGAGAGAAAGGAGAGAGAGATGCGAGTCTTCCATGGAAGGAGGGGCTTGGAGTTGGAGGTTGAAGAAGACATCAGAAAGGCGTTGGTTCAGGGAAAAGAGAGTGTGGAGGAAAAGACGTAGTGAAAGAGATTTTTTCTGCTGAGGAGGTAGATCAAAATGTGGTAGATGCTGTTGCACATTACTTATACACCTTGTTTTTTTCGCCGGATTAATTATACACCTAGTTACGTACCAGTTACGTTAAGAAATTAGAAGCTTCACGAAGGAATAATCATCTTTTTTTTTAAAAAAAAATATTTAAACTGCAAATTTTGTTAAATTCACCAATTCTGTTAAGGTGAAATTTTGGTCTGGGGGTAACATTTAGAAGTATTAGGTATTTGAAAATTTTTTCCAACAGCAATTTTATCCTAAAAATAATTAAGATGTAGCAATTTTGTCCAAAATTTTTATCGATCAATATTATTCTTTTTATAATTTGGCCAAATTTGCTCCCATTTTAGCATTTTTGTGGCAAAATTGCTTTTTAAAAAAAATGTTAGAAGAAGCAAAATTGTACCTTAAGTTTAAAATTTTTGCAAAATGTCTCAAAAGTTAAAATATAATTATAGGTAATTGATCATACTATATTTATTTTTAAATTTCATACCACCCATTTAAGTACTTGTTAATTTATTCTTTTTAATTAAATTAGATATTCATGTACAATAGGAAATTAACAATTAAATAATATGAAACTAAATTATGACCCATAAAAAATTTAAGAGTGGTCAGAGATGATGGAATGTTGTTTGGGAAAATTCTAAAAAAATACTTTAGAAATTAGAAAATGACAAATCAAAGCTTCTGATTATCAAAATCATATGTTAGTATAGTGTCTCAATACAACTGAAGAATTTAGAATTATAAAATCTGGATAAAAAGATGCTACTTGTGATATTATAAAAAAAAAAAAAATAGGGAGGGGGCAAACTGTCGGTAAAAAAAGAAAAGAAAAGAAAAAAATATGTGGGGCCGTTGGAAAAAAAAAAGTGGGGAAGGTATTATTAATACCCTTTCCCTTCATCACTTTCGTTATGCTTCACGAGCAGGCAAACGGAGCGAACGTAATTTTAATAGGTAAGGTTATGAATTTATCAGATAATATTTGTACTTAAAATCACTTTTTCTTATCAAACTTCCTTCATGAAAGTTGTTCTATGTATTTTTATCTTCCTATTGGTAGTAATATTATATTGATTAACGAGAATTTTGGGGTTAGGATTTTGGGAGAAATTTTGAATTTTTACAAAAGATGGTTATATATATGTGGAGAATAAATAATAGTTGATTTTAATCGGTTTAGATTTACCATTTGGTTGTTTTATGATTTTATAATTAATTTCTTCTTAAATAAATAATAAATTATGTTTTAGAAACGTTTTTGACCGATTAAATTTGGATTAAACAATTTATTTGAGTTATTAGAAGTATTATTGAAATTTTAATCGGTTTAGTTTTGCAGATTTTGAGTTATGCGAAATTATAAATTATGATTTGATATTATAGTTAGAGAATTATGGTTATTAAATATTTTATTGTGAAATAGAGTTAAGAAATTTTTATTTAAAAAGAATTTGAGGAATAGATAAATTGTTGTTATTTTTAAGAAAATCGAGCCAATTATGGGGATTATTATTTGCTATTTTGTAATAGTTAACAATTATTATTAATTATATGAACATGTAAATATATATATTTATTGTAGAGTAAATTTGAATTTGGCTTGTTGGAGTTAAATTCTCAAGTTTAGGTGTCAAGAACTTGAGGTAACCACTTTCCAATTTATCATGTATGCTTGTTGAAATGATTATATGCGTATGTTGGTATTTTTAACTGCTATAAATATGTTATAGTAATTTATATATGAAAAATGTACAATGATAGTAGTAATCATGTTTTTTAGAAATTTTTAGTTAAGTGGGCATGAATGATTTATTTGAATGATTGATGATGCATAGCATTAAATATGAAATATATGAATAAATTATTGATATTGAATATTGTGATGTTGAGATGTTGGATGTGGTGTTGTGATTGAGGAGATTTGATTCTTTTATACCACGTGGTATAGCCACCACCATGTACACAGTGGATGGCTTTAGCATTCTTAGGACCCTTGGTATCACCCTTTCCTTTGGCCGGGTTAAGGGTCAGCTTAAGGGTAGGTGACACCTTTCCATTTTCGACGGAAAGGAAATCCATGATCTGATATAGTTCTGTAGCCTTTGGCCGGGTTACACCTCATTATTGGAGAGCTTGGTGCAGTCTTGTCAAAGAGACTAATCCTATTATATGTTATAGCTCATGGGTTTTGTCAGCGGTTTAGGAGGTTATAAGGATGGTTGAGGGAGTTTTATGTATGTTGAATGGTTTTCTTGTAATAATAATGTTTTGGGAAGATTGAACTTTATGTTATATGAATATATATTTTGCCCGCTTAATTATATTATAATCATTCCCTGCATATTTGTTAAAGTGGAATTGTGGTTACTGAGTCCATGTGACTCACCCTATCGATATTTTAAATTTTTCAGGTGAGAGTTCAGGTGGTGTTACTAAGGGGAAAGCAAACGAGACTTGATTTGATATCAATCGTATATTTCGTTTAGCTACATGAGCATAATGTATATTGCCAAACTTAAGGGCCTATTTGGTTTTACGTTGCATATGTTGAATACTACGCTGCATATGAGTTTGTACTATGGACGGAATCCCATAATATGTTGTATTATGTAATATTTAATATTTTACTTGGTTTGGAAATTAGTTATATGGTAATTAAGAGGGGTCGTTACACTACTGCCCTTGAGCCCTTCATCTTCTTCTCCCTCTCTCTTAGCTCGAAATAATCTAGGCAGTTTTTTTTTGGGCTTTCCTCCACTGGTATGTAATTTCAGAGAACGAGTTTTGAGTTTTCGGTGTTGAGACCAAGCACCTGTCTGGCACGATTTAGTCGCCGTACTTCTTGAGGGCCAAGGAGCAATGGGAGCCGATGAAACAGAGCACCGTTGATGAGGAGGGACGGCGAGGGGTGTGAATTGAGGTATAAAGTTGTGAAACAAGAAAGTGAAGCTGTTAATGTAAAATATGTGTTGTTAACATAGAGACAGATGTTGTTTTTGGCTCTGAAACTTGTTAATTTCAAACGTATCCCTAACATATGTTAGATTTTGAGCCGATGAAGCCAGTAGCATCGTTGACGAGGAGGGATGACGAGGGGTGTGAATTGAGGTACAAAGTTGTGAAACAAGAAAATGAAGTTGTTAATCTAAAAAATGATGTTGTTAATATAAAGACATGTATTATTATTGGCCCTAAAACTTGTTAATTTCAAATTTATTCTTGACATGTGTTGGTTTTATTGGGGTTAGAACACCAGCCCACCCCTCGTGGGCTGGCATGATCCCGTTAATTTTTTTTTTTTAAATTCCACTCTTTTTTTAAATTCTAACTCTCTTTCTCTTTTATCTACTCTTATCACACTTATTTTCTTTTATATTTTTATGTTAGGAAGTCGTACTTTCCTTCTTCTTCTTTTTACATCTACTCACGTCACAAAATCATATAAACATATCTCTTTTAAATTTAACAATAGTAAAAAAAATAAATGTAATATAAAAATAAAAGTGATAAATAAAAAATATGAGGAAGTAGCTGAACACAGTATTAAAGGAAAGACGATCAGGATATTTAGATTTATTAAATAAAAAAAATTACCGGCCAGTCCGCTTAACCCGGGGCAAACTCGCTGCCAAATTTGGTGGGCTATGGGACCCAACTTGTTTGATCAGCTCCACTCCAAATATAAATCTTACAGTATTATCTAAAATATATATTTCACCAAAAAAAATAAAGACCTTAAATTTAAATATCCAATTCATCATTGTGACAAGATTATCATTTTGGCGTATAGTCAATTTTCCGTGCATGAAATGGTCAAGTAACTCGGTGTGGGACAGTTGGACTTTGCAGGGTTTGAAAGAGACTGAGAGACTGTTGTTGCCTTGTCGGTTACTTGATTTTGCATTGAAAAAAAAGAAAAGAAAAGAAGTACTTGGTTGATTTTGGTTATTATGCTCAGCCAAGATATGGAGACAAAAAATATATTTTTGGCCTGTCAAAATAAAAAAGATTGAAAAAGACAAAACTGCCTCTTAGTTGGTGATTGTGACCACGAACAGGTTTGGTTAAATATGGTGGCCCCTATCAAACTAAATACTCTTTTTTTTTTCCCTCTCTGATTGTAGTGTCAGATTTTGTGAAATGCAAACCGCAGAAGAGCACAAGGAAAATCGCCAACCCATGGTTTTGTGTTTGATTGGTTTTTTAGAATTGGTTTTATAAAGTATGAAATAACTATGTAATATGAGTTTTATCTCAATTTATAAAAAAAAAATATTTTTAAAAAGCAAAAAATAATCAGATAGTCTTGCTGGGATATTTATGAAACTATATCATTTTGGTCCTAATTGTAAATCCATTTTGATAAAATATTTTGATTTTTATTATAAGTTTAGTTTTAGAGATAAAAAATTTATTCATGTTGGTTCTTCAAATCAATCATAAATAAATATAAATAGAAAATTTAATCCAGAATTAATTAATTCTCCTTAATATGTGAAAGATAGTTAATATAATGTTTGTTTGATATAACTTAATTTTAAATTATAAGTACTTTTAAATCATGATTTACGATATACAAAGTAAGTATGTGAGATAAGTTTTATCTCGACTTATGTAAAAAATATTTATAAACTAAATATAAAGTATCCCAAACAAACAAATACACTCATGAATAAGAAGAGAGTGGCACGCAGCTTCTTGTATCCTAACGAAGATTTAGTGGCTGTTTGGATTAGCGGTAAAAATTATATTATATAATTTATGATATATAAAATAAATATGTAAGAGAAGTTTTATCTCAACTTAGTGTGCGTTTGGAATGGCTTATTTTTGTCCAAAACGTGCTTATAATTCATGATTCACGATATACGAGGTAAGTATGTGAGAGGAGCTTTTTCTCGGCTTGCGTAATAAATACATTTTTCCTGTACAAAACGTTGAAACAAACACAGGCTTGTATAAATTTTTTCATCGCGAACCCAAAAATGTCCTTCATTGTTGAGAGAGAATATTTTGGGAATCGAGACGGGGAGATTCGTTACAGCTGGTGTACACCTCGACATGGATGGGTTAGATTAGACGTGGCCAAGCAACTGATACCAAGGAGCCCCCACTCAAAATAAAAGTTGAGTAAAAGTACTTATTCGAAGAATAAATTGAAAAAATTAATCTCAGAATATAGGTTTATAAAAAAAAAAGCTATAAGCTGAAAAAAAGATATTTTAAAATAAAAGTAAAGATGGGCTTTAAAGTGCTTTGTTAAAAAAATCGATCTAAACATGTTAAAATGCCAAATCAATCAAACCATGTGGTGGCGGCGTGATGGTTCGGTATCTTGTTCCTTAACTAATTGATGGGGGTTTGATCTTTGGGATCAACTCTGTTTCGCCTTTGGGAATGGAAACCTGTCCGTAACCAGCTGTTTGCTCTTAATTGGCCGACCCGCAGCGAAGGGATTAGTCATCATCCATTGGGCGGTGGATACTCTGCTCACGCAAAAAAAAAAAAGAAGCCAAATCATGTCTAAAACACCATTTCAAGTTTGCACCGTTGCGTTTCTCCTCTCTTCTGTCATACATGGAGGTCTCATTTAAGAATGACAAGGGAAGTGGGAAAAGGGCTTCACCAAAAATATTGGCTTTTAAGTGTTTGTTTGGAATAGCTTATTTGTGAGTAATAAATGCTTATAAATCGTGATTCATGGTATACGAGGTAAGTATGTAAGAGGAGTTTTATCTCGGCTTGTGTAATAAGGACTTATTGTCCAAAAATAAGTGTTTCCAAACACAACTTAAGTTTTAACCTAACATGGCAACAAAATTCCCAAGCATCCTTGTAGATCTCATATTATGTTAGGATGCCAAATCAATGTCTATTGCGATTTTTTCGAAGTAATTAAACCTATGATAATTAAATTTCATCAATGAATTTTAAGAAGAGAAATGGCAAAATTGAAGTCCCAACTAAGCATTTTAAACTAGGAGGCATGATCTAGCTCTTATGAATCCTTTAAAACCTAACTCACCTGTACATTCGTATTAAACAAAAAAACAACAACAACAAGGTTGGGGCTAAGCTATATCTGATTTTACCAAAACGTCAAACTTCATCAAGGTTCTGAATCTCTGATTCACATGGATAGATATAGATGGACCCTCAAAGTTAAGAAATCCGGAACGTTATGTTATTAAGTGTTTATTTGGGATAGTTTAATTTTAATTTGTAAGTATTTTTAAATCGTGATTTATGGTATACGAGGTAAGTATGTAAGAGGAGTTTTGTCTCGACTTATGTGAAAAACATTTATAAGTAAAAAATAAGCTATGCTAAATGGGTCTGCCAATGGCTTCATTGGTGCTGGTGTTAGGTATTATTTTCCTGATATTTAATATAAGACATATTTATCTAATTTAATTAGATCAAAAAAGTTAGTTAAGTTAGTTGATATGATATATATTTTCTAAAACATCAAGATAAAATCTCTAAATATATCTTATATTTTCTAAAACATCAGGATCATATCCCTAAATATATCTTATATCCCTAATATGACAAAAGAGATAAATTAGGAAAAGATTGATAAATATGAAAAATATGTCTTATATTTAAAACCAATATCAAATTTCTAAATATATCTTATATTAACTACGCACTTGCTTCTTTTGTTTGATGTTTGCAATCACTTACATTAGATCCTAGTCTCGTTGATTTTTCTAATAATCATTTGGTGTTCTATTCTATTAAATTAAATCAAGGGGGAAATATAGAAAAGTATTGTCAAAATTAATAAAAGCCAGATAATTATGTTGAATCTAAATAATTTTAAAAGGACTGATTTAGAATTTTGAAATATTGTTAAATGACGGAAATTAACCAATTACCCTTAGTTTTTATTTTTAAAGAAATATTTAAACCCCTGTCGGCTGTAGCCAGCTCGAGCTCTTGCACCTGTGACCGCCAGTCGTCACCGGCCATCACCAGAGATCCGATGACCTTGCCAGCGACCAGTCGCAGAGCTTTGCCCGTTTAATTGTTTTTAAATTTCTCAATCAAAAGTTATCAATATGTATATTTGAATTGTTAATATGTATACTAAAATAATAAACATGGTACTTGTTTAATATTTCCTAATAACTTATTTAGTTTCACTATCAACAACTCAAGTATATATATTAACTATTTTAATTTCGATATTGGCTACTTTGTGCCGACCGTCGTAACTCTAATTGTCTAATTTTTTCTTGTTTTTGAATTTTTCAAGCAAAAGTTGTCAATATATATACTTAATTTATTAATATGTGTACAAAAGTAGTGAATAGGAGTACTTGTTGGATATTCCCCGATAACAACTTTAATTTTACTATTAACAACTTAGGTATACATATTCACTACTTTAGTTTCAATATTAACTACTTTTGTTTCTTTAACTAAAGTAGCTAGCCAAAGTGGCCAATATCAAAACTAAAGTACTTCCTCCGGTCATTTTTATAAGCAATTTTCTCTCTCTTGGGATTGGTTCGTAACATAAGCAACTTTTTTCTTGTTTTTCAACATTTAAACTACTTTTTCCTTTTCTACCCATGTGAAATGCATATCTTTATATTAATTATCCCTCATTCACCGCTAATTATCGTTTATTTAATCATTTGTTACACATTCTCTCTCATTTATATGTTCTTTTTATAAATAGGGGTATATTTAGAAGAAATATGACATTTTTGACACAACTATTATTTTTAACTAATTTTACCCGCCAGTTCATTTTGAGCAATCAAGGAGAAAGTTGCTTATAAAAAGAACTAGATGAAGTAACTAATATCAATACTTGAGTTGTTAATAATGAAACAAAAGTAGTTATTAGGAAATAGGACAAAACTTATATCTAATTCTTTTTTAACAATTCATCCAGTTTTTCAATCCATAAGTACCACTTGGATTCACTAACCCCATCATCATTTAACGGTATTCAACGTCATCCCTCCTCTGACTATTTTCTTTTCATCATTTTCTTCACACAAGATTAGATGAAGGCATACCTGTTTAGATTAGCAGTGGAAGCAGCTTTTTCAACGTAATTTACGATATACGAAGTAAGCATGTGAGAGGAGTTTTATCTCAATTTGTATAAACGTGTTTTTCGAATACCAACTCAAACAGACCCATAGTTGGTAGGGCTGCACACAAAACCCGGAAACCCGGCAAACCCGACCCGACCCGGTCTAACCCGGTCCAACTCAAAAATAAAAGGCCAACAAATTGACATTTTCGGACAGGACCGGGTTTGACCAGGCGTCCGGGTAAGACCGGGTACCGGGCTAATGTCTTAGACTTATATACCCGGTCCTACCCGGTATTATATAAATATATTAAGCTCTAGGAAATAAAAAACCTAACCTAATTTTAAGACCAGCCCTAGACTTTCCCATTCGGCCATTGTGCAATCTCACTCTCCTCTGATTTGCCGCTCTGAACTCTCTGCCTCTCTCACTCTCTCCCCGATTCTGGCATTTTGCAATTTGGGTTTGGAAGTTTGCAATTCCAAACCGTGGCTTCTCCCCGTCCTCGCATTCTCGTCCTTTCAATCTCCACGCCTAGCTTCTCTTTGCCCTGAAGTTGTGTTCGTGCTTGAAGGCCGAAGTCCGGTGCTCGTGCCTGAAGTCCGAAGATCATCTGTCATCAAGTTTTCTCCTCTTCACTGTGCAGAAGCTGTGTTCTTCACAAGGCCGAAGTCCGGTGCTCATGCTCAAGATCGGGTTCTCTAATCTTCCTTAGATCTGTTGACGGTGCAGCGATTGTTCCTTGGAGATTTTTCTTTCTTTTTTGTGTTTATTGGGTTTGAATCAGTCCTCATTCTTCTTGACTATGATTTTTTTTTCCTGTTATGATCTAAAGGTATTAGATCCATGCCTTTACCTCTGACATTGTTTGATCTTTTCACTCACTAGATCTACTCTATGCTTAAGTTGCGATCTGGATTGCGTCACAGTTCTTCTGTTTCCCCGTTTGATTTACAATGTGCTTTCTATTTTATATTATTTATGCGGTTGAAATTGTTCTACAGGCTATTATCGTTATCATGATATGTAAGATATTTATGTATATTTATTCAAGATCAGGTTTAAATTTAGGATTTCATATCAGGATTTTTGGATCCAGCGACCTAAAAAAAATAAAAAAAGAGTTAGCCTGTACAGGCTTATAGTAAGTTTGGACTGGGCCAGCTAGACCGCTAACCCGGTCCAGTCTGCCAAACCCGGTGGCCATCGGGTTTTTCTCCGGGTAGGACTGGGTTTCGGGTTGGAATGTCCAGCCCGAACAGCCTTTTGGACCAGACCACGGGTTAATGACTAGCCCGGCCCGGTCTGGTTCATGTACAGCCCTAATAGTTGGCGATGCCATGGAGGCCCTTACTTGTCTTCACCATCATCACTAATTGGTTCCTTAGTTGATTAATTCCATCACTATGAAGATCCGTCTCTTCCGAATTTCTCTCACTTCATGTGCCCGTTCTATCTCCCTCTATTAGTTTCATCTGACTTGACGGCCAAATTTCCTAATTCCTCAACCACTTTAAATTGATTTCTGGGTTCTTTCCCCAAAATCACCCCTATTCCACTTTAATCGTTGCATCATCATTATTCTTTAATGGGTTTTATCGAAATGTGTTAATTTCCAAATGCATTGTGTGACTTCCATTCAAGAATCGATGGCTGAAGAGGGAGAAATAGAGGAGTTAATTGGCTTGCTCACAACCCATTCCATGGATGCCCCATGGGGCAATAGAAGGGGCTTGGGGTGTTCGTTGTGCCTTCTTAGCTGCATCCCCTGCCGTCCCTTTAATTTTGCATCTTTCTCAAATGTTTTTTTCATGATTCTTTTAATTATTAGATTTTACATGAAATGAGTGACATTTTGATATCTTATAGGTAAAAAATGGAATTGTTTTCAATTTTTATGATTTTTTAAAGATTTATGCTGTCAAAATTGTACAATTCCTTTTAAGTTGAAATATTAAATCTTTAAAATCTAATGGTGAAAATAACTACAAAAAAAAGACACGCTGAAAATAAGATATTAAAATATAACACATTTTATATAAAATCTAATGGTGAAAATAACTACAAAAAAAATTGGGAAGGGCCCCAAATTTGAGTGGCAGCTGAAAAAGGAACAACTGACACCCCAAATTCTAATAGAAGCTAAAGGATAAACTTTCAAAAGTGTACGATTTTACAATAATGAACCCAGAGATCAAACTAGGCCGGAGTTAAAGTCCCATATTTATAGGGTATGTTTGGTTGAGCGATTCGATTGCTTATAAGTTGCTTTTTAATAGTGATTTACGGTATACGAAGTAAGTATGTGAGAGGAGTTGTGTCTCGATTTACGTAAAAAGCAACTTATAAGTTTTTATAAGTTGAAATAAACATGCTTATAGTTGTCGCTAAAAGTCAGAGCTCGTGAAGATTGAATTTGAAGAGATATTGAAGAAATTAAAGATCTAGTGGCAACAAGTCCCATTATGGTCTCTAATACTTGAGTAGCTGGAAATGGTTGATGAATTTAAGGACACATCAAACTGTACTGGGAAAAAAGATATTACACTAAAAATCAAGATGGATCGGGGGCACGTGAGTAAGAAGAATATAGAGTGAAGAGGCAAGATGACTACTCACAACTTCCATAAAAATATGAAACAAACGATCACATCCAGAAAAGTCACGGTGTTAAATGATGATGTGGTTGGTGAATCCAAGGGGGATTTGTTGATTGGAAAATTGTATAGACCGGATATAAGGAACGAGATGTAAGTTTTGTTCTAGGAAATATTCAATAAGTATAGTGTTTACTATTTTAATATATATATATTAACAATTCAAATATCCATATTGACTGCCAGAGCTACGGAGGCCGTTCCGGCAAAGTCATCAGAGTTCTAGTGACGGCTAACGACCACCATTGACAGTCACTAGCGCCAAAGCTCTGACAGCTGGTAAGGAAGTTTGAGGATTTTGAAAAATAAAAAAACTAAGGGTAGTTATGTATCTCAGATTTAATAACATTTCAAAATTTCAAATTAACCCTGTTGAAATTATTGAAATTCAACATATTTATTTATCTTTTATTAATTCTGACAGTATTTTTCTATCTTTTTTTCTTTAAATCAAAGTTTTTT